>OX439483.1:143955461-144580122 GCA_949320155.1 Melangyna quadrimaculata | reverse complement strand
TGGCCCTTAAGTTAATCTATCAAAATTGTTGGGTTACAACCTTAAACTGAGGCTCAACCGCGTGTTATATATTTATACAACACAATTTGTCTTATTCCACTGAACACTAACCGAGATTCACTCGTTATCTTCTTGAAATCTCTATGATTTACCATTTGAATTTATTTCGTATATCTTGTAGATTTGGAATTAATCTTTCATATCGAACTTTACATATCCTAAATCGTTTGACATAAATGCAAATATTCATATCACCGCCCAACAAGACATAAGACACCACTTGCATTTTGAAAAAGTAAATCCTCCTTGTTAATCTTTTGGTGCGGTGGAAACACGCGATATATTTATTAAATCTAATCTAAAACAAACCTTCGGTGGAAACATAGCACAATTCTATGTTTTCACGGTAGGCTTAACTGTCTTTAATTTTAACAATATATGTTGTGGTTCCATTGGCACAAAAAGATAAAACAGAAAACGAACTTCGACAATCTCTTTGAATTTAATTATAAATACATATAAAGTAGAAGTTTTTCGTTTGTTTCAAACGGTCAAACATAATTAATGCTTTTGCTTGACATGGAAAAAGGCAAGTTTGATTTGAAAAAAAAATTTGTATTCCTATGAAGATTGAACAAGACTATTTTCTAACCTTCCAGATTAACGAAATAAATTGGTGTGGTAAATCTATGAAGATTAAAGGTAAATCCTCATTTAATCTCGATATTGAGGTTTATGGAAAAGCAGTAAGATACTAGGTACGTTTTCACTAGGCCAAACGAGGTGAATTCGTTGCAAATTTCCAAATTAGATTCAAAGAACATATTTTCCATAGAAATTCTAGTTCCCAAATGAGATAATTTCAACCAAATTTGCGCGAAACTAAATTCGAAATTAGTTGAATGCATCCAGCGGGAATCAATTTCAAAAGCTTTGAAAAGCTTTTTTATGAAAATGTCAAAATATATGATCAGGGAAATAAAACACAAATAGAAAACAAAAAACAAAAAACAAAACACCCAAGTTCAAAATGGAATGAGATGTTGAATGAAATTAGCAAATTTGATAATGAAAACACTTTTGTGGTAATTTCCGAAATAACTTCATTTCGGCTCTAATGAAAACGTAGTATGTTGTATTGAGACTAGTAAATACCGATTGCGGCGATAGCGTCCATGGCCGCTACCACGGACATTTCCTATAGATAAATAATTATAAATAGGGCTGGTCACGAGACGAGAAAAGTCTCGGTCTCGATCTCGGTCTCGCATGACGAGAACGAGACGAAACTGCCATTTAAGCAACCGAGACGAGACCGAGACGAGAGTGTATATTTGGATCGAAATTTACAGAGAGTCTCATAAATTAAAAAATTCAATTTCAGTTAAATATTTAATTTCTTCTGCACATATTCAAACGATAATCGAAAAATTTCGTTCCAATAATCAACAGTTTGTCCGAAAATCGTATTTTTCGGAGACGAGACCGAGACGAGACTTAATTAAACGTGACCAACACGAGACCGAGACGAGACTGAAAATTTTCGACTTTAACGAGACCGAGACAAGACTTACAAAAGTCTCGCAGAGTCTCGCCTCGTGGCCAGCCCTAATTATAAAGATGAGAATCCTCGGTTTATTCGTGGTAGCTGCCATTTTGTGTAGTTCATGAAATGTTCACCAAGGTCGGTCAAGATTTTATCATAGCACTACGTGTCCACCAACCGCACTAAACCGAGATTTAGGTAATGAGATTTATTATGTGTTTCCACTGCACATGAAGATCCACAAGTGGATTATGATGACAAAACATTCAAAATGGTGTTTCATTTTTTTTTTTAATATGAAGATGAAGTGAGATAGATCGTTTTATTTTTACATTTCCATCTGTCAACTAAAGAAAATGGCGTTTAAATGGGTCCATTCCATATGTGTTCTCCAAAAAACAAAAAATATGTTTGATTTGACAAACTAATGTTTTCAAGAAGATTTAAATGAGCTTTATTTAAGCCTTCATTTGAGGAGATTTGGATGGTAAATTTTCTAGTTTTCAAGGAGATTTATGATAAATCGTAGTTAATCTGGATTTAGTGCTCGGTGTAAACGTAGTATAAGAGACAGTTTAAAGTGAGCGGCGCGCGTGTCGTTTAAGTTAAACCGGAACCTACTTTAATGAGTTAACTCAACAAATGCTTTTGATATTTTATTTTCCTCGTTTTTTTTTAAGTTCCCTCCACTTAAAACCAGCTTTTTGACGTCAGACGACAAACTCACCACTGAAAAACCAGTAAATTTTCTTAAAACAGGTTTTTATGCATCAAATTTTTGGAATTTTGATGAATTTGTGTTCTTTTAAATAAATTGAAGATTTAAAACGTCCTGGTCACCAACTTTATCACCCCCTCCAGTCTGACAGAACTATTTCGTCGACAAAAGACACTTGACGCCTAACAAAACAAAAAAAATTCAAATCGATTTGTTTTTTTATTTTATTTGCTTTATCTTGCGGGAACAAAAATTTTAAATCTCTTGTCGTGAGTCGTGACCTCAGTTCATTTAAGAGCAAAGGGGATTTTCACTTCAATGTTGTGGAAAATGTCTATTTAAAGCGTTAAGGTACCGGCAATTTTGTGGCTCTTCTAGCCTGAAATATACTTGTACCTACATATATTTTCGTGTTTTATTTTCTTGTTCTTCTGTGATGTCAGAGAACCAAAAATAAGATGTGAAGTCAGAGGTGAAATTGTCAAACAAAATAAATAAGGAGGAGTACTATTTGTGTGTTGTTTCATCATTGCGATGATGGAAGCAGTAGGAATTGTAGTTGAGAGGAGTAGGAGTTATGGTCGAATGAATCATCAATTTTTGCTTCTTCATAATCATCATTCACTCTACTTCTCGCTTGTCCTCTGATGCGCATGAAACTCTGAACTGATGGAGCCTTCAGCTGTGTACTATAACAATAAGTGATTTAGATGAAGAGACTGAGTAAAAGAGGCTTTCAAAAAATATGAATGTCCAAAATATACAAAAAAAAATACAAAAAAAAAACGAATTCTTAAGTGGTTCTTAGAATTGAATTTTTTTTAAGTCCAATTGCCATTCTCCTCTCGTGTTTTACATAAAAATGTTGTTAAAGATGAATTTTTGGGTGGAACGGGACGGAGGAGGTTAGGTGGAAGAGTATGGGGATAGAAGATTGTAGTAAATGGTTGTTTTTCATTTTCAGTTTTATGAAAAGAAATCAAAATGTTTTCCTGTTCCTAGGTATGTATGTATTCAGTTTGAAAAGAGAAATGATGCTTATGACACAAAAATATAGAGGGTACCCCAGGTCCGGATGTCTAAAATTTGTTTCAGAGGTCATGTGTTTTTTCCAATTTGTTTGTTTTGGTATTTTTAAGGTTGTTAGGTGAAACCTTCATATATAATCAAGGTCGATATTCTTTTAAAATTAGCCTTGTATCTTAGGTAAATATCACATCGAAAAGGGTTCAGTTTGTCAACAAGGAATACCACAATAAAAAATATCTATAGATATAATGTCGTTTATAGTCTTTTTTCTTATAATTAATTGATTTTTACCAAAAAAAATCAAAGTTAGAAAATGGCTTTATTTGACTCTACACCCTCCCCTTACTCCCTTCCCCCTTGATCCGGGTCTGATCTACCACCCACGCAAGAAATTTAAAAATTTCTCTTCTCTCTTCTTAGGAAATGGCAAACTTTTAAATGATAAACAGTTGTTTTGTCCAAAGGAAAATAAAATGTTTTATGCGAGTGTTTTTTTCTTGGACAAGCATTATTTTACAACCAATATCCTTGATTTTTGTTCTTCATTTATTTATTTTAGGGATAGGTTATTGATAAAAAAAAGAACAAAGTTCTGAAATATCTATACCCTGCGCCCAGTTGGTACCTACAGAGTTAACTAATTGGGTTAATTAACTTTGCTATGTTTTGTGTACCTATAATAACTCCGTGCTGTTAATAAAAAGCTTTTCAGCGCGATTAACAAAAAACAAATTAATTTTATTTCCTACCAAGAGATACCAAGAATCATAGGTACATCGGTCAATAATGGGCTTTATTGAATTCATTAATATATGTATGAAGGTATGGCTTTTACATACGCCTACAGGAAACAAGGGCTTGTTATTTCACTCGCTTTGGGAAAAAAAGATGATTATGAGTGATCTAACATTCTATTAGAAAAATTTCAATTCAATTAGCTAGGTATTTTCGTTGGTGAAGTTTGCGTGGAACCGTCTCTCTCCAAACAATTCTTAGAATTCATCATTAGGGTTTGTCAAATTTAACGATGTTGCTTTCATTTTGTTGATACAATACGTCTGTTCCCAACCTTGACCAAAACTGCAAATTGTCAACAATTATTGTTGAATTTTGTTGCCCAAATCCTGTTCCACACTTCACAAATTTGGTAATTTTGGGCAGAAAAGAGCGCTCACGAGAGAGAGTTAAACAATTTCCCCTGGTGAGAAATTCTGACCAACAAATTTCTTTGGCCAGAAATTGTTGGTCTGTCAAATGTCAGGTGAAGGTACGATGTATAAAAATGTACCTACTGTTGTTTGGGTCATCGGTTCGGTTTGCTTCGCGTTTGAATGAAAAAGGTTAAAGATAAGTATAAATTAAACATATTTCACGTAAAAACCTTCAATACTTTTTTTTTAAAGGCGTATGTGTGCAAGTCAAACAGCTGAGGTGTTTAGATTGGTTTAAGACAAGAAACAAATCGTTTGGGAAACAAATTTGTATTTCCCCTAATTTGGGCAGGACCCAGGAGCGGCAGAAAATGCCTTACAAAAAGGTATAACATATGGCATCATAAGTGTTAACGTTATCTTTAAGATTTTTTTTTTTCAGTTTTAAGTCAATTTTTTTTAGAAAATTGCACCTCTTGCCTTAACGGGGGGGAGGGGGATAGCCCTACCATACGAACTTTCTATTTTCTCGGCTCAACCTACTCGCTCTAGCTTTTTTCACACCTTGTGCGCCTTATCCTGTTGCCTGTACACTGATGGAACAAATGCAGTCACTTCCACTGAAGCAATTGTAGAATGTCCCCGTTAATCCGAGGCGATGCACAGTGTGAAATTTTCCGATTCTAGCGGAACTTAAGTCTAAATTTAAATACTATTTTTTTGTACTTGTTTTTTTTTCGTAGAAATGATAACATATATCAGATGTATTTAAATTTAATAATTAATTTTAATTTTATTTTAACTACAAATAAATTAGGTAAAGTTATTAAATAAAATATAATTATACATTATTGAAAATAATTTGAAATTCCGTCAGTTTGAAACTGTTTCTTCAGGAAGATCATGACATTTAGTTCTTGAAAACCTTGATCTTAACGAAAGAAGTGAATCTGATGACTTTACGAAACTTTTCGTTATTTGGAGTTTGGTGCCAAACTTCAAAAACACGCAACCTATTAATTTTTTTGTAAAATAAAAATATTTGTATGGGCAAAAGGTTGCAAAAGGTTGCAAAAACTTTTTTTGGATTCTAATTATATAAAGTTCACAGAATCAAAATATGAAAAATTTAGAGGGGGTACACGCAGGTAAACTTAAAAACCTTCTCAAAGTTAAAAAGAAGAAAATTAATTAAAAAAATAAAAATAAAAAAATTAAACTCACTTAATCATGTACTATTAACGTCAGAGATATAAAATATCGAATAATTTTACCGTTCACTAAACACATGTAAAAACAGCAGAGCTCAGCTCATCCGCTGTAAAGTGCCTTTAATTTTTTTCACATGGTGTTTGGCTTTGACAGCTAACTGTACAAAATATAATGGAAATATGAAGCTTTTACTACCTGAAATGAATCAACGGTTATGTTAAGAACTGATAAAAATTGTTTTTGTACTCGACAGCTCAACCTTTTTTCTTGACTTAAGTTCCGCTGGAATGCTGGAATTCAGACATCTTCAGTGGGGCCTCATCAATAATCAAACACCTAAACACAAATTAAAAAAAGTGAAAATATCACGTTATAGTGTCAAAAAACGATTATTTTGATAGTTTCAAGGTGACATTAGGCCCCACTGTAATTGTCTAAAGAACATGTAAAAATAAGTATAGAAACATTTAATTATGTTTTCATAGGATCGCCATGAAAGTTTAGCTCTAAACGAGACGAGAAAAGTCTCGGTCTCGCATGACGAGACCGAGACGAGACGAGACTGGCTATTAAGCAACCGAGACGAGACCGAGACGAGACGAGACTGTATATTTGGACCGAATTTTAAAGAGATTCTAATAAATTAAGAAAATCAATTTCAGTTAAATATCGGGTTTTTCAATAAGAGCGCTACAAAAGTAATAAAACAAAAGCGGTTTTGAATATCAATAAAATTCTTTATTTCTGTGAAAGTACGTTCGATGCCATTATGTATGGAACTCGATTTCTTTTGCATGACCACCACGGACACGCTTGCAGAAGTCCAGAAGCTGAACCGAATTTTCGACGGTTTTCAAGCATAAATCGGCCGATACTGCTGCAATTTCACGTTCGATATTCGTATGAAGTTCATCAATCGTCGCTGGCTTATGGGCATTGACCATAGACTTGACGTAGTTTCACAGGAAATAGTCTAACGGTGTCAAATCGCCCGACCGAGGCGGCCAAGCGACTGGACCATTTAGTGAGATAACACGTTCTCCAAACTTGGTTTCCAATAAATTGATAGTGACATTCGCTGTGTGGCTTGTGGCGCCGTCCTGTTGGAACCACATGTCCTCCAAGTCCATATCATCCAATTGGGGCCAAAAATATTCGGTTATCATTGAACGGTAGCGATCCCCATTCACTGTAACGTGCCGGTCTTGATCATCACGGAAAAACGGCCCAATGACGCCGTCGGCCCATAAATTACACCAAACCGTAATTTTTCGGGATGCAATGATGACTCATGGAGTACGTGTGGAATGCTGCCTGACCAATACCGCATATTTTGTTTTTCCACTAGACGCTCAATTGTTGATCTGCTAGGACGGTTATGACGACCATAAATTGGACGTAGCGCTCTTAACGTTGAGGCCATTGACTCCGAAATTTGGTAGCAAATTTTAATTATTTCGACTCGTTGTTGGCTCGTATATCTTTTCATCATGAAATGGCAAATCTTACTAAAGAGAAATTTCAAAAGAGCGGCAAGAAATATGGCGTCGTTTGCTGTCCCCGTTGCTCTACTTTTGTAACGTTCCTGTTGAAAAACCCTTTATTTATATTCGTCTGCCCAAATTCAAACTATAATCGACAATATTTCGTTCCAATAATAAACAGGTTGTCCGGAAATCGTATTTTTCGAAGACGAGACTTGATTATAGGAGACCGACACGAGACCGAGACGAGACTGAAAATTTTCGATTTTAACGAGACCGAGACGAGACTTACAAAAGTCTCGAAGAGTATCGTCTCGTGGCCAGTCCTAATTTCAATGTTTGTACCGACTAAAACACACAAATGGAAGAACTGGAATATTAATGTAGGCAGTCATTAATTAGACTAATGCAATTCAGGCGATATCTGCTGAATACATTATCAATGAAACAGCTGGCCGCCCTTTGGTGACTAACTAATACTTATAATAAAACCACAATACTTTAAACAAACTTACTAAAAGTTCGAAGTAAACAAAATCTTGTCCCATAACTGATTTCAAAAATTATTCAGCTTAAAGCCATGGTCTGTTTCGCTCCAACAATTCTGCAGAGCAATATTTAAAAGAATAAATTCATAAACAGTCAGTATTAAAAAATATCAGTTTGATGGCAAAATTTATCCTGAGTCTTATTATCCTTCAAATATTGAATACAAATGTGAAATATTGGATTTGTTGCCTTCTTCAAAATACTTCGGTTTAGTTCCTAAGATCGTTTGTTTGAACCTTTACCTCAAGTCTTCAATACTTTAACCTACATGAACAAGTTCAAGTTCCATTTTGTATACTGGAATGCACAAATCTTCATACTAGTCTTCAACAATTTGACAAACCACCCCCATCCTCTAAACTTTGCCGCCCTAGACACGTGCCCTACCTTTCCCTATGGTTAATTCACCACCGTACATCAGGTACTTCAAACTTTTCAGTCATCCATACATTCTATGTATTCATTATAGCAATTAATGTAATGAATACCAGCAACGTGTATTGAGCCAATACAATACAATATAAGAATACGGAGTACATGTCTGTACACCCGCTCGTCATCTGAATGAAAAACTTTATTTAACTTTATTTATGACAAGAATATATTTATACTATGAATTGGATCAGTGGTTGCGTACTTGATCGATGTTTCGAGGTTCGTAGTATAAATTAACGTAGATAGCAAAACTTGATAGCAAAAAAAAGTAGATAGCAAAACTTGATAACAAAAAACAATGGTATGCACGACTCCCAAAAAATGCTTTTATGTAATGAATGCATATTTTTGTAATAAGTACATTATTCATAGTATAATTAGATAATTTTGTATTGGCTACATATTTATGCAATGAATAAATGGTTAATTTGATTTTTATTTAATGAGTGTAGTGTATTATGTACTTACACAAATGTATGTATAATAAGAATATTAATGTAATGTTTACATATTCATAGTATAAATAATTATAAAATTGTCTATTTCATACTTATGTAATGAGTATAGTTTATTATGTACTTACTACAAATAGTTTAGAGAAATTGTAATCATTACATTATCATGTAATCATAAAAGTAGTAGCCCGTAGTGTAATGGTTAGTGCGTTCGACTGTCACGCTGGAGGTCTGAGATCGCTTCCCAGCCTCGTCCACCTAAAAACATAAAAGTTTTTTTTCAGGGCTACTGCCTCTTGCGAGGAATTGACAAATCCTCCAAGAGTATCACTTGTCACGAATAAGTGCTTCTCGTCTAGCCGTTCGGATTCGGCATAAAATTGTAGGTCCCTTCCATTCCTGTCGAAAGGCGCACACAGGAATGGTTGCGAGTTGTTAGTCACTAGGCCCTGGTTCTTCATGAGCCGTTGTGCCACCCGATTTATTTATTTTTTACATAATCATAAAATCAACATAGGTAACCAACACTTATTTATGTAATGAGTACATAGAATATTTTCTTTATGTAATGAGCACAAATAAACCACTTCGTCATCATGTACTAATCGCATACATATACCTGTCACTTCTCTGTCTACTGAAATCCTGCAAATGAAAAATTAATGTTGTCTGAACCAGCGAAACATGCTACCTACGGTTTTTTTCACATTTCGGTCTCTTACCAATGATTCTGAAAAAATCTAAGTTCTAGCGGTAAATTATTGAATTTTCAGATTTCGTACTTTTACAGTAATAAATACATAATACAATATATTCTCTTTTTCTATAAAATAAATCACAACCTGATTTGACTTTGACCAATAAAATTTAAAAATAAACTTTTTCTATACTCTACATACCATCTACCTGGAACAGTTTACATATTCGTTTAACGCCTGACTGGTTGTTTTTTCATTTTTTTTTTACCAAACTTCAAACTGACACGAAATTTGACGGACAAAACAAGCAATCTATCAGTTAAAAATAAGTTTTTCATGGAAAAAAACAAAATCAAAAAAAAAATCGAAAATAACAACTTTTTCATTGGGAAAGTAAAATAAATCCCAATCACTCGAATGGATTCAGAGTTCAGTTCAGACCAGCCAGCACAAAGTTCCCAGAACAAAATTCTCTCTGCTCTGTGCACTACGCCAATAGAAGTAAAGCAAAGTGCTACTCTGCACGAGTGCATTTGTTTTCACAATAAGCCAACTAAAGATACAAATAATGTACATACACTACACATAGGTACTCGTTTTCTATGAATATATTTATAAAATATAGATCTACACACTCTAGTACACATGCATAGCACATTTATGCACACATTGAACTTACCAGTAGCGATAATATATATTATGAAAATTTCATTCGGAAATTTATTGGATGCCTTTTTGGCATCACACACATGCATCATGTATGCCGAACATTAACCGCAAACTTTGGCATGTTTTGGGGGAGATGTGGGGTTAAGAAGAACTTCTCTGGGGGCGGAAAGGGGTGACGTCATATGGACGTGGAGTGATGTTTGCTTTAAATCCTTTGGTAAAATGTGTAATATCTCCGTCACACACTACCATATGCATGCTGGTTGGTGAAGAGTAGGTATAGAGACGTGAAACTGAGGTAATAAAATGAGCAAAGGATTTTCAAGGAGTTTTGTTCATTCGCTTCGCGCTCGTCATATCGGAGCAGTGCCAGTACCTCTCAAGTTTTCCTTGTTAGTTTTTCTCTTACCACTCACGCCACGAGTATCCAGGATGCATAACATCATCACCCAACCAGCTCCGTTCAATTCCTCTACTACTTATATATTCCCGAAAAGCCGTCTTTAAAGTTTAAACATATTCAACGAACACTCGTTCAAGGTGATAATGTAATAATCTGTGAATCATCCTGTTTTCATGATGTTCCGTGAAAGAAACCATACTTCGGTTGAATTCAGCTTATACTTTATTTTTTGTTGGTATAGTGATGGGTAGGTCTATGTCAGTATGTCCTGTTGGTTCGAAGAGGGATGATATGTAAACTCGCATAGAATATAAATAAACGAGCATTTTATAAAAGGTATATAAAAGAACACCTAGGCGATATGGTTATATATATGTTTATGTATGGAGGTACGTAAACATACTGAGCTGAAAGTTGTCCTGATGGGTGGGAAGTAATAATTTAAAGCAAATCCACTTAAAGAATTATTCCATTTTCGCTAAAGCCTTCAGATGATGATGATCATAATGACGATGACGACGAAGATGTAGGTAGGTTCAAACTTTAACCTATGGAGCAGTTCGCTCTTCACCACCAGCAAATGAAATCAGGTTATAAGAAAATCTTTGTGCAGATACATTTAAAATATATATAGAAATGCCAGCTTTGAAGTTTTTGAACTGTGTGCGATAATTTAATTTTATTGTTGTCTACGACCGAATAGTGCACTTTGAGATTTATAAGTTATTCTATGTGGAAGCTTTACGTGTCAAATCAAAGTAAGGTTTAACG
This sequence comes from Melangyna quadrimaculata, assembly GCA_949320155.1. Taxonomy (NCBI): domain Eukaryota; kingdom Metazoa; phylum Arthropoda; class Insecta; order Diptera; family Syrphidae; genus Melangyna; species Melangyna quadrimaculata. The sequence goes on along the minus strand of OX439483.1, from coordinate 144,569,002 downwards.
ATACAAGTTTAACATTGCGTCTACATAAAAACTTTGTTCTCATTCAAACTTTTATTTTCATTCAATTTTCTACCATGACATCACTAGAGATATGAACTTTAATCAGTTTGATATTTTACAGAACGTCAGCGTCACCGCTAATGGCGGGGTCAAACAGAGAGCAGTCTGGCGTTCTTTATACAAATTTACAAACAAAATGTGACCGCCACGTCTTTTCTTTGCTGGTGGAGGTTTGACCGCACCGCCAGACTACGTTCTGTTTGATCCGGGCTTAATACAGAACCATGAGTATTCAACCAATATAGATATTTCAGACCAATTTCAAACTGATTTCAACTCAATCCTCTTGAACTCACGATCTGTCTAAACGTCAAGTGTCACATTTCATTGGAGTTAAGATATTAATGATGGTTGCACAGCTTAGTGTGTTTTTTTTCGAAGTCCAAATAAAATTGAACCAAAAAACGATAGCGATGTCATCACCCATCATATCTTTTCAGCTATGTGGCAAGCATGAAAAATAAAAATAAATCAGACCAACAAATATTAATGGAAGGTGAGTTTCGTTAATTCCAAAAAAAATAAAACTAAATACTAATTAAGCCGTGATGTTATACAAAAATAAAACACGAACAAACCCAAGTGTCATTTTTCCTCACACAATTATCTAATACTTACTTACTTTACTTACTTTAGATTGCACTCACAGCCCATGATGGGCTTCGGCTTCAACTAACAAGCCCCTCCAGCCAGCTCTATCTCTAGCTAGCCGCTTCCAGTAGTTGCGCACACCGAGTTGGTTGATGTCGTTGTCCACTTGTGCGCACTACCTGTTATGGGTTCTTCCTCTGCTGCGTTCACTATCGCGGTTGGATGCGAAGACCCGTCAAGCAGGTGCGTTGATGTCCATACACTTCACGTGCCCAGCCATCTCAGCCGCTGTATTTTCACCAGGTATTTTTGACCAGGTCAACGTCGCTGTATAGCATATAGTTCGTCGTTGAAAATCCCACGAAAAATCTTCCTCTCAAAGCACTCTAACAGAATTTCATCTGATTTTTTCAGTGTCCGTGCTTCTGCCCCATAGAGCAGGACCGGGATGTTCAGAGTCTTGTACAAAGGCTCCTTGGTTCTCTGAGAGAGGGCCTTACTACTTAAATACCTTCTTAAACCGAAAAAACAGCAGTTGGCAAGAGTAATTCTTCGTTTGATCTCTGCACTGATGTCATTTTGCAAGGTAATAGTGGAGCCCAGATAGACAAAGTCCTTGACAACTACGAACTTATATCTGTCCATCGTGATATTTTGCCCAAGTCGACGATGTTTAGATTCCTCTCTCGATGACAGCATATACTTCGTCTTGTCCTCATTAACCGCCAATCCCATTTTAGCCACCTCCGATTCAATGCTCGCAAATTTGCCTGCTACAGCTCGCTTCGTTCTGCCGACAATGTCTATGTCATCTGAATACGCAAGAAATTGAACGGAGTTTTGATAAATTGTACCGCTGGTGTTGACGTGTGCGTTGTGTACAATTGCTTCAAGAACGATGTTAAATAGGTTGCATGATAACGCGTCGCCTTGCCTTAATCCTTTGTCAACATCAAAGGAATTGGTGGTGTTCTTACCGATTTTGACGGAGCAGCGAGATTTCTCCATCGTCATCCTGCACAAGTGGACGAGTTTGGCAGCGATGCTGAGATAAGACATGGCTGTGTATAATTTGTCACTTTTCAGGCTATCATACGCGACTTTTAAATCGATAAAGAGGTTGAGTGTATCGATCTGGAATTCCCGGGATTTTTCCTAAAATATGTCGGAGTGTGAACATTTGATCGACGGTTGACTTGTCTGGCCTAAAACCACACTGATAGGGCCCGATTAGATCGTTGACAAAAGGTCTTAGGCGGTCACACAGGATATCCGACAAGAGTTTATAAGCGACGTTTAGGAGAATAATTCCTCTGTAGTTGGTGCAATTCAGAACATCTCTCTTTTTATGGATAGGACACACTTTACCTAAGTTCCATTCCTCAGGCATACTTTCATGCGATCAAATTTTATAGATAAGCTGGTGTATGCTCCTAAAAAACTAACGGTTTAAATAGTTCGGCTTGTAAGCCATCCGCACCAGCAGCCTTTTACGACTTAAGTTGGGATATCCCCAGCCGCACTTCGGTTAGATCGGGTGGACGGAACTGTTGGCCATCATCGTCCAAGTTGAATGTAGCGTTCTGCCTACTAGCGGAATCTCGGTTGTCTTCGCCGTTAAGCAGTCTAGAGAAGTGTTCTTTCCAGATCCTCAGCACTGACTGTGTTTCTACTACCATATTCCCACTCTCATCTCGGCAGGCTTCGTTATATCTTGTTTTTATTATTTTCAATTTGTGAAACTGTCCATGAACATTTTTGTCCACTGTATTTTCGTAAGCATTTAGTTGCCTTGGAGACTGCAAGAAAAGGTCATTTCACATCAGTAGCGTACAAGGCTTGAAAATAATTATTCAGCAAAATTATTCAGCTCAGTGAACGCTGTTGAGGCAACAGTAATGCCAATTTATTGCTTGGGTAAGATTTCATTGGCGGGCAGTTTCTGTTCAAATAGTTGTTTTTCGCTTTTATATAAAATTTTTATTCCCATAATTTTTTGGGGATATGCCCTTATTTTCGCCTTTATTTTCACAATGAAAGAAAACCAATCAAAATCTGTAAGAAAACATTTTGAAATAGGTGATAGGTCAAAATTTATTATCTCGACAGTGGAAAGCAATAATGTCTGTCATCTACTGGGAAAAATTGCCATTGTCAAGGCGACTCAATTGACAGTATTTAAGGTAATATTTATTGCCTTAAACATTGCCAATAAAACAAAAAAAAAAAACAAATACTCAATTTCAACTCACTGATCGGCAAACAATTTGATTTCTAAAGCAAAATGGTCGTCCGTGTCTTTTTATAAAAAAAATTTTTAATCCATGGTTTTTGACATTCCCATACAAATCATCTATACTATGTTAAGAACCAAACATTTCTGACCTAGTCAAGTTCAAATGGACAGTCAGTTGTTGTTGTATGTACGTGAAATAGCTTATGCCTAGTTTACACGTGTGAAAAGTTGCCATTATTTCTTCCATATTTTTGCCATATTTGCGTTGTCATAAAAATAATGACATGTGAAATTGACGTTTAGTTTTACCATTATAATTAGATCGTGTAAACATTATGCTGTCATTGTTTTTCAATTTTGACAGCTCACAATAGTTAATGAAGATGCTCATTGGCTCATTCTTGCCATATAATGTCAGATCATCAAACAGTCCTTATTTTGTCTTCATGAATATAGATGTCATTAATTTTATAATTATTTTCCTATTATAATGTCATGTTTTATGAGAGTTTTATCACTCGTGTAACTGTGGCATTAGTTCAGATGTTGTTTTTTTTTGTTGAATTCTATCTGAACTTGGAAAAAGAACAAGCTTAAAATATTTGATAGACATCAAGAATAGTTCGCTTTCTATCTGTCAAGACACAGAGTATAAAATTCTATTGGATAATTCCTCAGATGTCAATGGATTTAAAAACTCTATAATATATTATCATTTTATAGCCGAAACTATAATTGTCAGAGGCGCTCTCAAGTGGTCGGACGAAAACAAGCGCATAAAATGAAATCATAAATGATGCGTCTGTGATTGCGGTTTGTTATGTTTCGTTTAGTTTCGTCCACTTTTGGATTCTGAAGACACCAATATGGCAATCCCGACAAGCAACACGGAGTGTTGTCTAACCATTGCGTTAGCTTTTTTATTTTTGTCTAGAACACCAAGACCATAACCTACTTGGCTTCATTGGTAGTTTTTACAACTTAAAGGTGACAACGACATTCAGCTGGCATCAGATGCGTATACAGCTTTAGTTTTTGGGGGGGGGGTCATGCCAAAAAAAAAAAATAACACAAACTAATATTTGTTAAAAGTCAAGTGCCTTATATTTTTTTTTTTTTTTTTTTTGTTCATATTTTACTGTGTGTAGCTATATAAAAGAAAAGTGTAGCGTGATGTTAGTCGGTAGAGCAAAATTGTAGGGTTGAAACTTCCAAAAATGAAAACTCTAGACACCTGAGAATTTTAAATAAACTTATTTTATTAGGACAAAACGAAATAGGTAATACAAAATTCTTTACAACTTTAAAACTTCTTCTTAGTATTTTATAGATTATATGTTTTTTCCTTTTCTATTATGCGGGCAATAGTCGGCAGTAACTGATGAAGGAAAATACTTATAATCACCAAAATCCCAGAAAGAAAGGCAAGTAATAAAAAGCGGTATGAAGATACCTCTGAAGTATTACCTGTCAGTTTCCTGTTCAAGTCGAAAGTGATTTGATACTCCGGTCAAAATATCGTCTTTTAATCAGTTACTACAGACAAATCATCATGGTGAGTTACAGCGTCAAACAACACGTGCAAAGTTTATGCCAATTTTGGTCGAAAAATCATCTTTAGCGATGAGGCCCATCTTTTGATGAATGGGTACGTGAATAAGCAAAATTACCGGATTTGGGACGACACTAATCCACGCGAGATTCACGAGGTGCCAATGCATCCAAATAAAGTTACTGTTTTGTGTGGATTTTGGGCTGGATGCCTGGAGGCGTCATCGGTCCGTACTTCTTCGAAAATGATGCTGGCCAGGCCATCACCGTCAACGGCGATCGCTACAGGTCGATGATCACCAACTTCTTGTGGCCTAAATTGGATGATATGGACACTGAAGATATATGGTTTCAACAGGATGGCGCTACGTGCCACACAGCTTAAGACACAATCGATATTCTGCACGAGCGGTTTCATGCATGGTTATCTCGCGCCGAGGCGACTTGAATTGGCCACCAAGATCGTATGATTTGACCCCTTTGGACTTTTTCTTGTGGGGCTTTCTTAAGTCGCAGGTCTATGCGAATAAGCTGCAAACCACCTCGACCCTCAAAGACAACATAATCGATGCCATCAGTCAAACTCAGCCTGATTTGTGCGCCAAAGTCATCGAAAACTGGACCTTTCGAATCCGCGCCACCCAGCGAACCCGGGGCGGACATTTGAACGGTGTTATATTACTATAATAGGGCTCTCAAATAAAGATAAAACCTTGTTGATATCTTGTTTTAGTCAATTTTAAAATCGACCCGCCCTTAATGGGAAACCCTATAATACATTACCTTTGTTAAAAATAATTTAAAATAGTTCATATCCTGGAAAAATATATCGTACCTTAACTCATTTAATTTCAAGACAGTAAAGAATCAAAAGTCGGCGTGAAATAGCAGACTACGAATGTAATACTTAATTTTCACTACGCCAAGTTATGCAATATATTTCAAGAAATCGTACACGATGGCGCGTAGGTGTAGTGGAGGCCCTATGTCCCGTAAGGAAAACATCACGGACGGAATAGGTCCGAGGACCTAAGTAAGTAAGTTATGCAATTTCGTTGAAATTATATATATCGAACTGCCAACGCCAATTCAAAATGAAATGAGCTACCTATACAAAAAAAATTAACAAATTTAAGACGAAAACACTTTTTTGGTATTTGCAAAGTAACCTGATTTTTGGTTCCAAAGAAAATTAAAATAAACAACTGAGTCGAACGAACCTTTATTAGCTGGACCAGTGACCGCACTCTTCGTTTTCATTCCTGACTGTTACATTTTTTATTTCGGAAAGCCTCCGCAACAGCATATAGCAATCTCCAGTTGCCTGACCAAAAAAAATCAGTTTAGCTAGCTGTCAAAATACTGAGGAAAAAAAATTTTGGATTCGCTTGATCATTTGTTTTGAATTTTATTCAGAATTGATTTTAATCCTATCAAAGTTTTTATTTCTGCGAATTGAAGTTGCAGGAAAAATTAGTAAAATATCATAGGTACTGTGAACTGTTTTCTGTTTCTTAATTTTAGTAAATAGACATAAATATTCACTACTGAAAATGAAAAAAATGAAAACAATAGCTCTGATTTTCAAAAATGACCACTTGTGTAAATTGCTCTTTTTACAATAGTGGCAAAATTAAAATACATTACATATTCGTAATATAATTGAATACAAAGATTCGTTTTCGTTGCGTTTCAAAAAAGTGTGAACAAAGCGAGTGATTTTGATATGCCTCTGATTTGAAAAAAATGTATGTCTCTAAGACTGACACCGATGGAAAAGTGAAAGGCACCTTACAAAATAAATATGTACATCAAATATACCTTATCTTTTTATCTTTCTTACCAGTTAGCCTTTCTGATAAAAATAATGGACAAAGTTGTTAAATTCTACGAGCCTAGTCGCTTTTCGTCAATAATTCCATCCGACTGGTCAAACTGTTCACCGCAAGGAGTTCCAAAAAATCTCCTTTACCATAGCTATTGGCTTTTGCATTATGGGATTCATAGGTTACTTTGTAAAAGTAATCCACATCCAAATCAATAAAAATATTGTTCGATCGTAAATGTTGAATAAGTGCAATCAAAATCCTTTCATAATAGGTTTTCATCATAGTTTTATATATTTATGTCTTTTATCGTTAACATTTATATTTTTTGGTTAGAATAACTATAAATCGAAAGTTATCACTTTTTTTGCTTTTAAAAATAATCTGTCATATGTGTTCTATAATGTGTTTAAAGATTTTATTTTCAGAAAAAAAAAAATGTTCTTTTTTTGAAAATCCTATTAGTTTTTACTTTACTGAGTGCACATTTGGTAACAACTCCGCACTTTGATTTCAAGTGGTTTAACAGGTTTTGGCTGTCATCTCAAAACGGAAACTAGCCTATGCATATATTTTAAGATTTGAATGTATTATCATAATATGAGAAGTTTGTTGTTATGTTAAATTTGAGGTACGAGGAAGAAAATCAAGGTATCATCGATTGACTACAAAATAACCAAGGTATTCCATTGCCATACAAATTAAATTTCTTATTGAATTGAAGTTACCAACATTCAAATTCTCTATTGAATACTTAATTAACAATCGAAAATCCTACTAGCTTTCTAAGTAACCAACTTTCTTTTTTTTTCTATGTGGTTACTAAATAATTATTTCAGATCAACAAAATAATTTTGAGTTCTCGGAGGGGGGGCATGACCCGTGACCCCCCCCTGTATACGCCGTTGGCTGGCATCCTCATTACACCTTTCTTTATATGGTAAAGAAGAAAGCAAAAACGATGCCCTTCTATGTTATTAGCAAAGCACAAGAAACTTTACACCACACACGTCTTTATTGCCATGCTGTCATCTTATAGGTGTAGGTACACCTATAAAACAGAAGTCCTTGGTGGTTGCTGCTGATGTTCAGGCCAGGCAAGCAAGCAAATCATAACCATGAGACAAAAAATTAACATATTGCACAGACATTTGAAAAAAAAAATGTGTACAAAAAGTAAAAATAAAAAAAAAAAAATATGTAGAAGGTGTAAGTACCACCTTAAGGCTTCTTAAGCTTAAAGATGTTCTTAGTCTAAAAGGTGACTTTTTTGTCGGATGGTGTGGTAAATAAATAGTGGTGTACCAGCCCCGGATCTATGGGGTGAGGAAATGTGAGAACTCCCAGCCGCTTTTCAATAGTATCATCTTAATTTTTGTAATTTTCGATTAAAATATTGTTTGTACCTACCTGCTCTTAGAACTACTTTTGTGCAAGAAATAACAAAAATGTTTTTGGCTATTAAATTGATATGCGGGACTAATGCCACCAATTTTAGTGAAATTATGAACAGCAACGAAAAATCGTTGTATTGAAACTACGCGTTTTAGATATGCTCCAGTGCATTTACCAGTTGTTTGTTTCGCAACAAAATTTAAAAACAATTGATCGAAGACCATGATTGCACATGCAACATGCAACACACCAAATGCAAAATGCACGAATATTTTACCCACGCGAAACACGGCAGATTTTCTTCCGTCTCATCTTTTCGAATTTGTTTTCTCTTTTGCACTTACATATGTTCGAAAAGTTGCACGCGGGTAGATGCATGGTGTAATAGCAGACTAAGTGTGCTATTACACCATGCACCTAGACGCGTGCAACTTCTTCGAACTTTTTCGAAATCTCTTGTTGCACGAATATTTTACCCACGCTACACACGGCAGATTTTCTTCCATTTCATCTTTTCGAATTTGTTTTCTCTTTTGCACTTACATATGTTCGAAAAGTTGAACGCGTCTAGCTGCATGGTGTAATAGCAGACTAAGTACCTACTCTATTCTTATGTATACATATACAATGCCCTGTCATAAACCCATCGAATTTTCTGATTAACATTCATCGTTCATCAAAAATAGCAGGAATTTCATGTAAAACGAGGTCAACTTAATTGAACAAAAATGTGTGTGCTTGGTGTTCTATTTTTGCGTAGTTAGTAGGTGTGATTTGAAATGAAACATTTTATCAAGACTTTTAGGTACATATATGCCATAACAACTTGCAATTAGCAATTATTACATTTTGATCCTGAAAATGATAATTTTACCAGAGAATTACCATCACGTAATTTCCACCCATCACAACACTCTAGCAAAAATTGACGTTTTAAAACATCAGACAAAAACAAACACGAACAAAAATTCTAATAATTTTAAACGAGATCCCATTTTCCAGCCCAAATGACAGCCTAATTAGAAAATCTAAAAGCCTAAAACTATACTATATAGTATGTATGTTAGCCGTACCGTAGGTTCCTATACCTATCTACGGAAATACCTCTGCCTACGTACTCTACAGTAAAAACACACGGACTTGAATATAATTTTTAACATCTAATCACATGAGTTTTCATCGCAAGCGTAAATTATCGTATTGTTAGGATTCTCTAAGCAAGATAATTACCGTTAGGTTTGGCTTCTGCAAGCTGTCAACATCCACAGACACCGCACAACATCAGCAGCAGTATCCAGGAATGTTCCAGTATTCCATTTCCATTTACATATATATTATACATAGGCAAGGCACACTCGCTTACCTATATAGGCTGTATGGTTAAAATTCCCTTCACATGCGTTAGCAATAATTTAACGCAATAATTAGCAAATATTAAAATAACTGGTATGGGGTTGAATTTGACATTCAGTGGTAACATACCTGTACCGCACTAATTTACGAATAAGCAATCATACCCTTTGCCTGCTTGATTATACTTACCTCTCAACTGTCAGTGACATCACCCATCACAATTGTCTTTGTATTGTCGGTTCGGTAGTGTGGTGGTTGTGGAGGTAGTGCGGCTGGATAAAAGTAAAATGGCGGTTAACCATAACCATTTTGATGTGTGGGGAATTTTTATTATGGAAGGTGGAAGTTGAGATGATTAAAATTATTTTTTCATCTGAACAGTTTGACTGCGAGGGAAGTGAGAGAGAGGTATAGACAGAAAGAGGAGGTTAATTTTGTGATGTTAATTAGCGATTCAAGGTACGTGTAATTGGCTTAAGGAAATTTCTTTCCCATTGACTATATAGGTATAGGTAGCAGCTAATTCGATGATTTTTCCTTTCCTTTTTTTTGTTCTCTGGGTCGTTCTCTCGGTTTGGAAGATTGTGTCTGTCTGGAATGTTTTTGGTTTAACGCAGGTGTGTACTTACCACACCTACCTTACACAACGATTACTGCTTGTTTTATGATTTTAATGATGAACAACGGTTAATCTGTTAGGCTAATTTTTTTTCGTACCATAAACTGAAGCGAAAGCAGCGCCTTAATGTACATTTATGCAAAAGGCATTTTCTTGTTTTAATAAAATAAAATTTAACCGATAGCTAGCAACCGAGAAGAAAAAGAAATTACAACCAGCGAAAAAAAGACTGATAGGTAGGTATGAGGAGTGAACTTTCTCATGGAACAAAAATATACTTATGGTGTTGGAATTTCAGTATGACCTTGTTGACGGTTTTAAATTGTTGCGGTTATAGGTATTATTTCTTATGTCTAGGTTAATTTTTCACAGTCTATTTGTATTGTTTAATGCGTGGAAACGTATAAAATTAACACAGATTTCAAATAAGACCAACATTTTAAACCAAATACATTAAATGCACGACTCGGATCATACATAATTTATCTGAGTTTGTGGTTCATGTGCAAGTATTTGAAATGTGGATCAAAGATTTTAACTTATTGGCAGTCTAACTAAGGTTCAAAGAAGGAATTGGCTTTTATATAATCACATATACTTGAACCCTGAACCATAATGTTATGGTCAAATTAACCGCAACAACATTTAATCTTTCAGTTCCATATCCTCACACCTTTCTTTCCTTATTTCTTCGTCCCCTTTCACACCAGGAAACTGAGTTGCCAGAAATTTTTAGTTTGTACGCGAGAAGGAAGTAAGGGGAAAAAACAAAATCTTCCCTAATACCCTTCTCGCTTGCTAACTAACTTGTTTCTGACAACTCAGTTTCCTTATGCGAAAGCGGTCTTCCCACATGTGTTTCTTTCAAGTTACTGAGAGAGAGAAAAGCAGACATCGTCCATCAGCTATCGGCTGACTCTCTCAGTGTCTTAAATAAACAATAGACGTTGATTTCAATTATGACACTTAATTTTAATGATCAGATCTGACATCCGAAGTATAGGTGACAGATGCTCCCCGAATACAGATGTCATATTTGACAGACGAGTAAAATGGTCAATTTGAAATCCAAAAAGTAACATACGGGCGACTCTTGGTTTCCGAATGGTGATGTTTTACTCTTGAGAAAATACCCGAGTGTCCAACCCATTATTAAAACACAGAAAAAACTTTGATCTGGGTTCAAGAAATTCGAAGGGTTACAACAGATGTTTTGTGCTTTCCAAATTGGATTATCTGTTGGATTATTCGCGCTTTCTGTTATCTGTTGAATTTCCTTGTGGATTTAAGGAAAATAGTGGGAAAATAGCTGAATGCGTTCATCGAGTTCGCTGCCCCTGAAAGATAAAATAAGCGTTCGGCGAACACCATGATGTGTGCAAGGCCACGGGTAAGTCCCAATCTACATTGAATGACTTTTCCAGTACTGAACGGAAATATCGCCCGAAACTGGAAGGAACATTTCGGCTCATCGGCTGTTCCTCTCAATCGCACACGATTACAACAACAATTTTTCTGTCGGCGAGACAAAAATCGGTCAATTTAGATTGGGAATAAGTACAACCGCTTAATTTCGACAATGGTGGTGCAACTCAGCAAGTTGGCTGACTTAAATCCGCGGATTCCAATTGGCTAAGCTGACTCGCCATCAACCGACGAGCTTTAATGAAAAATCAACGTTTGTTCGATTTAAGAAATTAATTTTTAGGCCGATAGTGTTACCTTCAAAATAGTATAGATCTAGAATAGATCTTCAAATATAAGCTCTTTCAATAAAGCTCAAATAAAGTCAAGCCAATATGAAAATTATTGGGATGAGGTGAAAAATTACATGCTAAGCGGGTGCGCAAAAGTTGTAAGTTGTCCAAAAGAAAAACGAATTAAGTCCACTTAAGTTGATTTCGAGAAAAAACGATAATATAAGTTTATTTTTTAATGACATGCTTAGTTCTAAGCAAAATTAAGTTAAAGATTAAAATAATTATTTGCCTTGTGAAATGTGCCTAGTTATAAATGTGCCTAGTTATTCCAACACAATGATATAGATATATAAGTTATCTTGTGCCTCTTCAAGCAATTTGTATATTGTTTCTACTTTTATATTTTTTTTAGAAACTATTGCAAACATTTTTATTTCTGCGTTCAGTGGGCAAAATTGCATATGAAATCTTATTTGCAATCAGAATGCCGAGCAAACAACACCTATTGTTCAGTTGAAATGGAACAGAAACATACAAAATTGCTGACCTAGAATTCCAACTCAACCATTTAATCTACATGTAAAGATGAAAATCACCACAAATGTCAATAGAACTTACATTAGACGTCAAATTATTTTGGTAGAGAGCCTCATTGTTACCACTTTAAATTTGGAGTGGAATAAAACATTTTAGGAGTGGGAAAATGTGTAAGACTAAGTTTTTTCCAAGTTACTCGAAAGCTATAGATTATTTTGAAAAAAAAGTTGTACCTCATGTAATTCTACACAAAACAAGATAATAACACTGGGTAACTGGGTTTTAGTACATTTAATCAAAAAATTGTGATAAATTTATTTTTGGGTGGGGAATTGTTTTTGTCTGTGCTATGTTTGAGAAAATTTTGTCTATTTTTTGTAATTTGTTTAAAAACTCCCGATAGGTTTATTTTTTAACAAAATGATCTAGGAACAACTTGTAGACACAATTACCTACGAAACGGCCTCTGTACGTCAATTCGTTCTTAAGTTATAGTGAACCAAAGTTCAACTTTGTCGGAATTTTTGAAGTAGGGACATTTGCTTATATATGCTTTGAAAAAATTGTGGAAATTGGTTTCATAAAATCTTAGGGGCCCCCTAAGCCATCGCTGTAACTTTTCCAACCAATTTGGAAAGAGAACGATTAGGTTAATTTTAACTTGTACAAAATTTGATTACAAACCAACATCTATATTATACAACATATAGTTCACATGTGATTGTACCGTTATAACCATTATAGTGAATTAATTGTTTTTTTTTCTCGTTTAAAATCTTAAAAGTTTAAACACTCAGGAACTGGAAAATGGATGGGGATATTTTGATAAGACCTTTCACAAGGACATACAGTGGTGGCGATATAATTAAGCACGATATTTTTATAAAATATTAAAATGCATAACTTTTATTTGCGAAATCTGTTCGGAGTTTTGGATCCAATTTATTGTTCTGAGACTACTCACTTTTAAGATCAGAAAGTAAATTTGATGTTAGAAGCCCTTAAAACAAGAAACTGGATCCAAAATACACTCTGAAAATGGTAAATAGTACCAGAATAAAACTAAATTTAATTTGGGTTGTGTTCACTTGGCATAGTATGGCCAATAAGTAAGATAAAAATGTTCGAACTGACCAGAAAGTTTATAAAAACATCATCTAAAATTATTATAGATTCATATTCATTGGCAATCCTGCCCATAACATTTGTTTTTAAGCACGATAATGATCCAAAATGTCCCCCATGGATTGTTAAACAGTTGTTTGCGTATACAAGAAATAAGTTTTTAGATTGGATTGTTAAAAGTTCGTGTCTTAATTCTATCAAGAACTTGTGGGGAGACATCAAGGGATGGTTAAAATTCAAAAGTTTTTAATGTTGTGACAACCTTTTGTTTCTGTTCTTAATTATGTCGCCAGACGAAATTAAAGTTGAATTAATAATTATTTTTTTCCTTACAATATACCTTTGCTAATATTTTGCAAACATTATTCAAAATGTACCTTAGTTCATGGGCTATTATTAAAACCACTTTTCAACCCTAATAGATTTCCCAAACAAAAGCTATGGACTTTAACATTTTTATAAAAATATCGTTCTTGATTATGTCGCCACCACTGTAAGTGCAGAGGAGCTTGAGATGGAATGCCTGTATTTAGTAGAGTTTTTAAAGAAAGTCCAGTTATATGAAGGTGAAGATAATATTACTATTTCAGAATTATACAATCTTATAAAATCGAAAACCCTGTTCCAAATGTTGAAACAGTGTGTATAATCTTTCTATCAATGATCGTATCAAACTCGAGTTGAAAGCGTTGCTTTTCTAAATTAAAAAGGATACAAATTGAACTTAGAAGTATAATATTTCAAGAGAGACTAAAAATCTTATTGGTTATGTCAATTGAAAGTTATGGGTTTCAAGATATAGGCTTCGATGAAATAATTCAAGATTTTGCAAATGAAAAAGCCAGAAAAGTATCTCTTAAGGACGATTCACATGAGAATGACCAACGACCGACGAATGAACAAACAAATGGGCATTAAAACATTAATAAACCTTAATATTTTACAAAATCTCTTCAAAATTGTAGAATTCGATTTAAGATTGATTTTAAAATTTTAAAACCTGAATTTTTATTTTCGTAAATATAAAATTGTACTAGAGCATTTATTTACCAATTCTATTCATTTACAGCCGTATTAGTAAAAAACGCTTATTCCACCTTTATTCCATGAGCTTACAAAACCATGGAATAATAGTTAGTCCATGGAATAGAATTTCCTATTAATAAAAACTAAACTAAAATCTACTACAAAAAGTAGATCACGTTACCGAACACACACTGAGGGAAGGAATCGTTTGCCCAAACGACTTTTTCGTTTGCCAGCCAGTTTTGACAGTTCGTTTGAGACAAACAATTCATACTGTTGTAGCAAAATTCTATCGTTTGTTTCATACGAATAGAGTGTTTGTGTCAAACGAATGAAGTGTTTCTGTCAGACGAATAATGGTGTTTTGTAAACATATTTACTGTTTGTGGCAAACGAATGGTGCTTTTAGAGTACACGTTAATACCTTAACGACAAGTGGTTATGACAAATGAATATAACACGTTTGTTGCTAATGAATTGTACGTTTGTCACAATCAATACAGTGGCTGCTGGTTTTCCTTCAATTCTGTAATTATATTATTTTATTTTAATTGAAAAAAAAATGTCAAGTTTAACTTACCTGGATTTGAACTGGTATCCTTCCGTATCGAGAGCGAGCATCCATCCACTGAGCTAATTTGCAACATAAAATCCTTCGGCAATATGTTAATCAGTTCAAAACTGCACACATTTTCCTTTTATTTAGTTGAGCAGAGGAAATGTACTGATTAAGAAATGTGGCTTAGACAATTTCATGTATTTTAATTATTTTAACTATGATTAATTATTTTAACTATGACGAGGACTACCGAAGTATTTAAAATATTGGGTCAGTTTTTTTTAAACTATTACTACGTAGATGTGCTCCTAGGACTGAATCAAAACTTTTAAGAAAATCGTTTTGTTTAACACAATAATTGTTTTTATGCGTTGTAAATTAATTTTATATTGATGGAAACCCAACATGTGCTTTAAATAAGTATTAAATGTTTATGTTTTTATAATTTTAACTTCATTATTACAAAAAAAAAAAAGTTGGGCACCAGCAGGGATCGAACCGGCAACCTTCGGGTCTATGCAATACCTGGAGTAAAATTTTCCATTCTCCAGTCATATGGATTTAGTACGATACTAAAAAGATGTGATTTTAACTTTAGTAAAATGTAAGGGGATAGTACGATGCTAAACTCGTTTAAAATTAGAAAAACATAATTTTGAACCTTGTTTCATACTAAAATTGATTTAACATCGTACTTTATCATCTAAAATTTTGCACCATTGTTTTTCGAAATGAACAACGGAGATGTAGGTAATTTTAATTATTTTTAATGCAAAGATTTTTAAACTAGCATTTATTTTATTTTTTAATGCAAATATTTTCGAATTTTGACTTTGCTATTTTTTAAAGCAACAAATTTTCAATTTTGAATCGCATTCTTTTTAAATGCAACATATTTTCAATTGAAATTTGATTTTTGTACAAGTAGTGCTGAACTTCAGAACAATCAAATTGATAGAGCAAAGAATGTATTGAAACGTACCCAATACTTGCCCTATAGATTACCTGAAATTGGTTAGATAGGAGTTAAACAAATAAAATACTTTTTCCAAATAGGAAATTTATTGCTGCAAGCGATTGTTTTTTAAAGAAACCTAAAATCAAAAATTCTTTCGCCTCAAAAGCATGAAATGTTTACCACAAGCATTAAGTTAATTTGTAAAAATAAGATTTAAAAATGTATACCCTGCAATCATTCAATCGTTTGCTACAAATTAGTTTACTTTCTACGAATTAACCATTCGTCTCAAATGTTCGATTCATTAGTTGCAAACAATTGTAATTTATATAGTAAACGTAAAACTTTTTGCAGCAAACTGCATTTCAAAAGCTTAATTCGCAATCGATTCATTCGTTTGCCATACGCAATTACACTTGCTTGCAAACATCATGTCGTTTGAATTTGGGAAACATTGTCATTTACCGTAATCAACCCAGGCAAATTGAGCTCCGAACGAATGGGTTATTTGTTATGTGTTTGATGCAATGGAATTACTTTCTGTGGCGACTGTAATACAATTGCTACAAATAAAATACGTTTGCAGGGATTGTATAACATATCCAGCAAATGTATTACAATTACAGCAAACGAAATTCGTTACTCGCAAACACAAAAAAAAATATTAATTTTCGCAGTGCGGGTACCTATGCCAAATTTTTAGCAAACCGATCCAATCAATTAGACTCTAGGTCGACAAACAGTGGACGTAGACACACAGAAGCAAAGAACGACACTTTTTTTTACTTTTCTACAGCTTATTTGATGTATTGGTGGCGGTGGCGTTGTTGGTGTTGACGGTGGCGTTGGCGGTTTGTGTCTCAGCGTTGGTGGTGGTTTCTTTTAATTCGTTTTTGGAGGTGGTGATTTCAGGTCCCATTGCGGCTAAAAAGACAAAATCATTTAAGTTGCTTTTAAGTTTTGCAAGGTTATTCTCATCAAAAAAAACATCTCTCCTTTCAACGACTTTACGAGAAATTGGATCGAACAAACGATATGCTTTAGAGGTTAATGAATACCCAACCATGATATACTCCTTACCTTTCGGATGAAATTTACCATAATGCATTTTGTTAAAAGCATCCGCTGGACACCCAAATATTTTAAAATGGTGTACATTTGGTTTTCTGCCAGTCCATAATTCGTGTGGCGTCTTATCAGGTAATGTCTTTGTTGGAGACCTATTTCTCAAGTAGGCTGCCGTTGCATGAAGAAGAATGCTCCTGGCCATTTTCACCAGCGTACGGTTTGCGCGTTCAGCGACGCCATTTTGGTGAGGAGCGTGCACCACTGCAAGCTGCCTTTGAATTCCATTCTCATCTAAAAAATCATTAAAATTATTATTTATATATTCCGTACCATTGTCGCTTCTTAAGGTTTTAATTTTCATGTCGGTTTGGCGCTCCACCATAGATTTAAACAACTTGGATTTGTCAAAAACCTCACCTTTAGACTGCATAAAATAAACGGATATATGTCTCGAGGTGTCGTCGATGAATGTTACAAAATATCTATATCACAATTTCCGGATTATATCGAAAACATCAATCTTAGACAAAAAATTGATTTTATCAAAGTTGTAGATTATTAAATTCTTAACAACTTTTGTTAAGGCATTTTTAGTGAAAAATTGAAGAAAAAAAACGAGTTATACAACAAAAACCGATTTTCAGAAAATTCAAAATGGCGGCTAACGCAAAAGAGCTAGGCGGTCGAAAACCGTACTGAACCCTCTTTATGCATCCCTCTAACGATTAAAAGAAAAAAAAAATCCACTACTTAATTTTTGTAATTAAAAATCACATTTCGACTGGCCTAAAATGTAATTGAGAAAACCGAACAACGAACTAAGAACGAATGAAGAACGTGCAAATTCAAATCAGGTCAGAAATTTCGGTGTTCGTTGTTACCCGAATAACTTGTGTTTAAATGCGAAAACTATTTAAATGAACATTGTTTTGGAGTGTCGTGCAACTTGTAGGGACATTTTCGAAGTTTTTTTAATTACTGATTGTCTTAAACTGTAGTTTAGATAAACCTGAGTCTATCTGCGACTATGAATATACCCCAATATGAATATGATTGATTTTGTTGTTTTTTCGGTGCTTTGCATTTTGAAGCTAAGTGCCCTCTATTGCCACAGTTATAGCACTTGCCAAAATGTTTTCTATTTCTCTTCGCGTTGCTATTCTTGCTTTCGTTGAACTCTTTAGTATTTGCTAGCGCTAAAAATGCTTGCGACTGCCCGATGCTACCTCGTTCAAAGGATTCTCCCGCTGACCTTTCCGGTTGGCCTCTTCTATAATTATTATTTTAAGACTGCTCATAGAAACCATCGCAACCACAAAATTTTCAAATGATTTTGGCAAGCTAGATAAAAGAATAATTACCAGTAGCTCCTCATTTACATATATTAACGGTTATCTCCGATAATTTTTCCACGATGCTAGAAAAAGAATGTATGTATTGTGGTGCATTGTTACTGTCAGACATACTGAGCTGCAACAATTGTTTGAAGAGTGACACCTTTCTTGCCGGTCCAGATGGTTGGTAGACTTGTCGTAAATTAGTCCACGCGTCTTTGGCTGTCTTTGAATGCTTTATATGAATTATTTGGGATGGCTTTACGCAAATCATTATTGCAGCCAATGCCTTTTCATTTAGCATGTCCCATTTTAGTTTATCCTCCGTTGACATTGCCTCAGTCTTAACGATTTTTCCACATACTATTGGCCATTGTTCCGAATGTATAAGCACGCTCTGTATTCGCACACACCAGGAATCGTAATTGCTGTGGCCCAGCTTTTCTATTTGGTATAGAGACGAACTCATTATAAGTAAAATAATAATTGAAGCGCTTAGAAGATGAAGGTGTTAAGTGACATTTTTTTAAATTTGGCTTTTTACCTACAGATAAAAGTGTTTTATGAAAACTTAAATTTCTGACTCGTCTGTACTCATCTATCGCCCCTAGATTCATATTTAGCCAAAGATGAAGGTGTTATATGCAATCACTTTAATAATAAACTTTGTGGATGAATGTGTTAAATGCGCTTAAGTCCTTTATATTAAGTCCTTTATACAAAAATAATTTTATCGGAACTTTTCATTTCGTGCATAAAGGTGTTAAGTCGGCACTTAAGGTGTTAAGTGGGCACTTTAAGATAAGACATTATAGGTGAACACCACAAAAATCAGTGCATGTGCAGGCAAGAGGCACCAGCCAACACACACTACTTCAAATTGGGATATTCCGCCGCAGGTGGCTTAACATGATGGCTAAATTTTGTATAGTCTTACGCACAATTTGAAAGCGTTATTTTTCACACACATCTATAAGTCTAAGAGCCAATGACATTAAAAGTCAAGTCATTTGCGTAATGTTGTAACCCATGCCAAAAACATAGCCGATACCCTTGACGAATGGGTGTTAAATTGACCTTATAGGTGTGACAAAAATGTGCTTAACATTTGCTCCAATGCTTTTTGCTTCAGGACACTCTCACAGGCTTAAGTTCAAAAACGCAGACCTTAATTTCGTGAAGAACATCCCAGCAGAAAACTTAAATAATCAAATGATATATTGATGGATCGAGAACGTCTGACTGGGGCGGGTATATTTGGGCCAAGAACCAAACTATTTGTACCTATGGGACAGTCCACAAGCATTATCCAGGCGGAAGTAAACGCCACAGGTAAATGTGCAGAACAGCCGAAATCGTTACATTGCCATCATGTCATATAGCCAAGCCGTACTTGAAGCGTTAAGCTCCTATGTCATTAGCTCAAAACTGGTATGGAAATGCTTGCGGAGGTTAAATGAACTGGGCAAAAATAACAATGCTTACTCTATTGGGTACCTGGTCATGCGGGTATCGATGGTAAAGAGGAGGCAGACTCCCTAGCCGAAATAAGAGCAACAAACCCCCTAACAGGACCTGAACTTGGGAACTACAACCAAGAACGCTACAAAGCCTTCATAAATCTCATCAGGAACACCCTAAGAATAATAACGGGCAATTCGAAATTTTTTAATGAAATCTAGGTCTTGGTGTAACGTTTTAGCTTCAAAACCTAACCGGAAGTGACTCTGCAAAAAAGCAGACGAAAATTGCAAGGTTCAATTTAGGGACTCAATAAAATTGATTCGCACGGAGTATGGTTCTTACCTTTACAAAGAATGCTATGAAGAATATGTTCCTTATAGTAATGTTATTATAGCCAAAAGTAACAAACGTCCTGATTATAATCAAGATTTTATGCCAAGAGAGAACAAATTGAAACAACTTTCTGCAGACAAAATTAAAAGTTTAAAAGAACAGATGAATTTCGTTCGTGTAGAACATCGATGGTTTTATTTAAATGCAATTTCAGCAGAACCTGGAGAAGGGAAAGAGAAAAAAACAAACAAAAAATAAGTAAATTACAACATTTCAAAAAGTCACTTAACACCTTTATAAAAACAAATTAAATTACATACAAAAAAGTTCCTAGATAAAGGTGTTAAATGCACAAGTGTAAATATCTCAACAACTATTTGCGTTAAATAAAAAATATTCCTTAAATTAAATTCACCTGAGTTTTACTGACTTTAAATTATCAATGCAGTATTTTTATTATTTTCATAAAAAAAGTTATAGGCAATAAACTTTAAATGCTTATAACTCAAATGTTTTAAAATGTCGCTTAAATCCTTCATCTTCTTAGCGCTTCAATTGATACCTTCTAATTTCAAATATGGGTTCTGGGCCCATAACGTGTTGCAAGTATAAAGCGAAGATCCCAATCGATGATGAAAATAAGAAAGCAGAAGTCTTTACAATACCAGAATTTAAAAGCAAGTGAAGGAAACAAGCAAAAAGTTATAAGAAAGAAAACTTTACATAGTTGAATATTTATGTGGAATATAATTTAACGAAAGAACTTTACATGATAGTTTTACTTTTCAACAAGGTCCTTGACCTCGTTGTGTATTTTAATTTGTGTTAAGCAACACTACGAGCAGGAGTATTCAAAATACATGGTCAATTTTTGTTTAATTATTAGTTTTACTCAGCAGACGGGCTCCCAGGTCAAAGTGTATTCATTTTCAAAACTATTGTTTTATGCAATTTTCGAGACGTTTCAAGAGTTGTGAAGTTTTTATTCTGGAAGGATTTACAATACATCAAAAAGTACTTATAAGAAAAACTAGAAGATGTCATCATTACTCTTATTAAAAAAAAATTAACGTAAGCCGTTTTTCCACTAGGCACTTCTTTTAAGTCAAATTAATTGTTTTACTTAAATTTAAACCAAACACTGAGTTTTAAACTTCGAACAATGGTAAAACTGGCCATTAGAGTTATTTCCTTATTTATTCTGAGTTCTAAACCACCTTCCCTGTTATATTTCTGACATACGCTCCTCCTCCTGAACTAATGTTAAAAGTTAAATGAACTCAATGTAACTACTGAATCATTTTCTTAAACACACTCATCAAATCGAACATCCTATTCATCCATATGATTTGGTATATGCTTCCTGCATACCTCTATAACGAGTTCTTAATTAAATTTCTCCTTTTTTAAACGCTTTAGATCCCAAAGGTGACATTTAACACTTGTCATTTTAATTACAAATGCCCACTTTGAAAAACCCTTTTATACTTCAAACTTTTATACTTATGTGTACCTTAAATGAAAAAAGGGTACCTTCTTAAATACACATGGATTTTAATGTAGTTATACAGAGTAACAAAACTTTTAAGAAAAAATTAATTGAAAAAGGACAGCTCTAGTCCATTTAACACATCCTTAATGTTTGCTTTTAGACTTTTATTAGTGGGTTGGTACCTATGCATATTAACATTTAACGAACGAATTGCATCTTTTAAACAAATATGGTAGTTAGCTAGCTACATATGTGGAAACTAATGTAATTTTTGGACATTTTGGATGGACAAATGTATGACACCTATAGGTACCGATGACATTTGTAGTTATTAGGCGCGTTCATGAAACAGAGATGTCGGAGATTTTGATCCATCAAAATCTGAGGCGAATCCAAAATTTTTTTTTGTTCAGTATTTTGACAGCCAAACTGAGATTTTTTGCGCTGAGGAATACTGTACAGGCAACTAAGATTGCTGAGGCCCTGTAATTGACATGATTATAATTAAATATTTATCCACTCTCCGGTCGTTTATCTACATTTTTTTAGAATGTTGACGTTATATTAGCAGGTTAACCTGCATCGTGCCTGATCGGGAAACTATTGATTGTCCAGAACTTGGTCTGGGCCAGTAGCGCAACAATCAGTCACGATGAAGTGCTTGTTTTACCTCCTCGTGGTGGTCCCCGGGCAACTATGTGTGTATCCCAATATACATAAATAGGCCCAAATTACAAGTGCGAAGAGGCCTAGTTTTCTAGGATAGGTTACGGAGGTTAGCATTCTCGGTAACTGAAATCAACCCGCTACCGAAACCAACACTACGCCTCGGAATATTAATGATAACTCGTTGACGACTTTTGGCTATTATAGCCGGACAAATATTGGTTTCTGGAATGTGAAGACGCTTCTTGACGATGGAAAAGAAGGTCCTCAAAATGCCAGATCCCTGCAACTAGAGAAGGAATTCATGCGGTACAGGATGGACATCTTAGGGATAAGTGAAGTTAGAAGGCTGGGTTCGGGGAATTTTAAGTCACCAACCCGTAACACCGTACTATTCTATTCCGGACAAACTGGAATCTGGCGTTGCGTTGTTTTGCTGCTTTCCAAAAGAGCTGTCAAAAGATGAATTTCCTGGGTGACAAGATCCTGAAATCCAGGTTCCGGACTAGAGTACAGTGTTACGCCCCAACTTTGCTCTCTTCTGACGAGGAGAAGGAGGCCTTTTATAACCGGCTGAGTGCTGCTTATGATAGCCTTCCACGAGGTGATATAATTATGGTGATGGGAGACTTAAATGCCAAGGTTAGCAATGACAATACTGGGCTTAGGCATGTCATGGAAAAACATGGTGTTGGTAACCGAAACGACAATGGCGAACAATTTGTCGATTTCTGCAACGCCAACGGCCTTGTTATTGAAGGGGTCATGTTCGAGCATAAGACGTGCCACAAAGTTAGTTGGATGTCGACTGACAGACAAGCAACTTCCAACCAAATTGACCACTTCGTGATCAGTCGCCGTTTTAGAAGCAGTCTGCAGGACGTCCGTAACAGAAGAGGTGCTGACATGGGAATGGCCCGGGACCACCATTTGATGGTTGTAACCGTAATATTGCGTACAGCTGCAGTTCGGAGATCCTAAGGAAACACTCGAATGCCCAAGTTTAATACAGATAGACTAAAGGATCCCGCAGTGCGCCAACAACTAGGGGCCCACCTTTCACAAGGATTGAACGCAATCAGCAGGAAAACACATCCATCGAAAATCATTGGTGTGCTGTGAAAAATGTGTTCATATCCGATGCTGAAAGTATAGTCGGCCGGGCGCAAGGAAGAAATAGTGCTTGGCTTTCCGACGAAACTTGGACAAGGATCGAAGAAAGGAAACACCTTAAAGCTCGCATCGCAGCTACCCCAGCAGCAGGGAGAAACGAGCTTGTGTCTACGTATCGCATGAAGATGAGGGAAGTTCACCGTTGTGTGCGACGTGATAAGCGTAACTACATCAACGCATTGGCTACAGAAGTAGAAGAAGCTGCTTGTAGGTGTGACAGTATGACAGTCTACAGAATTACAAAAGAGCTCACTGGTGTCCAGAGCTCTAAACAACACCTGCTAATTTCGGATGAGAATCAGCTCAAAAGGTAGATGGAACTCTTTTCTGCGGTTTTAAACCGCGTTTGCGCAAGTGAAGTGAACCCTATTCCCACTGAGCCACCCGAAGTAACAATTTCCCGAATACGCAACGTATCCCCCAGTAAAGAAGAAATTATCACCGCCATTAAAGCACTGAAGAACAACAAAGCGGTTGGACTTGACGGTATTCCTGCAGAGCTCTTAGGAGCAGCCCCAACAACATCGAGCGAGCTACTGCAACCCACTTATTAAGAGAGCTTGGGAAACAGAGAGCTTTCCTGAAGACTGGAAAAAAGGAATGATTGTCAAGCTCCCAAAGAAAGGAAATCTCACACAGTGTGAAAACTGGAGAGGAATATGCGTTCTGCATGCAGTAGCCAAGATAATAGCAAGGATAGATTTGGACCGGATTAAGGACCACCTCGAAGACACACTCGACGCAGAACAAGCAGGATTCCGCACTGGATCTTCCTGTGTGGATCACATCAACACCTTGCGGATCATCATCGAACAGTGCGTTGAATATCGATCACCACTTCACCTGCTGTTCATCGATTTTGAAAAGGCGTTCGACAGTGTCAATAGAAAATTTATTTGGCTTGCTTTGCACAGGAGGGGCATCCCAGATAAATTGATTGCTATTATCAAGGCTACATATGATGGATCCAATTGTCACGTTTTGCACAAAGGTAGGCTGTCAGAGGAGTTTGAAATCCAAAGTGGAGTTAGGCAAGGCTGTATACTGTCACCAATACTGTTCCTGTTGGTGATAAGTGACGTACTGCACGCAGCTTTGTCAAGTGGAAATGGAGGAATTAAGTGGACTCTGCAATCTCACCTCAAACATCTGGACTACGCGGACGACGTATGCTTACTCTCTCATAGGATCATGGATCTCCATCAAATGACAACAAGGGTGGAGAGAGAAGCAGAAATCGTAGGGCTTAAGATCAACTCGGCAAAAACTAAAAGGATCAGCCTTGGAACTTCCTTATCAATCCAAGTAAATATTTCTGGACAACCGGTAGAGATGGTAGAGGATTTCCAATATCTTGGGAGTATTGTCTCTACGGGTGGCGGAACTGAACTGGACGTAAGCAGCCGAATCAGAAAAGCAAAGGCTGCGTTCGGAATGCTGTCCAAAATATGGAGAAACAACTCTTTTAGTTTAAAGACTACGACTGTTCCGCTCCAATGTTGAAAGTCACTGACACTGTCACTAGAAAGCTGCAAGCGTTCGTTAACAAATGTCTACGAAACATCTTTTCTGGCCCAACCGTATCTCCGTTGCGGGAACGGGTCAGGAGCCCATAGACTCCATTATACGAAGAAGAAAGTGGCAGGGGATTGGACATAGGCTTCGAAAAGGCGATCGGTGCATTGCATCTCAAGCAATGCAGTGGAACCCGCTCACATAGGAGGGAAGACAAGTGGGCCGGCCTAGAAGTACATGGCGAAGAACGGTCGAACAGGAATCGGCACGACTGGGGAAAAGTTGGAGAGAGCTGGAATATATTTCCAGAAATCGTACACGATGGCGCGTAGGAGTAGTGGAGGCCCTATGTCCCGTAAGGGAAACATTACGAACGTAATAGGTCCGAGGACCACGCTGTTGATGCGAAACGATATATATCGCTAGTCTCCAAAAGCACAATGAAATGCTTACGGACACGTAGCAGACAAATATGTTTGGAGAGTTTCGCTAATTTTAAGCAATTAAAACAAAAATTAACAAAACAAAATCAAAGAAAACCATACTGTGTTGAAAGAAACAAAAAATATAAAAACGAACAAACCCAAATATAAATTTTCCACTCACAATTAATGGTCCAGGAAATTAATTCGGCGCAAATAGAAAGTGGAGACTTCTCCAAATAAACTGGTATAATCATCAATTTCACCGGTCGAACAGCGTACTACAAAACGAAAAGCACAACGCATATTTTCGTTTATGATTTCTTCACGGCATTTTTGTATGGGGTTTTTTGTTTCACATCACAATAGCGCTAGGTATTAAGCTTTGGTTGTAAAAACCGTTTGTATCAGCTTTACTAAATCTGACATCATATATATATGTCACTGAATGGTATAAACAATTTAATACCCCCGATAAAATTATCGGGAATACTAAAACAGGATTCTTCTATCTTACGAAAATACAAAAATTAAATATATATTTTTATTTCTAAAAAAAAACTGGTCTAAATAACCAAGCCTATTTGTATAATTTTTTTTTAAGATGTTTTTATCACTGTGATAAAAATATAACTTTTTTTTTAGTGATAGGAACAATTTAATTGGGTCTTATTTGTCTCCAAATAGTTAGGTGTTTTTATACGACAGTGTTGGATTCTTCCAAAATCAGCGACTGAAATATTGACAATCAGAATTGTAACGAATTATGGGGAGACCAGAATTTACTGTTAAAATGTGTTGTATGTACAACGCTTATCGTCATTTAGGCTGGTGCTTTCTGTAATAGTTTTGTTATTTGTAAACTTTTCCCAAACTAAATATAAAACCAACTTTTAAACAAGTTTTGCGTCTTTTGATTTCCTTTAAAGTTTTCCATAATGATTAAAAGAAGACCGCTTGCCGTACAACTTTCCATGATCGTATAGAAAAACATGAATCTGGTTCTAGTGACGAATGCTTCAGTTCTACACAAAATACTTACCTACCTACGTTAGCTGGAAAGGGTAAACGTAAATGAGACTCTTTTCAGAGATGTCCTCCCCCTGCTCCTCCCAAAAATCGTATAGAATCGCCTTTTTGTAACTTCAAAAACCACCAAGAAATCCACCAAATAGTTTTCTTTCCAAAAATTCAATGGCATCTCTTTACCAGAAAGATGGAGACATTTCCCATTCCCATTAGTTGTCATTCCTGGGTGATGTGTTTTTTGTGTGTGGTGAGTTTTTTTTTTTTTCGTTTTGTTTGTCGTCAATTTGCAAGGACCTAGCAATTTAATTTTAACCTCCGTGTAATTCATTTAATTACATATAATTTAAAATTTAACGTCATTTTGTGTGTTTGTGACACAGCAGACACACATTTATAAATTTCACACAAATGTTGTTGCGTCGTCCTGTAATTTATAAAACACACTACAACAACAAAAAAAGTATATTATATACGAGGTACCGAAATCCCCCGTTTCCCCATTTCGATTTGACAGAAAAGCTGAGAAATAGTGCTTCACACACTTGACAGAAAAGTGAATAGAAAGGAGTTGGAATTTTAACGCACACAGCATAGCACTCCCCCAGATGTGAGTCACGAGTGGTGTGGTGGTGCATTGCCATATCCTTCTTCGAATGCATCTTGTAATGGAATGTGTCCTTGGCATCAGAGGCGAGGGTGTGGTTTTTGTTTGAAGAGGATAGGTGTTGGCAATTGAAGGGCGGTTTTAATTACAGAAATTCCGCATAAAATTAGCAACGAACAAAATAGAACAGAAGCCATAGCACCAGAGATCCTGTTTTCTGTGAATGGGTTACGTCTTCAAGGATATTCTATCTATATACATAAATATCTGCAGCTTCAGCTAGAGACCTACTGCTACTGCTAGTATACAACAGCAAGTATTGTGGTATGGTGCTTGGCTTGATGGTAGGATGCTTCGTGTCGTCCTTGTGCTTTCTGGAAATTGAAGAGCGCGAAAAGCAATTATTGAGTTGTGAAAATAGAAACGATGATGATGGTGTGTGATGGTGTGGCGGTGGTGGTTTTTGTTAGTTTTGTTTTATACTTTTTTTTTTTTCTTTCTAGTTTTACATCTTCCAGAACTCTGCTGGCATTCTATTGTTCAACACTTGTTCCATGATGGGATGATTGTTGAGGTTTTGTGAGGGAATATATTTTCCCTTCATTCCCCTTTGTTTGCCCATACCAGCAAGGGGATACTACTTGTGCTTGTGAAGTGGAGAGGTGTGTGTAGTACGAGATCACCAGATGAGCTTTAAAATGGAAATTTTTGCTAGGTTTACTTTTCCGATGAAAAGTTTTGTTCTTTTTTTTTTGTTTCCTGTGGGGAGTGAACGTGGTAATGACAATGACAAACATCAAACAAAGAGGTGAAATGTTAAGAGGTTTTTTTTTTAGTTGTTGTGGTTGTTTTTGAAGGAATGAAATGGTTTCAAGAATTCAAACAAAACTAATTGAGTAATTCTGCAGCGCTCGTAGTGAGTACTAGGTATTGGATGCAAGAGTTTTGAGAACTAAATAGTAGTTTTTAAAGGTAGGTTTATTTAGTAGGCAGGTATGTTAATTTTGTTGGAAAAGTGTTTCGATGGATGGAGTTGGTTGCAACTGTGAAGGTCGATACATATATTCATAGAACTATCGGGAACTCAATTATTTCTGCATGATATTTTCCAATGATACTTACATTTTCGAAACAGTAAATCTATTTATTGGAGAAAAACATTTTCCTAGGAAAAAAAAATTACTGTAATTTTGGCTTCTGGGAATAGATAAAATCTGAGGGAGAAAAATCTTCCCATAATTAGCAATCAGGCTTATCGAAAGAATCTGTTATAGAAAGTATGCCCATTTGATGTCGATGATTTTCGTTGGAAATTATGAGTTTTCGAAATAAAATAAATATATAAAGGGTGGGTCATCTAGTGGTTTCTTTTTAAATCATAGGTTATTTTGACTTTCCCGCTCGAAATCTTGACGGAAAGTCAGTATCAAATACCTCCGCGGACCGAAATGAGTCGCTTTACGCTTGAACAACGTTGGGAAATATTGAAAACTTATTTCCAAAGTGGGTGCTCTGTAGCCCAAACAGTGTGTTTTTTTACAACAGAAGTTTAGTTCGAAATGAAGCACTTATCGCGCGCTTATAATATTACCAAAAATTGGCGCATCTGGGGATCAGAAAACCCGCACTTGATTGAAGAGGCCAATGCATCCACTGAGTGACAGTTTGGTGTGAATTGTGAAGTGGTGGCTTCATTGGACCATTTTTCTTCGAAATCGAGGCTGGGAACAACGTTTCGGTCAACGGGAGCGTTACCAGAGCCATGTTAGCCGACTTTTTTTTTTACTGAAATTGGACGATCTCTGGTTAATGCAGTATGGCGCGCCATGCCATACAGCCCATTCCACAATCGATCTTTTGTGCACCAAATTCCCAAATCGTGATATCGGCCGTATGGACAATATTAATTGGCCGCTTCGGGGCTGCGATTTGACCCATTTGGAATTTTTTGTTGTGGGAGACCGTGAAGGACCGATGTTATGCCAACAATCCGGAAACGATTCAAGCACTCAAGCAATCCGTGAGTTACAGCCCGAAGCCATCAACAAGGAAAATTGGAGTGACAGTATGCGCTACTGCGAAGCCAGCTGAGGCAGCCACTTGAACGACGTCTTGTTTCATAACTGATGGGAATGTTTGCTCTTACTAATAAAGCCATAATACATGGAAAAAATTTAATTTTGTTCATTTTATTGCATTTTTAAAAAGAAATTTGTATTTGGCCCACCCTGTAGTTTACATTTAGGACTAAATGATTGGAGGCATTTGCAAAATACTTTGGTGGATAAAAAAAATTAAGATGAATGTGTAGTAAGAAACTAATAAATAGAATTAGAAAAAAAATAATTAAGTGAGTGATTAACAAAATGTAATGAAAATAATAATTCCGAGCACGCACGATGTAATTCGGCCAGATAAAATTCTTTATTCAAAAGTTCTATTATAAATGCAATAAGAAAATAACTAAATTATCAATGCCGATGTGTTTCAATGAAAACAAAATGATTTGTGTGTCGGCTTAAATTCAACTTTTTCATTGAAGTCCTTCATGTTACACAATTTTTTTTGTTTTATTCTAGGGCGCGTACACGTACAAACTTTGATTGACATAGCTAAAGTGAGACGAACCGGAAATTGAAGAAGCTTAAATACGAATGGCAAATCGTTCGGAGTAAGCCGAAATCCGCAGAATGGGAACATCTTCGCCTTCGAATTTTCGCCTCAAAATCATGGCTTGAATGAGATTTGTTTTAATGTTCTTCGCAATCGAAGACGTTCCGTTACAAAATGTCGGTGCATTAAGGTTGAGCAACAAATTTATAATTTAGCCGACTTGAAATTTGAAATTGTGTGGCGGCTATCCCGGAACATCTGAGGAGTTCAAAAATTCCTTGGGATAGTTGGTACTGGTGGCTTCATTTTCATCCATCACGGAGTCGAAGGATTTGAATGACTGTATTTTACCGGCGATTTGATTTTGAATGATGATATTCAAATGATCAACATTTTTCTTTCTTGCAGCGAAAATCGCTCGTCAAATTAGCCAATCATGGTCAACATAATTCTAGAAATTCGTGATGAGCTCTTCCGGTGCTGTTGAAAAGTGGCAAACAAAAATAGGTGCAAATTCAATCAGGCCGGTAGCTTAGTCCACTGGAATCAAGCCATTGCCCATCACCAACAATTATTGTCTGGAGCTGGAGAACTCTTCAGCGAACTGGTCAAGTCATTGCCATAAAGCCGGCGCCTTCAGGCAAGCTTTCAATTCATCTGCGTTCATTGATCTTGAAATGAAAGGCAGCGTTTCACGAAAACCCCCTGACAGCAAAATCATTGCACCACACCGAACCGTCGCGTCGGTCGCAGTCTCGTTTAACATCTCGTAAATCTTTCCACGTGCGATTCAGGGCTTCTAATGCGCATTTGTGAGCCATTGTGTACTTGTTCCAGATGGTAATCTTACATTGCTACAATACTTTCGCAATCGCAGAGTTCTTTAAAATTTTTCATATTAGGTATGTTCTTCATCCATCATTCATTCATCAGTGAAAATTTCAATGCAGAATCCTTTATTCGACCGCCTTCGAGTAATGTAGCCGCTATTTCAGAAGAGGCGAGTGCCAAAGCAATCTCAATTAACTTTCTTTAGCAAATTTTTAGGGCATCTTAAAATTTAATCTCATTTCATCGATCCCACCTTCCCTACATAAGAAAAAAAAACCTTGTATCCAATTTACCTACTTTGCTTATAATCAAAAAAAAATTATATTTAATCATTTGCAAGTGAATTTAATTTCTTAAGAAAACATTTCCCTATGCATACAAATTGCTTTCTGCACCAATATTTAGGTCATGTTTAACCATCATCAGCGAGGAACTTCGAAAAAAAATCTTTAGAAAATTTTCTATTAATCAAACACCATCATCATTTCATTTGTGCACGCTACTTGGTCTCATTTTCTATATACACTTTCCCAAAGATGCATTCAGCTCATTTCATCCCTTCGGGCTATTTTCAGCCATTTTGTTCAGTCTTTCATCAAATATTACTCAACGCCAACATCCAATCATGCTAAAAGCCAGTAGGTAACGCTGGTATGCCTCAGGGTTGTCTTTTTCAGCCTTTTCTTTTTACCTTTTTGTATTCTTCTAATAGAATTTAGTTTTATTTTCTTCTCTAGGTACAAGTATGGATGTATATGGATCTTGTTGTGTTCCTTATCCTTTGGTGGTTAGGTGTATCCTCCATATTATACGTAACGAATACGAACATAGCAATGTTTTCCAATTTATTTACATGCATCACCGCCTGGTGTCGTTCTCTTCGTGTCGTCCACTTCACAGGCCATTTACCAATTTGCATAATAAAACTGCACTCGCTTGCAAAAATCTTGTGTTGTGTATATGTTTTTGTATGAGTTGAGTAGTTTGACTAAGTCCAAAAGGACGATCGGCATGCATTTTCATTTTCATTCCCATTTCACTATATAACCTCTCCTCTCTCTCGCTCTGTGCTTCCCTAAGATTGTGAAATCACCTTGAGATGTGTCCTCAGGGTGTTCAACGCCTCCTGATGGTTGTGTTGTACTCATTGCATAGTGATACCATGTTGTTGGAGTGACGTCACTATATGATAGAGGATGGAGGGGGGAAAGGGGGAGATAGAATTCCTGCAGAAGCTGCAATAGAATATTTTCACATTTACCTTGGAATTTATCCATTTTTATATTTTATGCTGCTTTGCTTCTTCTTGGTGCTTGGTGAAGAAGTTGCAGCAAATGTTGTAACAAAACTGCAAGTCGTCCTTGTATGCGCCTTTGCAATACCCATGTTGTGAACTATGTGCACTCATTCATTCATAGCGCAGTGCACACGAAAAGCCTTTTAAGACGATGCAGTGTGTAGGAAGGAGCATCATCATGGTGTGTGGGAGGAGATTTATATACGAGATGTGCTGCATGGGGAGTATTAAAGGAATATTGCTCCAAGGACGAAGGCGAGCTTCTTCCTCCGCCAAGAGATTTTTTTTGTTGGCCCTACACAGGTATTTTCAATTGCAAGGCATGCTAGCGGGCCCTAGGGCCTCCTTCGAAGGAATATATTTAAAACTACCTTCCACCTATATATACTTATAAACGCCGCCGCCGTGTGCATGTGATTGGTGGTGCGAGCGGGGTGACAACTCAAAAGATGTTCATAAATTCTCTAGACGACGAGAAAGGACTACATTTTTGAACATAGGTATTATAGATGTAGGACTGTTGTAGGTAATTTCACCAGGAGTAGGTAGGTAGCAAGGCGACAAAACAAAGGCTGTAAGGCCGAAGGTATAACCTAGCTAGCTGGTCTCAGTAGCTGCTCCCCAAGTAGTGCTATATTGCTATTCTGCTTCTTCTTCTGCATACTATTTCCACTCCGATAGTTGCATCATGTGTTAGAAAATGTGGTGACGGTATGGTGTGGTGGTAGGAAACGGTGGTTGGGTAATTTCCCGAAGAATTGTTTAAGTGCTTGAACTTGCCACGAAGTGTGTCTAACTTTGCAGCTGGTTCAAGTATGAGTATAGGAATGTGTGTGATGTGTGGGTTCATAGGCAATGAAAGATGGTTATGAGAACCGCTCTGCTATATCGCAGAGACATAATATGGCTAATAAATACTTTTAAGATTCTTTAAGAACGTTTTAGAATTTTCCCTGCTTTTGTTTCTTCTTAAAATACAATTTATTTTTTTTTTTTGCGGGACAAAAAAGGATGAAAGAAATAATGTATGTTTGTAGGGGGGATGCGATGAGAATTGCTACGGAACGTGCTTTGATTGTCGGCCTCGGCCGTTTTCAAATCGAATTCCATTGAATATTCCAAGTGTGTGTAATATCAGTTCAGGCTGTGGTTGGTTTTATGTTAAAGACGAGAAGTTATACTCGTATGTTGTTTGAGAAAGTGAATTCTTGTCCGAACCGATATGGCATATGGGACGTGATTTTAAGTTTTATAGCCGACAAAGTGTTTCCTCGGCGCGGAGATAAACTGCTGGGATTATTGAAAGAATGACTTATGGGTTATAAATATTGTATATGGAATTTATGAGGATATGAGAATCTGGTGAGGGTGTGTGTTAAGATTGCAAAAAAAAAAGAAAAACAGTTGAGAAAATAGTCAATTTATTTTTAAAAGACAAAATTTTTATCTTCAAGGTCACGATTATATTGATGGACTTTTCTTGACCGTTTATGGAATAAAAGGTCACCAGTAATACAACGCACCATCTGGTAGTTATATGAAAGGTTTTGGTATAATTTTACTACTTAAATGTCTCGAAAGCTTTTTAGTGGTGCGAATAAAGTTAAGCTCGAATTAACTCACCAAATTCAAGGGGTTAACTCGAGTTTCATTCTGCGAAACTAGGATGATCTCTCTCGGATGAAAAACTAGGCCTAAGTCCTCTTTCAGGAGCTGGCAACTGAGTTTCCTTGTGTGAAAGAGACTAGGACCACATAAGTTATATTAAATGCAATCTCAATTGAACGGAATAGTGTAAAGTATGTTTTTATGTAGTTAAAGTTATGTACAGGGTGGGCCAAATACAAGTTTCCTTTTAAAAATGCAATGTAATAAAATTATGGAACACAACGTCGTTCAAGTGGTTGCCTCGGCTGGCTTTGCAGTAGCGCATTCTCTCACTTCAGTTTTCCAAGACCTTGTTGATGGTTTCGGTTTGTAGCTCGCAGATTCCTTGGCTGATATTGGTCTTAAGTAATTGAATTGTTTCCGGATTGTTGGCATAACAACGGCCCTTCACGTTTCCCCACAAAAAAAGTCCAAATGGGTCAAATCACAACTCCGAGGCGGCCAATTGACATCGCCAAGACGGCTAATAAAACGATTTTGGCGGTTGTGGCATGGGATGTGTTGTGTAGCACGGCGCACCACTCTGCATGAACCAGTGGTCGTTCAAATTTATCATGTCTTTAATTTCAGTAAAAAAAAGTCGGTTAACATGGCTCTGTAACGCCCAATGTGGACCAAAACGCTGTTCCCAGCCTCATTTTCGAAGATAAATGAACTCCACAATCCGCACCAAACTGTCACTCTCTGTGGATGCATTGGCTTCTCGACATTATCGTGCGGGTTTTCTGAACCTCAGGTGCGTCAATTTTGTTTGTTAACGTAGCCGCTAAGATGAAAATGCGCCTTGTCAGAAAAGATGATTTTTCGTCCAAAATCGTAGTCCAATTTAAGCTGCTCTAAGGCCTAAAATTCCCATAGTTGTTCAAGCGTAAAGTGACTAATTTCATTCCGTGGAAATATGATACTGACTTTCTGACATGATTTCGAGCGGGAAACAGCTGTCAGTGTCAAAATAACCTAAAATTTAAAAAGAAACCAGTAGGATGGCCCACTCTTTCTTTTTTAATTTTTTATTTTTTTGAAAAAACAAGCTAGTGGTGAATAATTGATCACGGATTTAAATTCCGGTCTGTCTGTATCAAAAACATTAAACCCAAGCACTTAGGTTTTTAAAGCTAACTTACCTTTTTTACAAAATTAAGACTGGGTGCTAAACGATCCGGGAAAGCACTGACTGGCGTCAACCGCCATATCGCGGCAACTGCACTGCCACCCAGTACCGCAACGAGTGACTACACATCAATTGTGCTTATTTTACCTCCAAGTCGTAACCATCGGGGAATTGGTCTCGTCTATTCGGACTTGACTTGCTAAACTTATAAGCCCGAGCGTTGAACAAGAGAGACAAAAATAGAAAAACTTTAATGATCTGCCGGAAATGACTCGCTAATTGAAGAAGAAAGATGACGACGTACAAAGAAGGATGACGTACGGCGGATGATTTCAATAGAGGGAATCAACGGCATCGTCAAAAGTCTAGAATATAGACTGAGAAGACAGAGACCTTACGTGAGCTACTCTGACTTCTGACATAATAAGAGTTGAGGTTAGTAAGAATTTCCAGTACCAGCCAGGGTGCTGGAAAAGAGATGGTGGGGGATAAACATTTAATGCACCAACGACAATGTTTAATTCTCTATTTCATCAATTTGAGACATTCTCTTTAAGATTACTATAGGTACCTAATGAATAAAATAAAATAATAAAAAATAATACTAAATATATACAATTTTAATATAATAATAAAACAGAAAAGGATACAAAAATAATTAATTTATAAATTTATGAACATATGATTCACTATTATAGCAACAAAATCATCATAACATTTTTTGTAAAGTATCTCTTGGACTGGGCAAACAAACATCAATCCTATTAATAATCCCATTGGTCTCTCTGATGAAACGAGTAATCGGTTCATTTCTACCGTAATTGGTTCTTGAAAAAGTCTCTCGTAGCTGAAAACTCATACATCTGACATTATATGAGGGCATATCAATATTCCAATTTAGCTTGTAAAATCAATAGGGTGACGTTGGGATAGATGCAACCTTCTTTACAAATGATCATATAACATTTTTAAATTTAACCCTGTTTGGCTGGTATTTTTATATCCTTTTAACAGTTTATTTATGAATGTTAGTATACAGTTAAATTTTTGATAACTTTTAAATTTTTTAAGTGGGCATTAATTTTTCGAAAAATGGGAAGTGGTGCATTGTGCACTATTATATGTACCAAATGCACCAGTCATATGTGCAGAATGCACCAGGAAGGTACTTAATGCACCAAGCATTAATTTAAAGAATAAAAACCAATTTTCAAAGCTTGAACTGAGATCAATTTGTAGTTTAAGTTAAACTACAGCATTTTCCCGTTTAAACCTAAGTTCAACGTGGAATTTATTTACTTATTTTTCAAAACCAATTCCATCAGCGAATATATGTCTGCTGTTTAAAAGTTATTTCTCTTTTTTTTTTGCACAATTATTGGTTTATTTTCAATTTGTTTAGTCTTGTTCGTGTGACTCGAAAAAAAATGTCGACAAATTATTTCTTGCGCTTGTTCTTTGCTTCAGAAAGAGAAAGAATAGACAAGGAAATATATACGTAGTGTTTGCAATACGTTTGCGAAGCAAAAACGTGCAATGCTGTTAACTCTTTTTCATAAAATCTAGTTAAACGAAGTTTAAATGAACTGAAGTTCAGATTTCACTGTGAAAATGAACGTGTTAAACCAAAAATTTAAAATCAGTTTAAGATTCAGCTATTCTTAAGTTTAAACTCCCACTGCAAACTGGGGGATAGAGATTCGGCTATTTACATAATGATTGCTGCCATTTAGTTGGTCCCGAACCGATACAATAAGATCTTTGAAAAAATATTTTATATCTTCCTCTCTGACCAAAGAGCTGCTCGCCTCTGGTCTTCCTAGTGAAGTCCTTTTTTGCGGTTCACAACTGGTTTCTGTGGCATCTTCAATAAAAACAGTAAGCTTTAGTCTACATTCAAAACATCAAGGTGCACAATGCACCATTTAACACTATGCTTTCGTGGTGCATTGTGTACCAACACGGAATTTTTGTTTAAAAATAAAATAGTTCATAAAAAATGCAACTAAGCTATGAACTTTTTCTTTTAAGATATAAACAAAAGTCTTAATAACAGTTTTATGAAACTTTATTGAAGAAAACCTTAGATTTCACTCAAATATAAAAAAAATAAACTCACCTTATTTTTTTTCTTTTTCACTTAATATTCATACAAAACTGCGCACGCGTCCGTCAACAAAGAGGAGCACAACCAGACTTAACTCTGTTGGCCTTGTTGAACGTAACGGATTCAATGGAATCAGGGTTGCCGTTCTAGCGACTTTGTCGCTAGATCTAGCGATTTCTTCCGCGACAAAAAATATTTTAATGTCGCTAGATTATTTCTAGCGACTTTTATAGCGACTTTTGAAGGTAAGCATTTGTGAGTTGTGCCACGCAAATACTATTTTTGTAGGTAGTGGCCCTGGTGATTTTACATTCTTGTCATATAAATTAATTTGACATTTTCTATTTCCAATAATTGGGTACTGAAATTCACCACACATAGGCACACACACATAAAAACATGTGCAAAATGTAAGTGCGAATGAGCGCAGTTGTCAATTCATCTGTTTAAAATTTATTATAGACCTAAGTTTTTTGTTAATTTACTTTAAATTTTTGAACAAAAATAAAAAGTTATTCAAAGCGAAATTTTTTTTAACACTTATTTACCGATTTTTGTCTAGCGACTTCTAGCGACTTTTTGTCCCCCGAATTTCAGCCCATCTAGCGACTGTTGGAAGTTGGTCTAGCGACTTTTCATTTCAGCTTGCGGCAACACTGAATGGAATTAGGTATATACTAATAAAGCTGCTGGTTGGGTGAATATAAGTGTGATGCATTTTGCACCACTGGTGCATCTATGACAACGTTGACCTATCTGGTAAAAGTTTTTTGAATTCTTTTAATTCTCAATGAATTATTCGCATACTAAGGATTCCAGACAACACAACAATACTCTAGACTAGACCTAACAAAAGTTATATAGAGAGACTTTAGTGCATAAGAATCAGAAAATTCTCTGGTGTTCCTTCTCAAGAAACCTAACATCTTTTATGCTTTGTTTACTATATAGTCATAGTAACAAGTAAAAGAAAACTGGCGATCCAATACAACCGCTAAATCTTTTTTTTGTGAAACTTTTTCGAATGTTATATTATTAATAGTATAATCAAAAATTATAGGAACCTTTTTTCTTGAACAAATAAAACTTTGACAATTAGATACCTTCAAAAAAAGAAGATTGCTTTCACACCATAAAGCTAGTTTAAGTACATCTTTTTGAAGAAGGTGACAATCATTTAAAAATTTAATTGTTTTGAAAATTTTTACATCATCAGCATATAACAGGTTACCGGAAAACTAAAAAATATCTGGAATATCATTAACGAATAAATTAAAGAATAAAGGACCGATGTGGCTTCCTTGGGGGACGCCCGAGGTCACAGTTATACATTTGGAGACAAATCTATCTATCTTTACATATTGGGTTCGATCAGTTAGGTAAGAATAGATCCATTTGAGAAATATGGAATGGAATCCGAGCTTTGACAATTTATAAATAACAATTTCATGGTTTACCCTATCAAAAGCTTTTGCAAAGTCAGTAAATATTATATCAGTCTGAAAACCATTTTCGAAACCTCTTATAACTGAATCGCATAAAATAGTGAGATTTGTAGAGGTGGATCTTTCTGAAACAAATCCATGTTGTGAGACAGACATGAGTTCCTTTGTGAGAAAATTAAGCTTATCGCAAACAAGTTTTTCAAACAATTTAGGAATCATAGATAATGTACAAATGGGGCGATAGTTACATGCTTTTTGTTTTGCACAAGATTTGAAAATTGGCAATTTGAAAGACGCTTTCCACTCATCTAAAAATTGACCTGTTTTAAGAGACTTGTTGAAAATTAACCATATAGGCAACGTGAGGGACGCTGCACATCTTTTTATTATTTTGGAGGATATAATATAATCAGGGCCTACACCTTTATTTTCATCTATCCCATTTAAAGCTTTAAGAGCCTCAGACAAACTTAATTGAATAATCCCCATAATATCAACTACATTTGTCGGAGAAAAACAGGGAGAAACAGGATACTCGCTAGGAGACGCAGCTGAGTATCCCGATTACAAATGATAGGTAAATCACTAGATGTGGATCCAGAAAATTCCATACAATTTAGTCAACCTGTATTTTTTCTTTTGGAGTTTATAAAATTCCAAAAAGCATTTGCTATCGTTTTTTATTTGTGATTCAGCTGTTAACACATACTTATTATATAGAAATTTGTTTAAAACATAAAAAGACTTCTGAATTTCATGATATGTTGACTGTAAATCAAATTATTTGAATCTTTTTTATACTGTTTATATGCCTTATTTTTTTTATTTTTGATATTCGACAATCTGTTTTTGAACCATGATGGATTTGAACTCTGTTTACTCAATTTTTTCGGAATAAATCTGTCAAATGCCTCCTTTAAATAGAATTTTAAAATCTCGAAAGCTTGATTCAGATCCTGTTTACCCACAACTAAATTGCACGGCATTGAGTTTAAATATGCATTCATTGCATCAAAATTTCCATGCTTGTAAACATACAATTTTACATTTTCATTTATGGTTTGAATATAAACTAAAAGCTTACAGTCTATGGCTAGACAAATATGATGCTGTGAATTCAACATTATCAATTTTTACTTCTAGTTCACTATTTACGAAAACTAGGTCCAGGATACGATTTAATAAATTCGGTATACTGTTCCGTTGCAATAAATTAAACTGGCTATAAAAACCAATTACTGATATTTCAATTTCTGTTTTAGCATCGAAAGGAACCAAACATTTTTCATCAGCATCAAGTTTCCAATTTACATTACCAATATTGAAATCACCTAGACAAATGACATGATCAGATGGATCCAAAGAACTTAATAATGATCGACAATTTTCTGAGTGTAAATTATATAATTCAAGGGGGCTTCCTGGGGGAATATTATTGGCAGAGATATACAAATTTACATTTTTTCTTAGACTAACCTTAACAATCAATTGATATATATCAAAAAAGTGTCATTTTCACTCGAGAACAATTCAATTTGGTTTGAACATAAATTTGAACGAATGGCGACAATAATTCCACCACCCCGAAAATGACCGGTTTTCAACGAAGAGCGGTCTTTTCCAGAAACAGCATATTGATTGCAATTGAATAGATCTGTTGTGAGGTGACTGTCATTAAGCCAGGTTTCAACTAACACAATTATTTGATAATCGGTAGAAGCAAAGTATAAAAACAAGTTGTTTAATTTCGTTCTTACTCCACCAACATTTTGGTAATAAATATTTAGACTGTCACAATTCGGTGGATCATTTTCAACAGCAACAACATCATCATCAGCAAAAAATCATCATCAGCAGTATAAATGTTATTATTAGCAACAATAACATCAGCAGCAACAACATCTTCATCAGCAACATTAATATTATTAGCGACACCATATTCACCATCAGCTACAAGATCGTCAACAAAACTGTCAACAACCATGTCATTGGCAACAACATCATAAGCGACAAAATCATCTACAGCAACAACCTTGTCTTGAGCAACAAATACATCAGTAGCAACATTTTCAACTTCGGAAGCAATTGTTAATTTGACTGAGTTACAGGAGCAACTTCCGGTGACGGATCGTTTTTTGGCCTGAAGTTGAATTCGTATTTCCTTAGGCCAGAGCTCTGAGTTAAATATCAAATTAACGTATTCCAGTGGAGTTCCAATTTTAAAATTTACAAATCTAAGCTTATTTTCATCAGAGGTTTGCGTTACAAAAATGGGAAAGTGGATGCATCAATTTGGGTTTTAGACTGGATGTATGAGATTATATTCTCAGTAGATGTTTCTTTTCTAAAACTGGAAATATGAAACCATCTCATTTTAGTAAAAACATTTTTCTTCAGAACATCAGCGTCTGTATTTATTCCCGCTTTAATAATGCATTTAGTAGGAGGAGGTATTTTATCGTTTAGATTGTCTTTATCCAAAATTAGAGCATTTACATCGCAAGCTTTATTTTTATTATTTACATTATTAGAATCGTCATCATCAGCATGTACGTCATCAGCGCATTCATCGTCAGCAGCATTTAAATCATTAGCGAGCTCGCCGGCAGCTTTCACATTATCAGCACACACAACATCGGGGCATGAATTCGCCGCAGTTCCAAGTGTATTGCCAACATCAGCGACACCACCATGATCAGCACCTTCTTCTCCACCATCTACACCATCACCATTATCATCACCACCACCACCACCAATACCGTCATCAACACTATCATCGAGAGAAACTTTTTTATTTTCAGAAGAAAGAATATCAACTGCCTGTGTATTAAGTACTGGTATCGGATTATCCGGCCACTTACCCTAGGTTTATAAAAAGTTGGGCTGGCCACGAGACGAGACTCTGCGAGTCGAGACGAAACTCTGTCGGTCTCGTATAATTAAGTCTCGTCTCGGTCTCATCTCCAAAAAAAAAAAACGATTTCTGGACAACCTGTTGATTATTGGTTGATAAGTTGGAATATGTGCCGAACAAAATAAATATTTAGCTGAAATTGGATTTTTCAATTTATTTCTCTTTCTCTTAATTTCGGTCCAAATATATACAGTCTCATCTCGGTCTCGTCTCGATTGCTTTCTCGTCTCGTATCGGTCTCGTAATGCGAGACCGAGATCGAGACCTAGACTTTTCTCGTCTCGTGGCGAGCCCTAATAAAAGGGATCTGGTCTCCGAGTCTGGGGGTTGTGTCGTTTGCCTAACTTCCCTACCACATTAAACTTACCGGTTATGAGAGCGACACGAAAGCCTCGGATAATGATTACCCTCAAATGGCAATAAGACCCGAATGGTCAACGCTTAACGACTTGAGAGTATGTACCTGGAACGTAAGAACTCTCTTCACCCCAGATGCTACTCAAAAGCTTGAGTCTGTCCTTGAGCGGTATAAGGCGGATATTACCGCAATCCAGGAGATACGATTGATAGGACATCTATTACAGATGTGATAAGAAGGCTGCGGATTCGTTGTGGGAAATCGACTTAGAAGCTAAGTGATTGACTTTAAGCCGATAAGTGATCGATTCGCAGTAATCAAAGGTACTTTCCAAAATATAAGCCTTATAAGTGCACACGCCCCTACCGATGAAGCTGAAGACCCTATCAAGGAGGAATTTTATGACCTCCTGAAGGGAGCCTGTCCAGAGTATGAGAGTACCACGACAAAGTTATGCTCGGGGACTTCAATGCTTAAGTCGAAAAGGAAGACATCCTCGGCGAATTAGTTGGTAAGCACAGCCTCCACCAAACGCCAACAGATAACCGCTTCCCACTAATAGACTTTGCAGCAGCTCGTAAAACGGTGATAAGTAGCACTAGGTTCCCAAGACTTAGAATCCATAAAGCAACCTGACGCCTTTCAGACGGTCGAATAAAAATAAATAAATTGGGTGGCGCAGCAGTTTGTAAAGATCCAAGGGATACAGTCACTAATAACTGGCAACCATTCCTGTGTGCCCGTGTCGACAGGAATGGAAGGTACCCACTATTGTATGCCGAAGGGCTAGACGAGAAAAACTTATTCATGACAAGTGATACTATTGGGGAATTTATCAATACCTCGTAAGAGGCAGTAACCCTGAAAAAAAACTTTTCAGTTTTTAGGTGGACGAGGCTGAGAAGTGAACCCAGACCTCCAGCGTGACAGTCCAACGCCCTAATCATTACGCTACGGGCTACTACCAAACGGTCGAACCATCAACCAAATCGACCAAGTGCTAATCGTTGCAAGGCACATATCCGACATCTAAGGTGTGCGAACATTTCGAGGGGCATTCGTCGACTCTGACCATTTTTTTGCTCCGGCAAATAGCTGCGGCAAAACTCAGAGCTCGCCTGTCGAATGCAAAGAAATTGCGGCCTGTCAAGAAAAAGAAATTCGACATTTCTCGCCTTAGCACAGCTGCTGTTGCCAGAGTGTACAGAAAGCAACTGAGCTAGAAAATCTCCGTTGTGAATTCACCTACCACAGACGTCAATAATGTGCTCACCGTATTGTGAAATCATTAAAGTGGTAGCCAAAATCATATTGGACTACCAGCGATCCCACAGAAAGAACCCATGGTATGATGATGATGCGAACAGCGGAAAAAGGTACCAGAACATGCTCATGGGAAAGTGCTGCAGCGTAAAACAAGAGTGAGGGAAGAGTATCGAGATGGGGGAGAAGACGGTCTTGCGACGGAAAAAGAAACGGCGATCGCAGCTTCCCAGCTCAAGGAGATCGAAGAGTCTCGCGATCGAAACAGCAACCGGAGGTTTTATAAGAAAGCCAAGCAACTAGCTGCTGGTTTTAAAACCAGAACGCGGGCAGCAGTCACCGAAGCACATGAAATAGTTGATGTATTTAAGCAGCATTTCCAGCAGCTGCTAAATGGGCATCAAGCAGAGCAAGAGATACAGCAGGCAGAAATTCCAGCGCCAGTCAATAAAGATCAAGTTCCTCCACCCAGTACCTATAGAAGAGGTTGACTTATCTATAAAAAAGAGCATCAATTCCGCCGGCTCGGATGAGTTGATAGGACGCATGTATCAATCAAAATTGGTGGAAGGAAGCATAAGAGCAAATACCTTAAAAACAAATATCTAGCTATCGTATAACTACTGAAATGCTATCAATTAATAGAACTTAAATTCCACTGATGCAACGATTTAATCCATCTCCATCGCAGTAAACAATAAATATCCTTTTTTCTTTATTAAATGTACAAAATCTTAAATTAATTACATCGCCACCGCAATATATGTGTCAGATTGTAGGGAATTAGCTGCCATTCTTGTTCGCATTATTTCGCCCTCTTTTTGTATCCGCTTATATATAGCTACAAGTATATTACTTCTTTATCCTCCTTCTGGCGTTAAAAATAAATATCCTTTGCTTCGATATTAATTTCGTCGGTTTTTTGTGAATTTTATTTTTTAATACGTTGCCAACACAGTCTCCATCTTAAATGACTTGCCAAATGCCAATAAAGTAGATATAAAGTCCAGATACCAGCGAGACAAAATCGTCGAACCAGCATCGCGCAGTCAATGCGAATCCAATCACAAAAAGTATATAAATAAAATGGTCTTGATGCTGACGGAACGACAACGCCGAACCGAACGGTGGTATTGGCTTGGCTGGCCCTGGCAGTACAGCATCAGCAATAAGGATATCCGTCCAGCAACAGATTTATGTGTGTGTGTGTGTTTAAGTGTGTACGGAGCGTATACATAAGCAGCTTCACTGAAAATCTGGTCTAATCCTGGCAAACGCAGCTTTGTCACGAACATCAACGGGTGGAATCGAGAGTTCCTTTTTTCAGTCGGTTTTTTT
Source organism: Melangyna quadrimaculata (assembly GCA_949320155.1). Taxonomy (NCBI): domain Eukaryota; kingdom Metazoa; phylum Arthropoda; class Insecta; order Diptera; family Syrphidae; genus Melangyna; species Melangyna quadrimaculata. The sequence goes on along the minus strand of OX439483.1, from coordinate 144,525,421 downwards.
TTTTTTTTTTTTTTTTTTTTTTGAAAAGAAGACAAGGACAATCATGATGGACAAGTATGGGATTTTTTTGTTGAAGTTCTTGAAATTCCCGCGGTTGTATCAAAAATTAAATCTCAAGCTAAAACGACAAACAAAAAAAAAAAAGGAAATTATCAACGCATATTCTCAAAATTAAAATTAGCAAAAAAATCCTTCCACAGTAAATAGTACATACAAAAACCAGACGATAGGAATGATACCAAAGAGAAAAAGGAACATCGACTTTGAAAAAAAAAGTCTTAAACAGAAAAATTCATTAAAATGCAGGTTAAAAATAAATTGGTAAGATAAACAGGATTGTATCTCTAACTCTCCACACAGCACAGCCAACCATCACCGTCTGTCGTCTCTTTTTCTCACTTAAAAAAGGAGAAAAGGACTTTCTACTTAATGAGCAGTTGATCTGTGTACGTTTTGTTTTCTACGAGTGGGGGTCCGGATCACGTACATCTACTTAAGGTAATTATTTCATTAAAATGGTTTTAAAAAGTTTTCAAGGATTTTTGTTTTTTTTTTTTTTTTTTGTCTATTCTTTTTTTCGTCGTCTTCCCGTGTGTTTCCGGTTGTCTCTTGGTTTTTATTTCCTTTGTTAACAATTTCTATAGTTATAGTGCCAATTTCTATAGTTATAGTGCCTGCCAGTGCCAGGATTTATTTAGTTGCAGATGCTTAATGCACGGCAGACCAGCAACCAGCAAGCAGCAAAGCAAGCACGTTTCGTTGGTCAGGTTATAAAGTGAAATGGAACTAAATTTCCGTGAAAAGAATGCGTTTTTAACGCGCCCCACTACCACCGTCATCGCTACCACGCTGCCGTCCGAACTACCACAATTGTGTGCTGAGTTATTGTCGTTGTCGTTGTTGCACACACAAGAGTTTTTAGTTGAAGAAGTTTTCGAGTTCTCTTTGTTGTCGTTGTTATAATGAAGGAAGGTACTTGTTGTGTGTCTTGGGGAGTTGATTTTGCAACTTTTAAAGGACATTTTTAGCCACGTACTTTGATTTTTTATTCTTACATTGAAGGTGAAACTGTTTGTTTTCTTTTTAATCTTCATAAGTATAAAGTTCTTCACAAGAGATAGAAAAATAAAAACAAAATATTCTCCCTTAAGCTTGATTATTTTCTATGAAAAATAAATTTCTCGTGAAAATGACATCCTGGCGAAAAGATTGACCAGGGAAATTCTAAATGCAGTTGCTTTTGCATTATTCTCAACTGTTTGTAGGCCGGGGTATTTAGGATTTACTGGGGAAAAATTCCGAGGTTAACTTCTTTACTCTCAAGGTAAAGTGGCTTAAATCGGTTTTTAACATTTTAGAGGAGAAGAGTTTTAAACTACAAAAAATTATTTAAGGAAAACTATGCTGATAAGGAGGCTGAAATTTCAACAAAATATAAATTTTTAATAACTCTTTTCAAATTAATTTTGAGATTCAGTGTTAAAAGGCAAAAAACCTACATAAGCTTTTTTACTTTTTGCTTTGTTGTGTTTATATTGTCTTAAGTCACTTAAGCCGTTTTTCCAATTTTGTTTGTTATTTTAATTTGTATTAAAGTATACATAAGTCATTTTTCCCTAAAAAAATCAAAACATTACTTGACTTATGTATATACATACATGCATGCATATTTCATTTTATTGTTATAATATGTGTACATAAATTTAGATAATTATTTTGTGTTAAAAATAAAAATATTTGTAATTAGTACAAAAATATTATATGCTGCCATAAGGGCCATAATCATGCATCGTGAAATATATTTTATTCCACAGCTTCATCTTCAGGTTTTTCGGTCAAATCGGGATGAAAATCTGGCTTTTATTCTGGGCACAGATTTCTCTAGAAATCGTGGAACTGCTCATCTATTAATGGAAGTAAGTTTATCAAGTCCTTTTTCTTGGATTTACTTATAGTATTCGGTCCATCGTATAGCATCTTCAGACAATCTGCGTTCATTTGGTTACATCCTCGTTTCTTTATATTAATCACTAAAAAAGGTTCATTTTCATCCAAGGAATTCTTGTAGTGAATTTTAAATGGATCACCCATTGAAAAACGGAGCCATCTTATGTTTTTCCAGTTAACCTTATTATTATCTTCATCAACTTTGCGAAATACGTATATATTTTTGGTTACTGACCCAAAGTCCCAGAAACTTGTTCGGGACATCTCGTTTACCAAGAATATTTTTTTTGTTCCAACTCCCCTTACAAATTGGTACCAATCTCTTGGGTGGTGAATTTTGGAAGATGAGTTTTTTCTTTCTCTCAATTAATGAATGGTCAATGTCACATTCCATGTGTGTATGTCCAGGAATCAAAAATGTATGGTCAATGTTCTTTATATTGTTGCTCTCAGAACACACATGCATTAGCATCATCACTGCAACCATCTTGTTTTTATTTTGTCCGAAGCAATTATCGCTATAAAAAAAAGCGCACGCGTAACTCAGTACTCGTGGCAGAAGTGAAACTTCTTTGGCGATTTAAAAATCTCGATATGTATAGGGATATCAAGCTTATATGCGTAAGACGCAGCTATGTGTTCTATATCAAAATGATCGATGGGTTGGGGTTGTAAACTTTAAAATTAAATAATAACGGTGAAAATTTAAAAGATATAAATCAGTTTATTTGAGTAGGTTTTCCGAGTATTTCCAAAAATTCCTGCACTCAAAATCTCTGCAAATTTTTAGCGGACTCTCCAGATTTAATTCAATTTTCTGGAATTAGCCTATTTTGAGATAAAATTTTTAAAATTATTTATATCTCCATACCAGTAGGAGATAGATAAAAATTTTAAATAAGTAAGATTCTTAGAATTTCATTATCTATCCACCAAAAAAATTTCAAAACTCTAGCATTTTAAATTAAGAAATTAGAAAAAAGACATAGAAAGACATTTTCCCTTTTATCTGCTACAATAATATAGATTATCAAAAAATTCAAATTTATTGCACTATAAAATATATCAGCCTATCAATAAAAAAATTTACTTTTACTCTACCTCCCTAAACTAAGCTTATTAATGATCTCAGCGTTGCACATGTGGAGTCACATTTTTTCGTTTCACAAAAATTCAACCTTGAAATTTCACGACATGCTCAGAAACAGGTGATGCGACTCATATTGTGTTGAGGTGCTGTAGGAGAGAAGATGCAACCTCATTGCCACCTCTGTTCGCTAAACCTTCGTGCCACATATAGCAATGTGGGGTTCCTGCGACACAGTCTTGTACTGTTAGATTAAACGTACACAACTGTCTTTTATACTTACTTACGACTGTAAGTATGGTGTTGGAAGGCACTGCTGAAGTCAAAGGCAAATACTTTTGTAGTTTGCAGATTTTTTGCAGTCTCAATATCCCTTATCTTTGCTTCGTACGAAGAATCCGCATCGGCATGGTGTTTTGTCTGCTCCATCTCTATCTCGATAAGCTCATTTCCTGTGGCTACTGATTTTCGTATACCCAATGTGTCACATTTTGTAAAGGTATCTAATTTCGGTTTTACCAATTTGTTTTGAACTTGTTGTTTTTTTTATCTTCTACACAAACGAGTCCAGATACAAATGCCAACTTCAAATTATAATTTCCAAGCTCCCAGTATTGCTTAAAAATTGTATTTTGCTCTATAATTGAAATTTTGTCTTTACATTTACGTTTACAGTCGGTTAGTGCTTTCATAGTTCGTTCAGGGATATTTTTACCGGTTTTCGTAATATATTTGTGACCTAAATTTCTTTTTTTGACGTCTTGCTTTTCGGGATTCTGTTACTGAACTACTCACCGGATCGACAATATCTTCTCCATTTTCTGAATTTATATTATGTTCAACTTGCATAGCCATTTCTTCAATTTCAGAATTAGAAAAGTAGTTTGGTGACACTTCTGGCAAACGAAAATCTGGGTCTTTAATGCTGTCATCGCTGTCTTCGTAAAATGATTCGTCTGACACAGTTCCCCATTCGGCTGTGCTTTTCAAATTGGAGACGTTTATATCAGAAAAACCATTAGCATTGCTTGAAGATGATTCGTTAGCATCAACTGGCAAAACGACATCGTTCTCTGCATTTATAAAAATATACAAAAGTAAAATAACTTCATATTTAACTGAACTAATGTTATTTTAGTAGTAGCCCGTAGCGTTATAGTTAGTGCGTTCGACTGTCACGCTGGAGGTCTGGGATCGTTTCCCAGCCTCGTCCAACTAAAAACCTAAAAAGTTGTTTTTCAGGGCTACTGCCTCTTGCGAGGAATTGACAAATCCTACAAGAGTATCACTTGTCACGAATAAGTGCTTCTCGTCTAGCCATTCGGATTCGGCATAAAATTGTAGGTCCCTTCCATTCCTGTCGAAAGACGCACAAAGGAATGGTTGCGAGTTGTCACTAGGTCCTGGTTCTTCATGAGCCGCTGTGCCACCCGATTTATAATGTTAATTTACCATTAAACTCCTTGGTTAAAGCTGAAGTTTTGGCGTTCTCTGTAGAGCAGGTTGGAGTTGTACCGATTTCACCTTATGGAATTACACTCTTGTTATTTTTGACGCCCGTGCGCCATTTTATTTTTGACGCCCGGGCATCATTTTATTTTTGACGTCAATTTATTTTGAAAGCCCGGGCGTCAATTTATTTTTGACGCCCGGGCGTCATTTTATTTTTGACGCCCGGGCGTCATTTTTTTTGACGCCCGGGCGTCAATTTTTTTTGCCGCCCGGGCGTCAATTTATTTTTGACGCCCGGGCGTCATTTTGTTTCTGACGCCCGGGCGTCAATTTATTTTTGGACGCCCGGGCGTCATTTTATTTTAAACGCCCGGGCGTCAATTTTTTTTTGACGCTCGGGCGTCAATTTATTTTTGACGCTCGGGCGTCAATTTATTTTTGACGCCCGGGCGTCAATTTATTTTTTGACGCCCGGGCGTCATTTTATTTTTGACGCCCGGGCGTCAATTTATTTTGAAAGCCCGGGTGTCAATTTATTTTTGACGCACGGGCGTCATTTAATTTTTGACGCCCGGGCGTCAATTTATTTTGAAAGCCCGTTTTGACGCCCGGGCGTCATTTAATTTTTGCCGCCCGGGCGTCATTTTATTTTTGACGCCCGGGCGTCAATTTATTTTTTGACGTCCGGGCGTCATTTTGTTTTTGACGCCCGGGCGTCATTTTATTTTGAACGCCCGGGCGTAATTTTTTTTTTTTTGACGCCCGGGCGTCATTTAATTTTTAACGCCCGGGCGTCATTTTATTTTAAACGCCCGGGCGTCATTTTATTTCTGACGCCCGGGCGTCATTTTTTTTTGACGCCCGGGCGTCATTTTATTTTTAACACCTGGGCGTCATTTTATTTCTGACGCCCGGGCGTCATTTTTTTTTTTGACGCCCGGGCGTCATTTTATTTTTAACGCCCGGGCGTCATTTTATTTTGAACGCCCGGGCGTCATTTTATTTTAAACGCCCGGGTGTTAATTTTTTTTTGACGCTCGGGCGTCAATTTATTTTTGACGCCCGGGCGTCAATTTATTCTTTGACGCACGGGCGTCAATTTATTTTTTGATGCCCGGGCGTCAATTTGTTTTTGACGCTCGGGCGTCATTTTATTTTTGACGCCCGAGCGTCATTTTATTTTTGACGCCCGGGCGTCATTTTATTTTTAATGCCCGGGCGTCATTTTATTTTAAACGCCCGGGCGTCAATTTTTTTTTGACGCCCGGGCGTCATTTTATTTTTAACGCCCGGGCGTCATTTTATTTTTAACGCCCGGGCGTCATTTTATTTTAAACGCCCGGGCGTCAATTTTTTTTTTTGACGCTCGGGCGTCAATTTATTCTTTGACGCACGGGCGTCAATTTATTTTTTGATGCGCGGGCGTCAATTTGTTTTTGACGCTCGGGCGTCATTTTATTTTTGACGCCCGAGCGTCATTTTATTTTTGACGCCCGGGCCTCAATTTTTTTTGACGCCCGGGCATCATATTGTTTTTGACGCCCGGGCGTTATTTTGTTTTTGACGCCCGGGCGTTAATTTATTTTTTTGACGCCCAAGCGTCATTTTATTTTTGACGCCCGGACGTCAACCTAGTATCATACTTAAAATTATACTAAATCGACTAAAATGTTGCGCCAATATACTACAAATATAAGTTTTACTTATACGACCAACGAAATTCTTATATCTATAGGTCAAGTGTCTTATATAGGATTACTCATACCAGGTATCAAAAAAAGAAAATTCTATCAATTGAATGGAGTATGTTGAAACATAAAAAATCTACACCCATGCAACTACTAAGCACTTTTCGAATCGACGATTTTTGAATTTTCAACAATAAAACAACAAAACACGTTTTGCCGTCGGTAGTTGGCATTGGGGATATAGTTTTGCCATCGGCAAAACGTATAGGTATGAGATTTTTTTTTGTTTTGTTGACCTTTGTTTGATCTTGTTGCATGTTGCGTTACAACACTTTTAAATTTAAGAATTAAAAAAAAATCCTTTTTTACTGCACTCCTACATAAAATTATTATTATTATAACATTATAAATTTTAGTATATAATTTTAATACCTGTTTTTGGTCTAACTAGGTACCTAGACCTACCTATTTCAATTGATAATACATTGAAATAAGCTTAGGTACTGATACCTACCTAACAAGTTTCTTATTTTTTTTAATTTGTTTCAAATACCTGAATTCATTTTTCAATTTGAAATAAGTTAGGTACCTACATACTTTTCCTTCAAAAAAGTTATGACCTACATTTTTTTACATAATCTTAGGTACCTAGGTACCTACCTAGGTATATCAAGTTTTTTTTTTTAATTTTGTTTCAAGTAGGTACGTACCTACATACCTCCATTCAAAATATTTAGGTACATGTGTAACTAAACCTACCTACCATACCTACCTATTTTCATACTTTTTTCGCAAAATAGTTTAAATTTCTTTAAATACCTACCTACTAATATATAAAAATGTACATGCCTTCCTACATGATACATTATGGTATCAATTGGCCCATATAGTAAGTAACCTTGCAAAGCCTTGAAAAAAAGAGTATATACCTATACAATGATGAAACTTATGTAGTATTAAACCATATACCCATAGCCATCAAAAGAAAGCAACAAAAACTCATTGAAAAACTGGAAGAACATAACCCAAGAATAAGCCCATAGGAAAACATATGTTTTCATCTTCTCATTTTCTTCCCCTTATTCTGACATAAACATTTGACCATTGTACTGACTCGTTGTACGAATTTAATCAATATTCTCCTCTCCCTCTCACTAATTGTTTGTATTCTTCTTCGCATCTTTATCCCCAGGTCTCCACTGTGGATTTTAGCGATGTTAACGCTAATTTCGGCACATTTCGTGAGTACTATTAGTACTACAAAATTTGAACCATGATATTACTATAAGAGTATATATACAATGCTTTAGGTAAATCAGTAATGAAATGTTTGGTGAATTTACGCGATAACTCTGCAATAACTAAGAAGCATAGTCGCAGTTAAGTTAAAACAGTAATAAAGAACATTTTTTTGTTGAATTTACACGATGACTCTGAAATCACTTATAAGCGAAATCACTACCAAGCTAAATCAGTATTGAAATTTTTGGTGAATTAACGCTAAAACTCGACAATAACTAATGAGCAAAATCACAGTTAAGCTAAATCAGTAATGAAGAACAACTTTTTGTTGAATTTAAACGATGACTCCTAACTCACTAATAAGCGAAATCACTGCTAAGCAAAGCCTGTATTGAAATTTTTGGTGAATTTACGCGATAACTTTGCAGCAACTAATAAGCAGAATCGAAGTTAAGCTAAATCAGTAACATACAACTTTTTGTTCAATTTACGTAATGACTCTGAAACACTAATTAGCGAAATCACAGTTAAGTAAAATCAGTATTGAAACTTTTTTAGAATTTTCGCGAAAGCTCTGCAATAACTAATGAGCAGAATCCCAGCTAAGTAACATTAGTAATAAACAACAACTTTTTGTTGTATTTACACGTTAACTCCCACTTATAAGCGAAATCACTGTAAAGCAAAATCAGGATTGAAACTTTTGTTGAAATAACGTGAAAACTCTTCAATAACGAATAAGCAAAATAGCAGTTAAGCAAAATCAGTAATATAAAACAACTTTTTGTTTAATTTACACGATGACTCTGAAATCACTTATAAGCAAAATCAGTATTGGAACTTTTGTAGAATTTATGCGAAAACTCTGCAAACTAGAATTTCTTTTGACTTAACGTGATGACTCTGAAATAATAATAAGAAGAATCAAAGACAAGCTAAATTAGTAATAACCCGGCTGGAAAAATGCCCAGTTTCTGTCTAGTCTTTCTGTCTAGGAGGAGGAAACAATTCCTCACCTCCTCTGCACATGTCCTGCTCTTTCACAGAGGCGCAGACTCCTTCTGGGGGACTACTTTTTCAATGATCCAAGCGATCTAGCTAATACAGACATACACTGTCTCTCTCGCTTCATAAAAAGCTCCGAATGGTTTTCGTCATGAGGATAATCTCCTCATTCCTATCATGTGGTATCACAACGGACCTAATTATGGTCTAAGTGTGTCAGCCGTTTTCCTGACAGCCACTTTAACCTAACCTTAACCTAACCTGTCTAGTTTCAACATGGCACTAGTCAGTTTTCTTTAGGGAAAATCTAGACGAGGAAAACTTGTCAAATATACGTCAAGCCCTTGCAAGTTTTCAGTAAGTAAAATTTAAACGAGGAAAATGTTTCATGCTCTCGTAAGGTTCTCGCTAGTAAGAACTTGTTGGACGTTTTCGGCATCCTACCAGACTAAGCACTATCGTTATTGATACTTATGGCAAAATTTAAACTAAATAAATTGAATCGATGAATCGAAAAATACAAATTTTAAATTTTATTATATTTGATCAGTTTTGGTTTAAAAAAAAAAAGTTAAAAATATAGAGAATGTCTATTTTCACACCCCCGCCAAAGGCCTTTTAAACTGTTCATTAAAATTAGTCAAAAATTATAATTTACTGTCTTAAACTATATTTCAAGTTGTTTTATCGGTTGTTTTTGTGGTGGTATGTAGTTTAGATTAAGCGCATTTTTGTACACGATACTAAATCAAATAATATGATATAAGAGTATTTTTCAAAAATGCCCAGTATCATACTAAAATTGGTTTAATATCGTATTAAATTCATAAAAATCTGCGCTATTATTTTTATTATTCAGGTTTTTATTTTTGATCTGAGTTATTTTACTATCGAATCACAACCGATACTAAAATACCCTTTTTTAATGTTTCTAGCAAAAATATGAACAAATCTAGTTTTTGCTGGTCCGGGGCCAAGAGTGGTTTTTCTGACGAGGCAAAAGGGTTCATAATCGACAAGGCCCTAGTTTTGGCCATTACTCAGCTATGCTAGGGCCTTGCCGGAATTTATTTAAAACTCTCGAGTGCCATAATGAAAACTAGAATGTTTTTATGCGCGGGAAACAACAACTTAAATCACTGATAAGCGAAAGCACAGTTCAGAAAAATCATAAATTAGATAAAAAAAAATTGTCTCGATCTTTCAAGTTTCCAGGAGAATTTTGATTTCTTAACTGTTATTTCGGTAAAAGATTTTATTAACAGGTATTGGGAAGTAGCAATAACAGTTAGTAACAGTTACCGATAACTAGCAGTTTGGCCCATCCCTACCCATAACTCTAATAAATACGCAAACCTAAAAATGTTTTATGTGTTTGGCCAACATTTAGTACCGACATTGATACCCTTTTTTTTGATAACATGTCTAGCTTTGCATTTTGTAGTGAGATATGAGTAAAATGTTATGTTGTCCGTACTGCTTACCATACAATTTTAAATATAAATAACATAGATACATCTATTTTTTAATTTAGGGTATTAAAACAAATAAATTCAAAATATAGGTTTTATGATATGTATATTGTATTAGAGTTATAATTAAAAAGAGCATGATCAATCTACCAATGAAACAACACAAAACATGCCAATTATTGCAGGATAAATACTGATATAATTGAATTACCTGGTTCTGAATCTTTTATTCCGTATTGCTGGTCAGGAACACGCTTTCTAATACTTTTCATAAGTGCAAGGTGAAGCATTTGCTCTGCTCTATTCATTTTTATGTTTTTTTTTTTTCAATCTTTGACACAAATGTATGTGTTTGATAGTGAGTAGGCACTTTATATCGTTTAATTTTTAATTGACAGGAATTTTTCCTCAGCTTAGCTTTGTAAGCTCATCCAACCCTAAAATTCACTCTTTTAAAATTTATTTAAAAAACAACTGAACTAATTTAATAATTTTTTTTCTTAAATCACTTCTTTTAGGACACCATTTATGTAAATACTTTACCAATCAATTGAAAATATCTCATCAAAACACCTTTCTTAATTTTGTTTAGGAGTCAGTACCGCACACTTTCACAATTCAAATGACTTTGAGAAAAACTTGTTTGCTTATGTCGAAGTAGGCCGGTTTTCATTATTTTTTTGTTTTTTTATAGAATTATTTGCGACACTGGGTAAAATTTCTTATTTGAACTTAAAACATAGCCTACTAAAGATTTGCGTTTAGTAAAGCAGCTTATGTCAGTTAGGCCAATGTTCAAAATGAAAAAAATCTTTTATTATTTCGTCTCCATTTTGTAATAGTGACTTAAGTCTAAGTAAGTCAAATAAAAACAAATAATATAAATTGGAAAAACGGCTTAAGTCAATTTAAATAAACTTACAATATGGAAAAACGGCCTAAGTCGAAATCAAATTTAAAAATTGATTTTGGAAAAACGGCCTCATTAGACTTAGTTCTCTATTCCTTGTTATGTAATTGTATTTTGAGAAAAAATCAAAAGAGGCTAAATTGGACATAAGACAAGCAATTATTGCACAGATTTAAGAACCTGGAGTTAAGACGTTATTCCAAATGTAATTTTTTATTTTCATTAAATTAGGTCGTTTTAACAAATTCAAAAAGGTTGTTCCAGGGGTCATTCAGACAAACCGATTACACATAAATGTAGCTAATTTTTTATTTACTTAAATTATTAGTTTTTGGCTTAAATCGACTTAAGCCACTTTAGCTGTTAGGTAAAGACTTTTGACTTTGCTATATTCGAAAAATCATCAGTACACGAGCCGAAAACCACATTTTTTCACAACTGCGCTTAGTGTCATTATGCTGTCATCTTGTTTTTAATGTGTGTCCACGCATAACTCGAGAATCGATCGCTCGATTTTCAAGATTTTGGGCTTGATGAACTCATATTGGCCCAGGGAAGGACAAAGAACACAGGATGAAATCCGGGAAGATCCGTTTCTTAGTGCATAACTCGAGAAAGAATCATTCGATTTTCACGAATTTGGTCTTGCTGAATTCGTGTTGGCCCAACGAAGGAATATGAAGTGTCCTTTTCGTTTCGTCATTGAAATTGAATTGGACTTGCTGTTGCATGGGTACAAAAAAGACTTGAGATCTGAGATTGCTTTGGTATTCGCCTCTTCTGGGATAGCGGCTATGTTGTTGGAAGGCCCTCGAACAACTTATTTTACATTGAAATTGTCATTGAAGCAGCAAGTGGATTGAAAATCTACATGCACCATTTCAAAGAACTCTGCGATGACAAAAGTATTGCATCAATGAAAGATTATCATCTGGGACGAGTACACAATGGCTCACAAACGCGCATTGGAAGCCCTGAATCGCACGTTGAAAGTTTTACGAAATTATAAACGAGACGTTTCGGTGATTAGGCTGTCAGGCGATTTTCGTCAAACGCTGTCTGTCATTCCAAGATCAACTCCGGCAGATAAATTGAACGCCTTATGGCAAAACGTGAAGAAATTGCAATTGTAAACGAACATGCGAATCGCTTTACGAAATGACCAGTTCGCTGAAGGCAAATGTTGGTTGAATTTCACCCAAATTTTTACCTCTTTTCAACAACGCGGGAAGATCTTATCACGAATATTTTCCCGAATATCGCTCAGAATTAATTTGGCCATGATGCGAAAAACACGGATGTCAATCATTTGAATTACGTAATTCAAAATCAAATCACCGCGATTACACCGCACGTTTTTTAGCTGTAATATCCAAACAAATGAGCAGTGTAGAACTGTTCACACGATGATGTTGCTGCAAAATCGTGTTTACGTTTAAAGTTCGGATGTGTACAGCTTACAAACGTGCGGTGAAATCTCGTGTAAACTAGGCCTAACATTCATTCAAATTTGTCGAATCCGTAATGGATGCAAATAAGTCCACAAAGTATACCATAGAATTTTTGAATTCCTTATATGTTCCATGCTTGCGTCCACACAATTTGAAATTAAAAGTCAACTCAGTTATAATTTTGTTGGGCAACTTGAATGCATTGAAACTTTGTAACGGAACGCCTTGCAGAGCATAAAGTCAAATCTTAATCAAGCATCAATTTCGAGGGAAGAATTCAAAGGTGAAGATGTTCTCATTCCGCGGAATCCACTTATTCCGAACGATTTGCCATTCGTATTTAAGCGCCTTCAATTTCCGGTGCATCTCACTTTTGCTATGATAAGGACAATCGCTGGATGTTTTGAGGCATCAATCTTGAACTTGAATTCCCATGGTTTTTTTTATATGGTCAATTTTGTGTCACGTACTCACGTGTCGACAAACCTACCACTTTGTACGTGTATGCGCCCTAGAATAAAACGAAAAGTATTATGTACCATAAAAGCAGTTCAGTGAAAAAGCGGAACGTTGGCTGACACGCCAATCATTTGATGAAGCGATCAGAGATGAGAATGCTCAACCCAAAAAGTAAAGCAAACTACTAGAAAAAACGAATCTTGTATCGATCGAACTTATCCAAGAGAGAATTACACGACGAACTATAATAGCTTTACCGCAATTTCGGGCTTGTTAAAAGGATCAAAATGCATCGTCTGGTGTGAGCCACGACCTCGACGTGTTTTTGAACTCAATAATGATGGATAAGCTACAGAGGAAGACACCACTTTTTGGTGACGCGCACAAATGGAGAACGAACTAAAGTTATTTGTTGGACAAACCTAAAGACAACTAGCTAGGAAGCGGGCTAGCTGGAACAATTAAAAATGCATATTCGTTGAGAAAGTGATGGTCTATCAGTCACGCACTATCTGAAATAAAGTATTTAAATAACTACAGAAGATCGATTTTTTAAAAAATGTTTCTCATAAAGTGTTTCGAAATCACCCATGATGTTTTCTTCCTTACTTACTTTTCAGGCTCCCGACGCGCGTGGCAAAGTCGTACTACCTGAAAACCCATCAACGATAGGATATTGACAGCCAGGTAACAGTGTAAATTAAGAAAAATTAAGAAAAATCCAGGGCTATGCCCCAACTGTTTTACTGCCAAGTTAGTGAGGTTTTCAAAAGCTCGTCGAATGGAGGCATCTCCATCGTGATGGGAAATCTTAGTGCTAACACCCCGACTCTAAGAATTATCTTCTCGACGTCCGAAAAAGAAGCAGTGCTGATGTAGGGTGAGCTCGCGATCACAATCTTATGCTTGGCTACGTTCGACTTCGAATTGCTACAGTACACGGAAATCGACAAAATCGCTGAGACCCCATGGCTTTCCATCCTCTACGATCCTGAGCACGCTGCTTCCAGTCATCCAAACCAAGCACTCTGGAGTCCGCGACGGCTTGGGCCTTAAACCAGAGGAGGTTCGGTCTTCCATGTCATCACGAACCTGGGGGCTGGGATTCAAAGACTAGTTTCTAAAGTCACAACTCACAACTGGATCAGTTTTCCCGCGATCCCGAGTTCAGCCATCGCCAAATAGAGCTCGTGATGATGAATGCTATCACACATGGCCTTAAAATCGATGAGAAGATGGTTCGTCTCGGCCGGAAATTCGTTGGTATTTTCCAGAATTAGCTTCAGTGTGAAGATTTAGTTTATGGTCGATCTGCCGGGCTGGAAGCCACACTGATACTTGCCGATTAAAATGTTGCAGAACGACGTAAGACGCTTACACAGTACTTTCGATAGGATCTTATATGCGAAGTTTAGCAGGGAAATGCCTCGTTAGTTCTTGCAAGACATATGATCGCCTTTTATGAAGATTGGGCATACGGATGTTTACCCCCGTCAAATAATGCTACTCAAGTAATACCATTTCGACAATAACATCATCATTTGAAGAACTTTCTTTCATTATCAACTAACGACATCGCGAAAATAATACACTCGTAATCGACACGAATGAACAAATCCACACAACAACTAAAATCAGTATTAAAATAAATGAACATACAGCAATTAAAAACGTTCATATGATGGCGAATGGCAAACGAGAACAAAACACCACCAAAAGAAAGGACGAACACAGAAAAAAAAAATATAATGCATGAAAAGTCATAAATTAATGCATTGTGCACACATGCACTCAATTATGCCACTCAAAAGGATACAAACATTGAGAGGGACATACACATATTTCTATATAGTAGGTACCCTATACAATCTGCCACAACTGTCTCACATTGCAATTCACCGGGGCATTAAAAACACTCTGTACACATGCACACTAAAAAAAAAAGTATTAAGAGAAGCTCCATGGATAGAGGTTGGAAAGTAGAGATTATACATTGCCACAAGGACTTTGGCATTTGTGGGTGAGAAGAGAGATATCGTCCTTTTTATTTTATATAACCCAGTTCTTTGGCACCATTATATTTATCAAATAGAAGTTTTTATAATTATCTAGGCACATGTTGGTTGTATAAACGCGCCCCAGCATACCAAATGTCCAGATTAAAAAAAAAACAACATACCTTTCTCCCACAAGGACATTGAATATTATTCCAAAAGTCTTGAATAAAACATTTAACGTCACAGTGGGTAGGTTATATTATGATGATGGAGAAAAAAAGAAAATCGTTTAAATATGATTGGCATCCTTGAAAAGATATGTTTACTGATTCGTTTATATGAGAGGGTGTCACTTTGACAGTGGCAGGAGCATTGAAGATAAGTAGCAGGGGGCGAGAATCGAGAACCAAGACCACCACAACTTCAACCTTTAAAAAAAAACAGGATCATTGCAGAACAAGAGAGTCCTTTCAATGGCAACGATATTAAGTGCAACACACATCCAGTAAATATGATGGGAGTCATGCGGGATAGGTATAAGGTAACTCGCCAACGGACATCCTTTATCATAATATTCCCTCTGTCCCCAAACAACTCCGTGTATTCTTTAGCATATTATATGAAAAGTTTGAATTCTGTCTATTGAGTTTGAGTCCGTCGTCCATCGTCCTTATCCTGTCCATCGAACTCGACAGAGAAGAATCAACCGACCATCTCTAGTCTTTGCAAGCTTTTGGTCTGCATGGTTAATACGATGAGCATGACATAATGGCATTGATAAAATGATAAGGAATTCACCGCCAACACGACCCTTGTATGTTCTCTTAACCATTCTATATTATCAGAACTCCACCTACCCGTCTACCTACCTACCTAAAATGCGAGTGAATCCTTTTAATCAGTAGTAACTACATTGCATCCATAGAGTTTCTTCTGCACCTCAAGGAAGGCTGAACCTGGAATAGTGATGGGACGTTGGGATGGTCGGGTCAGCCAAAGACCATACGTTATGAGAGTAGCGACGGAGTTGATAAAAGTTTATGAGGTTATGCGACGGTTTATGTTATGTAAAATGTCCTTTTTACTTCTGTAGCATGTGTTTGTGTTCTGTATTGCGTGTGTGTGTGTGTTTGAATGTGTGTCTTTTTGTAGTTATGCATGGGGAGAGATAAAACTCTTGTGGCTGCTAGTGATTTAGGAATAGATTGAGGGAGTTTATTTTTTGCTTGCTGTTGATAATGGTACGAGTAAGTACGTTCTTCGAACTTTGAACAGAACTCTTGTTTGTACAACGAATATATAGCAGATGATGTTATAATTGATGTTAAAGGGTCATTAAGGGATTATAGGGAAGGACTCTGAGCAAATGTTTGTGAGTACATATAAATTTAAGTTGAAATTCTAAGAATTTTTGACGAAAGATTTAAGGGGCATCAAAAATCGATAGAGGTTTTAGAAAGTTTGGAAGAAAAAACTCAGTTTCAGTGATGAAAGCACTTTTTTTGAATTAACTTACATTTGTAAGCTTATGTTCTTTCCAAGCATGTTACAAGGTTCAGTTATGAGAGAAACATGATGATTCTTACATAATGATGACATACCATCAAAAATGGCACAAAGACCCGAACCTCAACGAATAACGGCTCGAGAGTTTTTACCTACCTATCTGGAACGTGAAAACACATTTCATTCCAATACTACAAGATCTTGAATCTTTCCGATAAAGCTAGGGACACGTTCCTGGATGGAATCTGAACCTATGGAGCTTACGGAGTAAGATGTCGGCAGATTAAATTGTGACGGCTCGACCTATCTTATTGTGATCATCTGGAACGTGACACATTTTATTTTAATACTACAAGAGCTTCAATCTTTCCAACAAAGCTAGGGAGCCGCTCCTGGATAGAAACTGAACCTATGAAGCTTACGGAGTAAGATGTCGGAACATTAGTTGGTGGGGGCTCGAGAGTTTGTACCTACCTATCTGGAACGTGTAAACACATTTTATTCTAATATTACAAGAGCTTGAATCTTTCCGATAATGCTAGGGAACCGTTCCTGGATGGAATCTGAACCTATGCAGCTTACGGAGTAAGTGTCGGAAGATTAGTTGGTGACGGCTCGAGAGTTTATACGTACCTATCTGGAACGTGAAAACACATTTTATTCTAATATTATAAGAGCTTGAATCCTCCCGATAAAGCTAGGGACGCGTTCCTGGATAGAATCTGAACCAATGGAGCTTACGGAGTAAGATGTCGGAAGATTATTTGGTGACGGCTCGAGAGTTTTTACCTACCTATATGGAACGTGAAAACACATTTTATTCTAATATTGAAAGAGCTTGAATCTTTCCGATAAAGCTAGGAACCCGTTCCTGGATAGAATCTGAACCTATGAAGCTTACGGAGTAAGATGTCGGAAGATTAGTTGGTGACGGCTCGAGAGTTTTAACCTACCTCTCTGGAACGTGAAAAAACATTTTAATTGAAGGCCAATTTGGCCTCATTTCGTCTTCATGTTTTTTTCAACAGCAAAACAAATCGCCGTTATGTTATTTTCATTCGGTAAAGTGCCTAAACGCCCATGGAACTAGCCCTCGCGGTTGTTATTTCCCATAATTTTGCGTGAGTGTGACAGAGGACCCAAAAAGGGAGTAAAAATCTTTGAACCCACGAAGCGTGCCACCCAAAATACTCTGCAGTACAAAAACTTTAAAAGCAGACCGACTGATAACTTAGGTGCCTGCCAGATGGGGTTTGATTCCTTTTTTTTCTTGGAAACCAACACCCGCGGGGGTTAGTTCCCAACAAAAAAAAAAGGGATTAATCCCCCAACTGGCAGGCATATGCTTCAAAGTTTTTGAACTAAACAGTACTTTTAGTGGCCCACTTCGCGGGTTCAAGTATTTTAAGTCCCTTTTGTGTTATCTGTCGCGCTCAAGCGACTCGTCGCTTCGTTTAGGGTATGCTCATGCTCAGTCGCCTGGCAGGCGCCTGTGTTGTCAGTTGCTCTACTTTCAAAGTTTCTGTTATCACTAAATGTTTTCGTAACAGTAAGCTTGGTCTTGCTTCCACATGAAATTTTGCCTTATTTCGTTTTGGAAATAGAAATAAAGCCAATTTGGCCTTATTTCCATTTTCAAATCGAAATAAGGCCAAATTTGAGATTTGGTCTTATTTCGTTGGGCCTTATTTCACGTCACCTCACTCCACTGGATCACCAATGGCACCTGACCCAGAATAGTGCCATACTAGGCAGCTTATTGACTCGTACTCAATTCAAGCTTAATCTGACTAAATTACGTTATCATCTAGCAAAACTCCACCGTGTGTTAAGGATGATAATATAGAACCCAAGGTTGCGATTTGCGAAGACCTCTCCAATAAGTCAAAAATGCTTTTACCCAAGACAACTTGTTTCAAACCACTTCCTTAACATTGTTTTCGAAACAATATTTTTTTAGGAATGGCATCCACGGCACCAGCAGCCGTGCTCGGTGACCCTAGTAGCGCTTTTGATTGAAGTTTTGATATCATAACTCTTTTAAACCTGTCAGTTAACATAAGTTAAAATATTTGTGAACATACCCCTACCCTAGACAATCAGCGTATACGTTCTAAGCGTGCCTGTTTGGGTGCGACAATCCAATGGGCCTTCGTTTGATAACTCGCTTGATCATCCAGCCACTCTGTATCTCGAACTCCCATCAAAAATAAGTTAAATAATTTTGACAACAAATATTTTACAGAACCTTCAAAATTCGCCCTAGATTCATTTCGTCATGCGCAGCGAAAAGATATCAACTATTTGAACTTTGTTCCCAAAGCTTCAAAGAAAGGTAGGAACTGTCTCATCAACACTCACATACACTGACGATATGAAATTGTCAAAATTTGAAGATCAAATCGTGATGTTAGTGGCACTTTATATATATATACTATATATAGGACGGGTTTCAAGGGTCAATGAGGGCAGGGCAAGAATATCAAAAAAATCAGAAAATATTGCTATCTTGGACAGAACCTTCGCATATAATGTTTTAGGTATGACTTTTAGGATGTTAGGGGCCAGTTATAGCTATCATTGAAAATATTAATTGTGAATTTTGAGAGATTTTGAAGAAAAAATAAGTGATTATTTTGATGCCAAAATAAAGTTTATTGACTTAATAATTATTTCCAGGAAACACAAAATTCAATTTGGCACAACTTTTCTCATAAAATGACTTTTAATTTTTCAATGATGAACTACCTTACCAATGATCATTGAAAAAATTAAAAGTTACGTTATGGGGAAGATATGGATCAAAATGAATTTTTTTTGAAGAAGAAATAATTTTGAAGTCGTGAGCTATCTTTCTGCATTAAAATATTTAATGATTAAGCTTTCGAAGGGTCTCAAAATCGACATCTAACTTATTCAATGATGGTTTTCAATGATAGCTATAACTGGCACCTTAGGGAGTTTCTCTATGGGGAGCAGAAGTTACAACAAGAAACTATACCTACTCTGGTCAAGAATATTAACAAATGAGCTGATGGCAGGGCCATTTAAAGGAGATGGACGCCCGCCCACCAGTGCTGCTACTGTTAAGCTTAGTTTATTTTGTTAAATCAAGTGAAGCCGTAAAATTGCTCTCCACTATTTCTTTTCGCTGGAAAATCCCACATTGGATTTCTTCTTTCTTTGATACAAAAAGTTGACGTAATCATCTTCGGCAACGGCTTCAATGGATGCAAGACTACTCGCGTAACCCCAAACGTTCAATTTTAGGTGCCTTCAAAGTTGGCATCTTGCTGACGGATCACTAAGAAACGTACATCGTCTTCCTTGGTCAAATTGCAGAGCTTTCGGATTTAGCTTGATCTCTTTTATCTCAAACGACGTGGACGTGTGAAACAGTAGCATCTCTCGGAACATTTCAGTCTCGGTTCGGCATCATGTCGGTCTAGTATAATTGAGTCTCGGTCTCAGTCTCGGACAACCTGCTGATTATTAAAACGAAATATTTTCGAAACGTCAAATATAATAGAATATGCGCAGAAGAAAATAAATATTTAACTAAAATTGGATTTTTAAATTTATCAAAAATTCTGTAAATTTCGGTCCAAATATGAATACAGTCTCGTCTCGATTCATCTCGGATGCTGAAAAGGCAATCTCGTCTCGGTCTCGTCTTGGATGCTTAAAAGGCAGTCTCGTCTCGTCTTGGTCTCGTGATGCGAGCCCGAGACTGAAACCGAAACTTCTCGTCTCGTGGCCAGCCCTATTTGTTTGCCGCTACCTCCCGAGATATAGAGAATGTAACTAGCCCATTCGTCTCCGAGAACATCAGCTTCAACCTGGGTTCCCATGCGCTTTATGTTCATCAACAATTTCGAAAAGTTTCTGACACCCCGTAGACCCGTAGCCGGGTAAGAAATATTAATTAAACAACTAAAAAAATTGAGTCGACACCTTAACTGATTTCACAATATTTACTTTAAACACATAAAACAATAACAACATTTTTGGACGCGTTAAAGGAGTACCTTGAATGCATTTCAGAATATAGTCATTCGATCATCAGCATCACGACTAAATCTAAAAGCAGTTAGTTAGTTAATTGTTGTTTAATTGTTATCCGATTTCTTGTCGCTCAAAAATATTATTTAATTAGGAAATATTAAGTCAAGTCCCGCAGAATAGAACACCGTACTAAAAAGGAAAGTCTATGAATCTTATTCTAAGGAATTGGGAAGAAGTGGAAGATAGTGACTCAGGTGGTGGAAGAGGCCTCCACCAACTTAATATGCAAAGCTTAAAAATGCTAGCTAAGAACTGTGCTGGATCAAAGAAGAAGAAGTAAGAATAGGAAAAAAAACATTCCTCTGCATGTTAAAATATAAACCCACCTAACGGTTTCATAGTGGCGGGACCCCTGAAATCCAAGGTGGATAATGCAAACTGAACGAAAAGCTTAGACATAATATCGAAAAATATGATGTTTGACAATCGCCACGACATTAGCTTCCCTAAACTCCTTCAAACCTTCCCTTGTTAAGTGGAACCTCAGCTTATTTGAGCAGAAGATCAAAGTCACTAATTCAGTGAGGTGCATTGCGACAAAGGAACACGCAATTTGCTAAAATAATATTTTGATTATTCAAAATACTGGAATTCACCAATTTCCCGCCAAATACTTTATTCTGATTACGGCCCTGCATTATATGACCTCTCTATTAATTTCCTTTAATGAGTAGTTAGGTCGTTAGTTTTCCAACGTTTTGAATCTTCCACAACAATAGTCAATAAACTTAATCCACTTCAATACGCAAAACTATTCGTTTCATAACCAACACACATTAAAACCACATCGTTTGGGTTTTTTTTTCTATTTTGTTTTACACATTAACGATTTGGTGGATGGGAGATATATAAATTATGTGTGTCCCAAAGACACAACATTCTATCTAATTAGAGACCATTAAGCTGCTTTGTAATTATCCTGCTTCAAATTTCTTCCATCTTCTATACTTCTAACATATATATCTCATCTTAAATTGAATCAAAGACATTTTCTATACACCCATTCGTATTATGGGCTGTGAGGCTGAGGCTGAGACATCAGAGGCTCTTCGATATCTTTCTCATTTGCTTTGTTCTTTTTAATTTACCACATTATTCTCTCCAATGAACTTAACTGTATATTTATACAAGTAGGTATAGGTTCGTTTTCACTAAAACCCACCATATTCGATTTACTAGAAAATAAACGAAGAAAATTAAAGGACTCGCCTTTGGCATGAAAAATCCTTCTAACGACGACGACACAAACAACAAAAAGTATGTCTAATAAATTTATTCTCCAAAACAAAAGTAATGTTCATGGGTTGTTTATGGTAGCGGGAACGGGAAACGAAAATGTATGAGTTATGTGTGTTAGAGAGGATATGAAGCCAAGGGGATTCAGGACATCCACATATAATAAGCTAGTATAGGGACACAATATAAAAAGAAATTGGTAAATGGCTGATATCCGCTTATTTCCTGCAAAATATCGTTTGCTGTTTTTTGTTTCTTTCATTTTTTTTATATACGAGTCAAGTTTACTTCATTTCGATAGCACTGTTGCTTTCTCAATGTTTTTTTTTCGACCCATAACTGCGTGTGTG
Organism: Melangyna quadrimaculata; assembly: GCA_949320155.1. Lineage (NCBI taxonomy): Eukaryota > Metazoa > Arthropoda > Insecta > Diptera > Syrphidae > Melangyna > Melangyna quadrimaculata. The sequence goes on along the minus strand of OX439483.1, from coordinate 144,503,554 downwards.
CTTTATAAAAAATTCTGGCTTAATCCTTACAAACAGTCGTAATCGATGAACAAAAACAGAAGCTTCTCTTCGACTGATGGTGAGGGAACAACAACAAAATTACAATTTTTACTAGATCAAGGAGAATATTGTTGTGAAGAACGTAATAGAGAAAATACGGGTTAAAATTATTGTTGCAGCTAAAGGGACTCAACCGATAAACGAAAATGAAGAAGACAAAAAAAAAAAAAAAACACAGACACAGAATTCAATTTCGATACGCCACACTAACTTCTATTGTTGTCCTTTTTAAATGCGAGATACGACTAACTTTAAAGGCAAGTTATTTGCCCTGGTAAAAAATAAGATTGAAAACTTTACAGAACACTAAACTGTTGGTAAGACGGAATGTGACGGAATTCAAGTAGCATTTAGCTTGTACCAACTTTTGAGCATTTGATAGAGTGGATTACTTTTTTACAAACTAAAACTAAAACAAGCCCCTCCAGCCAGCTCTGTCCCTAGCTAGCCGTTTCCACTCGCGCACACCGAGTTGGTTGACGTTGTTCTCCACTTGTGCCTACCACCTGTTATGGGTTCTTCCTCTGCTGCGTACACCATCGTGGTTGGATTCGAAGACTCGTCGGGCAGGTGCTTTGCTGTCCATATGCTCCATGTGACCCAGCAATCTCAGCCGCTGTATTTTCAGCTTTTTGACCAGGTCAACTTCGCTGTATAGCCCGTATAGCTCGTCGTTGAATCTGCTCCTCCACACTACTTCGATAAACACCGGACCGAAAATTACACGAAGAATCTTCCTGTCAAAGCACACTATAGCAGATTTTCATCCGATTTTTTTAAGTATCCATGCTTCTGCCCCATAGAGCAGGACCGGGATGATTGTCTTGTATAAAGTCTCCTTGGTTAACCTTGGTAAGGTTAAGCCTTACTGCATGCCGCCTTAGACCGAAGAAACAGCGGTTGGCAAGAGTAATTCTTCGTTTGATCTCTGCACTGAGGTAATAGTGGAACCCAGGTAGACCTTGACAATTTCGAAATTATAACTGTCCATCGTGATATTTTGCCCGAGTTGACGATGTTGAGATTCCTTTTTGATGACAGCATATACTTCGTCTTGTCATGGTGGTGTTCTTCGTCATCCTGCACAAGCGGGCGAGTTTGGCAGGGATGCCGAGATATAAGAGGGCGTATAATTCGTCCCTTTTACGCATACTTTAAAATCGATAAAGAGGGGGTGTCGATCTGGAATTCCTGTTTTTTTTTTCTAAAATCTTTATAAGAAACGTTTAGGAGACTTATTCCTGGGTAGTTGGTGCTTTTCAGAGCATCTCCCTTATTATGGATGGGGCACACTATACCGAGGTTTCATTCTTTGGGCATACTTTCATCTGACCAAATTTTGCAGATGAGCTGGTGTACGCTCCTAACCAATTCTTCGCTCGCTGATTTAAATAGTTCGGCTGTTAAGCCATCCACACCAGCAGCCTTGTACGACTTTAGTTTAGATATCGCCAGCCGCACTTCGGTTAGGTCGGGTAGACGGAACTGTTGGCCGTCATCGTCTAAGTTGAAGTGTTCTGCCTACTAGTGGAATCATGGCTGTCTTCGCCGTTAAGCAGTCTAGAGAAGTGTTCTTTCCATTCCTCAGCACTGACTGTGTATCTACAACCATATTCCCACTCTCATCTCAGCAGGCTTCCGTTCTAGCTTTGTATCCTTGGGTGGATCATTTCACCCTCTGATAAAGTTTTCGAACATCTCCCCTTGCGCTACAACCCTCAATAGACTCGACCACCCGCTTCTCGTGCTTTCTCTTTGTCCTTCTGAGGAGTTGGCGTTCCTCTTTTCTTTTCAGCCCGTTGAGCTCCCGGATTGTATGTGGAAAAACGGTTGACTTTTCGTCCTCGGGGCGTTCTGTCCTGATTGTCAAGTTATGGTTTTGACATGGGGATGGGTTGGCGTTTAGCCGCGGTGATATGCTGACCATGAGTCAACGTAGTACGAACCTGCTTGTTCGTAGTCCATGATTATGTTTTCGACCAGTATTTTCATCGTTCTGAGATTAAGCCCGGTGCAGATCCTCAATCAGTTTCTTGCGAATATTTGAAATTCCTTAATTTCCGTCTTCGCGATGGAGAACCCAACTGGGAAAGAATAAGAATTTTACTTGCGATATACGGAGTATAGGGCAAGTTTAGGATTCGTGCAAAAAAAAAATTCGATATAATAAATTTTCCCTAACGTTACGATGATAGAGAACGCGAAAAAAAGTGGGTCTCGCAAATCGGTCTGTCTGTCCATCTGTCTGTCTGTACCTCGACCTGCAGCCTAAACCTTGAAAACGGGCCGATGAATATTTTTTTAATTATGTTGAAAATTTTATTTATGTATGTCTAAAAGTTGGCATACCAAATTTTATTTTTAAAAATGTTCAAGAATTTTTATATATAAAAAAATTAATTTTTTATAAAACTGCTCTAACGATTTTTGAAATTTTTTTTTCATAAATTCATATTTATCAAACGAATCCGATGGCATACTTTTTTTTGAGCTCTATCTGTTTTACCTATTAAAAAACAAATTTATTGTAATAATTTATATTTTAAACTGTTTTTGAAACTTTTTTTAATGATATCATAATGTTATAGAACCACTACACATGCGCATTGTCAATTTTAAGCTACGTTCAAGTTGTTAGCTACGAGAACAAGTTTGTGCGATCCAGTCGTGCCAACAAAAAACCGGGGCAAAAAAAATGTCACGGGGCAAAAAAACATTCCGCGGGGCAAACAAAATTACACGGGGCAAAACAAAAATACGCGGGCAAAAAAAATGCTACGGGGCAAAACAAAATGCTAATGGGCAACAAAATGCTGGGGGCCATTTAAAATGCAGGGTGGCAAAAAAATGCCACGGGCCAAAAAATATTCCGCGGGGCAAAAGAAATGCCACGGGCATTGTTCAAAAGTTAAATTTACCTTTAATTGGTCACCAAGTTGCAAGGGCCTTTCTGCGGGATAGCGACGGTTGTTGCTTTGTTCCACGTTTGGGGGAAGTAGCAGGTTGATGCAGGTTGATGCAGTTGTTAATGATGATATTTAAAAGGATTATAACTGCATGTAGCAGCCTTTTCAAGATGTAGTTAGATATTCTAATCTTGTCCAGCTTACTTGTTCGGCTTTGAATTTGCGATGATTTCAGCTATCTTCTGATTTTCTTCAGATTATAGAGATGTTTGTTATCACTTGCTAGGTTGAAGTCACAAGAAACGACTCCTTCCGGATTTGATGACAGGGTTTGTTCCTCGACTGCATTCAGTATTCATAGGGCATTGGATATGCAACTCCCTCGAAGAAGTTGGCAAACGCTTCCACTCTGTCCTGTGTTGATGTAGGTGTCAATATTGTTGTCACTGGTGATATCCGGAATTGGGGGCTGTTTTCAAACGGTTTTGTTGATATTATTGAGAGCTACTGGTCCTGGCTTGTTCGTTGTATTCTCTTCTGGAACTGGATGTTGTTATGGTGCTGGACGTCATGTTCCGGTACATGACATTGACACCTTGAAACTCATTTCAAACCGTGCGGTAGGTGCTGTTTGTGGACTTTCAGCTTTCTCTAGTGATTTCTTTGGAGTCGTTTTATCAGCGGCAGTTCTATATGTTTACGTGAAGGTGTTGCCTTTGATGGAACTGTCCAGTAAGTTCCGGTTTAAAGGTGGAAGCGTATTGTTATCTTCAATGTTCCGTTCAAGTGTTTCAACATCCAGCCTTCTATAGTTGATGACGTTCTCTGTTTGCTCTGTTGCTGGGGTGCTCGGCAGATGGTATGGTTGAGATTAATACTAAGCTCAACAGGCTCATAGTCTTAATCGCTGGTAACAAGTCAGGTGTTGTTGCAGATTTCTAAAAATTACATGAATCCACACGGTTTTTACTAATTTGACGACATGAATTAGGTCGATGATATGAACGGTAAATTCTCACAATTAATTAAAGACTAATCAAAAGCAAATAATTGAGTTATTCATTTTTCGCCATAGAAGCCAACCCAGCCGACCGCCTTCATGATCTTTATTTCAAATAATTTTGGATTATTTTCAAAAAATCCATTCATCCGTATTTTCGATAGAAAGGAATTTGCCTGAATGGAGCTGCTACTTACTCTGCTACTATATACACCTCACCTATACAGTGTGTGTCGGCACTTCTTCACAAATCGGCTTCTCCATTCCATTTCTTCTCGTTCTCTCACTGTCGATCTGTCAACGTTTTTTTTTTTTAATGGAAGTAGGAAAGACGTCTTGGCTTGAATTGAAGTCACCCGCACCTTATATCCATCCCAAAATGCTCTTAACCCGCAGGGGATTGAGAGGGCATACAAATCGTGTAAACACGGTGTAACGAAGTGAAGTGTAAGTATGCGCACCCTGATGACATTGACTTCGGTATTCGGTTTGCAATTTGTTTTTCATTTTTTTTCTCTGTTGTACTTCTTCTGTTGGAGCCCTGAGTCCTGACCCTGAGTCCTTCGTCTTCGTTATTTTTTTTTTCTTACTATTTTTTGTCTTCTTTAAAACTGGATTTCAGTATTAAAATGTTGATGACGATGATGATGATGATGGGGGAGTGATCGATGGTTAAACATTGCGCCCCACCAAACACACATCACATCCACATCATGTCACCCACGGCGCACAGTGGCGCATATTAACTTTTTTGGTTTGCAAAAATCATAGTTTGTAAGCAAATAAAGTTATGGTGATAATTTTTTTTTTCAGCTTGAAGGATATTTTCAAAACTATAAATTTTGTGAATTTTAAGAAAAAATATTAACCCCTGTTTCAGAATTTTCTGCTGAAATACGAATTTCTGCCAATAGGAAATGGACTTAATATTTTACCTCAAAAAATGTCAATCGTAAATAACTGAAGTAAAAAGAGGATGTCCTAAAGTCAAACAAAGTCACAGTGGTACATAAAAGTAAACAAACAATACATGTTTTAAATATTTCTGCATGTGTATCAAAAGCCTCACGCGCAACGTGAACGTGGATATTGCTTTTAATTATAAGGCCATACAATTACTCACAGCTTAGGTTTTTGTAATTAAATTTAGTTAAAATTATACCCTTATATATTGCGGATAATAATCTATTTCTTCCCTTTTGTCCATTGTTAGTTTATTAATTAGAACACTCTTTCAACGTTTTCTTTTTTTTTTAATTCAAGTGACCATTTTCAGATAAACCAGGTAAGATTTTCAAAAGTGAAATTTGAATTTTTTAATCCCGGTTTATTTTTAGCAATTAATTTACATCTAAATTTCAAATTTAGTTTTTCAAAATTTTAGTTTCTAATGTGTAAATACAAAATTCGTGAAGTTGTGGTTGGCCGAAACATTTTTTTAAGTTCAATACAAAATTCGGTTTTTCGGAATGATTATTTTGGATTTTGGTAATAAGAATCGTTCAAATAAATTTAAAGGGTTGACACATGGAAGTCAAATAAGATCTATTTCATTTTATGTTTTCTATCAGATTTGTATTACTCTTTTTATTTAAAATTCAGAGTTCGATGATTTTTTTAAGTTTTCAAAATTACTTGTTAAGGGAAAAAAGAGGACAATTTTTTAAAACGTTGGAGGACGTTCCGAGCCGATGTAAAAAAGAGAACATGTCCTCCAAAAATAGGACGCATGGCAACCCTATTCAGAGTATTTAAAACTATATCTAGTGAAACAGTAGAGGAAAAAAAAGAACCATTTTAATTTTTTTGTATTGCAAAGAGTTTTTTTTTTATTTAGTGGCACATAAGAAACTATTTTAATAATATATTTCAAGTTTAATAGTGGAGGATGAATAATGAATAAATATAAATGAATGAATAAATAAAAAACAAAAAAATTGATTTCTTGGACACTTTCGTCAAAGTCCAAGGTAATTTCTAATAAACTTATCATTTCTGAAGAGTATCGTGCTTTGAGGTCTTTTTATTAGTTCTGACATGCCTTTACGAAGAAATAAGAGGGTCCGATGAGGCTGAAAGCATGTTAAATAGGTCTTCATTTTGCCGCATCCCTGAAACCTTGCTGGTATTTTGGTACCTATATTTTTTGTAGTCTTTATTTTTGGATTCCTTAGCTGCTTCTGACAGCTCTCCGATTGGTAACGACTGATACTCGGTTATACTTTGGCCATGAGCCAAAATCTTATGAAGAGTAGGTGTAAGTTGCTTTTCGGGATAATTTTCTTTCAATAAATTTGTTGTTTCCATTGCGTTAACTCCAAACATTGAACCGTCAACATTTTGTCTACAGTTTAGAACGTAAAGTATTACTTGAAGCCTTCTTATCACCTCCATATCGACTCCAGTTATACGAGCTGTTACATCTAGTTCTGCAAAAAATCTTCTCAATGTGTTTCCATCGTTAGTGTTTCCAAATCATTGTTTTTGTTTATCCACATCGAGTCCCATTTCCTCGCGAAATTTCCTTTAAATATCTTGCGTCCTTATTTTGTCTGCCTCCTTATTGTATATGCAAGTTTCAAAACGAATTCCATGGATCTGATTCTGGCATATAATATTTATATTTACCTAACATTCTTATTGCATTAAATAAAAAGGATTACAAAACAGATACTTGATCTGTCATAAAAATGAGTAGATTTTTACAAATCTTGAAAATTACCTAACTTATCATCAAAAAATATTACCTACTTATACTTATGTCCTCATTCTTCATATTTGAGGTAGTCAAAAAATGACCGGAGGACAATAAAATATTTATAATGTTTAGTTAATAATTCATTTTTAAATATAAAAATAATGTTTTTATGACCACTTGCATTTTTAAGGACATAATAAAAAAAAAGACAATTTCACCCATAAATTAAAAAAAATAACCTTCTTTAATAAAATCTCTCTAAACCGCAAAAACTGGCAGCTGATTTTCTTTGTAAATGTTTCAGAAATATTTTTAATAATAATAATAATTTTAACTATATGCCTGTAAGACATCAGGGGCCTGTACCAAGAAACTACAAGTCTTGTACAAGAGGTGATTTTTAACAAATTACAATTTATTGTATACCACAAAGCTACAAGTAAATTTCAAACTTTACTATTGTACAAAAATTAAACAGTTTGGAAATTACAAGTCTTTTTCTAATACTGTGCCACAAATTTACAAGTGTACAAAATATTTGTTAAAATGTTCGGTAAACTAGATGCATTTCAATTCTGTACCAAAAAACTACAAGTTTACAATTCTACAAACATTAACTTAACAAGAATATTTTACAAGTAACTATAATTTCTGTACCACATAGATTTTTGCTACAATTGTAAATTATTAAAGTTTCCCCTTTTGGTACAATTCACTTGTAGATTTTTTGTTGGATAAAGTCAAAGCATAATACCTATCACAAACGATTGATGCTTTCAAGAAAAAAGAAAATTGATACCTATAGTTCTTTTTTGATTTCATAAATTTTAACAAAAATGTTTTAATAAGCAAAATATTGTTTATATGTATGATCAATTGCACATATGTAGTTGAAGATAGTATTCGTCAAAATTGAGTCTTAACACATATTTATATTTTCCTTAAAACAAATGTAAGGTAATATAAAAGTGATAATGAATTTATAAAGCAGCACTAGCGATGATTTTATAAAATATTATTGTGGTCTTCTTTCAATATGATGATGTATGCGTTCATCTTGATTGATCAATCTAGTAATATTTTCCTTAGCAATACTAAATACGTCCATCTTGACGAAGGTATGCTAAATCATATAAGTACATAATATGGCCGCGGCGTTCGTTATAATGTCTTTCCGTGCTGTATACCATCTCGAACCTTCCGCCGTTATTACCAATTGAATTGTTATCGAAGATATACCTCTTTTTTATAAAATATCGTTAATTAATTAAGAGATATCAATCTATTCTATTTTTGCATAATTGAGGGCGAAAACTGTTCATTTACCAAAATCAGAGTCAGAGTTGAGTTAAAAATAAGGAACTCATTCCCAACGGCAACGAGATATACCAATTTATAAAAATTTTGATTATATAAATAAATTTTCAAAAAATTCATACTATTAATCTATAGACACAAGTGCTCTCACAACGCCAAGAACTAGGTACCCGACTCAATGAGAGGACAAATCAGTGACACAACTTCGCAAATAGGTTTAATTAAATTCCGAGCTAACAAGCGTACGGCCAACAAATTTATGTGAAATGTCTTCTGCATTTTAACAGTTAAGATTATTTTTACATACATAGTTATGTAATTTTTGTATAACACTTTTCTTATCTACTCTGTTTATATATGTTTTCTCGCAATAGTTAATATAAGTCAGACAGAGAAAACATGATGAAGAAAAGTGTCAACTTAACTTTAGAACAATAAATTAAATCTCTCTTTCAATCTCTAATTTTAAAGAGAGAATCAGACTCCATTCCGAAAACTTGTTCACAATTATTTCCAAAATAAGCATAGATAACGACATGTAACTGCAAAATATTGAAACTTATTTAATAAATCTCTTAAAATCCTACTTGTAACTACTTAACAATTTTCAATTCGTAGGTAGAATTTTTCAAACTATTTTACAATGAATTGTTAACTATTACAAGCACTTGCAGCTTTGTGGTACAGAATCGGAAAAATTTCAAATTTCCCACTTCTTACAGCATGCTATTTCCCTTGTAAAATTTGAAGTTTACTTGTAGCTTTGTGGTACATAATTAATACCATTTTGATAAAAATCGCTTCTTGTACAAGACTTGTACAAGAATCCAAGTGCAAATCGTCATGTCGTGATAACTTACTTGTACAAAGAATTGTACAAAAAAGGGAAATTTGAATATTTTAGCAGGTCTTACAAGTTTCTTTGTGTTACAGAATTGATTATAACTTGTAAAATATTGATTGTTAACAAATAATTGTATAATTGTAAACTTGTAAACTTGTGGTTTTATGGTACAGGTCCCAGGTCTTTTAAATGCAATGCACGGCACTAGTTAGAAGGAATAGAAGGGAAGGAACGATTTTGTTGGCACAGTGGATTGAGAATTAGATGTTAAGTATCTCATGAAATTCCACGGGTGGCATCCAGTTGAAGTTAGGGAATATAGAAAAGAATGCTACCTAGACTGGGGATCGAACCCCACGTCCAGGTTAGCAGTTAAACACTATATCCACTGTGCCATTGCCACCCGCAAAAGATTTAATTTCCGTTGAGTTTAGACCAAGGACTTTTAAGGGTTTTTTTGTTATAACTCAACTCAAAGTCAAACAATTGAGTGAAAAACAGTTTTCGCAAAATCTTAAAATTTTCCAATAAAAAAAAATGGGTCATAATTGTAATACAAATGGTCCTTTTTACAAGCATAAATACAAAAAAATACAATTTTGAAACTGGGTTTTTAGATTTTAACGCCGAATCTCTGAAAGTTTTCGTAAAAAAAATATTTTTTCTTTGATTTTAAAAATAAGGACCGGTTTTCAAATTTCTTTTGGCTTTTGAAGCTTCCAATATTTTCTAATCCAGTTAATAAATTAGTTTTGGATTCTAAGCACACATGAAAATTGAATTTTGCAAGCACTTTTGCAAAAAGGCGCCACAGTCCGGCGGGCGTGGGTCGGAGAAGAAACGAAAAAGGACACCCTTTTTATTTCGGTCGTGGAGATAAAAGACTTAACTTATCGTGTGTCTTATGAGTCTGGATGTTTGTGTGTGTGCTTTGGAAGAAAAAAAAAAAACGAACATCGATGATGGAAGGAAAAACAAGTTCCTTTCTTTTTCTTTTTAATATTTTTTGATTTTTTTTTAAATTGACTGTAAGTTCGTTGAGACGAAAAATTGAATGAAATTATTGGCAACATTGACAATGTGTATCGAGGGAGCAAGCAGAATGATTGAGGTGCGGTGTCAGTCAGCAGTAAGATTGCGCTGAGCCTTTTAAGGGGGTGTTTGTTCTGCTACGGTGGAGTGCGCACACACAAGATGGTGGGTGTGGATGTAAATTATGTTAGGAGGCATAGTAGAAACAAAAAATAAAGAAAATATATATACTTATTTTCTTATCTAAAAAACGGAAAATTCCAAAGCAAAATATTGATAGAATTTAAAAAGTATACACGAAGCATCAGGACCAAGAGTGCTATAGACTTTTTTGTTATTTTATTTCGGCGTGTAGGAACACCAACATAGGTATATAGGAAGGTATACTTTATTTTGGTTACATCAAGCAACATGAAGAAATTCAGTTTTTGCACGTTATTCTTTTACTTTGACGTGATTGTTAATGATGGGTATAAAAAGTATGTAAGACATTGTTACAACATATTTTTTTTTTTTAATTTGGGAACATAATTATTTGTTAAGGTCTTAATAGATCCACCCAGTTTAAAAAATGTCAAGTTTGGGCAAGGCCCTAGTAAGTTTACAGTAGGGAAAATCAATACGAGGAAAACATGTCAGTTACTTGGCAAGCTCTTGCTGGATTTCATTACTTACAATTTAGACGAGGAACACTTTTCAAAACACTCGTGAGGCCGCCCTAGTAAATACTTGTTTCACACGTTTCGGTACGCCACCAGGAATGCCTCATGTACTCCAAAAACAAACATTTTATGTACACCATGGAATTTCAGTATGATACGACTATTTTCTCTCTCTTTTCATTTGTCTTTTTTTCATATTACACTTTTTACTATTGGTGTGTGGAAAAATCTATTCTAAGTTGTTTTATCTATAAAGCAAGTACATAAAGCCCTGTTTTATTCTGTTTGTTATGGTATGAAACATTAAAGTATGAAACTTATTCACTTTCGACACTAAAGTTTTGTATAACGAGTTAGCCCAGTGGGAAGCGCAATTGACTGACAAGCAGCAGATCGTGGGATCAGCTTCCGGATAAGCCAACTTTTTGATTTTTGCCTGACGAGGCAAACCCCTTCTTCTAGCCTTTGGCTAAACCGTGCTAGCTTCTTTCCAGGGGCCAGATCACGTAAGACTTACACAATTGTACGATTGATCAACTATTACCCTCTCTATATTTTCCATATGTATGTATAGTATACAGATAGCTATAGTCAAAACGACGATCGTTCAATCGAACAATCGTTTTAGTGTTACGCGATCTGGGTCCACAATCAATGTAAAACTCTCTGGTCTCTGGTGCATTGTAGAAAACTTAATTGTGGTTTTGTGTGGGACAGTTTAAAAGTAGATGTCATAATAGTAAAGTCAGAAAAAGTAAAATGAGGATTAGTTCGATTTTTCTTTATAAACTGTTTCTCTATTTATATCCTTGGAAGCAAAATGTTTTCTGTTCATAAAGTACTCAAATGGACATCGTAGCAGTGAAGGATCTGTCGAACAAATATTCTAAATGAATAGTCAGAATCGGGTTCTTCATCATAATCATCAATTCCTGTAACCCCGATCGGGATATAGGGCGCCAATAAATCGTTGCCATCGTTCACGGTCTGCAGCTAGATATTTTAACAAGTCGGAGCAAACCATTACGGCCTGGAACGTCTGATGGGAAAAAATGGCATTGGGTCACGCAATTGAAATGGCAATTTGCTTGTCGATTTTTGTAACGCAATTCATCTTGTACTGGGTGGGACTGTATTTAAACATAAGACGTGCAATAAAGTCAAATGGTTACATCCGAATGGTCAAACTGAAAACCAAACTGACCATATCATGATTTAGCAGCGATGGAGGGTCATTGTGCGATGTCCATTTTGTTCTCTTGAGTCTCAAGCTACGAACCACAGCTTTACAACGACAATCACGAGTGCTTTAAGTAATCCCAACATTTATGTCGAAACTATATCACCAACTTTAATGACAGAGCTTCGTCATTAAATGAAACTCAACATTCAGGAATTGATGAGATGTGGGGTGAAACAAAAATTGTTTTTATGGAGGCTGAAGCCGCAACTGTCCCTAGGCGGACAAGAGCTTGTGAGTTGTGACTCTTGGGTATCTCGAGACACCTGGGATAAAATTGAGCGTCGTTAATTGTTAAAGTTGCAAATAAATGCCGAGGCAGATGTTCGACGTAAGGCAGAATTGCGAAGCGATTATCGGATAGCACACAAGCTGGTCTATCGTTCTGTGAGACGTGATAGGAGACGTGCAAGAAGAGGAGATATCAGACAGTTGTACCAAATATCCAAGGAAGTTGTCGGTAAAAAAGGCAATAGCAGTCATCCTGTAACGGATGTGGATGGGACACTTTTGGTATCAATTAAGGATCAGCCACGCAGACGAGAGGATCATTTCTGTGCCCTGCTGAATGAAGATTCTTCTGGGCAGACGCAGAGTGCTGAAGGGCCCCAGCTAAACGATATACGTCTTGTAGACGTATTGACATCGAACCTCCTTAAGTAGCGCAAATCCAGTTTTCAATAAATCTCCTTAAAAACAAAAAAGCAGCTGGACTTTATGGAGTACCAGCTGGATTCCTGAAAATCGATCCCGTCACAACAGCTAGTCTTATACAGCCATTAATATAAACTGTTTGGGAAAATGAAACCTATCCCAGGGACTGGAAGGATGGAGTGATTGTTAAGGTGCCTAAAAAGGTGACCTTAAAACTTGCAAAATTTGGCGTCGTATTAACGTTTTGTTTTTTTTTTCGAGCGGATAAAGGCTAGAATTGAATCTACACTCAAGAGGCATCAAGCTGGCTTCCGGAGCGGTCGATCGTGTGTCACCCATCTCAACACCTTGCGGACAATTCGCAACAGTCTGCGGAAGTTCAATCACCGCTTTATCTCATATTTGTTGAAGGCGTTGAAGGAGATGGCGATGGTGTTTGACCGAGTTAACCGCGATTTTATATGGAGATCACTTCTTGGTACAGAAATTCCCCCAAAACTTGATGCCATTATAAGAGATTCCTAAAACAACGCCAGGTGTTTTGTTTTGGCCAGCAATCCGACTTTTTCGAAGTGCGGTAGGGTGTGAGACAAGGGGATGATCTATCGCCAATTCTTTTTCTGCTCGCGATAGATGACGTATTAACGGCCAGCTTTGGTACAATAGAGGAAATTGGCATTCAATGGAGACCGTTTGAAAGGCTTAGTCATTTAGACTATGCAGGTGTTATACATATTATGTCTCATGGCAAATAACACCAGTGCGCTGAACGGGATGTGTCACACACTGCAGGTGAAAGGAGAATAGATCAGTCTAAGAATAAATAGCAAAAAGACAAAAGTAATGCTCACAGGCGGAATCACACATCAGCGTATAATTCAGCAGGTGGAGACGCCAGTTGAAGAGGTCGCACAGTTTAATAACCTTGGAAGTCCTGTGGAGAGCCACCGGTGATGGTACAGATCTGGACGTTAAAAGTAGAATTAGTAAAGCTCGTGCTGCCTTCGGTACCCTTCGATACAACTTTGGAAGTTCTGGACAAATCACCTTACGCACTTAGTTGCTGTTTTTCGAATCCAACGTCAAAACCGTGCTCCTTTATGCTTGCGAAACCTGGAAAGTCTCGCCTGCCATCTCGAGGAAACTGCAGGCTTTTGTAAATCGCTGTCCACAAATAATTTCGAACCAGGAATTGTGGCGCAGGACAAGCCTAAATCGGCTGGACGTGCGTCGACATAAGAAAGCGGAAATAGCAATGGATTGGTCACACACTGAGGAAACCAAACGACGATATTGCAAAGCAGTCATTTTAATGGAATCATCAGGGTGAACGGCGGCGGCCGGTTGGAAGACCAAGAACAACATGGAAATCAACACTTTTAGCAGAAGCAAATACCCAGAGAAGCGGGTGTTTAGAATTCCTAAATGCGTTGGAGTTTTAATAAACTTACTTACTTTAGCGCTCACAGTCCAGGGTTTCGACCTCAACTAACAAGCCCCTCCAGCCAGCTAGCCACTTTCAGTTGCGCACACCGAGTTGGTTGAGGTCGTCCTCCACTTATGCTGCGAACACCATCATGGTTGGATTCGAAGACTCCTCCATTTCTCTGTTTTAAATTCACAATATTTTTTAGATACTCATATGAATAAAATTCCAGATTCAGTTCTAACACATTCCCACAATGATTCCGCAAAAAAAATCGAACAGATTCGATTATAAACGCTCTGCAAGGACTTCAGTGTTAATGCCCTCTAATTTCCAATCAACTTACTGTTTAAACTTGTATTGATATAGTAAAGACATGATATTCCCCCAGCAAAACCATTGAGAGACTCGTCTCTGCCACGACCGCTACGCGGCCAGCCGATTTACCTCGTCTGTTTGTTTTGACCATGGTTGGCCGATTGTATGAATATACAGCAACCAAATCTTGTTTTATTTTTTGTTGTTGTTGTTTATATCGAAATCCAAAACAGAGTGTCAAGCCTCCCGCAAATAGCTGTTACACCCAGTTTAACTAACAGTAAAATCCAAAACACTCATTTTGGGTATGGAAACCCATTTAAGAGAGAGAAAAAGACCTCATCACGACCCTACTTTTACCTAACATTCAGTTCTGGGCAGGAGCTGGAGAGCTGGATGGTCAGTGGTAGTCGGCATCGTCGTCGTCGTCGTTGTCGATGTCAACGATGCAAATCGTATTGAAATTCTGGTCAGGCAAATGACATCGAAAATTACCTCCGTGATTAGGATTTAGCAGTTTGTTTTCCGCTTGGTAGCCGATTACATAGCCTGGCGGGTCGTCAGCGATGTTTCCATGAAATCCTAATGCATTTCAATAAACCAGAACCCAGAATCCGGCACCAAGGACCAAACGATTGTATAATAGACAGAGTGATAGAGAGAGAAAGAATTTGATACGGAATGTTTGGTTTGATGGGTTGCATTGGGCTTACAACCGACACGAAGAACCCATTCGACAACAAGGCAGCCGCCAGCCGCACCATAGCCGGTCAATATGAATGTAACGCAACTCGTTCGAAACGCATCACTATGCGCGTACAGTGCGAATAATTCGTGTCATGGGTTGGTATACTTGTTGGGCTAACCATCACCGACCAACCAACATAATCCCCAAAAACATGCTCGACAAAAAACACCTTCACCTGTACAAAACGTGCATAATGTAATTCCAGGCTACCTCAACGCCACGATGTATAGGCCTTTGGTATTTAAAGGGAGAATTTTAGGTTATGGTGAATTTGTTGCGGATGCAAATCAATGATGCCTCCAGGTAAGCGTCGTTTTTGCAAAAACGAAAACATTCTGTTTTTGAATGATTTCGCTTGCATGTTCTATAGGACGCTCAAATATTTATATATTTATTCCGGTATCCCCTTTCAATGGTAGGTTTTTTTTTTTTTTTTAAATAGAAGCCATAAAGGGTGGTTAAATTTTAAGGGCCGATGTTGATTTTGAATAAAACAAAAATTATTTAGGAAATTATTGTCATTTCTTCTTATTTTATGGTTCAATGGAACAAAATATCGGCCAAATGGCCGCTGCGACCTCAGCGGCACACCTCCATCCGACGGTCCGAATTTTCGATGACGCTGAGACATAATTGAGGTTCTATGCCGTTAATGTGCCGAATTATCTCATCCTTTAGCGCTTGAACTGTTGCTGGCTTATCGACGTACACATTTTCTTTCAAATAACCCCAAAGACAGAACAAAGAAGTCAAACGGTGTCAAATTACATGATCTTGGCGGCCAATTGACATCGCCATCACGTGAGATAATACGGCCATTGAATTTATCGCGCAAAAGAGCCATTGTGATAGTTATTAACTTTACGATGGTGGAACAGCAATCCACAGAACACAATTGGATTCCCGAATCCAAAACAAGTAATTTATCAGAAACAAAATTTCACGAAAAGAATTTGCACGAGAACGATGTGCGTCACGACAAGGTAAAAAAAAGGTAATGAAAACTGTCAGATGGACGGTGGGTGCGTTTAATAATTTCACAACCGGTAGCACATCAAACTGCTGCCACCACGGCAGCTCAGCGATGGGGTGGGCTCAGCAATTCGTGGGTTTTTTATTAATCGAATAATGTATTCGATTAATAAAAAAAGGATAGTAAACAAATGTAAATAAAAAGGTAATGTGCAGTATAGAGTGTACTTACATAAAATGGGCGCCAGAATAGCGTGTCCTAAAAACTGGGAAGAGAATTCAAACAATTAACAACGATAAAAAGAAGGAATTATCACAAGTGACACAAAGCTAAGTAGAATTCTTTTACGAATTCTTCACTCTACTTATCTGTTTCTTTTCCTCAATGCTTCTTTCCTCTATCACCTTGACTCGTTTTCCACAATCTCCCTTTTCACTTCGAACCACTTTCCATGACAAAATTTCATACAATCTTTTTCCTCAATTTTTCAAAAGTCACCAAAATACTTCTTCTAAATTTTTTTTTCTTTTTTTCTTTTTCTCAGCTTTCTATTTCTAACTTCTTGCTTGGATCCCTCGCTTAAAAGTGAACTTTCCAAGCTTAATGCTATTCCGCCCTCGACCATTCCATTCACCCACACATTCATGCATTCAGCCATACGTTTTCGTGATCATCAGTCACGGGATAACGGCTTTCTGGAAAGACTCCTCGCTCCCAGAAAACCTCCGTCGTTGAATCTCAGCGAAACTTAACTCTCACACACACATGCACGGATTCAGCAAGTTGTTGGATGTCTTTCCAAAACTTGCCGAATCTTAATGGCCGAGTTCAGACCCACCCGAAACTAACTTCTCGAGAACTAGTAATTACAAAATATTCCCGAGTGATTCGAAGCGCCAAGTAATCATTTTAAAAACTAACTATTTCGAGATGAGAGAGGAAGGCATATCTCTTAACCCTAAATTTAATTCTTCAGTTCTGATAACCCTTTATCTTACCATTAAACACAGGGAAACATTTAAGAGTTAAAGGTTGTTAACTACCGATGTGCTGACAATAAAGTTAAATTGATTACGTTAATACTACGTTATAATTTAGGATGTTCGTTCAGATTATAAGTAAGAGTCCGCCTTACTCGCTTACTTCTTCAGCTGATCCGCCGGCACATCAACATGAGACCGTCCATCTGCATTGAAAAACAAAGTATTGTATTTTGGAACCAACTAATCCACTCGATTTCACTTGAATACCTATAGTTGTTGCTTTTCCAAAATACTTTAAGAGCATGTCTCTGGTTGATGGAAACCAGGTACCTACTGAACTCTAAGAGCATTTTGGAGCCACAATAGAAAATGAAGATTAAATGGATTACAGATAAGAAAATAGGCCAGTGAAACTTGTTGTGGTAAAATGTACCGCAACAATTGTTTCGTTAGCTGTGTGGCAAGTGGCACCGTCCTGTTGAAACCACATATCGTCTACATCCATATCTTTCAATTCCGGCCATAAAAAGTTCGTTATCATCTCACGATAGCGAACACCATTCACAGTAACTGACTCATTTTGGAAAAAATACGGCCCGATGATGCCGCCAGCCCATAAACCGCGCCAAACAGTCACTCATTGTGGGTGCATTGGTTTTTCGACAATCACTCTTGGATTATCATTCGCCCAAATGCGGCAATTCTGCTTATTGACGAATCCACTGAGGTGAAAATATGCCTCATCATCACTGAAGATGATATGCATTTTGATTTGAACGCCCATTTTCATAATAAGCCTGACAATATCTAACGCGTTGCTCGATTGTGTATCTTTATCTTTCCATGGTTCAAATTGAATTAGTCTGAAATTGAGATTTGTCAAATAAAATGCATAAAAAAGCTTGACGTTTAGGTGTTGTTCACATTCAACATCGGCCCTTAAAATTAAACCACCCGTATCTATATAATATCGACACTTAAAATATATTGGGTGCTCTATTGAGCGTCACCATAATGCAATGGGAATTATTTTAAATTGACTGCAATTTGTTGAAATATACATTATTTTGCTTTGATATGTCATCGGTTAACCAAACCAAATACACATTATATTATTATTATTTTTAGTTTGAATTATGGTTTTGAAGTATAGACAGAAACACAAAAAGGTAAGCAATACAACTGTGGGTAATGGTTTGAAAATATTTTGAGAGTAAAGCATTATGACGATGAGTTACTAATTATAATTATAATGCGCTTCACGTGGCTCAAAAAAAGCACACAAACCTGTGCTGATAACAGTTTTTGAATTTAGCTAGATCGGAAGCCTGATGAGAGTGGAATGAGAGTGGAATGGTTGAGGACACACAGTCAGTGCTGAGGATCTGGAAGAACACTTCTCTAGACTGCTTAGCGGCGAAGACAGCCAAGATTCCGCTATTTGGCAGAACACTCCATTCAACTTGGACGATGATGGCCAACAGCTCCGTTTACCCGACCTAACCGAAGTGCGGCTGGCGGTATCCTAACTTAAGTCGTACAAGGCTGCTGCGGATGGCTTACCAGCCGAACTATTTAAATCAGCGGGAGATGAATTGGTTAATAGCATACACCAGCTCATCTGCAAAATTTAACCGGATGATGAATGGGATGATCAATGGGAGATGCTCTAAAATGCACAAACTTATAAAATCTTATAAAAGCTTATAAAATCTTGTCGGCTATCCTGTGTGACCGCATTAAACCTTTTGCCAACGATCTGACCGGCCCCTATTAGTGTGGGGCCAGACAAGTCAACCGTGCCGATCAAATGTTCACACTCCGACAGATTAAAAAAAAAACTGGGAATTACAGATCGATACACACCACCATTTTATCGATTTTAAGGTCGCGTATGGTAGCGTGAAAATGGACGGGTTATACAGAGCCATGTCATATCTCAGCATCCCTGCCAAACCCGTCCGCTTAAGCAGGATGACCATGGAGAAAGCTCGCTGCTCCGTCAAAATAGGTAAGAACCACCAATTCCTTTGATGTTGAGAAAGGATTAAGGCAAGGCGACGCGTTGTCATGCCACCTAATCAACATCGTTCTTCAGCACCAGTGGTACAATTTATCAAAAGTCCATTCAATTACTTGCATATGCAGATGACATAGACATTGTCGGCAGAACGAAGCGAGCTGTCGCAGGCGCATTTGCGAGCATTGAATCGGAGGCGGCTAAAATGAGATTGGCGGTTCATGAGGACAAGACAAAGTATATGCTGTCATCGAGAGAGGAATCTCAACATCGTCGACTCGGGCAAAATATCACGATGGACAGATATAATTTCGAAATTGTCAAGGACTTTGTCTGCCTTGGCTCCACTATTGCTTCGCACATGACATCAGTGCAGAGATCTATTTCTTCGGTCTAATAACGCATTTAAGTTATAAGGCTCTCTCTCAGAGAACCAAGGAGACTTTATACAAGACCCTTATCAACCCGGTCCTGCTCTATGGGGCAGAAGCATGGCCACTGAAAAAATCGGATGAAAATCTGCTATGGTGCTTTGAGAGCAAGATTCTTCGTGTGATTTTCGGTCCGGTGTGTGTCGAAGGAGTGTAGAGGAGAAGATGCAACGACGAGCTATTTTGGCTATACAGCGACGTTGACCTGGTCAAATAGCTGGCAATACAGCGACTGGGATGGATGCGGCACGTGGAGCGTATGGACAGCAACGCACACACATGCCTGACACGAGTCTTCGAATCCAATCCCCATGGTGTACGCAGTAGAGGAAGAACCCATAACAGGTGGCGCACACAAGTGGAGAGCAACTGGAAGCGGCTAGCTAGGGATAGAGCTGTCTGGAAGGGCTTCTTAGTTGAGGCCTTATCCCATCCTGAGATGTGAGCGACATCTTAAGTAAAGTAAGCATTCACCACGACTACTATCAGATTGGCACTTTGACAATAAGTCTGTCAGTACATTGGCAAAAGAATGGGCAGATTTGTCCTTTTGTCTGTTTAATGACAGAAATATTACCAATTTTCCATTTATCGACGGTGGTCACATTGGACTCTGACTCTTCCGACTATTTTTGACTTCTCTGAATTTTACCTCACTTCATGGTTAAAAAGAGAGAGAAAGCAGTACATTTTTGAAATATGTTGATTTTTTTAACGTTCTCTTTTGTAAAGTCAAAATAGTCGGAGTAGTCAGTCGAATATGAGCACCATCATGCAAATTCATAGCATAAAAACTCGAAGAGCTTAAAAGTATTTAAAATCTTAGATCGCTTTCACACAATAAAACTGAGTTGCCAGAAACTAGCTAGTTTGTCGGTGAGAAGGGTTTGAGGGGAGATTTTTTCCTTCCCCTAACGCCCTACTCGGCTACAAAGTCAAAATTGCTGGCAACTCAGTTTCCTTGTATGAAAGGGGATTAAGGCTGTCAAATTCAGAAGAAAATAAAATTTGTTAATCTATTTAACTGTTCTAAAATGCGTCCCTTCTTAGATTTTTCATGTCATCTTTTTGCTCTATTAACATCTTGACCTATTATTTTCACCTGATGTTATTTTTTTTATTCTAACCATCTTTACATCACAACGCACCACACTATCTAGCTTCATGTTTTATAAAATTCTCTCTCAAATACCCATTAGCGACACTTAAATTTTCATTCAAATGAAAATGAAATGAAAGTCAAATCCTTAAAAACATCACATCATACACCAAGATAGCTTTGAATGATGCTTTATTCTTCTAAGCTCTATCAGTAGTGGGTAAGGTATGCTTCACAATTGTATTCTTTTATTATTTTAAGTTTTACGAATTTTTCACGTTTCGTTTATCATCAAGTTTATGGCTTATTAAGTAGCCCTTTGGGCATATGTGATTTCTTATACAAATGTTTATCCACACTATCATCATACGCAACGCTGGCATATAAACAAATACAAGTCCTCTTTGTCGTCGTATGTCAACGCTTTTTTCATCATCATCATCATATTTATAAAGAGATAAGAGCATCAAGTACTTCAAAAAATTGTGTTTTGTTTATATTATCAAGAACAAAACAAGTAGTATAGTTTTCCTTCAACTCTATGATATTGAATTCACACAGCCAGCTAATAGCAAAAGATATAGCCTACTTACTAACCCGCCTATGCCCCTAACACTTCTATTCCTCAACATTCATATTTCCTCTGTTTATCTCTAGAATATCAATGTATAGAGTTTGTGTGTATTTATATATGGATGAGTACACATCCAACAGATAATGCCAGGATCCACTTAAACTTTTCTGTCATAATAATTATGTTGTTACAAAAAATTAGGACAAAACTCATAAAATGCCAGCGGTTGCCTGCTGTTTCTGATGAACGACGACGCACATAGCACATTAAAAACGACAACATTCTTACCACCCAAATCCCAAAACCCAGCCATCGGCAGGCATAGCCATATAACATCCCTTGCTTGGCTCTGGCTCTGTTGCTCACCCTCAATTCCTCTATACAATATTTTGTGTTCATCGCCAACGCCTATAATATCTGGGTGATGATGCTTCCTCAGTTTTATTTTGTATCACATCATAATAATTGGGGTGACCATACCTATAGAAGCTAAATTTTCCCAAGCTTAGTTACAGATTCTTTTGACGTACCACTCCACATATATTACTCTACGCGTGCTACTTCGCGCATTTTACTTCGAACACTTATACTATTCCACGCGTACGAGCATCCTCGTCTATGCGTACTACTCCGTGCATACTTTCCCTCACGTACCACCTCACGCGTAATACTTTCCACCCACGACTCGGCACGTCCACCCCTAGAACTGCGTGCGTACTACTCCAACCGTACCACTTCGTACGTACTTTTCCTCGCGTAACACTCAACGCGAAGTACTTCCCGCGTACAGTTCTGCTCGTACTAATCCACGTGTACATACTTATTTACTTACTTATCAGGTTCCCCATCCATAGATCGCTGCTTGAGATGCGATGGCTTTTCATCCTCTACGATCCCGAGCACGTCGCTTCCAGTCATCCAAACCAAGTACTCTGGTGTCCGCAACGGCTTAGTCTTTAAACCCGATATTCGGTCTTCCTTGTCGTCTCGAACCTGGGGGCTGGAATTTGAAGACTCTAGCTTGTGCATTGTTGTCCATTTGCTCGATATGACCGAGTCAATGTAGTCGACGTGTTTTGACTTTTGGGACTTCATCCCACAGAGTTCGCAGTTATATCTTCACCTACAATTACCCTCCTCACACATAGGACCAAATATCCGTCGAAGAATCTTGATTTTAAAAGAGCCCAGTATCAGCTCTCCCTTTTTGCTTATTGTCATTGTCAAGCACTAGCACCGGTCGTACAGCAGGACTAGTAGTATAAGGGTTTTGTAGAGCATGCACTTCGTCTTACGCGTAAGGATCTTTGAACCCATTTGCTTCGTCAAACCGAAGTACCAGCAGTTTCCGAGGGTAATAATTCTTCGATGAACTTCCACTAAGGTTGAGTGGAGTTAATGTTTACTCCGAGTTAGATGAAGTTGCTTCTATCAATAGTGAAGTTTCGTCCTACCTGGTGCATAGCTGTTTCTTTGTTTATTGATAGCAAGTACTTGGTCATATCCTCGTTTAATTCAAGACCAACGAGTTTCGCCTGTTAGCGGTAAATGACTCTATTATTACACATATCCCAATGACTCGTACGCATATCACAATATCTGAACGGATCTGTTGGAGATGTTGAAGAAATCAAATGTAAGGGATAGCCCATCTCCTTGCCGAAACCCTGTGCACGTTTGGAAGAGTTCGGAAGATCTATTTCCCAACTGCACATTGCACCGTGTGATATTTAATGTATTTTGACACAACTGGATCAGTTTTGCCGGGATCCCGAGTTGAGCCATCGCCAAATAGAGCTTCTGGTGATGAATGCTATCATATGCGGCCTTAAAGGCGATGAAAAGATGCCGCGGGTCGACTTAAAATTCGATGGTCTTTTCTATAATTTGCTTCAGTGTGAAGATTTGATCTATGATTGATCTGCCAAACCGAAAGCCACACTAATATTTTTCGATTAAAGTGTTACAGAAAGGCTTAAGACGCTCACACAGTATGTTCGATAGGATCTTATATGCGACGTGTAGCAGGGATATGCCTCGATACTTCTTGCAGGTCATAGGACCGCCTTTTTTGAAGATAGGGCATATAGCGCTGATAGTCCAATCATTGGGCATGCTTCCGCCCACCCAAACATTATTGATAACATGATGCATGCGCCATATTAACACATCTCCTCCGTATTTGAAAAGTTTTGCTGGTAATTCATTCTAACTGGCGGATTTGTTGTTCTTTAGGTTTTTTATAGCTTAATCAACTTCTTCTATACTGGGTGAAGAAGCTTGGTCTTTATCGACTTGCGCTGATATTTCTTCTTGCCCTATCAATTGGTCTACTTGATGCCCTTTTGCCCATTGAATACATCAACTATTTCCCGTGCTTCGGTGATTAGGTTGCCCTCGCTTCGGAGAGCCTGCATTTCGGTTTCAAAACCAGCAGCTAGTTGTTTGGATTTTTTTATTAAACCACCCGGTGTTGTTGCGATCATGTGACTCTTCGGTATCCTTGTGCTGGGAGGCTGTGTTTGCCCTATTTTGCTTCTCAAGAACTTCTTCTCCTCCCGTCTCCTGGATCGATGATCTTCCCTTGCTGCTCTTGGTTCGCATTCATTATCATACAGCGGGTTCTTCCTCTGGGGTGGGCTGGTAGCCTATTGCGGTTTCGGCTTCTGGCACCAGTGATTGTTGATGTCAGTGGTAGGTAAATGCACAATGATAACATTTTTGCCCAAAGAATCAGTAAAATTAGTACCGTTTGTTTTCTTCTTTTAACCCAGACGGTCACACTAATCTCAATGAAGGAGTAAGTTGGGTTATGGTTTAACAGGAGATGAAGTCCTTATTACCCAGTGCACAATCCGAAGTGCTGGGCTGAATCCTTTCATAATACGTGCGGCGTGTTTTTTGTTTTTTCTCCATTTTCGGTGTGCCATTTTGCACACACACAACAAAAAAAAAAACAAGGAGCCTGGTCCATTATGTGCATTGCATTGCATTGCACATTGCAAAATCCCCAACTAGGCTCTTGTTTTTATTTGGCTATAAGAATGTATATAATACTTTGTGTATAGGCGCAGCACAAACATCAATTGGGGTCAAACAAACCGTGATGAAGAGATTTTCTGTCAGAAAATTTACCCCGCTAACAAACAACCACCATCATAATATCAGCCCCATAGAATTGAGTCAGTGGTGATGATAATTATTTTATTTCATTCGCGAGATGCAAGAGTCCTCTGAAAGGATTTAGAGTAGATATCTCAAATGGTGATGTTTTTCTGTTTTATTATTTTTTTAATGAGTTGAGACAACAGCAAAATCTAATTAAATTAGTAACAAAAGATGCAGACTTGCAAAAAAAAAAAAAAAATACAGAAAGCATGCTGAGTCCTAGTAAATTGAACTTAATTAATAGATTTTTTGTATTTGCAATTCACTGGATGCATCCGGCATGAAATGTACAATGAAGTGATATTTCCCGGATATGAAGTTTTCTTTTAGTTTGTGTACCAGTACCTGCATAAAATTAAAATATTTGTTATGTTTCCAAATAATAGAAGCGTCCATCCAGATGAGCAGTACCAGCGCGCAAATATATTTATGAATTTAGGTCAGTCAAAATTATGTTCACATAGTGTAATGTTCAATTAGCTTTTGACAGGAAAAAATCTAGCTTTAGTAGTTTAATATGATTTGTTATAAAATGGGATAATTACAATATTTTGTTGCTTTGTTATGTCATACGTCAGCAGACATGTTGTAAATGGATTATAGCTATTTCATAGACAGATTTTATTATTAAAATTTCGATTATTTTTTTTTTAAGCATCACCTGTTTAGGCGAAGTGTGATGTATGCAAACAATTTAAACAACATTAAATATCCAATAATTTGTAATAATAATTAAAGCTCTTAAATTTGTTTAACATTTTATTGTCGTTCCATAATATGGAAAAACTCAAATTGTTTTAATTTTAAGATATTTTGGTTTTAACCCAGTAATAGAGTTTTCAATTGTCAGAAAAGTAAGTTTATAATTTGGAAGCACAAGAACACAGGATTTTAGGAGCTTTAATAGAACCTATAAGATTAAATATATAGGGCTTTATATGGGCTTAGAGTTTTGTGAAAGATGCAATTTGAGCGTTAATTGAAGAGTTAGTTATTAAGGCATAAAGAAAGGTTAAAAGTAAGGTTGAAGTAACTGCCAGCAAGGAACTGACACACTTGGACCATAAGCAGCGGCGATTCCTCTCAGTTAGCAGGTTTATCGCCGCTAAACCAAGAATTTAAATGAATAAATTAAACAATGTAATGTTGAAATAATGATAATGATTAGGTAATTGTAATTATCAATACCATAAATAGAAAAAAAAACTACCCACCTATTTTTAATTCATATTTTCCTTCACACAACACAAAACTCCCATCTTCCTATCTGCATCAGCGTTACGCGATACCAAAACCAAATTCTCTACAAATAGCATTGATATAATAATTTAAAAAAAATAGATACCTACCTAACCAAAGGTACATTAATATTTGTACTGTGTACCTAAACTACCCACATTGTTCTAACACAGTACACAACACGAAACTCTCATACAACAAGTTAAAAGCTTACAACATCCGCGCTACCAAGTTACATACAATTTTTAATAATATCTATTCAAAATACAAATACAAACACAAACACAAATACCATACAATCTATAATACAAGAGCGTTTTACTACACGTGTCCTAAGCAAAGCCCAGCTAAATAAATGAAAGCGTAAGCGTAATTATGATGCGATAAAGCACGATACATCAGGTATGCAAGCAGCTCCAGGTACCTACTTCTTTCAAAAAAAGTGCTCAATTGGCAAAGCGCGATGTAGCTCTGCATTTTTGATATGTTGTTGGGGCATGTAAGAGTAGTCTGTATCTAAGTTTGCAACTTTGAAAAACCTGTGCTCGCTGCAGGAAAAATGCAAGAGTGAAAAAAACGCTAGTTCATCCCATTTTTTCCGACATTTACTTTATAACTTTGGAAATATGCAACTAAGGAAAAACCTGTTACTATAAACTTGTTTGTTATAAAATTTCCTACAAGACCACATCAGTTTTAAATTCATGCATGTTATATTAGTCTTGCTATCTAACCAAGAATTAAAAAAAAAATCAGAAAAGCTTAGTAATTTTGAAGCAATCAAAAACTAGGTCAAAAATTGTCCAATGGTGCTAAAAATTTGTAATCAAATATTCTAGAGTATAACAAGATGAAATTCGAAAATTCGATTCAAATTGGTCAAATAGTTTTGGCAAGAAACGTGATGTCAACTAAGTGCAACAAGCAATGTTTGCATCACTGCTGTGGTAAAAGTAGGACACTTTAGTTTTGGCACTGATTTTTTTGTTCATGTACTTGGAACCCTTAAGTATGATAAAATAAAGTTATGATATTTATATCTTTTTTTTTTGCAACTTTGATATCAATTTTAAAACATCCGAAAATTGTACACTTGGCATGTAAATATGTAATTTTGTGAACATTTTCGAAAAAATATATAAATATTATAACTATATTTTATGATGCAAACATTGCGTGTTGCACTTAATTAACATCATGTTTCTTGCCATAACTATTTGACCGATAATAAGATAATTTTTGACTTATTTTTTGATTGCTTCAAAATAACTTAGTTTTTCAATTTATTTTTTTTTTATTCATGGTTAGATATCAACACAAATATAACATGCATGAATTTAAAACTGATGTGGTCTTGTAGAAAATTTTATAAAAAACAAGTTTATAGTGGACGTTTTTTGCCTTAGTTGCATATTTCCAAAGTTTTAAAGGAAAATTTTGGAAAAAATGGGCTGATTTTAGCGTTTTTCACTGTTGCATTTTTCCTGCAGCGAGCACAGGTTATTCGAGCTGCAAACTTAGATATAGACTACTCTAACATACCCTAACAACATATCAGAAATGCAGAACTACATCGCGCTTTGCGAATTTATTGTCGAATTGACTGGGCTATTTGCGAAATAAACATAAACAGTTGTTTCGTATTGAATCCTAAAAGTGCGAAATTAATTAATTATTTTGTATTTGCTTGGATTTTAAATGTGAGTAAATATATTTTTGGATTGTGGTGCTTTGGAATATGGGAGTGCGACATTGTTTTTTTTTTGTTTGAAAAGTGAGATGGAAGTAAATGCATATATGCTAGAACGTAGAAATAATATCATTATAATAAAATAGATCATAGTTAAATAATCGTCAATTTATTTTGGCATAAAGTCTCTATAAGTATCTTTTATCGGCTGACAGCTAACGTGAAATTTGTTTACATAGCTTTGAACGTGAACCAAATTGTTTAAAGATAGGTACATACATACCTTCATACATTAATGTGGGTAAATAAGGTTAAATTTAAGATTTTTTGCAACGCAAAATCATATAAATATAGGATGTAGATATTTATATAATTGTTATATAATTATTATAGAAAGTGACGATTCTTATGATAAAGTCATCGAAAATGTTGTGTCCGTCGAACGACGAAGCGAATTTATGTATTGATAAATTTTTAAACTTTTATTTTATATCATTTATTAATGTTTTTTATTAATTGTCGTTATCAATAAAATAAAAAAAAAATATGATTTTTTTTTATTTTAACCTTACCTAGGCCACGTAGCTAAACCAATACTAAGGACCAGGAATCGCCACTGACCATAAGGAGGTAAGTAAAAAGAATGAAGAAATAGTAGGTGTGCCCGAAGGCTCCGTTTTGTCTCCGACTCTCTTCCTTATTTTTTTAAGTGATCTTTTGTCTCAAACTTCTAATCCATTAAACTGGTTCGCTAACAACAGTACCCTCAGCTTATCATATTCGTTTACAGATTCACATCCATGTCCTTCGGATGTGGAACTTGAACGGCGGCGTATGATAAGCTCATTAAATTAAAGCGGAAAAATGTATGTATACAAAATTAATTTTTAAGAAAACCGCTCCAACGATTTTCATATTTATCAAACAAATCAGATGGCATACTTGATTTTGAGCTCGTACTCTCAAAGCCATTAAAATAATTAAGGAAAATGCCGAAAAATGTATGGGCGAAAAACCCAGTGTCGATTAAGAAAAGTCATATATGGTTTGAAAGGGCATTAGCTAGTTTTTGATTTTCTTAAAAAGTTATCCCCGGGACTGGCTATGACCATTTCTATTTTTTTTTAAACAAAGTGTTTTTTTAGGTAAAAAAAAGTAAACAGTGACATATTTTCATATTGTGGTTGATCCATGCCATTAAATAGGTCAGCTACAAGTCACTAAAATCTGCAGCCATAAGATGATGCTGTCCAAAATAGCGATTGTCACACATATTGGTACACAAAAGTTTTATTATAAAAATAACGAATGAAAAATCTTAAATGATAAGAATTCCAATCAGTGTCCGTTATAAAAATTAAGTAGGTAGTCGATATATGAGTTTGCATTTACCACTGTATAGTATATAAATGCATTTGTCTTTATTTCGCCCCGCAAACTGCTTTTTAATCACAAGAAACTCGTTACTCGCAAGGTTCTACTTGGTGCAACCGTTGGCCGCTATGGAGTTTATTTTAAGAAATAAGAATTCATATTTGATGTATAAGAGTTCGATACCAAGGATGTGCCACTAAATAGTAACAGAGTTTCGAAACACAATGTTACCAAAAGACAATGTTCCCAAGGACAAAGTTTCGAAAAAATTACAACAACGGACAACAGTGTTGGACGAAAAAGTATACGTGAGAATTAAGTGCAACTTAAATTATTCGTATACTGTCATGATAATCAATAGTTAAGACCTTTATTTCTTTACTGCATATGTTGATGTAAAATTCCGAAATGAAAACAGTAAAACTAAGAACTTTCAACGGCAATGGTAAAAGTCCGAAATGCTTTGTTTTCATAATTTTCTTTTTTCACTGATTTCTATATATTGCAACCCCAAATTCCAAAATAAAATATAACGTCCGCCACGCTTGTAACAATTTTTTTTGAAAACTTGTGTTGTGAAACTTGGCCTTTTTGAGAGTTTTTTTTTTCAAAACTTTATTTTTGAAGCTTCGTGTTTCGAAACTTTGTTTTTCGAAACTTTTCTGAACTTCCATGTGTTCAGTTAATGTGGAGGTATGTATGTTATTTTATTCGACAACGGTTTTTTTTTCTGTATTGCCCTTACAAACTTTGTAGACATGTAAAAACACCTTGCTATTAAAAATAAATAAACTTTCGTAGTTTGTCCCGGGGATAACTTTTTAAGAAAATAATTTCATATTTGCTATCTACAAACAAAGCCCTTTCAGCCCATATATGATTTTTTTTATCAATTTCTAGCTACGTCAAGGTTGTCAGCTACGAGAGCAAGTTTGTGTGATCCAGTCGTTTTTTTAAGTATAATGAAGGAAAAATAGTAGAATGTAATTACATACATACAGTGAAATCATTTGAATTTATGTATCTTATGTTTAATAGACCGTTATAGCGGTAAACTGTCAAAATTACCATTTTTAACGGGACCAAGCCAGTTTAATTTTCAAGTTCATTTTTCATTTTCATTTTTATAAGAAGTCAATTGAGTTATAAATGCGCTATAGGTTTTTTGAAACAAAAGAATATTTAATTTTCACAAATCAAAGGGCACGGTAGTGCCCAGCCAAGTTCTGGCACTACACCCTTTTTACGATTTTCCACCCCCTACAGTACCAATAAAGTCAGAAACTTCAAACTCACAGCATTTGCTAAGCTCACCAGGTTTAGGCAACTCACCAAATTTCAATTCCTTAGCATTAGTGGTTTCCAAGTTATAAGACTGCAAAAATTGCAAAAACCGTAACTGACTGACTCACTGACAGATCATCAAAATTATGGAGCACTTCCCGACATCGTAGAATCTTGTAATTTCACACAACGTTAGGCCCTGTGGTGTATACAAAGGAAAAATTTAATTTAATTTAATTTAAGATTTTTCATTCAGGGGGCGTGGCACCCGCCCATTTTCATAGCATTGATATAAATTATTTAGAGCACTTCTGATTGCCGTAGAATGATGAAATTTAATATAGCGGTAGGGATTAAAGTACAGGCGAAAGAAAAATTTTAAAATTTGAGATTTTTCATTCAAGTTCAAGTTCAATTGATTTTATTTCATAATAAGTATAATACATAATTTATAAATTATCCAATATTTAACATGGCATGTACGCCGTCTGTCAGTTGGCAAATTATAAAAGTTAAGTTAAGTTTTTTTTTTCCTATTATTTTCTTTTTTAAAAAAGTCCTTCCAAAATTCGTTTTTTTATAAGAGAGTGCTATTTTTATATAATTATATGTAGTTATCCAGTCCACCTGTCCATTACTTACTTTACTTTACTTTTGATGGCGCTCACAGCCCAGGATGGGCTTCGGCCTCAACTAACAAGCCCCTCCAGCCAGCTTTGTCCCTAGATAGCCGCTTCCAGTTGCGCACACATAGTGCTTTGATGTCGTCATTCACTTGATTGCGCCACCTGTTACGGGTTCTTCCTCTGCTGCGTACCCCATCGGGGTTGGATTCGAAGACTCGTCGGGCAGGTGCGTTGCTGTCCATACGCTCCAGCCATCTCAGTCGCTGTATTTTCAGCTTTTTGACCAGGTCAACGTCGCTGTATAGCCCGTATAGCTCGGCGTTGAATCTTCTCCTCCATACTCCTTCGATACACACCGGACCGAAAATCAGACGAAGAATCTTCCTCTCAAAGCACCCTAGCAGATTTTTATCCGAATCCTTTAGTGTCCATGCTTCTGACCCATAAAGCAGGACCGGGATGATTAGGGTCTTGTATAAAGTCTCCTTGGTTCTCTGAGAGAGGACCTTACTACTTAAATGCCTTCTTAGACCGAAGAAACAGCGGTTGGCAAGAGTAATTCCTCGCTTGATCTCTGCACTGATGTCATTCTGCGATGCAATAGTGGAGCCCAGGTAGAAAAAGTCCTTGACAACTTCGTCCACCTGTCCATCGTGATATCTTGCCTGAGTCGACGATGTTGAGATTCCTATCTCGATGACAGCATATACTTCGTCTTGTCCTCATTGACCGCCAATCCCATTCTAGCCGCTTCCGATTCAATGCTCACAAATGCCCCTGCCACAGCTCGCTTCGTTCTGCCGACAATGTCTATGTCATCTGCATATGCAAGCAATTGAACGGACTTTTGATAGATTGTACCGCTGGTGTTGACATGTGCGTTGCGTACAATGGCTTCAAGAACGATGTTGAATAGGTTGCGCGTCGCCTTGCCTCAATCCATTCTCAACATCAAAGGAATCGGTGGTGTTCTTACCAATTTTGACGGAGCAGCGAGATTTCTCCATCGTCATCCTGCACAGGCGGACGAGTTTGGCAGGGATGGCGAGACTCGACATGGCTCTGTATAATTCGTCCTTTTTCACGCTATCATACGCGACTTTAAAATCGATAAAAAGGTGGTGTGTATCGATCTGGAATTCCCGGGATTTTTCTAAAATCTGTCGGAGTGTGAACATTTGATCGACGGTTGACTTGCCTGGCCTAAAACCGCACTGATAGGGGCCGATCAGATCGTTGACAAAAGGTTTTAAGCGGTCACACAGGATGGCCGACAAGATTTTATAAGCCACGTTTAGGAGACTTATTCCTCTGTAGTTGGTGCATTGCAGAGCATCTCCCTTTTTATGGATGGGGCACACTATACCGAGGTTCCATTCATCGGGCATACTTTCCTCCGACCAAATTTTGCAGATGAGCTGGTGTATGCTCCTAGCAAATTCATCTCCCGCTGATTTAAATAGTTCGGCTTGTAAGCCATCCACACCAGCAGCCTTGTACGACTTAAGTTTGAATATCGCCAGCCGCACTTCGGTTAGGTCGGGTGGACGGAGCTTTTGGCCATCATCGTCCAAGTTGAATGGAGCGTTCTGCCTATTAGCGGCGTCTTAGCTGTCTTCGCCATTAAGCAGTCTAGAGAAGTGTTCTTTCCAGATCCTCAGCACTGACTGTGTGTCCACTCTCATCTCGGCAGGCTTCCGTTCTAGCCTTGAATCCTCGGGTAGATCGCTTCACCCTCTGATCAAATTTTCGAACGTCTCCCCTACCGCTACAACCCTCAATAGACTCTACCGCCCGCTTCTCGTGCTCTCTCTTTTTCCTCCTGAGAAGTTGGCGTTCCTCTTATCGTTTCAGCCCGTAGAGCTCCCGGGCCACTGTCTCAGCAGCTCTTGTTCGAGTCTGCAGCATTGCCTGTTAGGCCTCGTCCTTAGCTGCATGCGCTAGCCGGCACTCTTCACCGAACCAGGGGTTTCGTTGTATTCGCCTAGTGAAACCCAGCACATCAGAGGCGGCACTTCTGATGGCTTGTTGACAGTGTTCCCACTGGTCCTCTGCACTTGATGCTGGTGGCGGACCTCCTGATAGATTAAGAGTTACGTGGTCTGCAAAAGCTCTGCCGGTCTCTTGCGATCTAAGCTTCTCGACATCGAATCTTTTCACAGCATCTGCTCTGCGTTGTCGCGTCATGGATATCCGCATGCGTAGTCTAGCTACCACCAGGAAGTGATCCGAGTCAATGTTGGCCCCTCGGAACCTTCGGACGTCCAAGATACTGAAAGCATGTCTCGCGTCTATCGCAACGTGGTCGATTTGGTTGACGGTTAGTTGATCACGCGACCGCCACGTCCAATTGTGTCCTCCGACTATCGAACCAAAGATGCCCTCCTTTCCGAATCTTGCGTTGAAGTCACCAAGAATGATCTGCACGTCGTACTTCGGGCACATATCATACGTTGTCTCCAGGAGATCGTAGAATGCTTCTTTGGTTGAGTCCTCTCTCCTTTCATGGGGGGGGGGCGTGAACACAGATCAGCGAAATGTTCTTAAATTTGCCTTTGATGCGGATTGTGACCAGGTGCTCGCTTACACTTCGGAAGCCCAAGACTTCTTGCCTAAGTCTTCCGCTTATCACAAAACCACAACCAAAGAGCCGCTGACCCTGTTCCTTCAAGCACCCATCGTAGTAGATGTCACACGATTTCAGTCTCCGTATGCCCTCTCCATCCCATCGCACTTCCTGGATGGCTGTTACGTCAGCCTTTAGCCTGTCCAGGTTCTACACTAATTGTCCGGCTGCACGTGTTCTGTATAAGGACAGGACGTTCCACGTGCAGATCCGAAATTCATTGTCCTTGTTTCGTTTGCTGGGGTCGTCTTTTTATTGTGATCTAATATATCTAGATTTGCACTGCTTTTCTAGAGGAAAGAGGTCCTACATAAATAATTTGTTTTATTGTTTTTAATAATTTTTCTAATAGATTCAATTTAAAAAAATTTCAAAACATTAATTAGTTTATTTAATATACATGTTTGGAAAGAGGTCTTTTTTGCATTTTTTAACAACAAATTGCTTTCTACACGCACATAAAGAAGACTGTAGTTCAGAAGAAATCCACTGCAGTATCAGCGCTTACTCTCTAGGTCCTCTTGCAAAACAAATATCGGGCATTATGTACATTAAGAATTCAAGAAAAATCATCTACATTGACAATAGAAATACCTACTTGCTGCATAAAATGCGAACCATATACCTAATGTAATATTTTATTGTAACCACCAAATACCACCAAACTGAAATGAAGTAACAGTAAATATTATTTTAGGTATTATAACGATGTGTTTAAAAACACACACGTAATCAAACAAGAAAATCGCATTTTCTCTCTTGCAGATTCGTTCCAAAATTAAAAGTGATTGCATCAGAGTATGGCAATTTGACGTGAGACAGGCGGACCACGAATGTGATAAACTGTTGACCATGACCATTTTGTCTAAAAACTGTATTTCTATTATGGAATAAGTAAATGTCAACAAGTAAGTTAAAGACCGAACAGAATGCTTTAATATGAAAATTAGAATCCTCTATAACTATTATACTGTGTGCCTGTGCATCTTTGACATGCGTGTCGCTTGTCCAGTGCCGTCGAGAGGATTCCCAGGCCCGGGCAGGACAAATCCTTCGGATTGGACGATTTCTTAAATTTGTTTCCATAGACTTCAAGTCGTAAAATTTTGTGAAATAAATCACCAAACTAAATGGTAGAAGGGCCCGATTTCAAAAACGTGAATAATTTTAAAAATTCAGGGAGCTTTGTGAAGTGGGAACCCCGAAGTCCAAAATGTTTGGGTGGGGTTTATAAGAATCGTTGTCCATCGTTTGTCAAACCAAAAAAATCGTTTGTCCACCCTCAGGAAAAGAGTTATTTAGCTTTTATTTTTTATAGCAACTCCCTAAAATCAAAAAAAACTCATCTACTGCCCCAATAGATGACTTAGGAAGATGAGAGTGCGTTCATTTGTCCACCGGCTGTTAAAGATTATTCGCCAAAAATAATCGTTTTTCCAAATTTAAAATTTTTTTAACAAAATCGTTTTAATCCCAATCGTTTGTCCACCGTTTGTCCAGGTTAGTCCAGCAAAAAATTTGTAGACCTTCGTTCAAAAGTTATTCAACATTTCGTTTTTAAAGCAAAACCCTCAAAGCCAAAAACGAAATGTTGAATAACTTTTGAACGAAGGTCTAAACATTTTATTTTTTGCTGGTGTTACCTGGACCAACGGTGGACTAACGATTGGGATTAAAACGATTTTGGTTAAAGAAAATTTTAAATTTTATGGGTTTTGCTATAAAAAATAAATGTGGAATAACTTTTGAACTAAGGGTGGAAATACGATTATTTTGTATGGAAAATCTTAAACAGCCAGTGGACAAACGAACGCACTTAGTCTCATCTTCCTAAGTCATCTATTGGGGGCAGTAGATGACTTTATTTTAAATTTTGGGGAGTTGCTATAAAAAAGAAAAGCTTAATAACTTTTTTCCTGAGGGTGGACAAACGATTTTTTTGGTTGGACAAACGTGGATAAACGATGGACAAACGATTCTGATAAACCCCACCCAAAAATTTTGACTTCGGGGTTCCCACTTCACACAGCTATTTCAGGGGCCCTAGAAAATCACAGGAATAAGTTAATGCCTGATGTGAAACTGGTCCCAGGTTGTATAAAAAATCTATCTCAAATTATAACAAAAATATTCAAGTTATCGCTTTAAATTTCCGCGCCCGGCGTAGAAAGTTTAGAGTCCGGGGGATCTCCCCATTTACAATCCTCCACATCTTGACGGCCCTGTCATTGAAATTGAAAATTCTTCTGCTTAAAATCGTACAAAGCAATCATTAAAATCAAATATAGCTGCGTTTCTTGAAAACGGTTCCAACGATTTTGATGAAATTTTCATAATTTGTTTTTATAAGCGAGACAAAGATAAAAAAAAATATATAAATTACAGCCAAATACAATGGTGGTAGCCTACTGGTTGTTGAACATTCAAAAATTCATACAAAATGTGTTTTTAATAAAATCGGCCTACTCCCACTTTTCTTAAACATTTATTTCTTGGGAACGGCTGTTACGTTTTGGATAAAATTCTCGTAGTGTCATCTTTTAAGCGGTTAAAATGTTTAAAATGCTTTTTATAAAACCCACTACTTGCGACGCCCACTTTTCTTCAATATTGCTTACAGACGGTTCTTTTGATTTCTTTGGTCTTGTTTTTGCGAGCGAGACTATTATCCGTTTGCATTTTAGCCTTGGAGCTGGAGATAGACTTCACAGATTGCAGCACGGTTTTCTTAAAACTCCCCTCCCCTTTAGGCCTAATCCACATATTTGATTATTATTTTTCTTTTTTGAGAAGGACCTGGTTGTTCATTCTCATTGTCATTCTCAATAATATGCAATGTCACGGTTTTCGTAAAGTTTATAGCCATAATATTCGTCGTCTTCGCTTACACGAAAAATCTAACGACAGTTGTCGCAAGTTTCCCCAATGCAATTTTGGTGTACATTTGAAGCCATTTATATGCTATGAGTTAAAGCTTTAGAGCTTAGAGATTTATATGCTATGAGTTGGAGCAGGTGGTTCTGCAAGGTGTCCATCCTTGAAGAATTTTATTCCATCCCCATTCGAATTTTACTAAAAGGGTTTTCTAAAATTTGTTTCTCGCTAGTAAATAAAGTATGAAAATTTCGTCTAAAACGTTTTAGTCGTTCCTGAGAAACAAAGATATAAGAAAAGTATGGGGATGGCAGGGGACGGATTTTACGAAAACCATTTTTTAAAGTTTTGTCTCGCTGGAAAAAACAAACCATGAGAATTTGATTCAACTCGTTAGAACCGTTTTCGAGAAACGCAGATATAAGAAAAGTAGGCGTGGCATCAGTGCTCTTAAAAAAACCCTTAAAACCAAACTTCTGCAAGGGATATGAGGTCGCCATTTCGGATTTAAGTTCACTTCTTATTATCAAATCGACTTGCAAAATTTCAGCCTGTTCCTATTTGTTTTCTGTGTTTGTGAAGTCGAGTTTAACTTTAAACTCGTCAATGAAAAATTGGTCCCTTAGAACAATAATCTAAATATTTTAGCTTCTAGGCTTAGATGAGAGAACAGGGTTTTTCATTTAATGTTATTTTCTACACGTTATATGTGGCTTTTTCCATAAAATTATTAAAATAGACAAAGTTCTATTTTCCAACTTGGCATTTTTTGCATCCCTGATGAACAAAAATTAGATATTGTTAAATATTTTTCTCAAGACCTAGGTAACTTATATTAATTAATTTTCTTAAAATTTGTTTTTAATGCTCATTTCGATGTCATGAAACAAGAACTATGCCTCTTCAAAAAAAAAAAAAAAAAAAAAAAAAACATTCAAATTAAGCTGAATATTCCCTAGGCTTTAGAATCTTCTCATAAGCGCGCATAATAGTTCAACCTTTCTTCCCAAATCCCTAAATGGTGTCATGCTTGTGTGTCTATAAAATCTACCAGTAGAGTTGGTACCTTGGAACCATAAAGTATAAAACACAATCTAGTAGGCAGCTACCCAACCTTAAACCAGGCCAGTTTCAAACTATGGGAATTTATGTAGAAAAAGAAAAAGATGCAGATGCATGATGATGGATGGATGGCCTTGTAACATTTACACAAAAACTTAATGCACGCTTTGTTCCAAAAACATCATAGGTATGTATAGAGCGCAAAGCCAGATTCAGAGTCAGAGTAAGAGTGTACCAAACCAAAAAGTGCAATAGCTAACGAAAGACCGCACAAAAATGGCATCAGGGTAGAGGCTGTCGATGGTTTTGTTTAAATTCACAGCTTTCCCCAGAGGCTCCACATTCCAAACCAACATTTTCATCATACTCGCATACATCACAGAAAGGTTATGTAGGATTTTCATAGGTAGATGTGGATATAGTATATTAAACAACTAAGTTAAAATTTAGGTCCTTTTTGTTGTGTGACTTTTATTGTATATCCTGGAGAATGGGAGTGTGTTGATTTTTGTACAAAACTTGGTTTTTCTGTTACGCTGGTTGCTGCTGCTACTGCTACTCTGCTGCTTAATGCTTCCATTTTACTTGTTTGCCTCGGTTTGGCTTTTATTAATTATCTCGTGTGAACTAGAGCAGACTTTATGCGCTAACCCGTATGATGCTATGCAGATCCCCATTCCCCGCTAACATTTTGTTAGAGTCCTCGTGAGATATATCGACATTTATGCTGACAAAGTAGCTGCCTGTTAATATATGTATACACACACACACACGCACACAGAAATAGGCGAGGTGCCTTTGCTAACCAAAGGCAGGGCAAATACAACTTCATATATACTCGTACAATTGCGCTTTAATTAACGTACATGCTATTGCTATACATAAATCGTAAAGTATAGATGCTATTATGGCTTGGCTATAGGGAAGCTCAAGCTGTTAAGAACACTCGCTTATATCCTTGAGAAGGTGAAGAAGTAGGGATAATGTTAAGATTATGGTCTGTTCCCCATGTCATTATATCAACTTCTTGAATCTTGAATAAGTTTTTGGTTTTGCGTCGTCGTCCTCGTCCTCGTCATCGTTGTAGTCTTTCTTTGGTAAAATGGCAATCTGAGGGGACTAAAAACACCACACACAATGTGTAGGTTTGATGTTGTATGTAGGTATGAGTGTATATTCACACACGTCTTACTGCTAATGATAATGAAATAATATTATCACTAAATGATATTTGTGTGGTAAGTAATGTATGCGCGTAAATTAAATCGCACTTTTGTGTTTTTGGTTGGGCGTGGGCTT
Organism: Melangyna quadrimaculata; assembly: GCA_949320155.1. Taxonomy (NCBI): domain Eukaryota; kingdom Metazoa; phylum Arthropoda; class Insecta; order Diptera; family Syrphidae; genus Melangyna; species Melangyna quadrimaculata. Next base: position 144,465,327 of record OX439483.1, on the reverse strand, counting down.
AATTGCAACCGAAAAAAATTATAATTATTACGAGCATACAAAGGAGATGGTAATCATTGAAATTAACCTAAAGAAACTACAAGCATTCATTCGGATCGTAGTGTCTTAACTGATTATACCCTCAAATGACACAGCAAGACCCGGAAGATCAACGTCTAACGACTTGAGAAAATATACCTGGAAAATGATACAGGTGCTACTCAAAAACTGGAGCCCATTTACCATTGGTATAAGGCAAGTATTATCACAATCTAGGCTATATGATCAAGCCTAACATGTGCACAGAGCCCTACGGATGAAGCTATCAAGGAAAAGTCGTTCCCTGAACGGAGGCCTTGGAATCTGTTCGGAGTACGAAAATGTGATTGGGAACTTCAATGCTTCAATATTCAATGCTAAGTCGGAATATTCGGCGGATAAGTTGGTTAGCACCACCTTCAGGATACTTCAACGGATAACAGCTTATAATTAATCGACTTTGAAGGAACTCGTAGTATGGTGATTGGTAGGACTGTTTCCAACATAAAGGCCTAGTTTTTCAGTGGCGATATCAAATATAAATTCCAGTGAACTCACCAAATTCCAAGGGTTATCTCGAGTTTAACTACGAAATTGTGCATGAGACTCTATTTTAAAAAACTGCTTTTCCTCGCTTAAGGGGGGCAGAAAGAAACTCCTCTACGGCAAAATTGCCATTTCCATTGCCATTGACATTACCATTATTATTTATTTCCTAAACAGAATTTTCAATTTTGTCTCATGGTTTCCATTGCAGCAGTGAAAGAAAAAAAAAACGTCCAACAAATTAAACTGTCAAAAAAGATGACCACTTGCAAGTCAAAAAAAAAGAAAACAAAACTCAACGAAAACCTAAGTGGAAAATTAAAGTAGAGAAATAAGTAATATTGAATAAAAGTTCCAATTTATTGAACGTCACATTTACTCGGCAGTGCACTCGAATAGAACCTTTTCTCTTGTGGGGGAGGCAAAAGGTGATTGTAGCACTCTTCACCGAAGAGTTTGAATGGACATTTATAGCTATAAGTATATGAGTATACTTTCCCCAGAAGTCATGATATGCTGCCATTTTCTTTCCATTACTTTTCTTACTTACTATAAACGAGTACCTATAAATAGTTCAGTCTATTGGGATTGTTTTGAAAAATCATTGACAGAGAAGTAACGCGAATGGCAGTAGAAAAATTTTGAAACTGCAGGGGAAAATTCTCACATAACGAACCACTAAGTTGCGCTCCTAATTATACCTACACCACCCCACTACCCCCTCCCACTTCGGGTACGAAGGTTTCATAGCTAATTAGTAAAAGTTAATGAAACAATTTTTTGTTGTTTTTTGATTTCTGAATCACTTCACTTTGTACCAAATGTATTCTGAAAGCAAAGTCAGAGAAAATTGAAGGAAATTACCTTTTCAAACTTAAATAGAAAAGTTTATGTTGATAGGTAGTTTTCCTGCCTATGAAAACTGAAACCGAACTAAAGAAGTTGTTGGCCTTGCTATAGAATATACACATAGCTAGTTCGTTTTAAGTTTAATGTTTTTGAGTGGAAAAACCAACATCTGATCGATGTAATGTAACAAAAGAATCGACTAATTATGCATTGGAAATAAATGATGAATTTACCGAAGTTTTGTTTGCGCGGAATATGTACGTTTTTTGTTTCCAATATTTAAGTTAAGGCTTGTGCTTGTGATGCTCATTATTCAGGTTCTTTTTGTGGAATAGGGTGACGGATTATACTGTTGGAAATAATTTAACTGAATTGAATAAATTTGATGCCTAATTATCAGAAAGTAGAACATACATAAGTATTTCCCAACTAACCTACATCAAGAGTTGGGTCGAACAAAATTGAACTTATTGAACTTTGGGAATAATCGACTACATGATTGAATTTATCCATTAGTCAAATTTAGCCCATGGAAGTCGAAATTAAGCTATTGATGCTCAAACGGTTTTTGAAGAGGGGTGGCCTTGATGTACGACTTTCTACCAGGAGACAGTATTCCTACAAACTGAATTTTAGTGTTTCGAGGGGGAATAAGTTCAGATTCGTTCCAGGTTATCAGCTTGGAAATCAGCCTTATCATAAATTCTGGGAGAAATTTCTTCCCCGGATTTTTCCACTGGTTCAAGTCCCTCCTATGAATATATTAAAGGGATTTAGGCTAAAATTGACGATTGATTTGTTTATAACTAAGGGCGGGCATTTGTGTTTCTACCGTTCCATGCTACAAATGGGCTGTCCTGTCACACGACATCTTTCTCCACTTTACGATCCCAAGCACTGTGCTTCCAGTCATCCAGATCAAACTCTCTGGTAGCACCGATGATCTTGATATTCAAATCGGAGTAGGCCCTTGTTCTTCTTTTTCGGCTCTTACCTAGCCGGAGCATTTCATTTTTTTCTATTCACTCGATGTGTTTGCGAGCGTATTTAGATGACGTGTCTGTTTGGGTTTTTTTTTCGCTACGCACAGATTTTGGGGTTGTATGTATGTATAACTCAGTTACAGCTTACAGCTCTCCTTTTCTTCTTGTCATTCAACTTTCAAAAGGGTAGTTATGTGCATTCAAGAGGACACAAGCGTCCACAGGTTTTTCTCAAAACCCACCTCTGTCTACCAACTCCTACTCTCACCTCCTAGTGGTGAACATCGGGTGTCTAGTACCTCAGCTGGAGACGGGGTTTAAATCCCCGTGGAAAGCTGTTGGGGACAGCCGACGAGAGAGGGGGGGGGAGGAGTGTTCCCACTAGGGCACTTCTCCTTTCATCGAGGCGACAGCGGACGAATTTTCTAGATGGAATCAACGGTGGCGTCTACAGTTCCAGTTAGGTTGAACTACTTAGTGAACACCTTATATGGGCTACTACGACATATTTGTAGCTCAGGCCTATAAGGAGCGGTTTATCCGACTCCCTACCATTGGAGTTATATGAAGGGTCTGGTCCTCCGGGTCGGGGGTTGTGCGTCGGGGTAACTTCCCTACCACGTAAAAAAAAGTTGTTCCGAAACAACAACAAGCCTCGGATATGGATGATTTTAAAGTTGACGACCCCAGCAAACGAAACAAGGACAATGAATTTCGGATCTGCACGTGGAACGTACTGTCCTTATACAGAACACGTGCAGCCAAACAATTAGTGGAGAACCTGGACAGGCTAAGGGCTGACGTAACAGCCATCCAGGAATTGCGATGGGATGGAGAGGGCATACAGAGACTGAAAACGTGTGACATCTACTACGGCGGGTGCTTGAAGGAACAGGGTCAGCGGCTCTTTGGTTGTGGTTTTGGGATAAGGGGAAGACTTAGGCAAGAAGTCTTGGGCTTCCGAAGTGTAAGCGAGCGCCTGGTCACAATCCGCATCAAGGGCAAATTTAAGAACATTTCGCTGATCTGTGTTCATGCCCCCCATGAAGGGAGAGAGGAGTCAACCAAAGAAGCATTCTACGATCTCCTGGAGACAACGTATGATATGTGCCCGAAGTACGACGTGAAGATCATTCTTGGTGACTTCAACGCAAGATTCGGAAAGGAGGGCATCTTTGGTTCGATAGTCGGAGGACACAGCATACACGATGAAACTTCCGGCAACGGACACAGGCTGGCAGACTTTGCGGCAGGGCGAAATGTCATCATCTCAAGCACCTACTTCCCACACCTCAATATACACAAGGGGACTTGGCGGTCGCGTGATCAAGTAACCGTCAACCAAATCGACCACGTTGCGATAGACGCGAGACATACTTCCAGTATCTTGGACGTCCGAACGTTCCGAGAGGCCAACATTGACTCGGATCACTACCTGGCTAGACTACGTATGCGGATATCCATGACGCGACAACGCAGTGCAGATGCTGTGAAAAGATTCGATAGGCGAATACAACGAAACCCCTGGTTCGATGAAGAGTGCCGGCTAGCGCATGCAGCTAAGGACGAGGCCTACCAGGCAATGCTGCAGACTCGAACAAGAGCTGCTGAGAGAGTGGCCCGGGAGCTCTACGGGCTGAAACGAAAAAAGGAACGCCGACTTCTCAGGAGGCAAAAGAGAGAGCACGAGAAGCGGGCGGTAGAGTCTATTGAGGGTTGTAGCGGTACGGGAGATGTTCAAAAAGCGATCCACCCAAGGATTCAAGGCTAGAACGGAAGCCTGCCGAGATGAGAGTGGGAATATGGTAGTAGACACACAGTCAGTGCTGAGGATCTGGAAAGAACACTTCTCTAGATTGCTTAATGGCGAAGACAGCCAAGATGCCGCTAATAGGCAGAACGCTCCATTCAACTTGGACGATGATGGCCAAGAGTTCCGTCCACCCGACCTAACCGAAGTGCGGCTGGCGATATCCAAACTTAAGTCGTACAAGGCTGCTGGTGTGGATGGCTTACAAGCCTAACTATTTAAATCAGCGGGAGATGAATTGGCTAGGAGCATACACCAGCTCATCTGCAAAATTTGGTCGGAGGAAAGTATGCCCGATGAATGGAACCTCGGTATAGTTTGCCCCATCCATAAAAAGGGAGATGTTCTGAAATGTACCAACTACAGAGGAATTAGTCTCCTAAACGTCGCTTATAAAATCTTGTCGGCCATCCTGTGTGACCGCTTAAAACCTTTTGTCAACGATCTGATCGGCCCTTATCAGTGCGGTCTTAGGCCAGGCAAGTCAACCGTCCATCAAATGTTCACACTCCGACAGATTTTTGAAAAATCCCGGGAATTCCAGATCGATACACACCACCTTTTTATCGATTTTAAAGTCGCGTATGATAGCGTGAAAAGGGACGAATTATACAGAGCCATGTCGAGTCTCGGCATCCCTGCCAAACTCGTCCGCTTGTGCAGGATGACGATGGAGAAATCTCGTTGCTCCGTCAAAATTGGTAAAAACACCACCGATTCCTTTGATGTTGAGAAAGGATTGAGACAAGGCGACGCGTTATCATGCAACCTATTCAACATCGTTCTTGAAGCCATTGTACGCAACGCACATGTCAACACCAGCGGTACAATCTATCAAAAGTCCGTTCAATTGCTTGCATATGCGGATGACATAGACATTGTCGGCAGAACGAAGCGAGCTGTGGCAGGGGCATTTGCGAGCATTGAATCGGAAGCGGCTAGAATGGGATTGGCGGTTAATGAGGACAAGACGAAGTATATGCTGTCATCGAGAGAGGAATCACAACATCATCGACTCGGTCAAAATATCACCATGGACAGATATAACTTCGAAGTTGTCAAGGACTTTGTCTACCTGGGCTCCACTTTTACATCGCAGAATGACATCAGTGCAGAGATCAAGCGAAGAATTACTCTTGCCAACCGCTGTTTCTTCGGTCTAAGAAGGCATTTAAGTAGTAAAGCCCTCTCTCAGAGAACCAAGGAGACTTTATACAAAACCCTAATCATCCCGGTCCTGCTTTATGGGTCAGAAGCATAGACACTGAAAGATTCGGATAAAAATCTGCTAGGGTGCTTTGAGAGGAAGATTCTTCGTGTGATTTTCGGTCCGGTGTGTATCGAAGGAGTATGGAGGAGAAGATTCAACGACGAGCTATACGGGCTATACAGCGACGTTGACCTGGTCAAAAAGCTGAAAATACAGCGGCTGAGATGGCTGGGGCACGTGGAGCGTATGGACAGCAACGCACCTGCCCGACGAGTCTTCAAATCCAACCCCGATTGGATACGCAGCAGAGGAAGAACCCGTAACAGGTGGCGCGATCAAGTGAATGACGACATCAAAGCACTCGGTTTGCGCAACTGGAAGCGGCTATCAAGGGACAGAGCTGGCTGGAGGGGCTTGTTAGTTGAGGCCGAAGCCCATGCTGGGCTGTGAGCGCCATCAAAAGTAAAGTAAGTAAGTATTCAACTTTCGGGCTCTTAGAACTTAGAGCAGAACTGAGAAACTGTTAGTGTAATACTACGTTTTCATTAGAGCCGAAATGAAGTAGTTTCGGAATGTTGTTGCGGTAAATTTTACCACAACAAGTTTCACTGGCCTATGTCTTTATTCATAATCCATGTAACATTTATTTTCCGTTGTGGCTCCAAAATGCTCTTAGAGTTCAGTAGATACCTGGTTTCCATCAACCAGAGACCTGCTCTTAAAGTATTTTGGAAAAGCAACAACTACAGGTATTCGAACGAAATCGAGTGGAACAGTTGGTTCCAAAATACGATACTTTGTTTTCCATGTAGATGGACGGTCTCATGTTGATGTGCCGGCGGATGAGCTGAAGAAGTAAGCGAGTCAGGCGGACTCGTACTTAAATCTATATAAACTAAACATCATCCTAAATTTAACTTAACTTATAAATGTATTGTAATATGGGGCGTTAATGCTTAGTATCTAACTTTTGAAATTCTTAATTCTAGTTTTAAAATATTGAATTGTATATAGAGGAACTATCGGAAGTTATTTAATCAGGGTTCACATTTTGAAAAAAATATTCCTTCCTTTATCTCTTCTCAAAAAAAAATGTAGAATCGTATCAATCGCGCTTCGAATCACGCGCGTATAGTTTGTTTGGTAACTGAGAAAATGCTCAGATTAAGCTTTTTCTTGATTTTACTTCTTTTGATTTTTCTCGAAAAATATATTTTGGGTATAGGTCTGAACTCGACCATTAAGATTCGGTAAGTTTTGGAAAGACATCCAACAACTTGCTGAATCCGTGCATGTGAGCGTGAGTGTAAAGTTTCGCTGAGAGTCAACAACGGAGGTTTTCTGGGAGCGAGGAGTCTTTCCAGAAAGCCGATGTCCCGTGACCGACAATCACGAAAACGTATGGCTGAATGTATGAATGTGTGGGTGAATGGAATGGTCGAGGGAAGAAAGATTTTAAGCTGGGAAAGTCACTCTTTGGAGAGCTAACTCAGCAACTAGTTGTGCTAGAAAAGAAAAGAAAAGATTCGAGAAAAAAAATTAGAGGAAAAAGATCAAGAAAAAGATTTTATAAAGGAGAAAAATAAAAGTTGGAAAACAAAAGATTGGATTGAAGGTGGAAAAAGTTAGAGGAAGAAATAAAAGATTCGAGGAGCGAGGAAACCAGGTTGGAAATTCGAGGAGATAGAGAAAAGAAAAACAGATAAGTAGAGTTTGAAGATTGGTACAAATTATTTCATTTAATTGTTGTTTAAGTGAATAAACTTCCGATAGTTTGCTTTATTTTATTGATATAGTTTTCGTCCAAGTAAATTATAGTTCGGCTTAGTTTTGTTTCAAGCTCAATTAATTTTTGGGACGCGTTATTTATTCCTTTTTGTCTTACGGTGTTAACGGCCCAGATTTACTTTGTTCTTTTTGTGACTAAATGGTTCCCCGTGAGCCATCAAATCCCTATTTTGTATATCTATACTTTAATTGAAAAGATCTTAGGTTTTAATCCTATACGTAAAGGTTTCCCAAGCAATTTAGCTTCATTAAAAACACTATTAAAAAAAAAGTAAATTTGTTCTTTAATTTCAATTTAAAAGTTCGTCGTTGTTGTTTGCTTCAAAAGGTTTGTGATTTCCTTTTTTTTTCAAAAAAAAAAAAATCACTGGCGCCCATTTTGTGCAAGTACACCCTGTACTGCTCATTACCTTTTTTTTCAATTTACATTTTTTTATTCTTTTATTAATCGAATTCGATTACTAAAATAATTTTTTACTGAACCCACCCCATTGCTGAGCTACTGGGTGACAGCACTACATATGTGTTGTTGGTTGTGAATTATTAAACGCACCCACTTCATTCTGTTTGACAGATTGTCATTTCATTTTGTTCGCGACGCACGCCGGTTAGTGCATTTTTAATTTTAAATACTCGTTTGTGAAAATTTGTTTTGGATTCGGAAATCCATTTGTGTTTCGTGGATAGTAAATCCACCATCATAATATTATAGTTAAATTCATCCTAAGATCGCGTTAAATAATTTCACAACAATGTGGCAAAAAATTGTTTTCATTATCAAATTTGCTAATTTCGGTTGACATCTCATTTCATTTTGAATTTGGAATCGCAGTTAAACGTTTGTTTTTGTAGTTTTCTCTTTGTGTTTTGACATTTTCATTTTTTTTTTTTTTTTTTTTTATAATTGACGCGCACTCAAGGGGTTGTTAAAACCGTTAAAATGTAAAACACAGTGCAAGCGTTAGGAAAATAGGATAGGGTTTTTAGTAGCAATTGAATCTTTGAACGCGTTAGACGCCTGTTCTTTTTTGTGCGGTACACTATCATAAATAACAAAATTACGCTGAGATCTCCCTCCCCACTTGGTGAAGACACTATGTCTTTAATCAACAAAACCCAAAAGATTAGCTCTTTTGAGCATAATCGATGGATTCTCTTACAAACTCACCCAGATACAGACATCGATATTGAAGTGAATGAAATTACCGAACAACCAATTGTGTCAGGCGCGAACGCAGAGGGGGGGGGGGGTTTGGGGGTTCACCCTCCCCCCCCGAAATGTATGAATTTAACTTCCTCGTCATACAATTTCACTCTTAATTTTGAGTTTTCAGTTTAAACCCCCCCCCCCCCCCACGAAATCCGTTCAAAAATGAAATTTTTTCCTGCGTTCACGCATGAATTGTGTCAAATAAAAAATCCAAAATCCCATCGGTCTGTGTTCTGCAAAAAACTATCGAAAATATCCACGCCTTATTCCAAGAACTTAAATTGGAACAATATAGTGTAAAAAAAATGTCCATCGTCATAAAAGTGAACTGTGAAAACATTGAAATTCATTGCAAACTTTGTGAGGCACTTACGTCGAAAAATTGGCAATTTTGTACACATAAATTACCCTCAGTTAGGTCTTTGAAAGTCATGCTTTATGGTTTACACGAACTAAACATTGATGATATAAAAAAAGAATTGTTGTCGCTTGGTAAAATGCCTTAATGTCAAAATGATTAAGAAGAATTATGATACCTTCATAGATATCTTCTATCTTGTTTATCTTGAGTGTGGTTCAGTTAAGTTAAATGAACTCAAGAAACAATATTAATCATTATTTAAAACGCAAGTTAAGTGGGACTTTGCCCGGAGGCTAACTCTAAACTAACTAACGAAAAGTTGCAATTCACTCAAAATTAAGTGTGTTAACTGCAATGAAATTCATGAGGCTAATGACCCGATTTGCATCAGCCGACAAAGTTTCTGTAAAATTCGGGAGGAATTGTCCATGCGAAATAGAACACATACAAACGTTGCGGCATTTACAAGAGATGTTAACCAACAACACTCTGCATATATCCCCAATAAAGCCTACTTTCCTGCGCTCGCGACACACAAGAGGTCCAAAGTGCAAAAATCAACTGAGGTAAACGATAATGTACCAAAAAATATAGCCCAGTCGGAATGAGCATTTGCCAAGGAAAAAATAGTACTGCACACTTTTCTTTCAGAACTCGTTAGAAGAGGTCATTAGGCATTTTTATTTTTTTTTGTCGGGAAAATTGCTCCCCTGCGTTAGCCGCCATCTTGGATTTACTTAAGTACTAGTTTTTATTATTAGCAAAAAAAAAACTTTGAATATAAACAAAAATATTGAAAAACAATGGCAACACTTACAATCTCATGCAATATCTTTTTCTAAAGCCAGATATCAATTCTTTTATTTGGTGTTTAAAAAATTTGGTTGTAGTTAATAGTTTTTGAAAAATAAATTTTCAAATTTTTTTTTACTTTTTTTTACATTTTACGTAATTTAGTAATATTTTTTATTTTAAAATTCAACGCTCTTTATAATTTCTAGCCGATTGTTGAAAACCGGGTGGACTTAAGAACTTTAACTCTTTAGAAAATTGAAAGTTTCGGAAACTTTTAGGTATTTCTTAAAAAAATGTTTTTTGTGTGTTTAGTTTTTAAACTTGGGATCTCTGAAAATACGAGAATTTTCATATGCTTTTCTATCGGAGGCTATTCTTTGATATACCCTTAACTCTTTTCCGCACCACCGTAGAGGTAGAGTACTAGGCGCGTTTTTTTTTTTTGTAACGTGGTTTCCCCTGTAGGCCTAATCCACGCATTTAAATACTTGTAATATTTAATCAGAGTTTAATTATTTTTTCGATGATGGTAGTTCCAAATTAAAATCATCAACTTCATTTTCAACCATGGCAAGTAATTCGTCTTCCGTATTGTCAGTTCGTTTTTGTCCGGGATTGTTTGATTCAACTGCATTCTCATCACCGAGTAGCTCCCTAATGTGAACAACGTTTTCGCAAGATTCGCCAGAGCAGTTTGCACATAAAACAGTACACTTAAGTCCCGCCTTACGGCACCCACACATATTCCCACAATCTGTTTTGCATTTGTAGGAAATCGTTTTGAGCAATGATTTAGGAGCGACATCGGCAGTGGTGGTAATGGGCTCGAACCCATGAAGAGTTTTCTTCCAGCCCCACGATGTGGCATCCAAATCGATTTTAAGTCACATTTGCACTTGTAAATATGTCCTATATATGTGTTGTTCCGCAGCGGCTGAGGTAGGTGGAAGGCTTGCAAGATTGAAGTTGGTTTTTGCAACAGATTTACTAAAACGCTTGAATCGAAGGGTGTTTAGTGAAATCTCATCTGTACTGCCAGCGAATAGAGCTATTAAAGTACGCTCCCCACAAGTTACTAAACTTTGTTTGGTGGCGTTTTGATTTTTGAACAAATTCAAAGCCTCTACTAAGTCTGGATTTTTCTGAAGAACACTGAACAATTTGGTTTTGCCAACATTGTTTATTGCCGACGTTGTGTCACAGCCTGTAAACGCATAGAGAAACAAATTGTGCCTGGCTATAGCTTCATTATATTTTAACGAAACCGCCGAGTAAACATGTTCAGGAGTTTGTCCTCTGCTAGGCTTCTTGAAAAAAAACATTCGTCAAATTACGGCCCAGGCCAGTCAATAGGACAAGCAGGTCAATATCCTCGCCAATAATTGTAACAACGTCGTAATTTATTGCTTCTTGAATGGCAGTTCCAACAATAAATGAATCTGCGTCTCCCGGTGCCTGCTGAACTGTGACCTCAGCATCTTGGAAATATTTTTTCAGAAGGTCAATTAGCTTAGCTTTATATTTATAACTCCGCAAAAAAATGTCTTGAGTTGTTGGAGATATTGACGCTGCGTTGACAACAACGTCTTGTGAACGAAGCTTGGCTGCACGTCTTCTCCGCTTCCAGCCTTTTAAAACAAAAGTGGAATCTTCGTGGTATCCGTCGAATACAACCACAATTTTCTTCTCAAAGTGCCATTTTACATATGAAACATAGTTTTGACAAATTGTTTCAAACGTTGCATTTGTTCGGGGCCATATAACTTTGTGCAGTAAAAATCCTTCATCAATCACATCAATAAGTCTAGTTTCTCCGAGAGGTTCAGAACGTTGAAGAGGCGCAAAAGAACTGTAAAGTGAGGACTTAGTACCTTTTCGCATTCCCTCTTCACTGAACAAGAAAAGTGGATACGGTGAAAGTTCATACGCAAAACATTCTTGAAGATCCTCAGTCGATTGCTTCGCAATGCTTATTCGCTGGAAAAGTAAGAGTGGATTAATAAAAACAGGTGTGTTGTCAATCAATATGCGGCTAGAAACTGTTGAGAGTGGTAGAACTTTTTCCTTTCTTTTAAATTTAACGGAATCGTAACTCAAACCAATAATTTTTTTAACATAACTGTCCCCACTTCCACAATTGATATTTTCGGTACCAATTATTCCCGTGCTGATAGACATTAGTTCAGAGTGTTTAGGGAAAGGGTCATGCATATCAAACCATTGATCTATTTTTTCCACATCTAAATTGTCTCTACAAACACGAGCAGGCCTTAAATCGACATGTTGTTCGGTTATCGCACTGTGAATATCGCAAAAGTCTTCTACTTGTTCGCAGATGTTTAGCATGTAAACAGATCCTATCGTCCATCTTGCAGCTACGCTCAGATCAGCTCCCCGCTTGAAGATTCCTCCACTAATTTTTGACTCTCGATTAAGCGTCTGCTCAAAAGTCTGATCGGACATTATTACAGACCAAAATTTATAATAAAAAATAATAAAAAATAATAAGTTTTTTAAACTCGTCAGCTGACATTTTTTCACAGAGCCCTTTTTGCGTATAGAAAATTCCCGCTAATAATAAATAAATAAGCATAATAAACAGATACATCAGTTAGAACCTACTGAGGAGGAAGGCATGGATGAAAAAAAGATAGCTTTTTTTCTTAGATTTTTTGTTCTTTTCCTTTGGATACTGTAAGAATGGAGCAATATGATGGTAGAAGTTAGGTTTCAGTGCAGTTTTTTGTACGTTTTTTCACGTTGGTATGCGAGAACTTTTAGACTTTATTTGTGTAGATGCAGGTAGATATTGTTCATCGTGATCTTCCCAATAAAATACGCAAAAGCCGTAGCATAATATTGTTTAAATACCTTTACCAAGATGTTGAGTAACCCCCGTACTGAATATGAAACGTAGAATGAATATAAGATCAGGACCTAAGTAGAGGAGAGGGTAAACAATAGACTCCGATAGAGAAGCACATGAAAATTCTCGTAATTTCAAAGATCCCAAGTTTAAACACTAACTACACAAAAAAAAAGTCCTCCCAGTTTTCAGCAATCGGCTACAAATTATTAAGAGCGTTGAATTTTAAAATCAAAAATATAACTTAATTACGTAAAATTTACAAATTTTAAAAATTTTGAGTGTGAAAATTTATTTTTCAAAAACTATTCACTAAAATAAAAAAATTTTAAAAACCAAATAAAAGAATGGATATCTGGCTTTGAAAAAAGATATAGCACGAGATTGTAAGTGCTGCCATTGTTTTTTAAGAAAATTTTTATGTTTAAAGTTTTTTTGCTTATATTTGAAGCTAGTGTGAGAAAATCCTTACGTAGTGGAGCAATACTTTTCTGAAAGAAAAGTGTGCAGTACTATTTTTACCATTCCAGGTCATTTTTTTGTAGATAGCAACAAGGCTAATAGTTCTAACTCTAATGTGTGCGCAAACACTTCGCACAAAACCGGTTTTACTAGGAACAGTGGAACCAATGACCTTTTTTCAATGGAAGAAATCAACTCCCTCACAGCAGAGATGATAACCTTACTTAGTCGATGTAATACTAAAGCAGATCAATTTAATGCGATTAATTAGCAATTAAGTATCTTTACTCAGGTAAATAATGATGAATACTAGTCTTAAGATAAATTGTTGGAATGCTAGAAGCATTCGGAATAAAAAAATAGAATACTTTGCTTTCTTAAGCAAACATAATATTGATGTTAATTTAATAAATGAAACATGGTTAGATGAAAATGTTAATATTTTTAATAATGTTTACAAATGTTATCGTTTAGATAGAGAAAAGAGAAGTGGGAGTGGTGTTGCCGTTGTAGTGAAAAAAAACGATAAAGCATAAAATACTTCCTGTGATTAAAACCAAACTTATTGAAAATTTTAGTATTGAAGTACCATTTGAAAATGGACGTTCCATTAAAATATTTTCCATATATTTTCTGGGTGGCTCTACCTCGCCGCAAAAAAGGTATGATTTTTGTAACGATTTGCGGAAACTGGTGACAGTAAATGATATATTTTTAATTGGTGGAGACTTCAACTGTAGACATAGGAACTGGGGCTGTGTCAGAGCCAATGCATGGGGTAATATGTTATCTGATTTAGAATCAAGACATCCATTTAACATTTTGTACCACCTTCACCCTACTTGTATTCCTCCTAATAATCGGTCTAGTCCTTCCATAATAGACTTATTTCTCAGAAACACGTCTGAACACGTCACCTCCCAGTGCTAATGAACATTAAATCCGCCCCTATTGAGAAATGCAATCAATATTATGATTTCGCAAATAATGATTCGAAAAAATTTAAAAAATCTATGCGATTAAAATTGAGAAACCTCCCAAAAATTAATTCAAATAACATAGGTTTAGATCAAATAGACAGAGCTGTTAGTAATTTTACAACATCAATTCTTGAGAGTGTTGAAGAATCTGTGCCCAAAAAAACTCAAAATCGAAATAATGGTAATGCACTTCCTATGCTCACATAATAGAAGCAATACAAATAAGAAACAGATATAGAATATCATGGATCAGAACCAGGAACCAATACCTTCACTCTGAAATGAACAGATTGAACGAGTTTATCAAGTCTTCAATTTTTCTATTTAGAAATCAGACCTGGAACAATAAATTACAGGGTTTAAATAAACACAGTAGACCTTTTTGGAATATAATTAAGGTAGTTAAAAAGAAAAGGAAGAGGCAGGCTCTTTTTTTTACAAGAAAAAGTAAGCCCTGTCACTACCCAACAATTGCCTTCGATTGAACGGTGAACAAACAGAGTGGAAATCAAGCGCAAAGTATCTTGGGGTACATTTCGACAAGACTTTGACATTTAACTTGCACATACAACAGACGCTTCACAAACTAAACATCGTTATGAAAACTCTATATCCGTTTATCAACCAGAAGTCAAAAATGAGTGTAGAAAATTAATTAATGATTTTTAAGTCTATCTTCCAAAATATCATTTTTTATGGGTCACCCGTCTGGGGCAAATGTGCTAAAACTCACATAAAAAAACTGCAGATAATGCAAAATAAGATTTTAAAAATTATGCTTGATCTGCCCTGGCACTTTTCTACAGATGAGCTCCACAGAATTGCAAACATAGATAAGGTTCCAGTAAGAATCTCGAAACTATGTGACCGTTACAATACTTCGTGCAATAATTCGGATAACAATTTAATTTCTAATTTAGTTGCTTAAGGTGCTGTAAAAATAAATATACTTATTTGTTAATCAACTAATTGTTGTATTTACTTAATTATTATTTATTTATTTAACTGTTTGTCAAACTGTTGTTTAATTATTTATTTATTTTTTCACTTATTTATTTATGTATTTATTTATTAATTTATTTATTATTTATTTATTTATATATCTATTTATTTGTTTATTAATTAATTTATTTATCTATTACTTAATAATTTACTTATACACTTATAGGTCTATTTATTATTTATATATTTATTTACATAACTAATTTTATTCATTTGTTCCCCTTTCTATACAAATGTGTTCATATATTTATTTGTTGTTTCTTATACTTATTTTTTTTTTGTAATTAACTATTTATGAAATCTTTTGTAATTTATTAAACTGTATTATTTTTGTTATAATTATAATCCATGTAAACATCACCTCAAGCAACCACTCTGCGCCCACTTCTCTCTTTCTTCGGAAAAAATTCAAATATTTAATTATTTAACGAAGGTTTTTTTTAGTAACTTTTCCTTCAATAATATTATTATCTGTGATATCAATTGAATACAAATTGTAAATCTTTTTCAGTAGTAAGGTAGGATATAAACACCTTATCTCTGTAAATTGTGCAATCTAGGGTTTAAATGAAAAAAATTATAAGAATTACAATAAAGGATAGGGTTTAAAAGGAGATACCGATGCACATTGGTTTTGAATTTCTGATTATCATAATGAGAGGAAAAAATAGAGAAGGGTATAACGTTCCACATTCGTGTTGTGCGGCTAAAAAAAGAATCCCTAAACTTGACAGTAAGTCCGAAATTGGGCATTGGAAATTGGGAATTGGAAAGCGCGAGTATTGCGGTTAAATTGTTTAAGGGGAGGAATGCAACTAGCTATTTCACTGGAACACTGTTTATAAAAGTAGCGATAAAATAAGACAAGACATGAAACATTACGTCGGTGCTCTAGAGATGTAAATGTTTCTGTTATGGTTTTATCACCTATCATTTTAAGAGAGCCTAGTATGATGAAGGAGCACCTGTCCAGATATATGAATTTTACTCAAGCTTTGGACGGATGTATGCCTTATAGATCGTAGCCAGATCAGAAGAGGAAACAAAATTTCTTGCATCGCCTTAGGAATCCCAATCATTTTGCAGCGTTTTTAGCGACATCGAATATGTGATCATTCCACAAAAGGCGGTCTGTGATGCACATACCTAGAACCGAAAGCTGTTCAGTTTCCTCAATGCAAGTGAAACTCATGGATAGCAGCAGGGGGTGGGGTTTTCCTTTAACGACAGGAGGCAGCATCGAGTTTTTGAAGCATTAAATTCTACACGGGTTTTTATTCCCCAATGGACAATGCTGTCGAGATCAGAATTTAATGAGCTTATCATACGCTGCCGTTCAAGTTCCACATCCGAAGGACATGGGTGTGATCTGTAAACGAATATGAGAAGCTGAGGGTACTGTCGTCAGCGAAACAGTTTATTGGATAAGAAGTTTCAGACAAAAGATCGTTTATGAATAAAAGGAAGAAAGTCGGAGACAAAACGGAGCCCTGGGGCACACCAGCATTTATTTTGTAGATATCAGACTTGAAACCGTCCAATACAACTTGTATTGATCGGTCCGAAAGGCAATTTCTAACCCAACGAAGAAGAGATTCATCAATACCAAATGCACGCATTTTCGATAAGAGAGCTTGATGCCAAACTCTATCAAATGGTTTTGAAATATCAAGCGCAATAATCTTACTTTCTCCAAAACGATGAAAAGATTTGTGCCACTGTTCGGTGAGATATACCATCAGATCACCAGTGGACCTATTGCTTCGAAAGCCGTACTGCCGGTCGTTAAGAAGCTTTCGTTCTTCGAGATATTTCTTGAGCTGAAAATTAATCAGCGTTTCCATGACCTTGGAAAGAAGGGACGCACAGTGTGAAATTTTCACAATCCAGCGGAACTTAAGTCAAGAAAAAAAGTTGAGCTGTCGAGTACAAAACCAATTTTTATCAGTTCTTAACATAACGGTTGATTCATTTCTGGTAGTAAAAGCTTCATGTTTCCATTATATTTTGTACAGTTAGCTGTCAAAGCCAAACACCGTATGAAAAAAAAAAATTAAAGGCATTTTACAGCGGATGAACTGAATGAACTGAGCTCTGCTGTTTTTACATGTGTTTTGTGAACGGTAAAGTTATTCGATATTTTATATCTCTGAAGTTAATAGTACATGC
Organism: Melangyna quadrimaculata; assembly: GCA_949320155.1. Lineage (NCBI taxonomy): Eukaryota > Metazoa > Arthropoda > Insecta > Diptera > Syrphidae > Melangyna > Melangyna quadrimaculata. Next base: position 144,448,278 of record OX439483.1, on the reverse strand, counting down.
TCAAGTGAGTTTTATTAATTTTATTTATTTATTTTAATTTCTTTACTTAATTTTCGCTAGAGTATCAAAAAAAAACGGCTTTTTTAACTTTGAGACAAAGCTTTTTAATTTTACCTTCGTGTACCCGCTCTAATTTTTTCATATTTTGATTCTTTGTTGTTTATATAATTAGAATCAAAAAATAATTTCTTGCAACCTTTTGCAGCTCCCATACAAATATTTTTATTTTACAGAAAAATTAATAGGTTGACTGTTTTTGAAGTTTGGCACTAAACTCCAAGTAACGAAAAGTTTCTAAATTCATCAGATCCACTGATTTTGTTAAGATCGAGGTTTTCAAGAACTAAATGTCATGATCTTCCTGAAAAAACAGTTTCAAACTGAATAAAATTTCAAATTATTTTCAAAAATGTATTTATTTTTTATTTAATAACTATGCTTTAGCTAATTTATTTTTAGTTAAAATAAAATTAAAATGATTTATTAAATTCAAATTAATCTGATATATTTAAATCATTTCCACGAAAAAAAAAACAAGTTAAAAAAAAATATTATTTAAATTTAGACTTAAGTTCCGCTAGAATCTGAAAATTTCACACTGTGGGACGTAAGCGCAATTGGTCATTAGTTAGATGGGGAAGAAGATACTCCTTTTTTTAGGGACAGGCTGGACAAATGCTGTTTTCCATCCACACGGAAAGAGTCCAGTAGAGTAGGAAAGATGAAAAAGCGTGGAGAGTACGATAACTTAGGCGCCAAAAATTGATAACGGTTTTGTGTAGAACAGTTCAATACAAGCATTTTTTAATATGGGAGGGAGGTCTATCTCCCCCCGTTTGGACGAGAGGTGCAATTTTATTAAAAATGTACTAAAAATGAAAAAAAAAATATTTAAAAAAAACGGTAATACTTACAATTAAGTTTTATACCTTGTTCCAAAACCCACACTTTTTACCATTCGCTGGTTTTTAAATCATGTGAAATCTATGAACAGTTTCGAAATAAAAACGGGTTTTAAACTCAAAATTTGGTAAAAAAAAATATTAAAAAAAAGTTTTAAGTGTAATTTTCCAAAACAGTAAAGTTATATATTATTTTTTTGTTTTTGAAATTCGGTGCTCTGATTAATTCTTCATTAAAAAATGAAAACAAGGTGATTTTATATCTTTTAGTTTTTGAGAAAATTAAAAATTACCAAACCTACTTTTTATTTTTTAATTATTTTTCTTTGTGCAGTATGAAAAACTAGTTCTTTTTATAATAGGTAAAGTACAGTTAGTAATCTAATGTTTTTCGTTGGTCGAAAATAAATCCTCAAATGATCAAAGAATGGAAAAATTCTTAGTGCCGGACTTACACGAATGGCAAAGATGCCAATATTTCTGCCAAAAAAAATTGTAAAATAATGCAGAAATAATTTTTTTATTACATGCATTTACACGAGTTCAAATAATGGTAGATTTCAAAATACTGGCAACAAGCCATAAAAGAATGAGCAAGTTCATTCTTATCTAGAATGGCATATTTTCGGAAAATGGTGTCAGTAAAGTGTTTACACATAGTCATATTAATGGCAGCATTTTATGCCAAATTATCTGTGCCATTCTATTTTGGCAAAAATATTGCCAGTATTTAGAGCGTTTACACGATAAAAAGAAAAATGGCTACAATTTGACAGATATAATGGCATTTTGCCATTCGTGTAAATGCAGCATAAGTTAAGGATAAAGCAGTGGATGTTTAACCACCATTGTTTAAAAAAAAAACCACTTTATTTTCACAAAGGCTGATTAAAGAATAAACCTTTGTTTATATTAACTTGTTACACATCATGTGCATGAAAAAAAAAAAAAAATAACGGGCCAAATTTTAAAGCTTGTGCGTTTATTATTTCTATGATCGATTATGTAGAGTCTGTAACACTTGAATGGTCTCACACAAGATTTAAATTAATATGAATGTTTGTTTTCTGTACATTTTAAGCTTTAATATTTTGCTAGTTATTCAAATTGGACGAAGAATTTATGTGATTGCTTGGAGGTTTTTTATGGAAATTTTTTAATCCATAAGAAACAAACTAGCAGCATTTGGTTTTTTGTGCTCGATTCAAAATTAATATATGCATTGACCGCTAAAATTTAATTTAGCACTTCATTTCACAATATTGAAAAAAATTGCATGCCAATTTTTCAAAAATTATTGACTTAAATAATTTAATTTAAATGTAGGATTAGGTTAGGTTAGGTTAAAATGGCTGCCAGCAAAAAGCTGACACACTTAGACCATTTGTTGATACATTGTGATACCAAATCAATCTAAAGTTTTCTCCCTACTCGTTAAAACCGCAAAAGGAGCTCTTTACAAAGCGCGCGAGACTGTTAATGTCCGTGCTTGATAGATCAGTAGGATCATTGAAGAAGAAATCTCCAAGATGGAGTTTACGTCTGTGAGGTAAGGCGGGATAAGTACAGAGAAAATGAGGAATAGATTCTTCCTGCTCTTTATCCAAGCAGCTTCTGAAAGAATCATTTTCAAAAACTCCCAGCCACGTAGCGTGATTACCTATGAGGCAGTGTCCGGTAATGACACCAATTATGGAGCTGATATGCAATCTGTTACAATATAATATTAGACCGCTTCAGGTTGGCAAGATCTGTTTAGTCGCCAGGCAAGTGGTGATGTTGTTCCACCTATGGTTTGTTCTTCTTACAGCATCTTGCTTCAGCCTTAGTTTGCAAGTCTGGTAGAATAGGTAGTGTTGTTCCACTTTTGGCTTGTTCGTCAGCTTTACAATTCCCCAGAATGTCCCTATGGCCCGGCACCCAACAAAGGTGAATATTGAACTGCTGTGCCATCTCTATAAGAGATCTATAAGAGATGAGTCCAGAGATTTCAAAGCAGCTTGGCTATCTGAGAAGATATGGATATCCGAGGTTGATGTCACGTTTTCCTTGAGCCAAGACAAAACTTCCTTTATCGCCATAAGTTTTGCCTGGAACACGCTACAATGGTCAGGAAGAGGAAATGAAATACTTAAATTTAGTCTGTCTGAGTACACACCTCCACCCACCCCATCTTCGATTTTTGAACCGTCCGTCCGTATAAAAATGAATGGACTCGTCTTCCAAGAATGTCACATCTTCCCATGTGGATCTGGAAGGTATAGCAACTTCAAAGTTTTTGTTGAAACGGAATTGTGGGATGGTGTAGTCGATGATACTTGGAAGTGAACCGTATGAGTTCAGAATAGCTGAGTGTCCTATTTCATTATTGATCCACTGTGAAGAGGCTTTAAGACGGATTGCCGTACTTGCTGCCGTTTGTTTACTGAATATATCGAGGGGTGTCAGATAGAGAAGAGTATCCAGTGCAGCGGAGGGAGTAGAGCGAAGTGCCGCACTTATGCACATAGAAGCTGATCTTGCGACTTTACTTAGTTTATCGCGGTTAATCGCTTTATCCAGAGCAGTCCACCTGCCACCCATATGCCACCCCATATGTAAGAATTGGTCTGATTACCGATATAGCCAGTGAGTAATGGGTGGTTGGAGACCCCATTTATTCCCAATGGCTTTTTTACAGGAGAAAAGGTTAGGTTTCCAGCTTATAAGGTTTCCAGCTTAACTTTTTATCTAAAATAAGACCCAGATATTTTGCTTCGTCAGAAATTTTTAATAGAATACCTTTAATAGTGGGAGGATCTGTAGTGTGAATTTTATATTTCCTGGAAAAGGGGACAAGCTCTTTTTTTTGAGGGTTAACACCCAATCCGCTCAGCTCTGCCCAGTTTGTTAGCTTGTTAAAAGCATGTAGGATTAAGGAACAGATTTCTGGCTTTCAAACCCGGTATAATACTTTATGTTCAGTGTTGCCGCTGTTTTTTATTAATTTTTTCTTCATTTTAAGTAATTTTTTGTCTAAAATTGCCCCTCCGGCCCAAACGGCGGGAGATGAACCCCCCACTTCCGTAGTAAAAAATGCTTGTATTAAACTGTTCTACAAAAAACTGTTATTATTTCCTGGCGCCTAAGTTATCGTACTCATGCCGAAAAAGCTTTGCCAGCGTTGAAGAACACCTCTTCAGAACAATGGGAGGAATACTATCTGGGCCAGCGACTTTGTGAATGGCGAGATCTTTCAGAACTCTAGCAACTGCACGATTGCAAAAGAAGATTTGTCCCGTATGTTCATTCACGTTCTCAAGTACAGGAGATGTCATAACACTCTTTGGCAGCGTCGAATTAACAGCAAACTGTGCTGCAAGCAAATTGGCTTTATCTTGCGAGCTGACAAAAGGAGTATCATTGAAGAAGAGCGTTGGAACCGAAGACGAGGTGGTATTTCGTATATTTTTTACAAATAACCAAAAATGTTTACTACCTTTGTGACATTGTAGTATTTTTTTGCCGTAATTACACGTACAACTTGGATTGTCGAATATGAACTCTACAGGTCTTTCTAGCTTGTTGAAACTTTTTCCAGTTTTCCTCAGAAGGGTTGGCTTTATAACATCGGAAGCTTACTTCTTCCTTGGAAATTTGCAACGAAATTACCTCATTTGACCCAGTGAAAACGTAGTATGAGGTTGCTCTTCGCCTTTGACGGAAGAAGTCTTGAACCCATTTAATATTCACTTTGGTGTCATTAGTAAAGACAATGTTTAATGCAAGGTAGTTGAACTCATTTATTACGTCGGTGTCGTAGATGCTGTTATTTGTAACGTTTTGGGCTAGGGAACAGAGAGTGCTGGTTTGAATGTTACTCAAAGAACTTTGGTACTCTCCACGCTTAATTTTAGACAAACAAGTAACGCCTGTTCTTGAACTGCCGCCAACGACGTTGACATAGAACGATGAAGTTGATGTTGTCCGAATGCCAAGCTTTGTTTACAGATTTGTCGAAAATTCTTCCAAGTCCGTGCCAATCCAGCGCATTTTTTGCTCCCGAACGAGATTGAAGAAGTCATATGATAGCGGAACATTTTCGTGAAACTTGGTGCTTGTTTGGAATAATTCGGAGGAAATTCGGAAATTCCTTTGTTCTACATTGTACCCTTTATTTTCTTATATGAAACAGCTGGATCAGTTTTCCACAGGACCGGAGCTCGATTATCGCCATAAGGAGCTCTTGTAAATAAATGATATCTCACATGAAGCTTTGAAATTGATGAAATGTTTGTGGTTCTCGACTTGAAATTTACTGGGATATGCCTTGAAAGTTTTCGGAAGGCATTATAATCAAATCACCTTCACTTAAGATATGTTATTTGGTGGTGATCGTGCATGGTTTCTTAGTCTGTACACCCATAGCAATTGATGATTTTCTGCTTACACTAGAGTTTTTAATACTTACCGGGTTTGTCGACAAATTCATGAGGTATACATTTTGTCGGCTATTTCCCGTGTACCCAAGTAGCCGAGATTATAAGGATACCCAACAACATTCGGGTACCCGAGGTCCAGATTACGCGGATACCCGAAACTTTTCTATCCCACATTATACGCATATCTTATCAGTTTCGAGAACCCGGCTATTTCCCATATTCTTCGTATTTCAATATTTAAGAAAAAACAATCCTAGGAAATATAAATATCGATGACCCATTTACCATAACTCGTTTGACCTGTGGATAAAAGATGTTTTTTTTTAAGTAAAGAAGGTTATTTGGCGATAGACCTCCCAGCGGATCATCGCCTACGTCTTGAGTTCCGCTGCAGTAGGTATTCTAAGCTTAACAATTTGCTGGTTTGCCCTGAACGCAAACGGTGTGATCCCTTAATGTTATCATCTCGCCTCACATTCGGATGTTGGAATCTTTTTTACTTACTCAGCATGACTTGTTGTTACCAGAGCAAATACTACCCGCTCGTAGGACTTTTTTTTTTTTTTGTATAAGGACATAGGAAAACAATCAATAGGATCGAAATTCGCATACAAAAACCATCTACACTGTGCCAACTAGACAGCTTGTTGACTGGTTTTGCAGAAAAAATTGACCCAGCCGTGTGATCGTTCGGTCCTTGTCAACCAAGGGCCTCCTTCAAAAACCAGTCTTCCTCTAGCTTACATTGATAGGAGTTCGAGGAAGAAAATCGTGCAAAAGGAAACCGAAGTCAATCCTAGATCCATTTCGCCGCGTTTGGGAAAGAAATCAATCTTTTGATTTTCTTTTCGGAAAGTTCAATAAGGTTTAGGTCGTCTAAAAATGTCTACCAAAATATTGTGTTCTCATTCTTGCCAAAGCGGGACATTTCCGTTTCCTGGTGGTGCCCAGAGGGGATGCCGAACTTCGCCAATGTCCAGTGCATGTTGGAGCGATCGTGGCTATGTCTCGACTGGGTCTCCATATAAGGTTAATAGTTCGGGATCTATTACATAGGTAGGCCAAAACCTTTCTAGAAATGATGCAGTTGGTTAAACTGTTACACCTATGATTGGATTCGGTAAGAAAACTTGAGAATATATTGACTTTCATAGCTACTGTGACCCGGAACCCAGGTAAGTGTTCAGACTCGATAGCTCGTCTTGGCATTGCTCGTCTCAGTGAAAGCAAAATTTGACTCACGTTTCATACGAGTTAATTTTTCCATAATTTAAAACACCCTGCACCCGATAAATTATCAGTTCATATGTTTCGGGTACCAACCTAAACAAAAGACAACTAAGGGCAACGGAGTGCTCGGTGACACAGGTTATACCCGAATAAACGGATAATCAGGTACAGGTAACGAATAATCGGGTACACAGGTAGCCAAATACACGAGTGCCGAAGGTGGCTGGATACTACCTACCCAGTCAAAGTAAAATGTTCTAGTATGGAGCCATCCTATGCAGAGGCCCTGTTATTCTAACGCTTGATAATTGCAAGGTCTACCTCTCCTTCACTGGGTGGTGTTGCGGGTCTTTATTGACTGAAAGTGGAATCTCTCTTTAACATGATCTTAATGCAGCAGTTGGTGGAAATGCTGCTTAAATAAATCTTTTTTCCGTTTGAGTGTGGCTAGCCCTTAGCCCCATATTAAATTGTTAAAGTAAACTTAAATTAAAAGTACAAGTCACCTCAACTGCAATAATGCGTTTCGGTCAGAAATAAGAATGGGATCTTCACCCGGCCGGAATGCCAAGTTTTTGCCTAGTTTGGGTAAAGCTCTTGAGGCCCTCCCTAGTAAGAACTTGTTGAACATGTTTCGCTACTCAATTATGAATGTCTCTTGAACACCAAAAACAAAAAAAATTATAAGCATAATGCAATTTCAGTATCATACTTTTTCCTCTCTTTCCTCTGTCTTCATTTTCATATCACACTTTTTACTAAGGGTGTATACCATCTCTGTAAAAACTTGTTCTGAGTTGTTCTACCTAAGAAGCAAGTACATAAAATCCTGTTCTATTCTGTATGTATTTGTTATGCAATATGGTACGAAATATTAGAGTATGCAACTTATTCAATTTCGTCATTGAATTAGCGAGTTAGCCCCGTGGTTAGCGCATTAGACTGACAAGCTGAAGGTCGCGAGATCAAGTCCTTCATAAGCCAACCTTTTCTTTTTTTGCCTGACGAGGAAAAAAGGTTGATAATCGCCAAGACCCTTGTTCTAGCCTTTGCTAAACCTTCCTTAGCCTCTACCAGAATATATTTTAAACTCTCTAGTGCATTGTCGAAAACTAGATTGTTTTTCTGCGTGGGCAGTTAGAAGAAGACGCAAATTCTGGTCAATATTTACTAACTTTTTTAAAAACCACAGCAAAACAATACTGTGAAATTTATTATTCTAAGGGAGTTTGTTTAAATTTGAAGACCGCTTGAAAATGGTCAGGTTTTTAAAAATAACGAATACGAAGAAATTTATAAATTAAGTGAAATTACTGAATATAATTCAAGCGAAAGTAAAGGTATGACAGCATCTAACATAAACTCCCCGTCACTTGTTTGAGGCCACTATTTTCACAACAGTTTTTCCTCGATAAATACCTGTAGGAAATATTTTTCTTGAAAATTTTTGATACCTGTGAGTAGGTAAATATATTTTTCAATAAAAACGTATAAATTTAAAGGGGTAACTTGGAAATTCCATAGGAATTTGACAAACTATAAGAGTGGACTGCAAAAATGGGTATACAAAAATGCGTCACTTGATTGAGGCCACTTGAAAAATCTTATAAAAATTGAACAAAACTATAAAAATGTTTACTTTTTTTTTGTTTTTGTTTCAAACTTAAATAATTATCGCCCTATATCTTTAGTTTCAGTTTTTTCAAAAGTTTTGGAAAAAGGGGTTAAGTCTAGAATGCTGTCTTTCTTAGACAAAACAAATTATCTTAGTAGCTCACAGTTTGGTTTTAGAAGTGGCAGATCCACCGAGGATGCTTTGTTAATATTGTGCAGTGTAATTTATACAAGTCTTAATGTATCTGGCATCCCAGCTACTTTATTCATTGACATAACCAAAGCATTTGACATGGTGGATCATGATATTTTGCTAAGAAAATTATATAATGCAGGTTTCAGAGGCTGTATTCATTCGTGGTTTGCATCTTATTTGTCTAATCGTAGTTAAAGAGTAAAAATTAAAAACATCCTTAGTGATAAAAAGTTCATTAACGTAGGTGTTCCACAAGGCTCCGTTCTAGGTCCAATTTTATTATTGATTTTTGTAAATTCACTTTTTCTGCAACCTCTTAAGGGCAAAACTACAGCGTTTGCAGATGACACTACTTTGACCTATAGCAGTCAAAGTTATTTAAACCTGTATCTAGATGTAAACCATGATTTAACACTACTGCGTAGTTGGTTAAAACAACATAAGCTAGTCATAAGTGAAAAAACTAAATTCATGATTTTCAACATAAGGGGGAAAATCTGTAAGGAAATACCTTTAAAATACTATTCTCCTTTCTGCAAAAGATTCCCTTTATTGAATTCATGTATACATGACCATAATGCACTCACATTTGATCCAAATATGTGTTGTGCAATTGATTGTTTTTTAATTGAGTGCGTTGACAGCTTTTAATATTTAGGTATTACCTTAGACTATATGGTTAGCTGGAAGGACCATACTCTGTTTTTAAAGCAATTTCTAAACAGCGTTGTTAGACAAATCTATCATCTCAGTCAATATTGTGGTTTGTCAGTCTTAAAGTTGGTTTATAACGGTCTTTTTAAATCAAAGCTGCAATATGGGATATCATGTTCGGGTGGAACACATTTTAACAAATTAGGGCCTTTGTTAATCAAACAAAAACATGCTGTTCGTATTCTTTGCATCTTTGCAGAGCCAATCGGCTTACTCCTAGCTTTCAGTTTTCAGTTATTTAAAAGTCTTGAACTTCCATTAAGGTATTTATATTTCTACAAGGTTTTAAAAATGTTCTTTCAAAAATCGGGGTATAACTCTTCGAGGCTTTATGAAGACCGTAATTTACGCGTAAACACCAGTAGTCTTGTCCTTGTACCTACAATCAGGAAAGCACATTTTTTACACTTTTATAATGTTACTGCACCTCGTATTTTTAATAAACTACCTTTGATTCTAAGAAGTGAGCGAGTTAAATCAGTTTTCCTGAGAAATATTAAACACTGGCTTTTTTTTATCTAATAATGATGAAATTGAAAATTTAACAAATCCATTAGTTTGATTCTATTATTATTATTTACTTTTTTTTTCTTATTTACTCATAATCTATGAATTTGGTAATTCTTTTCTTAAGTCAATTTTAAATTCTTACTTTATAAACTTAATATATTATTACTTAGTATAATAAGAAGATGAAGAAATTTAAATATTAAAATATTGAAATTACTTCTGTTTTAAGTGGAGTAAATGAATAAAATTCAATTAAAAAGTACAAGTGACATCAACTCCAGATATTATTGTGTTTCGCCCAAGGTATAACAGTGGGCTCTTCAGTCAGTCTGTTATACCCTACTAAGACACAAACTCTGGTCGATGTTTACCGACTCTTATAAAAATCACAGCAAAAAGATACTGTGAATTTTATTATTCTAGGGGAATTTGTTTAAATTCGTGCACCTAGAAAATAAATACCCGTGGTCAGGTTTTTTATAATAAGAAGATGAAGAAATTTAAATATTAAAATATTGAAATTACTTCTGTTTTAAGTGGAGTAAATGAATAAAATTCAATTAAAAAGTACAAGTGACCTCAACTCCAGATATTATTGTGTTTCGCCCAAGGTATAACTGAAGAGCCCACTGTTATACCTTGGGCGAAACACAATAATATCTGGAGTTGAGGTCACTTGTACTTTTTAATTGAATTTTATTCATTTACTCCACTTAAAACAGAAGTAATTTCAATATTTTAATATTTAAATTTCTTCATCTTCTTATTATAAAAAACCTGACCACGGGTATTTATTTTCTAGGTGCACGAATTTAAACAAATTCCCCTAGAATAATAAAATTCACAGTATCTTTTTGCTGTGATTTTTATAAGAGTCGGTAAACATCGACCAGAGTTTGTGTCTTAGTAGGGTATAACAGACTGACTGAAGAGCCCACTGTTATACCTTGGGCGAAACACAATAATATCTGGAGTTGAGGTCACTTGTACTTTTTAATTGAATTACTTAGTATAGTACATTCGCCTCTTGTCTTCGGGCAATAGAATGTACTTAACTATTTCATTTGTATTCTTAAAAATAGCTGCATTTTTAACTTCCATATATCTTTACATTGTATAGTTTTAAGTATTTTGCAAATGAAATAAAGTTTAATATAAAAAAAATAAAAAAAGTCCGGTGAATAGGGTGACAATGGTAAAAGTCCAAAGTTTTCCAACTGAATCCAGCTACTAGCTACCCAGGAAGTATGAATAGGGGCGTTGTCTTGCTGGAATATGCAAGATAGAGGTTCCAGAATATTCTTTGGAAATACCCGTTACAGCAGGCATTTGTAACTATTTCCGTTCATTGTTTTAGTTATAAATGCCAATTCAAATGTTCCATAATAGGTGATAGCTCCCCCACCATAACACCTGATATATGACTGTGATGTCTTGACAAAATAAGTTCTTCTTTTCTTTAATCGTGAAAATAAAAGTTGTAACCATCGGGTCCGTCAGGATTATACTTTTTTTCACCTGAAAAGACAACCTTTTAAATGCGTTCCTACAGGCAACATGCCCCCTGGCGAAATTCATCCGTAGTTCCTTATGTAGCTGCCGTAGAACCGGATTTTCATATTCTTGATGTACCACAGGTTTTAATTAGCCTTAAAACCGTCGAAATACTGGCTGATACCCCACTTTAACTCTTGAACTTTATCCTTTTTTATTGCAAAATATACACTCCTCGTCAACTGAATACGCACAAACATTTTTTAATATATTTTATCCATTTTTTCTAAACAGTGATGGTTATTATGCCATCTGTTGATGGTAAAAATTTTCGTAACATATAAATAACAGAATTTCAAAGTTTTATCCAAAAACAACCGTGGGTTTTTCCTTCAACCACTTCCAAAGTGTAACTTATGCAAAGTAGAAGTTTTTTTTTGAGTCAACTGAAAAGGTACAAAAATTAAAATTGGTATTGGAATGGAATGAAACAAGTTTTTGTTTAAGTTTAGTAGTGGGTACTTCCACCTTTATTGTTAATTACTTCGTAAATTCGATCCGGCATGGAATCGTATAGCTTTTTAATGTAATTTAACGAAATTTCGCTCCACGCTAATTTGATTGCAGAAATTAAGGTTTCTTTGTCCTCGAACTGACGACCACCCTCATAAACTTTGCGTACTAACCATCCCCAGACATTTTCTATGATGTTTAGATCAGGTGAGTACGGCGGCCATTGAAGCAACTGCACTTGTTGCTCCTCTATCCATGTTTTTATTATGCGCGCTGAGTGAATAGGCGCATTATCATGTTGGTAGGTCCAGTTTATGGGTCCAAAGATGTTAGAAAATTTAGGAAAATTTCTTTCCAAAATTACTTTATACCCAGCTGCTGTCATTCTTGATGTTACAACCTCGAGCTCAACTGTTCCATAATAACTGACTGCTCCCCATATCATGACACCTCCTTCACGACTATGATGGCACTTTAAAAATCTTTTTTCTTTTCTTAAGTCGTGAAAATAGAAGTTGAACCCATCAGGGCCATCGAAATTAAACTTTTTTTCATCTGAAAAAACCACGTGATACCATTCTTTTTTCCAACTCATGTGAAGTCTTGAAAAATCTAATCGCAACATTTTCCGTCTCTCGTCAAGTGGTGGTTTTTTCTTAAGTTTCATTCGTTTAAGATGGCTTGAGTTGTTGATTACTCTTAATACTGTTGAGCAACTTGCGTTTACGCCGACTTTTTGTTTTATTTTTGCCACAGAATCAGAAGAATTTGATGCACATCTTAAAATTCTTCGTCTCTCAGCTGCTGTTGTTGCTGTTTTCTTACCTCCCTTTATGTTTTTGCCGTATGCATCTTTATTTTTCAAGTAAGAATAAACTACATTAAAACTTCGGCCAACTTTATCAGCTATTGCACGTCCAGTTAGGCCTTGGTCCCTAAGTAAATCGATTTTAGCTTTTTCAACACTGTTAAGACACGTAGATCTACCCATTTTTCTTAAAATTTGAAATCAAGAATTAAATTTTACTGAAAACACTAAAATCGTTAATTTAAACTGTCAAGCACTCCAAAAAACTTATAAACAACGAAGAAAATGGCGTTGTACCTATTCAGTTGACTAAAAAAAAAACTCCTACTTTGCATATAAGACACTTTGCAAGTGGTTGAAGAAAAACTCACGGTTGTTTTTGGATAATTCTTTCGGAATTATCTGCTTAACATCTTAAGGGAATAGTTAGCATCAACAGATGGCACAATAACCATCACTGTTTGGAAAAAATGGATAAAGTATATTAAAAAATGTTTGTGCGTATTCAGTTGACGAGGAGTGTATATACCTACTCACACGTATCAAAAATTTCCAGGAAAAATATTGCTTACAGGTATTTATCGAGAAAAAACTTTTATGAAACTAGTGGCCACAAACAAGTGACAGGTAGTGTATGTAGCATGTAGCATATGTGAAGAGCCCACTGACATATCTGAGCGAAACTCAGATCTGGAGTTGAGGTCACTTGGACTTGTACTTGCGTTATGTTCAGTCACTCCACCTTGAACAGAATTTCTTAGTCTCTTCATTTTCTTTATTGTTACAGCTTGCTTAGTAATGCAGTTGTCATTCTGAGTTCCCGAAAGCTTTAAGAATTCATATATGTATTTTAAAAATATCAAAACTTGTCCATCCTAAATTAATTTCTGTTACTGTTCATTTTTTTTTTTACAAAAAAGAAAACATCAACAAATTTCAAGTTTATTCATGTTCAACTTCGGCTTCGCCATCATGAAATCGATGCCAATTCAAAATGACAGCATAATAATACACCTAAGATCTCTCTCTCAGATTTACAAATCATTTATTGAATTCCAATTCCAATCCTTTACGTGTTTGACTTTTGCAATTTTTATTATTTTTTTTTTTTTTTTTGCACAAACCATAAACCACATTCTTTCCATTTTCTCCTTATTAACTTCTTCCGTGTTCCGACGAAGCATGACTACATATAATTTACTATTTTTTTAGCTTCATCTTACCTTTGCTTTGGGGGTGAAAATACTTTCAGACAAATTTTACCAAATCAAAAAAACAGAAGTTTAAAAAACAAAAAAATCCTCCTTCCAAGGGAAAAAAGAAAAATACTTTAGATTTCATCTACTCTCGTACACAGGCGAATGAACCAAAAAATAAAAAAAAAAATAAACAAAAAAACACTTGTCCTTAAATTTTTAATTCCCTTACATTCCTTCAGGTTTCTCTTCGTTATTCTGTTTTTTCTTTAGAAGAAGGAAGATTGCCAACACCACAATTTTTATTGCTTACCTCAAGTAAAAGCCAATCATTTCAACCCGGCTTCTTGTTATTTGTCTTATAGGGCAAGTATTGGTGTGGTAAAATATAAATGATTTATAATGCGGTTGGGACGGGAGATTAGTAAAATGATAAAAATTCGCAAGGCCGCGTTCATGTTGGATTTTTCTTGGGAGACTTAAGGTTAGACCGCACTCTATGGAACAGCACTGCAGCGGAACTACACTTCACATGGCATTGTGAAGTATATTTCCGCTGAAGTCGAGTGCGGTCATTCCTTTACTGAGACGGTTTCACCCTTTTTTCTATAAAAAGTGAAATTTTGATTTTTGAAGTAACCCACTTCTGACACCATCTAGGTTTATTAGTTGAAAAAATGGGCACGACTGGATCGCTCAAAACTAGCTCTCGTAGCTTAGAACTTGACAATAGACAATGTACAAATTTATCGGCTCGACAACATTATGATATCATTAAAAAAAAGTTTTAAAAACAATTTTAATGATTACTATGAATTATTATAAATTAATTATTTTAATAGCTAAAACAGATAGAGCTCAAAAACAAGTATGCCATCTGATTTGTTTAATAAATAAAAAAAAATTCAAAAATCGTTTGAGCGGTTTTTTTTTAAATTAATTTTTTATATATAAAAATTCTTGAAAGGAGAATGCCCAAAAAAAACCCAACGTCGAATAAAAAAAATCATATATGGATTGAAAGGGCTTTGTTTGTAGATAGCAAATATGAAATTATTTTCTTAAAAAGTTATCCCCGGGACAAGCTACGACAATTTATTTATTTTGAATAGCAAGGTGTTTTTGCATGTCTGCAAAATTGCTAAGGGTTATACAGAAAAAACGTTATCGAATAAAATAACATACTTCCATATCTATTAGACACATGGAACTTCACAAAAGTGTCGAAAAACAAAGTTCCGAAACACGAAGCTTCAAAAACAAAGTTTTGAAAAAAAAAGTTCAAAAAGGTAAAGTTTCACAACACAAGTTTTCAAAAAAAAATTGTTACAAGCGTGGCGGACGTTATCTTTTTTTTTGGGGTTACAATATATGGAAAGTACTCTTGTCCAAATAATCAGTGAAAAAAGAAAATTATGAAAACAAACCATTTCGGACGTTTACCATTGTCGTTGAAAAGTTCTTACTTTTACCGTTTTCATTTCGGAATTTTACAGTAACATGTGCAGTAAAGAAATAAGGGTCTTGACTATTCATTATTATGGCAGACTGCATAGCGGCCAGCGCAGCGTTTGCACAAAGGAGCACTTTTGCGAGTAACGAGTTTCTTGTGATTAAAAAGCGGTATGCGGTGCGAAATAAAGACAGATGCATTTATATACAGTGGTAAATGCAAACTCATATAGAAACTAACTTCTTACTTTTTATAATGGACACTGAATCGAATTCTTATCATTTAAGATTTTTCATTTATTATTTTTCTTATTAAACTTTTGTGTACCAATATGTGTGACAATCGCCATTTTGGACAGCATCATCTTATGGCTGCAGATTTTAGTGACTTGTAGCTGAGCTATTTAACAGCATGAATCAACCACAATATGAAAATATGTCACTGTTTACTTTTTTTACATGAAAAAACACTTTGTTTAAAAAAAAAAATAGAAATAGTCATAGCCAGTTCCGGGGATAACTTTTAAAGAAAATAATTCCATATTTGTTATCTATAACTAATGCCCTTTCAAACCATATATGACTTTTCTTAATCGACTCTGGGTTTTTCACCCATACATTTTTGGGCATTCTCCTTTTTTTTAAATAAAATTTGGTATGCTTACATTTAGTATTTAATAAAATACAATTTTTCACCAAATAAAAAAAAAATCATTAGCCCGTTTTCAAGATATTGAATTTTCAAAAAAAAAGAAATTTCAATAATTTTTTAAAAATCCAAAAATTATTGTTTCGAAAATTTTTATATGCAAAATTGTTTAAATTGTAAGCGACCTTTTGTATAAAAAATGTTGGTTGAAATCGGTGTAGTAGTTATCGAGAAATTTGAAAACCAAAAAATCGGTTGTATGACAGGTACCGTTAATAACCGTTATACAAATTTTTCTTCTCCACCAAAATATTTGATTTAGTAATTTTAGCAGCTCGTAATTTTTTTTTGAAAATCGTTAGAGCCGTTTTTGAAATAAATCAATTTTTGTATATTGGTTGTATGACAGGTACCGTTATTTTCTGAGTTAAAAAAAAAATTTCATTTTCCCCTCTAGGGAATCACATAAGAAGCATAAGTCCAAAGCTTGAAGAAAATCGGTGAAGCCGTTTAGCCTGCAGGTCGAGGTACAGACAGACAGACAGACAGAATTCCGAGACCCACTTTTTTCACGTTCTCTATAATCGATATGTTAGGGAAAATTATTATCTCGATTTTTTTTTGCACGAATCCTAAACTTGCCCTATTCCCTATACTACGTATATCGCAAGTAAAAAGTGTGATATGAAATGGAAGACAAAGAAGAGAAAGATAAAAGTGTCGTATTATGCTGAAATTGCATGGTGCTTACAAAATGTTTGTTTTTGGAGAGATTCCTGACGGGGTACCGAAACATATCCAAAAAGTTTTTACTAGGGAGGGCCTCACGAGTGTTTGAAATATTCCCTCGTATACATTTTTAGCACCGATCCAGCAAGGACTTGCCAAGTATCTGACAGGTCTTCCTCGTCTATATTTTCCCTACTGAAAACTTACTAGGGCCTTGCCCAAACTAGCCAGAAACTTGAAATTTGTCCAGTCGGGCAAAATAATTGGATGAATGTTTCGCAATTTTTCAATATTTTTTCATTTAAAATGTTGAACACTTATACGCCATTCATAGCCAGAAACAATTTTTAATCATATTTAGGAGCAAATTTATGAGACCGCATCGAATATGATTTTTTGTTTTGTTTAAAGAACCGATAGGTATAGCACACCAGGTGAAATTTGATATCTGCGCACGTGAACGCAAGAAAAATAACCCTAAAGTTATTTTTGTTTTTGGAAATTTTGGTTTAAAAGAGAGAGGCGGAGAAACTTTCACAACTATGGCACGTGCGAGAGAGTTAAAGGCGAAAATTCAAAGTTTTACAAGATACGCTATAATAAAAAAAATGCAAAATAAAAACAGTAAACAGCCTGTGGCTCGGTTACCCACAATGGGTTAGCGTGGCGTTATCCTTTTTCGGCGTTGCTTATAAGACAATGTTCTTCTTTTCATGGCACAAAGACGAGCATCACATTCCATTTTCAACAGATAAAATATTAAAGGGTGTAAGATGGCTTTGATATAACACATCACATACATACCTACATAGACATTTCCACCATGCGCTATATATTGGCACCCATAGGCATCACATTTGTTGTTTTTAACTTTTCCCAAAGGACGACGTGCAGAGGAATTAAAAAAAATAATATACACACGCAATCAGATGCGGGAAATTCTAAGGAAACTGGGTTCTTCGAATTTAGGCTCCAAAATGTTGCAGGTGGTGGTTTTAGCTTTACAAAAATATTCATTGTATATTGGAATTTTGTATTATGTTGTTAAATTCAATGTGATGCTAACGAATAATCCAAGTTTTTGACCTCCAGGTGATAAGTCACCTCTCAGGATGAATATCAAAGTTGTAAAAAATAACTTGATGTTAGGAAGAAAACTAAAGTTGTTGATATTTCATTCAAATTTTCAAAGTTACAAAGATTGTTTTTCATAAAATCCCGTTTCAATCATTTTGCTTTTTTTTCAACAGATAGGTACCTACTTAGAGATTTTTTAAGAAAAAAAGGTATTGAAATGAAAACATCAGTTTCTTACTCGTAAAATGGTGATTCATCCCCAGTTAGCTGCTTCCACTTACGGACACCAAGTTGTTTGAGGTCGTTCTCAACTTGTGCGCACCACCTTTTATGGGTTCTTCGTCTGCTGCGGGATTGTATTGGAGGACTCGTCGGGCAAGTGCGTTGTTTTCCATACACTCCACGTGTCTCCAGCTAGCTGCTTCCAATTACGGACACCAAGTTGTTTGAGATCGTTCTCAACTTGTGCGCTCCACCTATTATGGTTTCTTCCTCTGCTGCGGGATTGTATTGGAGCGCTCGTCGGGCAGCTGCATTGTTTTCCATACTCTCCACGTGTCCACGCTATCTCAGCCGCTGTATTTTTGTCCAGGTGAACGTGGCTGTATAGCCCGTACGGCTCGTCGTTAAATGTTCTCCTCCACACTCCTTCGATGCATACTTACTTAACTTAAGATGGTGCTCACAGCACAGGATAGGCTACGTCCTCAAATAATAAGCCCCTACAGCCAGCTCTGTCCCTCTCCCTAGCCAGCCGCTTCCAAATGCGCACAACGAGTTGGTTGAGGTCGTTCTCCATTTGTGCGCGCCACCTGTTATGGGTTCTTCCTCTGCTGCCTACACCAACGGGGTTGGATTCGAAGACTCGCCGGGCAGGTGCGTTGCTGTTCATATGCTCCGCGTGCCCCACCCATCTCAGCCGCTGTATGTTCAGCTTTTTAACCAGGTCAACGTGGCTGTATAGCCCGTATTACTCGTCGTTGAATCTTCTCCTCCACACTCCTTCAATACCCACCGGACCGAAAAGCACACGAAGAATTTTTCTCTCACAGCACCCTAGCAGACTTTCATCCGATTTTGTCAATTTCCGTGCTTCTGCCCCATAGAGAAGTACCGGGATGATAAGGGTCTTGTATAAAGTCTCCTTTGTTATCTGAGAGAGGGCCTTACTACTTAAATGCCTTCTTAAACCAAAGAAACAGCGGTTGGTGAGTAATTCTTCGTTTGATATCTGCACTCCTTCGATGCATACCGGACCGAAAATCACACGCAGAATCTTCCTCTCAAAGCACCCTAGCAGACATTCATACGATTTTCTCAATGGTCATTCTTCTGCCCCATAGAACAGGACCGGTATAATAAGGGTCTTGTATAAAGTCTGACTTTTTTGCCACCCTGGCACTTTGTATGCCACCCCAGCATTTTTTTTTTTTTGCCCTCTCGACATTATTTTGTCACTCGGGCATTTTTTTTTTGCTACCCCGTACGATGCATGATGTACGTTGTCCAATATACGATGGTAAAATGTTTCGAATTTGCACTACCATTAATTTTATTCTAAACAGTTACAATGCAATACCTGTAACTAATTTGTATTTAATTCCCTGATTTTGCTAATTGACACTTGAATGGTCTTTCTAGGGCAACAAGTTCCCCAGATAAAGCCACAAATCAAAAGTCCAAGATGGCTGAATTTGCACTGCCATTCATTTTATTCTAAGCAGTTACAATGCAATACCTGTAACTAATTTGTATTTAATTCCCTGATTTTGCTAATTGACACTTGAATGGTCTTTCTAGGGCAACAAGTTCCCCAGATAAAGCCACAAATCAAAAGTCCAAGATGGCTGCGTGTTTTCAAGATTGTGGTGTTTCGCCAACGCGGATTGCTTGGGACTTTTCACTTAAATAATAAAGGATACTGTTCTGAACATGACCACAAAGAAACATACCTGTTAAAAATTTTGTCCGGGTCAAAATCTAATTTGACTGGACTACTAAAAGTCTTCTGCTTTTTTCAATATTTGAATATGAAATTCTTAAAAATTTTTGTGGACTTATGACCCACTTTCTTTTGGTGTAGGTATCTACCCTACCTTCCTCAATTTTCATCATGAAAAATTCAATGAATGTACAAATCTTTCCGAAGCACAAAAAACCACCCTCACCGAATCAACAAACGATGCGTTGATATAAAATGTATGCATAACAATAAAATTTTAATGGAGTAGGTACCTACAGTCACAGGACTTCGCTATACTCTACTGCCCCACTTTAAGTCGAGTCCTTGTCTTATTTCTCTCGAACACTCCCCAGCAGCCCCCCCCCCCCCCCCCCTTCAGCTATTCCCAATCCTCATCTCATGTTATGAGTAACACGGGGCAATTGAGTGCGATCACCGTCATCATCACCATAATAATAACAGCCATCGTTCGCCCTCGCGCCGCATTTACTCTCAGGACTACTATATCGTCATCAGGACATAATCATTTCACTGCTGAGAGAAAAAAAAAACAGAAAAAAAAACAAGTAATTCACAGCGCACTCAAGCACACTATAGAAGAGACCTACTACACTACACAAGGACACCATTGCTGCCGTCATAACACGAGGATATTATTTCTTTATTCTCGCACGTTATTACATTTTGTGTTACATTGCGTCATTATGTGGTGACATCATATTCTGCAATACACAGTCCCTGCTATAAAGCTTATACCTAGGTACTCATCTCTCGTGCGAGGACCTAAATTAGCTGTCATATTGTTCATAAAAACAGGACAACGTAAATGCCACGTGTGTATAATTCCTTCGCTACTCTTCTATCGCAATATAATGTATGTCCACTGTTGGACTGTGTGCAGTGTCCATATCCAGACCATCACATCATGTTCATAATCCAGCGAAGCACCCGTCTCGACTCAATTCATTTTAATTTTGATGGTCAGGTTTATAATGTCCTGGGTGGTGGATACTGATATAACGATGGCTACAATTATTATTATGTCTTAAGGATGTTTAATTTTATTATTTCGATTTGATGCTCTGGACAATTGCATTTTTGGTCCTTTGGAAATACGAGATACCTAACCTACCTTACATTTATTTCTATACAGACATAGATACCAACCTAAAACCAACAATAATATTGCTGATAGTAAAACTACGATATGGTGCAGAAGCAGTAGCAACAGTCACTTAAGACAACAACAACAACAATTCGTTTTTATTGGCAACACTAAAAACTAATAGCTACCTTCACTGACCAATTTGACCATCACCAAGCAAGCTCACATCACGTAGAAAGATATGTGTGTGTAATATGGCCGATGGGGAATCTAAATTGGGCGAGATTTTGTGGTACAAAGATGATTTCGGTTTGTTATAATGGCTGGTGAATGTCATAATTTAAATCGTATTGACTAAGATAAGTACCTATTATTTGTGGTTTAAAATTAGAAAGGGACTGTAATGTACTTACTTTGAAGATCAGACGGAAAAGGAATTCTAGAACTGCAACTGAAGACAAGGTCACAGGGTCCTAAGCAAAACGATGATCTAAGCCATTGGTTTTCTAAAGATCTCAGGAAAACGAAACATCGAAGAGATGCGAGAAAGAAAAAAGTTCTAACGGAAACATAATCGGGAATGATGACTTCAGAAAAAATATCGATATATGTCGGAGTCGCAATATTAAATGGAAAGACTTCAAAACAAAACAATGCTGCATTAACTGATCGTCTGCTGGCTGATCTTTTTAAAGTTGGTCGTAATTTACACTGACAGCCATCGAGAGAGGGGGGGAGTACGAGTAGAGAACGAATTCTCCAGATGGAATCAACGGTGTCGTCTACACTTCCAGATAGGTTGAACTACTTAGTGAATACCTTATATGGGCTACTACGACATATTCGCAGCTCCGGCCTACGAAGGAGCTGTTTATCCGGTTCCCTACCCTTCGAGTTATACTACGGGACTGACCCTCTTGGGTTGTGCGTCGGGGTAGCTTCCCTATACCACGGAAAAAACTTTGTTCCGAAACAACAGCAAGCCTCGGATATGGATTATTTTAAAGTCGACGACCCCAGCCAACGAATCAAGGACAATGAATTTCGGATCTGCATGTGGAACGTCCTGTCCTTATACAGAACACGTACAGCCGAACAATTAGTGGAGAACCTGGATACGCTTAAGGATGACGTAACAGCCATCCAAAAAGTACGATGGGATGAAGAGGGCACACGGAGACTGAAATCGTGTGACATCAACATCGGCGGGTGTTTCAAGGAGCAGGGTCAGCGGATTTTTGGTTGCGGTTTTGTGATAAGGTGAAGACTGAGGCAAGAAGTCTTGGGCTTTCGAAGTGTAAGCGAGCTCCTTGTCACAATCCGCATCAAAGGCAATTTTAAGAACATTACGCTGTTCAGTGTTCACGCCGCCCCCATGAAGAGGGAGATGACTCAACCAAAGAAGCATTCTACGATCTCCTGGAGCCAACGTATGATATGTGCCCGAAGTACGACGTGAAGATCATTCTTGGTGACTTCAACGAAAGATTCGGAAAGAATGGCATCTTTGGTTCGATAGTCGGAGGACACAGCATTCACGACGAAACTCCCGGCACTGGATACAGGCTAAAAGATTTTGCGGCGGCGCGGCGGCGGGGCGATATGTCATCATCTCACACTTCAATATACACAAGGGCACTTGGCGGTCGCGTGATCAACGAACCATCAAACAAATCGACCACGTGGCGATAGACGGGAGACATTTTTCCTGTATCTTGAACGTCCGAACGTTCCGAGGGTCCAATATTGACTCGCATCACTACCTAGTGGTAGCTAGACTACGTATGCGGATATCCATGACGCCACAACGCAGAGCAGATGCTGTAAAAAGGTACGATGTCGAAAAGCTTAAATTGCAAGAGACGCCAGAACTTTTGCAGACCACGTAACTCTTAATCTCTCAGGAAGTCCGCCACCAGCATCAAGGGCAGAGGACCAGTGGAAACACTGTCAACAAGCCATCAGAAGTGCCGCCTCTGATGTGCTGGGTTTCACTAGGCGACCACAACAAAACCCCTGGTTCGAAGAAGAGTTCGGGCTGGCGCATGCAGCTAAGGACGAGGCCTACCAGGCAATGCTGCAAACTCGATGAACAAGAGCTGCGAGTGGCCCAGGAGCTCTACGGGCTGAAACGAAAAGAGGAACGCCGACTTTTCAGGAGCAAAATGAGAGAGCACGAGAAGCGGGTGGTCGGGTCTATTGAGGATTGTAGCGGCAGGGGAGAAAATTGTATCACAGGGTGAAACGATCCACCCAAGGATACAAAGCTAGAACGGAAGCCTGCCAATATGAGAGTGGGAATATGGTAGTAGATACACAGTCGGTGCTGAGGATCTGGAAAGAACACTTCTCAAGGCTGCTTAACGGCGAAAACAGCCAAGATTCCGCTAGTAGGCAGAACGCTCCATTCAACTTGGACGATGATGGCCAAGAGTTCCGTCCACCCGACCTAACCGAAGTGGGGCTGGCGATATCCAAATCAAAGTCGTACAAGGCTGCTGGTGCGGATGGCTTACCAGACGAACTATTTAAATCAGCGGGAGATAAATTGGTTAGGAGCATACACCAGCTATCTGCAACATTTGGTCGCATGAAAGTATGCCCGATGAATGGAACCTCGGTATAGTGTGCCCCATCCATAAAAAGGGAGATGCTCTGAAATGCACCAACTACAAACGTCGCTTATAAAATCTTGTCGTCTATCCTGTGTGACCGCTTAAAACCTTTTGTCAACGATTTTATCGGCCCCTATCTGTGTGGTCTTAGACTAGGCAAGTCAACTGTCGATCAAATGTTCACACTCCGACAGATTTTAGAAAAATCCCGGGAATTCCAGATCGATACACACCACCTCTTTATCGATTTTAAGGTCGCGTATGATAGTGTGAAAAGGGATGAATTATACACAGTCATCTTACATCTCGGCATCTCTCCCAAACTCGCCCGCTTGTGCAGGATGACGATGGAGAAATCTCGCTGCTTTGTACATCGATAAGAACCCTTTGATGTTGAGAAAGGTCTGAGGCAAGGTGACGCGTTATCATGCAACCTATTTAACATCGTTCTTGAATCAATTGTACGCAATGCACAAGTCAACACCAGCGCGGTACAATTTATCAAAAGTCCGTTCAATTGCTTGTGTATATAGATGACATAGACATTGTCGGCAGAACGTATCGAGCTGTGACAGGTGCATTTGCGAGCGTTGAATCGGATGCGACTAAAATGGGATTGGCGGTTAATAAGGACAACACACTGAAAATACTGTAATATAAGTTTTTTAAACAGAAACATGTTTGACTTCATGTTCAAATAATTATAAATAGAATTTGGTTTAAATCTTATTAAAATATATTTACATTCAAAAAAATATTATTTAAATAAAATTTTGTTTAAATCAAAAGCATTCATGTTTGATTATTGCATCAAAAGCTACACGTTATTTTGCATATGTATTCTTATTTGTTTGAGTTTGATTTTTGCAAGGCATAGTGATGATTGAATACTTATTTGGTTGGATATAGTTCACATTTTGATCTTTGTCATAAAATTAATGTAGGTAAGTTTAAAATTAATAAAAAATGCGTTTTGTCAAGGTCCTCAATTATCTTTTATGGGTTCGCCCGAGATTAAAACGCAAATTTTGTTGCACTAAAGGCCATACAACTATTTTGGCTGGCTTATTAAAAAAAAATACAATTATAAAAAAAACCTTCATACATACCATAGGTACATAAGTACCACCATATTTTGGATATAAAAAAAAATATTTCAATTCAAATCGAAACAAGTTTGATTTAAACATAATGATCTTTCAATCAAACATGGAACTAATTCAAAAAAATTAGTATAAATCTATTTGAGTCAACATTAAATGAAGTAAATTTAAACAAAATTATGTTCAAATCGGGTCAATAATGAGTTAATAGTTTTCTATTGAAATTAAATAGAAATCGGTTCCATGCCAAATCGTATGTGGTTGAGTTTGATTTCAACATGAACATATTTAATATTTTTCTCAGTGCACGAAGTATACGCTGTCAACGAGATAGGAATCTCAATATCGTCGACTCGGGCAAAATGTCAAGATGGACAGATATAACTTCGAAGTTGTCAAGGACTTTGCCTACTTGGGCTCCACGATTTATTCGCAAAATCACATCAGTGTAGAGATCAAATGAAGAATTACTCTTGCCAACCGCTGTTTCTTCGGTCTAAGAAGGCAAATAAGTAGTAAGGCCTTAGCTTAAAGAACCAAGGAGACTTTATACAAGACCCTAATCTTCCCGGTCCTGCTCGATGGGGCAGAAGCATGGACACTAAAAAAAGCGAATGAAAATCTGCTAGGGTGCTTTGAGAGGAATATTTTTCGTGTGATTTTCGGTCCGGTGTGTATCGAAGGAGTGTAGAGGAGAAGATTCAATAACAAGCATTACGGGCTATACAGCAAAGCACGTTGACCTGATCAAAAAGCTGAAAATACAGCGGCTGTGATGGCTGTGGCACGTGCAGCGTATGGACAGCAACGCACCTGCCTGACGAGGGGGATTCAACCCCGATAGAGGCTGGAGGCAGAGAAAAAAGCCATAACAGGTAGCGCGCACAAGTGGAGAACGACCTGAACCAATTTGGTGTGCGCAACTGGAAGCGGCTAGCTAGGGACACAACTGGCTGGAAGGGCATGTTGGTTGAGATCGTAGTCCATCCTGGATTGTGAGCGCCGACTAAAGTAAGTAAGTACTTGTAGTTCTAGGAATGCCCTTCAGTTTACTCTTGAGACCAACTTCGGATGTACTATTAAGTATAGAGAATTTTTCTTTAGTCGCACTACAAGAATGTAGAATGCTTTATCTTGCTTTATTTTTCCCTGCCATTTTGATATTCAGAAGTTCAAAACCAATGTGCAACGGTATCTCCTCTTAAATCCTTCCGAATTTCCTAACGATCACACTGTGTTTAAACATTTTAATGGTAGTAAGAACCCCATAAGTGCGCGCTAAGTTTCATCAATGTTTCCATTAAAAAGTGTTTCAAAGTCAATGTTTTGCATTATTTCTTGTAGTGAAGAGAATTCAGAATTCACTTTTTAATATATTAAGAACTAAAAGAAACAACTTTCTCATAAAAATAAGAAGAATCTGCTGAATCGGTTTAGTTTGTTCTTGTTTTTATTAAAAAGTTGGTTCCTTTAATTATTATTATTTCGAAAACTACAAGTCCTAGAACCATCAAGTTTTCAGTTTTTGATTTAAAATTAATAACATTATTGAGTATTTTATATTCAGAATTGTACTTACAGACGCAATATTTTTTTTTTTAGTTTTAAAACTAATTATTTAAAAACTACTCGTATTTATTTTAAAAAAAAATGAATTGTCTACTATTGAAATCCTTGCAACAATTTTCTTCAAAATGAGTGCCTTCCAATATTTAGTTTCTTTACAAGTAACTACTTCCGAATGTAGGTTTTGACACCTCTCCTACTTTCTTCTAGGATTCTAAGTGAATTTCAATATTCTACCTACCTACATCATTTTCGTTATCTATTGCAATGTATGTATGTCTTACGGGGAAACGAAACAATTTCACCCCACCTATACTTAAGTAACCCTTCTTTAAACGCGATTGAACAGTTTTTCGATTTTTCACACTATACAGCGTTTATGTCATTTGATGGAGTGATGCTTTCTCAGTATAGTGAAGCTAGCAGACAGGATATGCACGACACACAACGCCGACGACGACGCCGACGTTATGTTATATTGTATCCACTTCCTTGTATATGCGGATGAAGAAACAATGAAAATGTCTTCACAACTTGGAATGGAAGGTATACGATGATGAGAGATGATGGCAACATAGTTAAGGCTTCCTTGTTGTTATTTTCGTGAAAATACCGTTGCTGTCGCCGATGCATGCATGTCGTTACGCCAGTGATGTGAATTCAATTGAAGCCTTATTTTGGATCCTTTCAAGCTTTTATTGGTAGCTAAAGGATGTTATAAAGCGAGCATATTCTCTGTGTGTCTGTAAATCCTTATTTTTTGTTTTTATTTTTTTAGGAAATTGACTTAGAGGATAACAATTTGAACGAACCGTTCTTTCAATTTGTTTTTTTTTTTATATTTCTATTTTTTTTTTTGTATTTGTTGACTCTCTTGTTATGCAGTTCGATGGAAAATTTGCTAATGGAAAACAGTCGTTGCACTCAGAAAAAGGATTACTTGAGGATTATATTAGGATGTGTTGACTATAAAGCGCGCGGGATGGAGGGATGGAGACAAACAAAAAATCAGTCTCACCGTGATTAAAGCAAAATTCCACTCGAAGATGAATGGATTTTCAGAAATGCTGATAAATATTTTATTATCAAATCCTGTATCAGCGTAAAATGTTTAAGGATTTGAAAGGAAGATCATAAATAATAAGGTATTTGGAAAAGTACCTCAATGTATTGACTTGAAGTTAGGTCTGTTAAGAACGTACATATGTTGTAAAATAGATGAGAAGAAGAACATGAAGGAGAATAGAAAGATGATGAAGAAAATTAAGCAGATGAAGGAGATGAAAAAGATGAAGAAGTTGAAGAAGGTGAAAAAGATGAAGAAGATTAAGAAGAAGTTCAAGAAGTTGAAGAAGATGAAGAAAATTAGGAAGGTGAAAATGATGAGGACGATGACGAAATTGAAGACGATAAACAAGATCAAGAAGATGAAGCAGCTGAAGAAGATTGAGAAGAAGTTGAAGCAAATGAAGCAGATGAAAAAGATGAAGAAGAAAAAAAAGATAAGAAATATGGAGAACAAGATGAAGAAGAGGAAGATTATGTAGGAGAAGAAGAAGATGAATAAATTAAAGTAGATAAAGCAGATGAAGATATGTATAAGATGACTAATATGAGGTATATGAAGCAGATGATGAAAATGGAGATGTAGAAGCTGAAGAAGATGAATATGATGAAGACGCATAATAATAGGAATAAAATGAAACAGATTAAAAATATGGAGAAGTTAAAGAAGATGATGAAGACAAAGATGATGAAGAAGTCAAAGAGATGAAGACGATGAATAAGGTAAAGAAGTGAATATTAAGAAGCTTAAGAAGCTGAAGAAGATTAAAAAAATGAGGATGCTGAAAAAGATTAAGAATATGAAGCAGATGAAGAAGATAAGATAATGAAGAAGAAGCTGAAAGGAAAGATAAAGAGCAAGTTGATGCACCTTCAAGACGAATTGTAAAAAAAAATTGAGGTAACTGTCCTCTACAAAACAATTAAAGAAACTAGAAGTTTCAAGATAAGGATTTTTGAAACAGAGTTGGAGATAAAATAGAACCCTGTTGTACACCAGCATTTATTATCAGATATGAAACTATCCAATACGGTTCATATTGAGCGGTCCGCCAAAGGGTTTTAATCCAAACAGACTTATCCATTATCAAACGAAAGCAAATCATTAGGTCTTTTTTAGTTGTTTTTTTTTTTTTTTTTTTTTTTTTGAGAAAACTGCAAATTGCTGTGATTTATAATGTAAAACCTTCTGTGATAAAAGGGGAAAACAAAGATAACCAGACTGAGGCAAAAGTCTAATCTTCCATGACTGACAAAAGTAGTAAAACTTTATCGATCGAACTCTGGTGGTGTCCTTATTCTACCCGCGATGTTTTTTTTTTTTCTGTTCCCAAGGAAGAACAAACGTTTTATATAAAGCGAAAAAAGTCATAACGAAACTAACTCAATTAGTCAAAAGGTAGGTTAGTACATCTTATACCTTACCAACCCAAACCATCAAACAAAACCACCATGATGACGAACGATGACATTTTATTTCCTCATTTTGCTTTTATTTTTAAGAAAAAAACTCACTTCTTTAATCGAGCTTAGGGTTCAAAAGTCAGTGCCATCACATACAAAACCTTCCCCAGCCAAAAGCTAAGTCAAGCCAATCTCATTTAGATTAGGCTACAATAAACACATAGCCCAAGTCCACACCTGATGATGGCTCATGGCATGGGTCGTGTCGTTGATGCCGCCACCGCGCCATATCGGTCCTCGTGAGTAAAAAAAAGAGCGTTATTCTCATTCGCTGGGCTCACTTCTAAGGTTGCAATTAGTTTCGTTTATGATTTGCATTTTAAATTAAGTGCGCACACTGCCGGAAGTAAGCGTCCATTAAGAAGGGCGCTTCAGTTTCCGGCGGTTGTTGCTGCTGCTGCTTTTTCACCCAAGCACCGCACATCTAAATATAAACACACACACATATCTACACCGAACCAACTTTATACGCGACAACGACGACGGCTAGGCTTCCCCTCACATATTTGGCTTGCTGGTCGTCCCGAAAAAAAAGTTTCTTCGTGGTTCGTGTTTTGTTTGTCAAGTTGGTTGGTCTTTACCTAAACCTACTTTTTTTTGTGTGTGCTTTGTATCCTTCCTCAGACATTGGCTCCTCCATCCTTTTGTTCTTTGCTTCATTCCTCTTTTGTCACCTCTGTCACGTAGCAAAGGGCAGTGAGCTTCAAGTCTTTTTTTTTAAACTCCCTATATATTTTTTGTTCCTCAACTGCCGCCACCGTTATCGTCGCTAGTCGTCGTCGGTCGCCCTGTTGAAAGTCATTAATTTTGGTTTTGAGAAGAGGCTCTAATGAGTTTTAAGGACGTGCTGCATGAAAGTTATATAATACATCTCTACCTATACCTCCAGAGATGTGTATGTAGGTTTTTGTGCACCGGAAGTCAGTCATTACCGCTTGTTGGAAGAAACTGTGTGGAGCTGTGTGTGTATAGAGATTTACACACACACACTCTTAGGAGCCAAAAGCCAAAACTCTACAGGAAGCTACCGGTTGAATAGTGTTGTTTGCGGAGAGGTTTTTTATCCTACCTTCTAATTAGATGTCATTGAAGTCATTACAATAGGCGAGAGCAAGTCAAAGAGGCTACATACGTTATAGGTACGTAACGTATATGTATTTACCTACTTTATTACCGGTGCTCCTGCTCAGGTCGGTGCAACAGTTTACAAAAGCCAGCAATTGAAAAGAGACTACCTTCCTAACTTGTGGATGGATGTTGTAGGAGGTACATTATAGGTCCTATAGTAGGTGTGGACCCTAATTAAGGTGACAATTGTTTTAGTTTATAATTGGGTTGGGTGTTGGGGGGAGAGGTTTTTTCTTAAATTGAAATCATCAAACGAGTACCTTACCTGCCTACACGAATAGAAATATGTTTCATAAAAAAAAGGTTTAAAACTTACCTCTATAATCGAGATACAAAACTGAAAAGCCACTTAATTATTCCAGATGATAGAAGTGGTATTATTCAAATAATAGAGTTCGACAGCCTGATTCTTGATCTCTATATAGCTCGCTGTCTCCAATTTTATATTTCAAGTTGAATACCTCCCTTAAATATATCTCCCAACAGAAATGAGATATTTGCCTGAAATGAGATATTCTATTTCTGTTCTCTTCTCTGGTTATGCATCGTATACACTAGTGGACGGAGCATTGAAGCGCATTTGCTCGTTTCAAGTAACAGACTTATATAGCCGGATTAAAGCTTGCTGCCTCTGATTTGGGAGATAAAGTGGACGAATATCTCCCTTAAATATCTCTCGCAACGGTTATATAATGAATCAAAATTTATTATTTATAAATTTTAATCAAAATGTATCAAAATTTATTATTTCCCTCATTATTAAACTCTTTTTCTTTATTTTAATTTTTTTTTTTTTCTTCTGCTTCAATTTCTTTTTCTTCATTTTTAAATTCTCTTACTTCTTTGCTGCTATCTCTAAAATGGAACTTCAGAATTTAGTAAATTTAAATTAAGTTTTAAGTTAGGTAATTTAAATTGAATACATAAATAACTAAAGTAATACCTATTTATCTTATCTCTAAGTACTACAAACGATAATTATCTTAATGTACAAATGTTTATAATATGTATCCAATAAATTGAATTGAATTGAATTGAATTGAATTGAATTGAATTGAATTGAATTGAATTGAATTGAATTGAATTGAATTGAATTGAATTGAATTGAATTGAATTGAATTGAATTGAATTGAATTGAATTGAATTGAATTGAATTGAATTGAATTGAATTGAATTGAATTGAATTGAATTGAATTGAATTGAATTGAATTGAATTGAATTGAATTGAATTGAATTGAATTGAATTGAATTGAATTGAATTGAATTGAATTGAATTGAATTGAATTGAATTGAATTGAATTGAATTGAATTGAATTGAATTGAATTGAATTGAATTGAATTGAATTGAATTGAATTGAATTGAATTGAATTGAATTGAATTGAATTGAATTGAATTGAATTGAATTGAATTGAATTGAATTGAATTGAATTGAATTGAATTGAATTGAATTGAATTGAATTGAATTGAATTGAATTGAATTGAATTGAATTGAATTGAATTGAATTGAATTGAATTGAATTGAATTGAATTGAATTGAATTGAATTGAATTGAATTGAATTGAATTGAATTGAATTGAATTGAATTGAATTGAATTGAATTGAATTGAATTGAATTGAATTGAATTGAATTGAATTGAATTGAATTGAATTGAATTGAATTGAATTGAATTGAATTGAATTGAATTGAATTGAATTGAATTGAATTGAATTGAATTGAATTGAATTGAATTGAATTAAATTAAATTAAATTAAATTAAATTAAATTGAATTGAATTGAATTGAATTGAATTGAATTGAATTGAATTGAATTGAATTGAAATGAATTGAATTGAATTGAATTGAATTGAATTGAATTGAATTGAATTGAATTGAATTGAAATGAATTGAATTGAATGCATTTCGTGCACTTCGTGATTTTTTTGGTCATGTCGACCAAATGTGTCCATACAATCGATAGAATTGTGTGCTAATTTCAGCAAACTGGATCTGTCTGGATTCTGGAAATGTTAAAACACATGTGCATGCTCGCCCAGTTCGTTCTGCGGAAAACATTGCCGTTGTTGGCGATATTGTGGCACAAGAGCCGTCAACTACGATTCGTCATCGCTCGTTTTTCAGAGCAAGTTTTTTTATGCGCTAAAAAACACAAAATATGCGCATAAAATATGCAGGTAAAATGAGAAAATATGCGCTTAAAAAGTAGAAACATGCTCTGAAAAAGTGGTATGATGATGAAAAAAGAATAAAAATGAAAAAAAATCAGTCTTTTATTTGTCAACAAAAACAAAAAAGTAGACCTAAAATAAACTTTAAAAAATCTATTCCAATTCCAAAGGTACTAGCTTTCCAGATTCTTTGAATATGTCTTGTTCACACATACGTAGGTACCATAAAGTTTTTTTTGAAATTTCCAAAAAGAAATCTTTGTCTATTTGGTCGCAAAAAACTTTTTAACACTGAAACAAATATCATAACGTCAAAAGGAACAGGAGCATTCTTAAATGAAAGAATTTCACTTATTGAACAGTTCCCCAGGTTTTCCTCTTCGTTACTATCCAGCGTTAATATTATTGAGATTTTTCTATTTTTAAGTACCTTTCGTTTTTATGTAAAACATTTTCAATTTTCTTTAAAATAACTCTTCCCATTGAACCTTCGACTGAAATAATTTTTACAAATGCATCTTTCATATCAATTTACGTTTTGAGTGTGTTTCATGCCTGTAGTTCAGTTATATTTCCATTAAGAAATCCATAGTTGGAACTTACAAAAATAATTTTTTTTTGTTAATTTAATGCTTTAATTATATTTAGTGCTGACGCCAAGCTGGCGTTTCTATAGAAGTTGGAATCGAAAATTTAGCAGAAGTAAATATTTAAATTTTTAAACCTTTCGAATATTACGAAAATATTCACTAAAAATATGCTCTAACGATTGAATGCCATTTTTAAGAAATTTTCTGATTCGAAAAACTAGTTTAATTCGTTTGTTCTTTATTTATCTAAAAAAATATGTTTTAACATAGAAAAATTTGCCCTGCTAATTTCGAATAAAGATTTGAATTTACACGCTTACAATGTTCAATAGGCTCAAGGCCTTCAGCCTACTGACCATTTCAAGCGTAGTAAATTCGCCGAATGGTTGGTTGAACAGACATAAGTCAATGGTGACTTTACAAAGAAAATCATCTTCAGCTCAGTGGTTCGTTCACAAGCTGAATTGCCGCATTTGGGCAAATGGGAATCCACGAGTGATTGTTGAAAAGCCGATGCATCCACAAAGAAAGATTGTTTGGTGCGGTTTATGGGCTGGCAGCCGACGTCATCGGGCCGTTCTTCTTCGAAAATGAGGTCGGCCAAGCAGTTACCGTGAATGGTGTTCGCTATCGCGAGATGATAACGAACTTCTTCAATAGCAGTGTTATCTCACGTGCGTCTTGTTAATCGGTCGTCACGATCATCAAGTGATTTGACACCGTTGCACTTCTTTCTTTGGGGATATTTAAAATAAAAACTGTAAGTCAATAAGCCAAGAACAATTCAATAGCAAAATGATGATATAATTCGGCACATTAACGACATTGAACCTCAATATGTCTCAAAGTGTCAAAGTCATTGAAAATATGGATCTGCGCTTCTAGCCACGGTGGAAGTTTGACGCCGCGTCCTCGCGGATTTGGATTGCCTCGTCTTCGTTCGTATAAATAATTCCGTCATCCAGTAGTGCTTTCACATCTAGGTATCGTGGCTCGGGGTATATCTCTTCGCTGGTGATGGTTCTCACTAGCGGGTTCGGATGATTGCTAAGGTTGCTCGTCAATATTTTAGCAGCACTTATCATGTATTTGTAAAGGGGTGTTATTTCGGATACTTTGTAGAGTCTCTTATTGCTGAATTGCTTTCGACGCCGTTGGTCAAAGTGGAGTCCCGTGCAGATGCGCATAATTTTCTTTTAAACATTCCAAGCTTTCGAATGCTGGTTTTGGAAAAAGTAAATCATGAAGGAAAGTCGTACGTGATGATTGGTTGCTTATAGAGAAGTAACTTTGTGCTCTGGCTCAGTCCATCCCTTATTTTCCGCATAGAGGGTGGATTCGGTGAAAAGCTAAATTAGCTTTTTTCAGAGTAGCTGTTACTTGTGGGTTGAATCGTAACCTCTCCTCGAAGTTGATACCCAGATATTTCACCGATGGTTTGGTCGTCAGTTGCGATCCAACCGGTAGATTGAGTTTAATGCTGTCGCAGATTGTGGCTGAGGGTGTGTTGCGATGTCCGGCGGGTCTTCTAAAGCAAACCAACTCGGATTTGGCTAAGTTAAGTTTGATACCCCATCTTATGTAGAATTCCCACAGTCGCCAGCTCACATGTTCCTCTAGTCTTCTTACTGCAATAACTGGATAAATAGATTTGGCGTACGTTAGCGAATCATCCGCATAGAGCAAATTAATAGAATTTCTGTGTTGAGGTTGATCCGATATAAAGATGTTGTAAAAATACGGTCCTAGTTCTGATCCTTGGGCAACTCCTGCTCTGATGTTTTTGGTTGTTGACTGGCTGCTTTCAATCTGGACAAAGAAGGACCTGCAATTAAGAAAACTGAAAATTAGTTTTATTAGTGTACCTGCAAAATTAAAAATGGTTAGCTTGTGTATTCGTCCCTGTATCCAGATGCTGTCGAATGCTTTCTCTATATACAAGAAGCACCCAACAGCAACCTGGTAGTTATTGAGGGAGCTAACAACGTCGTCGTTCT
This sequence comes from Melangyna quadrimaculata, assembly GCA_949320155.1. Lineage (NCBI taxonomy): Eukaryota > Metazoa > Arthropoda > Insecta > Diptera > Syrphidae > Melangyna > Melangyna quadrimaculata. The sequence goes on along the minus strand of OX439483.1, from coordinate 144,414,011 downwards.
GGAACCTCAGGAGTGAATGTATAGTGGAATGTTTCCCCCGAAAGCCAAACTGCAAACTCGGGATATTGTTGTTGGTGGTGCAGAATGCCTTCAACCGCACTGAAGAATTAGTCCTCCAAGTGTTTTGCTGGTGTTGTTCAGAAGCGAGAGGGGACGATATCCAAAACGGCACTCCTTTCGACTTTCTTCTGTATCGGTACTATTTTTGCTGTCTTCCATTTTCTCGGAAAATAGCAGTTGTTGACGCAGTCGTTGAATAATATCGTGAGGAAAAGCACCATGACTTGAGGAAATTTCCTTATGATGTAGCTGGAAATCATATCTGGTCCAGATGATTTTTTAGGGCGTCCACTGTGGATTAACTCAGCCACTTCTTCAGGGTTGGTAAAACATCTAGTCGGCTCCGGATCACTGGCAGGATTGTGATCGTTGAAAATGGTAATTACAGTGTTTGTCTGCTGTAGCTGCCGGATTGTTGACTCGACTTCTTCTATGAATGCAGGGTTATTAAGTAGGCATGGCGCAAAATGTTCTTCAAAATATTCAGCTAATGCTTCCGCTTTGTCCTAAATCGTCGTTACTTCCCCTTGAATGGTACCTACTGATTTTTTCTCACATTATTGTTGTCCTTTGCCGATCATTTTGCTTATCTCCTTAAATGCATTAGGTCCATGTTTGATGGATTGTAGCCTTTTTTTGGAACTGGTTGTGGTTGAAATGTTGAAGAGCGTTCCTTAATATAATTTGTGTACATTCACTTTATAATAAGTTTTAACCTCCAATTTCCATTTTTATTTCCTCTTGATCTTAAATATACAAACTACCTACTCTATAGGATCTTTAGAAAATTTAATTGAGCTTCTTTGTCTGCTTTCAAAAAAGGACTGTTTATCTTTTCTTAATACCAACTGTTACATTGTTTAACTTTACATCAACACAAAGTCAAAAGTTTTAATCACTTTTTAGTTGTCTCTGATTAAAAAATAAATAAATATAATATATTCATGGATGTATGTTTGTATGTGCGTGTATAGAAATAGTATCTTTGTCTTTTGTTAAATAAATGCTTTTTCATCATTTCAATCGGTAGATAGTAACACAACTGCAGCACAAATGTCTATGTACAATGTACATCTTAAGGCATCACAGATAGACCCTTGAATATTCCTTCCATTCAAACTTTCAACATCCAATCTATATCTGTCTGTCTTCGCTGGGATTTAACATTTAATTGTATATACATAAATGTATGTATGTATATCATCTTGTTAGGTTTTTCTGGACAATGGATTTCAATTTTCTTTTGACCAGAAACACAAAATTCTACTTCTTCTTCTAGGTACTTATAGTAGTACATTTCGAATACGACGACGTTTATTTTGCCTTTTCTCTTCAAATAATTGATAAAATGGAGAAAAAAATATAAAACAGAACCAAAAGGAGAAGAACTCAATTTACCATTGTCTATATTTACTAATGTCCTTTCAACCAAAAATTTTCAGTTTTGAAATGAAATTCTCCCAAGAAAACGAATCCACAATTACAGAACCGAGTTCCGAGTTCTATTATATAAAAGGGAAGATGGAGTTTGATATGGTTTCATAAGGACCTCTTTCTTTATGTATAGGAAAGCAGAGGAAAAGGTACATCTATATCCTTAAAGAGTTGTTATTTTAAATTTAGTGCGAAGCTCTATCTCTAATGGGATACAGTTTCTATCTAATATATAATATAGGAAACCACATTTACTAAATGCTACATGCAGATGGCAGCACCAGAGCCAGCATCCTTTTTTGATAAAATCTATACAGTATGCATTTTATACGAGTAGAGATGCGTATAGCAAAATAAATTTAGCAATCTTAAAAGTTTGTTGCTTTTGATTCTGGTTTTATATATTTTCTCTATTTGACTTCATTTAAGTGTTCGTTCATTTGGTCGCTTGGCAAGGCCGGCTGGGTAGTTTCTGTCTAGTTTGGGCAATGAACTAGTAAGTTTTCAATAGGGAAAATCTAATTGAGGAAAACTTATTATATACTTGGCAAGCCCTTGCTGGATTTCAGTACCAGCAATTTAAAAATTTTCGAACACTGGTGATGCCCTCCCCAGTAAAAAATTGTTAAAAATTGTTCGGTATCCCATCAGGAATGTCTCCTGTTTTAGCCTTTGCTAACTCTTGCTGACCTCTTTCCAGAATCTATGTAAAACCGTCTAGTCGAAAACTAGATTGATTTTCTGCTCTGTCTTCGTATAAGACAGTCGGCAGAGATGTTGCGAAAACATACCACTCAAATTTTCTGTTTGAAATTGTGAGATGAATTTATCTATGAGTATAAAAACAACAAATTTGTGATTCAGTTGCCATTTTGAAAAAACACATTTTAACTTATATATCGAGAATAATTCATCGTACAATTTATTATTTATTTTCCTTTTCTTCATATAGATTAATATTACTTGGAAGATTTATACTTTCTGAGTTGAAGCGCCGAAAAGTTAAGGACTCCTTAGCGCCTGTTAATATCAAAAAAATAACTGAAAAAAAAACATACTTTTTGACACTTTAACTCTAAAAGTATAAATCCTGCAAAAAACACTTTGTATGAAGAAAATGAAGATATTTTTTATATGAGTGTTTGTATAATGGCCGCCCGGCACCTGGGCGTCATTTTTTGTACGTCCATGCGTGTTTTTTTTTTTGACGCCAACGCGTCATTTTTTTTTTTGACGCCCGAGCGTGTTTTTTTTTTTTTGACGTCATTTTTTTCTGACCCCTGTCCCGTGTCTTTTCTTTACGCCCATTCGTCGTTTTTTTTGACGCCCCCGCCTAATTTTTTTTTGACGGCCGTAAAGAAAGTATGAGTCCTTGCTAGGTGGTTGGAACTTTCAGGCTAAAGGTTTTGGAAGTTACATTTAAGTGTTTTGACTGTTGTAGCTGCGCAGAAAAACAATGTAGTTTCCAACAAAGCACTACAGAATTTTACATAGATTCTGGCAAGGGGCTAACAAGGGTAAGCAACTGCTAGAACAAAGGGGTAGGAGATTATGAATCTCTGGCCTCGTCAGGCAAAAAATAATAAAAGTCTGCTTCTGTGGGACTTGATCCAGTGACCTTCTGCTTGTCAGTCCAATGCGATACACACTGGGCTAACTCGCTTTACAAAAATTCAATGTCGAAAGAAAATAAGTTTCATATATTTCTTTCTTTTATTTCATACCATGTTGCATAACAAACACATTACATACATAATGTCTTAAACGGATACAAAAAAGTGTGATATAAAAAAGAAGACAGAGGAAAGAGAGAAAAAAGATTCGTATGATACTGAAATTGCATAGTGTTTTTAAAATTTTTGTTTTTGGTGTACAACAGACATTCCTGATGGGGTACAGAAACATATCCAACAAGTTTTTACTACGGAGGGCCTCACGAGTGTTTGAAAAGTTTGCCTCGTCTTAATTTTTGGCAATGAAATCCAACAAGGGCTTGTTAAGTATCTGACAAGTTTTGCTCGTCTAGATTTTCCATGCTGAAAACTTACTAAGGCCTTGCCCAAACTAGTCAGAAACTTGGAATTTTTCCAGCCGGGTAAGCGTGCTGCTGGCTTACCTTTTAGTTTAATTCCTTTGAGTTTATTTGCTGATTTCCAAAAGTCTGAAGCATTGTTGCAGTTTGCAAGTTTTATTTTGGCTTCCAAATATTCGTTATTTCTAGCTCGACAAAGCCTCTTTTTTTGAATAATTACCTGCATATTTTTAGGGGTAAACATTATTGGAACTTATTATGTAGGTTATTTATTTGCAGCCTGAATTTTTCTATAGAAATCTGCATTGCAGATTTTTTTCTGTCTTAATTCCAGACAAATCTGATCCCAGAAGAAAATATGTAGGACGTACCTACGCTTTCTAAAATATAAGCCACTCACATTTCATTGTTGTACAATCGGCTGCTTGGACACAATTAGGCCATACACCATTGTTCAAAAATTAATACTTTATTCTGAATCAGTTCAAAAAGAATTAACCAAGTTTTAATTAAATTTAATAAATACCTTTTGAATTATTTTTGTATGGGGGAATTCAGTTTAATATAATATTAGTTTGCTGAAAGCTTAAATTTTTTAAAAATATGTATTTGTAAGAAAATAAAGCGCACAAATTGATAAAAACACAACACACTTTAGCTTAAAAAGAGAGAAATTTTATTTTTCACAGCCAACGATGATGATAAGTGTTAATGAATTTGACATTTTCTTTTGTAGCGAAAATAGTCATTGGCGACATTTTTGATACTATGCGATATTTGGCTGTCAGACTGGTGGAGCATTTCCAGATGCTGTCATAGAGTAAGCATTTTCATAAAGCTGTCATGTGTTGAACTCCATAATATCTGGAAATGAAGCATTTTTCAATTTATATTTAGTCTTGCTTCTTGCAAGTCCCCGGGACATAAGTCCCGAATTCGATTCGGGACTTATGTCCAACGTATAATTTTTTTATTTTTGCATTATGTGACTATAGAGACAATTTAAAATGTTTGCGAATTTTATCGAATAAAATGACAAAATCCCATAAAACATAAAATGGCCTGATTTTCTCAGTTTTATTTGATAAAATTCAAACAAAAACTAAAACATTAATTTTAAGTTTTTAAAATTTTAAAAGAAACTGTATCATTTTTTTTTTTTTTTGAGAAATTAAGAAAAATATAATAAGGCTAAAAATGTTTGCGAATTTTATCAAATAAAAATGAAATAAATGTATATACAATCAAAATATGTATATAAAATGGTGCAGGGAACTAAATCCACTGAGGGACTAGGTTCTCACTTAATGGGAACGAAATCTACTTTACTAAAGTGGTCTCCATTCCCATGCAATGTGGGAAATTAGTTACAAAAAAACTATGATATTTTAGTTCCCTTTGAATGTGAAATAAATTCCCATGTTAAAAGAGGAAAAAGAATAATTCTTTAAAGATTTTAAGTCTTGTTATTTTAAAAAATACATTTCTGTTTGAATTTTTTTTTAATACTTTCGAAAACTCGAAAGTTGAATCAAAAAGCATCAGTTTATTTCGAAATTCAGATTTCGAGTTTTATAAAATAATAAAAAAAATTAGAAAACTCGAAAACTGAATTTTGAAACAACCTGATACTTTTTGATTCACTTTCGATTTTTCGAAAATAATCAAATAAAAATCGCGCGATTTTTTTTGATTATTTTCGAAAACTCGAAATCTGAATTTCGAAACAACCTGATACTTTTTGATTTAGCTTTCGAGTTTTCGAAAATAATCAAAAAAAATTATTTGATTATTTTAGAAAACTCGAAAACTGAATTTCGAAACAACCTGATACTTTTTGATTCAGTTCTCGATTTTAAGAAAATAATCAAATAAAAATGACTCGATTTTTTTTTGATTATTTAAGAAAACTCGAAAACTGAATTTCGAAACAACCTGATACAGCTTTCGAATTTTCGAAAATAATCAAATAAACATCACGCGATTTTTGTTTGATTATTCTCGAAAACGCGAAAAATAAATAAAAAAAAAACTCGAAAGCTGAATCAAAAAGTATCAGGTTGTTTGGAAATTCAGTTTTCTAAAATAATCAAATTATCTCTCCTTTTAATTTTTGTTGTTGAAAATTGGTTCCCACTTTATACTTTTGAGTGTGTACATATTTCCCATAAGAAAGTTGAGCTGGTTCCCACCTTACATGGGACTGAAGACCACTTTAGTTAAGTGAATTTCGTTCCCATTAAGTGAGAACTTAGTCCCTCGTTCCCGGGGGCTGAGTTTCCTGCACCATATAAAACAGTTTTTGTTTCATTCGGGACTTATGTCCCATTTTCTACTTAAAAATTTAGGACTTATGTCTCAGTAGGGTGAGACATAAGTCCTGAATTCGATTCGGGACTTATGACCCAGTGAAGTGGGACATAAGTCCCAAAAAAAAAATTCGGGACTTATGTCCCTGCGCCTGCATGAAAAGTAATAGGTTTATCTTACCCTCATGGTTCTAAGAAGATTATTCTTCAATCTTCTTAGAATCATGGACAATCAAATATGGGAAAATGAGACTTCAGATGCAGTTCCATTATACATCCCGTATGAAAAGAATACTTTCATTGTTATTACTTCCTTAAAGTTAATTGAAAACCGTGAATTTTTGTATTATTCCAAATTCAAAAAAAACCTATAAGAGAAAAAAAAAAACTGCTATTCAATTCAATTATAATGTCATGAAAATAAAAATTCAATTATCTACACCAGAAAAACTTTCACATATCTACCTACTTACATTCACTTAAGTGTGTGTATCGCGTGAATCTTTTATGAAAAGAAGTCTGATATCATTTCAAAAAAATATGAATATGACAACTAAAAAGTGTTCACCTTAACATCGCAATCCCAGATGATAACAAAAGAAAAATCAGTTGTTGTGGAATTTCTTCTTTCACTTCAAACAAAATAAATCTCTTTTTCTTTTTCTTCATAAAGGAGTATAAAGAAGAAATGACAGGTTGATCTTCAAAGCTGTACGATTTAATTTTCAAAACGTCAACATTTTTCCATACAATTTTCCTTTAGTAAATGCTGATTTTTCGCGTCCTCAGAGATAACCTTCTCAGAGGGTATGCATCATATAATAATAAATTGATCCTATTAAATAATTGTGACTCTTTCCACGGATAGCGGACATCAAAACAAAGAACCACTTTTTATGACTTCTCTTTGTCATCGTTATTTTTAATGTTAATAAATAAACACGAATTTTTTGTATGCGAAATCAATATTAATTTTTAAAATTCAGTTTAAAGTTGCATTTCGCCCGAGTGCGACAATGGGTTCATTAGTTTGATGCTCTCACCGCCACAATAGCTCTACTTAAACAAGAGTAATTTTATCTCTTAGTTCCCTTATATTCGTTCCAATATTTGTAGACATAGATACAACACTGTTTCTATGACTGGAACAATTAAGGAGAATAAAACACTAAAATGTACCTAAATTTGCAAATGTCATTGCAATAAAATAGGCATGAAGGTCCGCTTTGAGGTGAAAACTGAAAACTTCAAACGGTTTTCTGCACATTTTGTACAAATTTTTTTTACACCCAACAGACCGACAGCAACAAATCTCTTTGTAACACAATTTTGCCATATATATAGATATTGCCTCATATATACACTGTCATAAATCCATCGACCCAAATTTTATGCTTGTCCCAAAAATAACGTCCGTGTCGCTTCGGGAGAAGTAAGTTGATTCATTTTTTTGATGGTGCAGTTCGGCAACACGCGCCGCCACCCTTTCATTTTTATAGGTCTCTACACCACCCCCTCCCATCTATAGACTCAGCGAAATGTACCAGAAATGTCATGTCATCGCGATTAACAATAACTCACACGCAATACTTCACTTTATATTGCAGCAATGTTGATGCTCTGATAGTCATCCCTTGCGTATATTTGATTTTGTTGCGGCACAATCCCAGCAGCACATCAACTAGGGAACTTCATAGTATAACCTTTATATATAGACTCCTGCCTCCTGACTCCTGAGGCTGTGGCTCTCTCTCTCCGAATGACTGACTCTGTGCCGAAAATGAATCTGATTCCAATGACTGTCTGGCTTTGGCTTTTTCGCTTTGAAAATGTGTGTATTTTATGTAAGGATGTACGCTAGCCGCACCGTAGCGAGTGGAAACATCACAGTAAAAAATTAATTTAAAATTTATTCGTTACTGTGAAAGGCACACTTTCACGGAAGGCCCCTATGCAGAAACCACCTCGCGTGCGAACAAGGACATCACGAGGGGCACCTCGTGGCATTGGCACACTCTCTGATGTGATGGTGGCTGCGATTTCGTTCCCAAAATGAATAACGCATTGTAAAACTGTCAGCGTTGTAAAATAACTTCCGCTCATAAATTCGCAATAAATTTTAAAATGAGCAACACTTGCAAAATGGACAGGGTGGATTTAATTAAACAGAGGCCCAAGAGTGTCCCAGAACCCACCCGTAACTGGTACTGAACGAAAAATCGAAAAACATTTTAGTTCAATGCTGTGACCCGTCAGTTCATCACTGATGCTCATGAGCGGTTGTAGTTGGAAGACCGGTCCTCACTTAGCCACTTTTTCGCCCAACATTTTTTTCCCTCTGAGATGCCTGAAATTTACCCAAAGCAACTTTGCTAATAGGTTTCTGGCTCCCTGATGACAAATTATTCCTTTCCGGCAAACTTGAGACAGTCTGGGTCTGATGAACTGGACAGGCTCCCTTGCCTCAAAAATCATCAGATCCAACACTGTATACGCGTCTGTGGAATTCTCAGGTTTCAGTGAAACAAATAAAACATGCTCTTGATGATCGCAGGAGTGTCGGTTGATTGAATCGGTTCGTCCTGAATGATACGGCCGACAACGCACTTTCCACGAGGCAACGACAATGCCAACGTCGACGACGATGCTGACTACACTTCGAAGTAAAGTATGTCATTTACATGCGCGAGATGACGACGACGAGAGTACGAGACTATAAAAGTTATAAAAAACCAAAGAATCCTGATGGAAAATTGCAAAAATTAAACAACAAAGAATAACGGTCGTTGACAGGTAAGTGTCATGCAGGCAATTAATTACCTAAAGTGAGGGTTTGAGGGGGGTGGAGTAGGATTTGGCATCCCTGGCGACCCCTTTTTCATTTAATTAATATTTTGATTCAGAAAATAGAAAGCACATCACATCAAAACGACGCAGCGCCGACGACACGGTGAAGGTGATAAAATAGCAATTAATTTAGCTCATGTAGTGAGATGTGTGTCTGTGTTTTTTTTTTGTCGCGGTTTTTTTCTTGTCATAAATTCGTAATTCCCCGCTGACATGTTTATTTTTTATTTGTGTATAAACCAAACATTAATTTAAAAGCAATTAGGAATGCAAATTTTCCTTTTGAATGAATGCAGCAGATAGCACGATACTTTTAGAGACGGGGTCGTAGGTACCTACCTCCTTTTTGCAGTTATTCGAAGAGGATAATATTGAATTTTGAAAGACTATTTAAAGTTGATTTTTAAATATCAATTTGGAATGAAGTGATGCATTTCCAAAGGAGTTGATACATGTAATTAAAAAACGCTCTGATGAAATCAATAAACGTTTGATTTAAAACCTCCCCCTATCACAATTTGGTGTACATAATTCTGCATAAAGGTGTGAAATGTGGATTATAGTAGATTCCTATGTAAAGGTTAATGTCAGTTCTCTATTAAAACAACCGCAATCTATTAAGAGGCTTTTTTTTGGCAAGAAAGTGCCATATAAAGACTACGCCTCGTAGAGCCTTAAGTTGTTCATATTTGTCATCTAAGGAGTGCCACCTTTTCATAGATGTACCTATAATTTTTTACGAGAACTCAAAACGGTTGACGTTGTTGAATAGTGAACGGTCAGGCCTTTGAATTGCGCTTCAAATATTTTTTTTTTGCAATCGATTTTCAAAAAAAGCATGGACATTACTAGTTACGAAAATCTCTTGAACCAATTGAATCGTAGATCTATAGAAAGGTTTTGTCTAATGCAATAAGCACATCCAAACCAAACCCTTCTTTGAGGTCTATTTTTCGAGATATTTGCATTCAAAGTTATTTTTTTGAGGTTTGAAGGCTTGTATGACTTTGGATGCCCATAGTTCCGCAAATAAGGCTCTCAGGTCATTTTGGTTTATAAAACGCTAAGATTTTCAAGAGCTATCCATAGCACACATTGTGTGAGGTTTGGTTGCGACGATATCTTAATTCAAAGTAAATCCATTAATATCGATTTTTTTGAGTTTTGAAAGTTTGGATGATTTTGGATGCCTACAGTTCCACAAATAAACAGAGGCGTCTTAGACAATAGAGGGCCCTGGGCCCTTTAGGAAATTGGGGCCCTTTGTAGAAAATGTATTGTAAATTTTTAAGTTTATCATCAGTCATTACTTATTATAATTTTAATTAAATTCAGCTAACAAAAAATAAAATTATAAGTTGCTGTATGATATGTTCTTAGAGCAATGATCATATAAGCAAATATTCTAGTTTAATAACTCCGTTGTCCTGAAAAAAATGGAACGCGCAAACATATTAAAAAAAGTTAATAAAATATTGGAACTTCAACTATGAACAAACCTTTTTCTTTTAAAAATACATAAGAGAAGTCACGCTCTACAATTGGCGCCCAACGTGTGGCGTGATTCTATTCTTCTCTTATTTAGGTATATTTAAAATAAAAAGGTTTGTTCGTTGTTGTATAGTTCGAATGTATTACTGAACGACTGATTTTGACATTTGCTGATCTGTCAAACAGTTGTGCAAAATAAAAAGCTCGTAAAAAATTGTTAAATTTTGATATAAAAAACAGATTGATAATCAAAATTATAACTTCAATCCAATTTAAAAAGCAACTTTTAAATCTATAAATAAAAATCTGAGTAAGTTGTAGCAAATAATATTCAGAATCCTTAAAACAACTTGTAGCATTAAGGATAACCCAACTTAATGAACACAAAAAAACGAGGAATAATTGAAACCTCCCCTGAGCATACTAACACCAAAAAGCGCAATTTCAGCTTCAGTTTATCCGAAATGGCAGCAAATAATAATATATCAGGCATAAGCATGGAAACATTCAAACAAATACTGGATGAAAAAAACAAAGAACTTTGCAAGGAACTCGCGTCAAAAGCTGATCTACAGCTGCTTGTAGATGAAATATCTGGCATCAAGATAAAATATGAAGAAATTAATAACAAATTTCAACAGCTGGAATCACGAAACAAGCAGTTAGAGTTGCAGCTTGACAAAATTACACTAAAAAACACCGAATCGAATCTCATCGTGCATCTACCTAATGATCAAAACATTGACATGAATGACAGGGCAAAATCCATATGTGCTGAACTACTTGGTAACACGAATGACGTAGAAACTGCATATAGCATCCCCAGTCGAGACCAAAGATCTAAAACAGTGATCGTCAAAATACGATGTCGGGAATCCGTCTGGGCAGTACTCCGAAACACGTCAAAACTCAAGGGGACGAACATTCGTATTACCAAGGACATGCCTTACAACATGCGCAGAAGGAGAGCCAAGCTAGTGGCGATCAGAAAAGCACTACTTGTGGCAAACACACAAAAGAAAATTGTTCTAAGAGACGACAGGCTTCATCTTGAAGACAAAATATTCACTTGGGACAATTTTGAAGGACTTAAATGTGGGCACGAGAACGGATTGAGTGTTATAGGTAGAATTTTGGGCTCTCTGCCTGCAGGTATTGAAAATTTACTGAATGAACTTCTTAATCAAAACAATGTGTATCAAATGTCAACTAAAAGTCAAGCGCAAACGTCAAAAGGACCGCGTTCATGAACTTCATCATCATGGCAATTAACAAAAACAACCGCTGTACCGGGAAACTTCGATGTACGTTTACACGAGCATTCCAATTGAGAGTCACACGTCTATCAGAAAGAAGCAGAAATTTATGAAGTTTTATTTTTAAATCTTAGAATTATAAGTTATAATGTCTCTGGACTGAAAAATAAGTTAGAACTCGATGATTTTTTTAATTATATTTATAATTTTGATGTTATTTTATTATTTGAAACCCATGTATTAATTAAGGAAGAAATAATGTTTAAAAATGTATTTGCAAACTATGAAGTAAAGTGGAAATTCGCTGTAAAAACAAGTATATTTGGAAGAGGTAGTGGTGGAGAGCTTTTTGCCTACCGAAAAAACATTGAAGCAGTAGAACTCGAATTTAAGGAGATTGATGAAGCGTGTGTAATAAAATTGGAGAAAAATAGTAGTGTTCGTTACATCGTACCTACCTACTTGAACTGCAGCCACTGGGAATCTGACTTCGAAAAACTCAACGACCTGCTACATAATTTAAATTCGTCAGACCTAATGGTCATTGGAGATTTCAACGGAAGTATAGGTTTAACACAAAACAATTTTTCGAGCGTTTACACCCATTCAACCTTAAATGCAAGACGTAGATCTAAAGATGAATTGTGTGACAGAAAAGGTGCAACAATTATGGATTTAGCAGATGCTTTTGACTGTAAAGTATTAAACGGAAGTTGCGGAGGTGATCTTAATGGGGAGTTTACATTTCTACGTGGAACATCATGTTCTGTAATCGACTATTGCTTTATTGCTGGAAACTGGAATTCAATTACCGAAGACTTTAAAATAGGTTTGCAAACGTTTTCTGACCATATGCCGACAGAAATTATAATTAAAGTGCCAAATTCTTCGAATCACATGAATAATTCAAATACGCTCAACTTGCTACCTAAAATGTTTTGGAATGAAAAAACACGCGATCTGTTCCAGCTTAATCTTAATTCTTATCTTGACATTTTTGCAAGTTCAGATGTTCCTGTAGACGTTGAAGTTCTCGTTGATATAATTAAGAAATCTGCACCAACAAAACCAAACACAGCTAAGAAAACCAGAAAGAAGAAACAAGAATGGTTCGATACTGAATGCATGAAAGCAAGGCAGAAATCGTTTACACTCCTAAAGCTTCTTAGATCACACAATTGTGATACCTTCAAAAAATTATATGCAGAAGCAAACAGTGTATACAAGAAACTATGCCGTTCTAAAAAGATAGCATCTGAACAAAGGAAAGTACTGAATATAAGCTCTGCCAGTTCATCGTCGGACTTTTGGAAGGCAGTAAGACAGTTGAATGGAAGTAGACCTGTCATCGCTCCAAATTTACAGGCCCAACAGTTAAGAAACCATTTTCAGAATCTTCTTAATACTGAACAGATATCTTTGATGCACCAATATGCAGTACCGCTCTTTTTGGATGATATGTTAGATGCTCCGTTCACTATAGAAGAAGTCCAAGACGCTATTGGAAATTCTAAAGTAAATAAAGCCCCAGGAGAAGATAGAGTCCCGTTTGAGTTTTATAAAAATTGTACAACTGAATTTACAATAGCGCTCACGGAGGAATACAATAAAATATACCAAAGTGGGAATATTCCAATGAGTTTTAGAAAGGCTTTAATATATCCCCTGCACAAAAAAGGAGATTACAACGACCCACAGAACTACAGAGGAATATCTTTTTTAAATACATCTTCGAAACTTTTCAGTGCCGTGCTATACAACAGGCTTACTAATTGGGTAAAAGAAAAACGGGTACTTAATGAACTTCAGGCAGGATTTAGAGAAGGTTATTCAACAGTAGACCAAATATTTTCTCTTATGAATATTGCTGAGATATACATGAAAAAGAATAAAAAGTTGTATACCTTTTTTGTGGTCTTTCGAGCTTCTTTTGATTCTGTACCACGTGAAGCGCTATTTTACAAACTGTATATGATCGGTATTTCGAGTAAAATGATACGAATTTTGAGAGCTTTGTACGACAATAACTCAGCGACGATCTGGAATGGGAAATGCCTTTCGGAAGAGTTTGCAACTATGATGGGAGTAAAACAAGGATGCATCCTGAGTTCGCTTCTATTTATTTTATTTATTAATGATATAACAGATAACATTGGAGGTGGTATCAGAATAAATACAACTTGCATTCCTGCCTTAATGTTCGCGGATGATTTTGCTATATTTGCTGAGACCGTTAACAGTATGCAGCTGATGGTAAACGGACTGGCGAATTATTGTAGAAGATGGAACTTGTCCGTTAATTTGACAAAGACAAAAATGAAAATATTCAGAAATAGTGGAGGGAGATACTCAAAAAATGAACAATGGAATTTTGAAGGAGAGCAGATAGAAGTCGTGAGACAATATAAATATCTGGGAGTTCTGATCACAGCCAACCTCAATATGAAAAAACATTTTGAAAACAAATTATCAGAAGCAAAGCGTGCTATCGGTTCAGTTTGGGGTAGATGCATAGGCAACAAGTATTTAAACCACAGCTCAAAACAAAAAATTGTACGTGCAACTGCAACATCCATCATGTTATACGGAGCACAAGTATGGGGATACCACTCACATGCTACTCTTGAAATTTTTCAACGATACTGCATCAAAAGATTATTTAAACTACCAAATAGCACACCCAACTACATGATTCATCTGGAGACGGGGATGCCGCCACTATTTCTGGAGACACTCAAATTACACTTTAATTATGTGGAGAAAGTTATGAGCATGGATGAGCGTAGACTGCCAAAAATAATACTCTCCTACCTGCTAATAAATAAAAGTAACTGTGTGAAAGAATGGGAAACACTAGCACATAATGGTGACTTAAGTACAAATTTTGAGAACATCCAACACGACGAACTTTATAAAATAATAGAAAAAACAGGTAACTTTCTGTACGACTCATATGTCAATGAAGCTCAGTCATCTCAGTATAGAATGTACTACAGTAAACTCAACTACAACTTACAAGAAGGAACATATTTTTTGAACACAAACTCTGCAGAAAAAATAAATATTATATTTAAACCAAGAGGTGAAATGTTAGGCCTTAATTACATACCACAACGACCCGATCTTCTACTTGAATGTAACCTCTGCAATCTGAAAGAGAGAGAAGATGTTTACCATTTTATTGGAAAATGCCCTATTTTGTGTGAATTACGAAAGATATACTTTGGAGCCAATCTTCTGGAGATGGTGGATGTGCTGTGCATTTTGAATGGAGACTGCGGATGGGACTTACTATACAAGTATACTGTTAATGCGCTGCACTACAGAACACGTATTATTGAAGGCAACTTTTGATCATCGAACTATCTTTTTATATTGTAATTAAAGTTAACTTTTATTATGCAAGAAACAAAATATGTCAATCTGGTAGACGGCATAATGCCAAACCAATTAGACTTTAAGCTAATTTATTTATTGAATGAACATACATGAATATTAATTTGGTCAATAAAAACTAAAACTAAACTATTACTGAACGACTGAATAGTTATGGAATTTTACAAACCAAATCAACCTCAATTTGTCTATATTTGAGGTTGATATCAATTAATTGTTCTCAAAAAAAAAAAAAATCGTTACATCTGAAAGTAAACCAATTTTCCTCTTCGAAAGTAAAGTATTTAAAGCCGATCTTTTCTTATCGATGAGTTTTTAATTTCTCTTCGCTTGATGATGCCCTTTACTTTCTTTTTATCCACTATACTGTTTTGGAACAGGCATACCACACCTAATCAAAACCAGTTTGGTTAGAGTATCTTTTAACGTTGCTCCGAATTTAATAATTAAAATTAATTCCTAGGACGCTATACATTTAGTGAAAAACCAAAACTAAACAGTTACAAAAAAAATTTGATCAATAGAAAATTGAAAAGATTATAAATTGACAGTATTAACAGAACAAAATTAAAGCAATCTTTAATAGAATAGAATTGGTAAATAAAAGTTCTGCTACAACATTTATATAAGAGATACTTTTCTGGCTTTTTCATTTGTAAAATCTTGAATTATTTAATCGAAGTCTATATCACGAAGCACATCATTTTCAATTGACATAATCTCAAGCTATTTAGTATCTTTGGAAATATTTTACTTTTAAGTTCATTTGTTATCCTTTTTAATTTAGAAAAGGAATGCTCGCAACTGCAGTTTAATACCATTATTTATGAAAAGCCGTTTAAAAATTTGGAAAAGTGTGCTCGATTTTATCTACTGTTATACGATTGTATAACTCTAAAATAGTAATAGTATTTTCACCTTCATATAACTGGACTTTCATTAAATACTCACCTAAATGTAGGCATTTCATCTCAAGCTCCTCTGCACTTCTGTCTTTGTGGTAATGGTAAGTCTTAGCAAATTCTTCACATCCATTTTGCAGTTCCTGAGAGTTTAAAGTTTTTAAACGAGACAAAAAAAAAAACAAAAAAATGACTTATTTCATTAGCTATATGAATTTGATCGTTGTCTTAGGTGCGTATTAAGGGTGTCACGTCAATGTATGTATGTATGTACATAATTGTATTCAATCATGGATCTTAACTTTAATTTAAATTTGTATCTACACATTTAAAAAAAAATGGAAAGTACCTATTACCCATATAAATATTATGATTATAGGTACAGTCACATGTGAGTTGTGTGTTGTATAATATAAATGTAAGTTTGTAAACAAATTTTAAAATGCAGTTTTCAAGTCAAAATTAACCTAATCGTTTCCAAATTGGTTGGAAGAGTTTCATTGACGGCTCAGGGGGCCCCTAAGATTGCGGAGCTCCGGGCCCGGGCCCAGTGGGCCCATGCCACTGCAAATATGGCTCGTAAGGACACGCGGTTTTTAAACGCTGAATCAGTTGGATTTACCACCCAAATAAAGAAAGACTCCACCATGCGAAACAAATTAAAGCTAAAAGAATACAAAGAAGCAATAATTTACATACAAAATGACATGATGAAAATTGACATGGTGAAAGAAGACGTAAACAACACTATCGTAGAAAAGGTCATAACAACAGATTTAAAAACTAATTTTAAAAAAACTCTTACTAAACAATTAGAAGAAGAAAGAACCAATACAAACAGAAAGAAAACTTGAAAATGACGAAAAAACGAAAAGCAGAAAAAAACATTGAAGAAAACAAAAGATTATGAAGACGATAAAAAATCAGGACCTTCTTGCTCGATATACCAATACCATCAGAAAAGAAAATGTTATTTGAAA
Source organism: Melangyna quadrimaculata (assembly GCA_949320155.1). Lineage (NCBI taxonomy): Eukaryota > Metazoa > Arthropoda > Insecta > Diptera > Syrphidae > Melangyna > Melangyna quadrimaculata. Next base: position 144,397,304 of record OX439483.1, on the reverse strand, counting down.
ACAGGGACAACAACAAATAAACGACTTTTTCAAAAATGGTCGACCAGAATCATTGAATTTACCTGTAAACGAGGATAGTAACAAACTGAACTTGACAAAACAACCTCGAATATCAAGAAAGACCAATCAAATGAACAAAAAACTTCGATTACCTCCTCAAGCCGGCTTGCTACCGTGAGGAATGAAGGCTTAAACCCCCCAAAACACTTGACTAAATTAACAACACCATCTATAAATACCCTTAACATACCTATACGCATTCAATGTGAGAACATTATCTATAGACCAAAAATAGGAAGAACTAAAACTAGCGTTAGCAAACATTGAATGAACATTAGGATTATTTGAGACAAAAGTATATGGACAACAAATAGTTGAGAATGACACTAGCATACTTTGCACAATAAGAGAAACGAAAGGCTTATATGGAGTCGGTTTTCTAATAAAAAAGATTTAAAAAACACTTATACGACGTACGTTTCTTCAATGAAAGTATTTGTAGTATTACTTTACAAATAAAAAACAGACCAGCATACAAGTTTATGCTCCGACAAATAAAGCCACCACCGACAAAATTAACGCATTCTATGACAATCTTGAAAAAGTGTACCAATCAACAAAAACTGAGGTAATGTACGTTGTAGGTGACTTTTACGCAAGGATGGGTAAACAAGACGAAGGAGAAGAACATATGATTGGAAAATTCGAATATAGACAAAGAAACAGAAGTGGAGTAAAACTAATAAATTGGATGCAAGAACTAAACCTGACCTTTGCAAATTCATATTTTAAGAAAAAAGAAAAATATAAGTGGACATGGTTATCGCTAGACAGAAAAACAAAAACGAAATAGATCTTATATTGACAAATAAAATTAAAACGATAATGAATGTTTCAACACTACCTTCATTCAAATTCGATAGCGATCGATTCGATGGTAAGAGCAAAAATAAGAATCAACCACTGTACATTGAATAGGAATCAACAAAAATACTTCACACCTAAAGAAATGGCCACAGAACAGACGAGAGCATATAACGAATAACTTGACAATAAAATAAGAGAACATATTGATACAAATTTAACTGCAAAAAACATCCAACATACGTATGACATCCTAGAAAAAATCATCAAAAGCTCAGCAAAAAGCACAATCAAGTGGACAAAAAAAAAAACAAAAAACTGACAAAATTTCACAGTACACAAAATTATTGATCCACAAAAGAGAATACCTGAGAGCTAAAGAAATCTTACAGTTACATGAGAAACAAGAACTTAAGGAATTGAGAAAAACTATAAAAATAAATGCTAAAAATGACATACATACATACAATGAGACGAGTATAAAAGAGATAAAGAAGCAGAAGTTCTCAAGTTCGGAAAAGAGTCACTTACCCCAATATTGACAAGGCTTTTCAATGCTATCATAAGAACTCAACAAATACCAAGCACAGTGTCATAATGTTGCTACACAAAAAAGGAGACAAAGAAGATTTAAACAACTACAGACCAATCAGCTTAATATCGACAATTTATAAACTTTTTTCTAAAGCATTGTATAAAGTCGTCAAGGACGCACTAAATGACAAACAGCCGAGGGAGCAAGATGGATTTCGAGAGGGATTTTCAACTACAGACCACCTCTAGACCATGAATCAACTCATAGAAAAGTATATAGAATACAACAATCCATTATACCTTCTACTTAGGGTAAAAGTGGGTGAGATGGCGCACCTTTAATATCTCCTACATTTATGGTCCAAACAAAACTTTAAAACCATTTTTGTATTCATTTTCTCATTTCAAATCAAAGTAGATAGTGTTCGTCGACTCTACTGTAATGCAAAAGAAAAAAATGTGACAACAACAAAACGTAGGTTTTTTATCCGAAATTTATGTGTCTAGATTTTTTATTCTCTGTTTGCCTTGTGAGTCAATGGTTGCTTTGATACCTATGACCCTGTTTAGATTGGGAAGTTTGTGTACGGACTCACGCCAGTTTGTAGGAAAGAGAAGTGCGGTGTAAGAGGTCTCGTGAGGCATGTAGAAAATAAAGGGTCCGCCATCTAACGTTTTTTTTTAACTAAAGCTTATTTCGTTAATGGTAACACTTAGCTCATGTCTGACAGATAATTAGTTTTATCCTTCCGCTAAACGAATATGGTTATGTATACGCTTGAACAACGCTGGGAAATATTGCGATATTACTTTGCCGATTTTGCCAAAAAAATCATCTTTTCAGATGAAGCTCATTTTGATCTTGGCGGGTATGTAAACAAGCAAAATTGTCGCATTTGGGGCACAGAAAACCCGCACGCATACATTGAAAAGCCGATACACCCAAAACGAGTCACTGTTTGGTGCGGATTTTGGTCCAGAGGCATAATTGAGCCATTTTTCTTCAGCTGAGCAAGGAGTGGCCGTTACAGTCAATGTCGATCGTTATCGGGCCATGTTGAACAAATTTTTGTTCACAACCATTGAAGAGGAGGATATTGGCAACATTTGGTTTAAACAGGACGGCGCTACGTGCCACACAGCCGAAGATACACTCGATGTTGATGATGAATTTTCAAAAAAAAAAAGTTATTTGGCGGACCCTGCTTTGTCGTTCTTTCAATGTGGAAGTTGTTGATGTTGTTGTTGTTTCAACGCATTTTGAGGCGCCTCACAGTTTGTAATGTAAAAACGATGGTACTCACCAGTCTATACTCAATCTTCCCAATCTAAACACGGTCTATGATACATTTAAACATAAAGCAATGTTTTGACTGTGACCTGTCTATGAAAAGTTTGCAAAAATTCTACCTGTTTTTATTTGTGTGCCTAAAAATTAGTGGGAATAGCAAAAAGGGGGAGATGGCGCAGTTTTTTGAGGGTGAGATGGCGCATTCCACTGCACACTTGTTCACTTTGGTGCACTGTGGCCGCACACCATCTCACCCGCCCAACGATTTTTTTTTTATAATTCAATCTTTATTTTGCTCTAATAAATTTTCTGAGAAACAGAATGAAGGATTGTTAGTGAACTCATTAAACGCTTCTATTTTCCACTAGTTTTTCATTATTTCACTGATGCCCCTTTGCACGAAATCGTATGTCCTTTTGAGAAATTAAATTTTGAGAAGTTTCTTTGAAGGCTGCATTCAATGACATTAACAAAAAGCTGATGTCGATTAAATTTGCTGCTAAAGTTTAAAACGTACCACGGTACCACCGACAACTCTTCACAGACATAAATTGTGTGGGATGCGCAGAGGAATACAATTCCACCAAGCAAAAAGATGATTGGTTGCAGTGTATGTGTATCATGTGTCATAGAGGGGCACATGATTCATGCACATTATTTAAGCAAACTTGCAACGATTGTGGCAAAACCAATACAAAGTAAATCATGCGCCATTCCACCCACCACGGTATACCATTTTACCCACCCCAAAGGGGGAGATAATTTTTCTTAATGTTTTATTATTATTATAATTAAAAATTGAAGTCTGATTTACAAAACTTTGTAAATATAGTATATAATAACTTATTCAACAAAGAATATTTATGTAAAACAATAAAAAGGTATACCATCTCACCCGCTTTTACCCTATTGACTTCAGCAAAGCCGTTGACACTGTAGAGCACAAAAGTATATGGACAGCACTGAGAAACCAAAGCATTAATCCGACTTTCATCCAAACTTTGAAGAAATTGTATTATAACAATAATGCAAAAGTAAAAACCGACAAAATCGGACGAGAATTCATCATAAAAAGACGAGTTCGACAAGGAGACACCATTTCCCCGCCACTTTTTTCATCCAGTACTCGAAGACATTTTTCGCAAGCTTAACTGGGCCAATAGATTTGGAATAAACATATGGGGAGAGAGACTGAGCAACCTGAGATTTGCAGATGACATTGTTTTGCTTTCCGAAACACCAGAAGACATAGAACAAATGTTGAACGAATTTCTACGGAATGCAAAATACATGGACTAAGATTAAACCTAAAAAAAAAAGCAAAGTCATGACGAACCACATAAGGAAGGACATCTCGCTTGACACTGGAAAAATTCACTATGTTGATGACTACGTTTACCTCGGACAACTAAAATAATTTAAGAAACAAGAAGAAAAGGAAATAGACCGGCGCGTATAACGAATAGTTGGAAGCAATTTTGGAATGTAAAGCAGATTTTGGACTCAAAGCTTGGAAAAGACACACAAAGATGCATCCTGGACTCCACAATAATTCCTGTCATGACATACGGATTAAAATCAATGGCACTCACATCAAATTCACTCGAAAAACTTAGAAAATCACAAATAAAAATGGAAAGACGATTACTCAATATAAGGACAGTTCAAACTATAAGAAACGAAGAAATCAGAAGAAGAACTAACGGAAGCAATTCAACGAATAAAACAATTAAAATGGAGCTGGGCAGGTCACAATTCAAGAACGCAAGACAACAAATGGACGAAAGTAGTAACCAAATGGACTCCACCAAAAGAATTGAGACCGAGAGGGAGACCAAATAAGAGATGGATGGACGATATTCGACAATTCAACAACAACTGGTATATCGACGCAAAAATCAGAGATCTTTGGGCAGAAATGGGGGAGGCTTATGCCAGATATACCGAATATGAACTATGAATGAAGTGCAATATCCCTCAAATTTTCTATTCATTCATAATATGAACTAAAAAAAGTTATAACGAAATACTAACACTAAAGAAACGCAGACTAAGATTTTAATATCAAGAATTTTTAAATTAAAACTAGACTAATGATAAATTTTGATTTAAATATGTATATACAAAACTAATTTAAAAATTGAGATAAAAACAATAATGTATTAATGTATTAAAACTATGTAAATTTGTTTGATAAATAAAGCTTATAATAATAAATAATAACAATAATCAGTTTTTGGAGAGTTATCCATAGCTGGAAACTAGAGCATTGTGTGGGCTCTGGTTGCAAAGATTTCTTGTTTCAACCCAAAAACTAAAAGTCTTACTATGGCCATAACTTTCCAAATAAGGCTCGTAAGAGGTTGCTGTTTTGTTGAATAGAGAACGGTCAGGCCTTTGCATTGCCGTTCAAAACTCAACTTTTTTGTTTCCAATCGATTTTCGAAACTACCCCCTTATCACTTAAAATGCATTTTTTACGAAAGTCTCTGGAACCCATTGAAACGTACATATATAGAAAGGTTTTATCAAATGCAATCAGCGCTTCCAAACCAAACCCTTCTATAAGGCCTAGTTTTCGAGATATTTGCATTCAAAGTTATTTTTTAAGTTTTGAAGGCTTGTATGACTTTGGATGCCTACAGTTCCGCAAATAAGGCTCGAAAGGCATTGCGGTTTTAAAAAGCTTAATGATTTTTTGGAGAGCTATCCATAGCTGAAAACTAGAGCATTTTGTGGGCTCTGGTTGCAGAGATATTTTGATTCAAAGTTAATCTTTCTTGTTTCAACCCAAAAACTAAAAGTCTTAATATGGCCATAACTTCCAAAATAATGCTCGTAAGAGGTTGCGGTTGACGTTGTTGATTAGAGAACGAACAGGCCTTTGCAATGCCGTTCAAAACTCAACTTTATTTTTCCAATCGATTTATCACTAAAAATGTATTTTTTTACGAAACGTTGAAACATACATATATAGAAAGGGTTTGTCAAATGCAATCAGCACATTCAAAGCAAACCCTTTTATAAGGTCTATTTTTCGAGATATTTGCATTTAAAATTATTTTTTTGAATTTTGAAAGTTTGCATGACTTTGGATGCCTACAGTTCCACAAACAAGGCTCGAAAGGCATTAAGGTTCTTAAAACGCTTAATCATTTTTTGGAGAGCTATCCATAGCTGAAAACTAGAGTACTGTGTGGGCTCTGGTTGCAGAGATATTTGGATTCAAAATTAATCTTTCTTGTTTCAACCCAAAAAGTCTCAATATGGCCATAACTTTCCAAATAAGGCTTGTAAGAGGTTGCGGTAAACGTTGTTGAATAGAGAATTGATAGGCATCAAAAATAACCAAGGTTTCGAAACTCAAAAACATCTTAACCACAGTTAATAGTTACCATCGTCATAACCGAATTGAAGCAAAATCTTCAAATAAAAAAAAATAATAACAAAAATACCTATATTATTCCTAGTCTTGTCTAGACATCTCATTGAAAATGTATCTCAATTAACATTCTCGTTTGTTTAAAAACGTCCGGCATCATCCATATCAGTCAAAAGAACTGCTCAAAAAAAAGATAATTTTTTTAAGTCCTAATGCCTACGACTATTTAAAACAATTTTCTCAAACACAGGACATATCAGAGCATCATCATAGAGTAGCAAAATTTCCTATTGATCTATCGGCAAATTGCCCTAAGCCTATAACTGTCATCATCCACATCAGTTCAACCCTCGCTTCGTTTCGATAAACCTCCACAACACACATCAGGCAGCAAGCATCATCAGGCAGTATACTACGATACGGCTAAAGGCCATATTCAATTAATATTCAATGCCAATCTCGTCTATGTAGTTATGTTTGGCCAATCAATAGGCTCATCAATTTATAGCTCCATCGAGGCATGTTGATGTTTTCATTTTTCATCCCTCCTCTCCCTCAATCCTTCTCCCATCATGTTGTTTGCAGAAAAGTGCACTGAACTTTTATCATCCTGGCACGAAATATAAAAACAGACAGGACAACGACAATAGCAACAACGACAATAGCAACAACGACAAAAAATAAGGTTAAAATAATCTCCACCCCAAAAATCGTAATTGACAATGCCGCACAGTTTAAAACTTTCACACTCTTTTGATTTTAGCCCCCAACCCTAAACTCAAGCGGCAACAACTTTTTTTGTTGTTGCAAACTTTAAGCGCCTTTAAAAAAACCAGGATGATGGTGATGATGATAAAACAGAAGATTGCAGCAAAGGGGGAAACAATATTTCCTCCCATTATACATGGTATATCCAAGAACACAGGCGGAAAAAACCCCAACCACCCCTTCGACACCAACCCCCTTGTCTAACAAAGCGTCTGGCTTGTGCGGTGGGGTTGGTTTTTTCGACATATTCTACATTTTGAAAAATTTGCTTCAATTAAAAGTGTAACCACTCTTATAAGCCCCCACCCGCACCACACACACAAAGAGTCACTCACAAACACATATACACACACGAGGTTTAGGAGGAGCGGGATGGGATGGGGAGGCGTTGCAACATTGCTCATTTTTGGTTTTGCATGGCGGTAATGGTCGGTGTGGTGATGGTGGTATATACCAAACCAAACTAAACCAGCATATAATACACGCCTAGCCTAACCGACCAAGCGCCTGTCAAAGTGACAAAAACATTTTCACTTTTTGCACAGAGACAGAGTGAGTGGGCCTGGGCAGGCAGGAACGACAGAAAAAAATAATAATAATAATAGAAATGAACAAGAGAGTGAAGAAAAGGATGCAATTGTGTCAAAACTATTGCCATTAGCATTTCCCCTTTGCCATTCTTAAAGGCAAAATGGCACCCAAAGTGGTATTTTTTTTTGTTCAAGAGGGTTTGATGGTGAAACAATAAAGTGTATAGAAGTGTTTTGCAAAGATGCCCGTAAAAGCAAATATAAGAGATGCCTTTATTTCATGTGGCTGTATTAAGAAGTTAGAGCACTGAATTAACAAAATTGTAAGCAAATATCATCAGTATCAGTGAGTTTCGGCCGAACTTGTAAGGAATGTTCCCGTAAAATATTATTGGGTCATTGTTTGTAAGGCTGTCGCTGTCAGTAGTGTCAGTGAGCGAAACTCTCACAGCCGGAAAGAAAAACACCCCCCATGGAATATGATGACACTTCAGTTCTGTGTGCACCTGTGCATCAAGCCTCAACTCACAAACTTCTTCCAGCCAGTTCGATCCTGTATCCGTTTTCCCACACCTAATTAGTTGATGTTCTCTTCTACTACCGAGTGGCAACTTAGTCGTGGTCTTCCTCATAGATTACCTAACAGTCGACTCAGAGATTTTCTGATCGACTAACTCCTTTGACCGCTGATGTCAGTTTGCTCTAATTGACCCAGCCATCTAGTTGTTGACTTTGTACTTATTAGTCTAGTCTAGTTAGTGTTGCTTTGAAGCCAGCAAAACGCGTATCTTATTATTAACTTCCCTTTTATACAGATGAGTCCAAAAATCAACCACAGAATTTTCCTCTATGAACTGCTCAAAGCGTTTGCCTCATACGAGTTTGACAAGATTGTGCACAATACAGCAGAACTTGATAGGATGAGAAAGCAATCTTTTGGTAAGGCATTTCTTGCAACCTTGACGAACTTTCCGAAATGAAGTTCAATAAATTGAGCTCTTTTTTTCAACTTGACGAAATGGCCCTAGCATTGACGTCGGTTTGTTCTGCATCATCTTTTCCGTCGAAACCCTGTGATTGCAAGCAAGCAGACTTCTCTAGATTTGAAGGAAGCTATTGTTGCAAGTACAAATTTACTTTTGGTTTTCTGAACGAGGTATGGTTTATTTTTTTTTCAAAATTCCTGAGCCAGTTACCACATACACAAGTATCTACAAAAACTGTATATGAAGTCTAAGCGCAAATTGTCAGAAATTTCACCGGAAACCATTAAATCTAACAAAAGACACATAAATATCTAAACATGGCAGTGGGAAACATGACCACCGCAGAGCTTTAATCACTTTTCACCAAAACTGAAAGACATTGCTACGAAACGAGATGTCCTAACAGTATCAACCGGAATCCAGCTACTTCGTTCACAAAATTGGCATCTTTTCAACCGTCTGTCTGATATGGAGAACTATTGTCAAAGTCTAGAGCTTCAACTTGAAATACTTGTACATAAATCGAACGAAAATACTGTTGTTGTGCATTTTCCAGCTGCGGATAAAAACAATAATATTGAATTTTCAAAAAAAACATGTAAAGGCCTTAACCAGCTACAAGAAGATGCAGTCTTGCCAATTAAAAGCGTCCAAGAATTCACTTACCGCAACACAAACAAGTCGATTGTAGTTCTTAATTTTCACCCGGGTGACAATGCGAGCAAAATATTGGACTCCACCGCACAGCTCAGCTCAAAGGTTCTGGAATTGTTATTCACCGAGAACAATCCCTCATTAATCGCCAAAAGAGAAAAACACTTGACGAAATCAAAACTCAACTTCTTAGACTCTCACCTATCGCAAAAAAAACAAAAAAAGGTGTAAAACTTGATATTAATGGACAATTATTTGATTTCAATATTGTAAAAGGGGTGTTGATCAAAACAACCGATCAGTTGTCACTTGTCAAAAATGTGTTCGGCGAGGCCGGCCTGCAATACTTTGATAACTCTCTTCCGATTGAAGCGACATCTCCACGTCAACTTGCAAGCGGTAGTCAACGTAGTAGAAGTCATCAACCTTAGGATAGTATTGCCGTCTGTCAAACTAATAATTTTTTTTAAATTTCAATGTGTCATCGTCTTAAAAACAAACTTTTAATTCCTGATTTTTTTTAAATTAAAACTAATTTTTTCATTATTATTTTAATTGAAACCTTTTTAGAAGAGAATAAAGAAACAGATGTCGCAAACTATTTTTAAAATTATTTCATTAAATGTATTTACGGTAGAGCAAGTGGAGGAAGCTTATGTGCTATAAAATGTAATCTGAAGAATTTTGTAAATTTTAAAACACAAAGTAGTAGACTAGTCATTGAAATACTTCATAGGCATGACCACCACTATATTGTACCAAAATATTTAAATTTCAATAAGTGGAGTCATGATTTTTCAGAGCTACTTGATTTCTTAAATGGATTTAAATTTCCCAACAGCTTGTTACTTGATAGCTTGATGATACAAAAGGCAAATTGGTATTATATTATATAAGAATGCACGCCTGTCAAAAGTAGTTTTGTACAGATGCCCATCATTAACAGACTTGTAGCATAATATGATCATAAGTTAAAGCAATTTGAAATAAGAGAACATTTTCTTGGATTTCTTCATATTTCTGACACTACAGGAAATGGACTAACATATGTTATCCTTGCGGAGCTACAGAAACATGGGCATACTTCTTTCCGATATGCGTGGTCTAGGTTATGAGAGTGGGGCAAATATGAAAGGTAAACGTTCTAGAATTCTGCAAATGAACCCTCGTCCTTTTCTTGTACCGTGCTCTGCTCATACTCTTAATCTCGTTGTTGGCGATACTGCTTCTGCTACTGGACAAACTATTGTTTTTTTCGAACTTATTCAGAAGCTATACATTTTTTTTCTAGTTCCACGATTTAGATGGGATGTACTTGAAAAATATATCCCATTACTGACCCTGTCAGTGATACGCGTTGGGAAAGTAGGAATGACGCCATCACACCCATACTACGCTATCAGCTTGGAGAAATCTAGGACGCACTCGTGGACATTTCGCTTCATAAAAAAAGAGATAATCTATCGAAACATGAGGCTCGGTGCTTAGCCGAATCTATCGCTTATTTTATATTCATTTGTAGCATAATAATTTTGGTCGATATTCTTAACCAAGCTTATGTCGCATCAGAGTTATTTCAAAGTCCTGATTTGAATATAGGTGAATGCTGTAAGATCCTTTATAGGACTGCAGATTCCCTAAACTGTATAGATAAGCAAAATGAATGAAGCAAAAAATTTAGCATCTAAGATAGAAATAGATCTGGGAAAATACCCTAACAACACGGTCCAAGTTCGACGCAAGAAGCGTAATTTCGATAACGGGGCTCGAGATGAACGATTAACAGATGCAAAAGACCAATTTAGAACGGAATTTGATCATGTTGTCATTTATCATGTTATCATTTATCATGTTGTTCATACAGCAGTGGTTTGAATTGGAGAAAGATTTCAAAAGCTACAAGCGCACATCATTATCTACTATATCATTTCTATAACTTATCTTCAACTTAATCTGAAACAATAAAGAGCTGCAAAGATTTGGACCTAATATTAAAAGGTCGAGAAAGCTTGGTTACTGATGGCATTGATCTGTATGAAGTAGTATTAAATCAGGCTGCGATCTTACCTGCTGATCAATCTCCCACTTCAAGCTTTGAATGTTGATACTAAAAATGATATGCTGTCACTTTTACCTAACTTGGTCATTGCCTTGCAGATATTATTAACATTACCTATTTCAGTGGCGTCAGGAGAGCGAAGTTTCTCGAAACTAAAGATTTTAATAAAATTATCTGCGATCGACAATGAGCCATCAGGAACGCTTGGTAGGATTGAAAACAATATCCATATAGAGTGAAATAGGTATGTGATCAAATTGAAAATAAAAAACTAATTTCCGACTTTGCTAGTTTTGCAAGGAAAATAAGTTCTTTATAAAATATTTGTATCAACTAAAATGTGTTGGCCTTGGTAGGTATTTGTTTTTAAAGAAAGAAAAAACCTAAACAATAGAAGTAATATTGTTTTTGTTTTTATTTTAGTTGACTGTATAGAATGTAATTCAATAAAAAGTATTTAAGCGACCTTTAGTCCAATGCGTTTCGGTCCTGATAACAATTACAGTGGACCTCATCAGTTAGAGCAGTAATTGTATTTGTTTTTAGTAAAAATAATTGACTATCAGTTTTATTTTTTAATGTTGGTTGATTTTTATAAGTGGTTTGGAGTCAAAAAATACGGTGGAAGTGACGAGCCACTGGGCCCAAGATCTATGAAAATTTTAAACTAAGAAGATAAATAATTTTTCGATTTTTCATAGATTGGTCTTGATTTACCGGTATTTTTCTTTGCGAGACCAACACTACTTGGTTCGGTACTACTTAAGTGTAATTTTGAAATTTCCACCGGACAAAAAATGTGTACTTAAATATTTGTATAGAAAAAGGCGGGTTTTCTGAGTTTGCCCCAGGTGCTCTAAGGGCTAGGAACGGCGCTGGGTGACGTAAACGGAGAATTAACCTTCGTAAGCGAACGTGGTCGCTCCGTTATCTATAGATTATTGTGTTACTAAGGGTGAATGGTTTGATGTTCTACTGGACTTTCAAGTGCTTACAGCCTTTTCTACTCATTTGCCAATAACAAATAAACTCCGGTTCACAGAGTTAACACCACCGACTCCTACTGTAAAAATACAAATAATTTAATGGAACAGTAGGTAATAAGCTCGTCCTTTATAGAAGTAAATTATTCGAGGAAACCAAGTTTTATGTCCCACTCTACAAAGCCTCTCCAGCGATAAAATAATGGATATTTTGCTACAAATTATTAAAACAAAGCCTCTCCTAAGAACAACTGCACTCGCACAATTTTTAAAGAAGAATGGTATGACTGGGAATGCTTTAAATATAGGAAAAAACCTTCTCTCTCTTGAATTTTTTCCGCAAAACTAATAGTAAACATTTTAGAAGGCTTTACACTTAAAGTAATAAAGAATATAAAACTATTTGTGCAACCAAGCGAAATAACTATTTTAAACAAATTGGTAATGATGAACTCAAGTTACAAAGACTCTAAAGCGTTTTGGTATAGGGTCCGACAGTTAGGCCACTGCAAATCGACGACTGCTTAAGCAGTTGGATTAGTTTCCTTTGCTATATACTTTGGAGAACTTTAAGCTAATGAAACAACACCATTACTATTTCGATACGCACTGCCGGATGTTGTAGTTGAGGAACTCGACGGCCCTCTTATAATGGCTGAGGTAGAAAATGCGTTGAAAAATATGAAAGACAATAAGGCGTGTAAATTTGATGGTATAACGCTTGAGTTCATAAAAAATAGTACTGTAAACTTCCAGTAGCTGCTCTTAGATTTCTTTAACAGCGTGTTTTCGAAGGAATATGTTCCAGACACCTTTTCTTAAGATCTGGTATTATTCCAATTTATAATAAGGGTGAAAATTATTGAGTTATATCAATTTTCTGTAGCCTAAGAAAAATTTTTGCTCAAATATTGTATTACCACTTATGTATTTGGGTGGTAAATTATAATAAAGTAAGTATATTTCAAGGTGGTTTTCGTGCAGGTCTTTCAATGGTCGACCAAATTTTTGCGCTCGATTCAATAGCTAGGAAAGAAAAAACAGTATCTTACGGATATAAGAAACACTCATATAAGAAAAACTCGCTTATAAGGAATGCAGTCCAAAACACCGTGTTTTTTTTTTTTTTTTTTTTAATTCCCTTTGAAATTGATCATAAAAAAGAAACTCGCATATAAGAAAAACACGGCTATAACAAATCATTTCTTTGCACTAATATTAATCTCAAGAACAAAAAAGTACGCATATACGAAATTTACTTCATCAACTTTTAATTTACCTTTGCCAAAACTAGTTTGTGCCCATAAATATGGTTCCATGGTTAATGAGAGCCAGTGGCGTAGCTAGCCCTCGAGGGGCCCCGTATCAAGAATTAGTTGGGGGCCCCCTACAAAATTACAAATTAAGCAAAAAACAATTTTTACAAAACAAACCAAAACATTCACAATAACAAATCCAGTATATTTAATGGTACATACATGGTAGTTTTTAAATAGGTACATACATAAATGTAGGTGCCATAAAAGTTCTTAAATAATTTTTTATTATTTGAAGCTTAGAGAATGTTCTCTCAGCTGTTGTTGTCGTTACGGGAAGCGTCAAAAATAAAAAGCCCGCCGTGATTTCTTTGAAGTAAGATGCCGGGTTTGATGTTCTCTCATCTTCTTATAACTCGTCAAAAAAGCGTTACGTCATTTTCCTTCTTTTATTTTTAAAAACAGTTGTTACCCTCCACTCTTTTCCTAAATCTCTGGATCTAATCTATTTAAAAGATTACTTAGTAAAATACTTGCATTTTGTAAATCATTTTCTTTATGCTGTAGGTAAGGCTTTGGACACAGGGTTATTGATTTCGAATAAAGAGGAAAAAAACGAGACCAATACAATTAAATCGTAGCTTTTTTAAAATGTTAATTATATTTTTTCTTTCATCAACATTTTTTGAAACAAAATTAATTTGGTACAATGCTTTCATTATTAATGAATACATTTTTCCGTACAGCAAATAAAGCGTCACTTTTTATAAGTGTAATTTTATATTCCTCAGATGAATCGATATTCAAAACTAAGCACATTTTTATTCTATTGCCAAAAAAGTATATATTCTTTCCAAATTGTCAAAAAAAATTGACACTTCTAGGACGTGTTTTGCAGCATCAACGACTGGTGCAGTGCATCAAAAAAAAAAAACACATTTTTTTGTTGGTGTGTAGATTCGTGTACCTATGAGAATTTCATGCAGACAATTTTCCCTTGCGTTGGCCTAAGTAGGTAGGTATATGAAAAAAAAGAAAGAAAACAAGTTTTGTGTATAGGGTGTAGCAAAAAAACCTGCCAAGAAAAGAGATTTTTTTATTTATTATTTTTTTTTTTTTTCAAATGTTTTTCCGTTTCTTACAAACTTATCTCGGTTCAGGGGCCCCGTATAATTGATACGGCTGATACCACGGTAGCTACGCCCCTAATGACTGCTTTTAATTTTTGCAGAAACAGCTTAAAAAGCGCTAGCCAAGAATACTCGGTAAATATGTGTTATTGCTTGGTTTTGTGTCTCTTTTGTGTCTGTTTTGTCTGTTAACAAAATTTCCTTTCTTATATCTGTGTTTCTCATATAAGAAATAGTCTTTCTTATATCCCTTGTTTGCATGTACGAAAAACTCGGATATAAGAAAGAAATTTCTTTGATTACCAGAGTTTCTTATATCCGTTATTTTTTGTCGATCTTAAGGCATGCCAACACATCAGCGTCCGTTTGGAATAGGAGCCATATTATGTCAAACGCTTTTGGAACCGATAAGGGAGTACCACAATGTTACGTTCTCAGTCCAATTCTTTTCGCACTATTTATACGATGTGCTTGAAAACTTGCCTGGTGGAGTTGAGGTGGGAGATATTCTCGTGAAAACACTTTTATATGCTGATGATTTAGTTATTCTAATAGATAGCTCACATACACTTCAGCTTCAAATCAATAAGATCAAGCTGTATTGTGACACCTGGGACCTAAAAATCAACACCGCGAAGGCAAACGACAGAAAATTGGCAACTGAGCTGATAGCTGGTGAGCTGATAGATGCGGTTAGTGAATTTAAGTATTTAGGGTTCTTGCTGTCATACAATATAAATTTGGGACCACATGTTGAACAAAAGATTAATGCAAAAACTCATGTGGCCTAGGTTCTATTTAAGCAAAAATATAATATAAATAATTTAAAGTATTCAACACTATTCTATCAATGCATGCCTCCGCTATGCAAATCAGGATTTTGGCTTTAAGAAAGCTGAAGAATTTGAACGCTTACAATGTTTTTTTTATTCAAGCGCATATTTAAATTCCCAACTACAATCCCCACGTACGCTAATCATGTGGAAAGCGGCATCCCTCAAATTTTCTTGAAGAATCTCAAAACTAACACAGACTTAATAGTCAAAATAATGAAGCGTTCTTACATTAATCTTTTAAAACCAACTAATTCAATATACTTTTACGTGCAATTTATCTCCATTCAAAGATTAGCTCGACTTGGCTACGGAACACGGAGTGGAACTTCATTATACTCTAGAAAAGTTAGAAGATTGGCAAAATAAGTTTTACTACTGTGTTATGTATACTCAGCACTATATCATATTATTGTCATATAAATCTTCTTATTGCATGCTCTGCATATGATACTTTATACTTTATCTCTATACTCTACCCACTCAAACTCATTTCCACACAATTCTAAATTATAGCACACAGCACATTCTATTCTTTGTTCTTTGTCAGTACAGCTTAAATTTTATCCAGAATAAAGATTCATTCCTGTTATACCTACCCTCCGAAATAAACGTTTCTCATTTTGTACTTTACAACTGCAACATATAGATTATAGATCAACAGATAGATCAACATTTCTATGAAAGTTGTCTAAATAGGGCGCGATCATCTGAGTCCAGATATTTGTACAGAACCTTAAACCATTCTCTAGGTCCAAATAATTAATTAATTAATAAATAATTAAGAAGACTGTATTTCTCCAAAAGCGTGACTTTCAACTCTCAACCTTTCTTGTGTTCGCGTATCGACAGGAATGGAGGGACCTACAATTTTTATGTCAAATCCGAACGGCTAGGTAAAAGGCATTTTTTCATAACAAGTGACATGCTTGGAGAATTTGTGGATTCCTCGGCAGAGGGAGCAGCCACGAAAAAAAAACTTTGTTTTAGGTGGAAGAGGCTGAGAATTTAACCCAGCCCACCAGCGTGACGGGCTACTACTCACACAATACCACAACTCGTATACATTCAAATCAATCTAAGGAAGATTCCTGGGCTCATGAACTAGTAGTTAGGGCGTTAAGGCCATATTTTAGGTCAAACCTTGCACTTCATTCTGACGGGATGAGCTTTGGTACACTAATAGTCCACATCCTAAGTTTACTTCAAAGAAGTGTTTCCACGGTGGCAACACTGGTAGACTGGAGATATAAGGGTTGCCTTCTGACCATGTTTTAACACGAAATTTGACATAAAGTGGCCTATAAATCGGCAACCAGACATTGATAGATGTCGTGGAATGTCTCGTTGAATTAAGAATACTTGAAGCCATAGGAATATTTTAATTTGTTTACACCTCCCCTACCCTTGTACGCTGGGGGAGTAAAATACCCTCGGCGGATAAGGGTTTATGTTTGTCAGAAGATAATGGTTATAAAATTAATAATCAAAACATTTTAAGATGAGTGTCGACGTAGAATTTTATACTCTACAGCATATCCGAAGTCCATTTTTATCCATATATTAGGTTTTTGTATAATCGCTTTCAAAATGAAGGGAGGGGAAGGTGGAAGTATATCAAACCACTATATATTTGTCTTGGTATAATCTAAGCATGTAGCACATGACCTGAGGGTAATTTTTAATGCCCAATCTTATGTAATCAAAATAATTTCAATATAATTTCCCTAGAAAAAGTTATAACCTTTTTATAAAATGATGACTAGGTTTTTAGTGAAACGAGCATAATATTACCAAATTTCAATGGTTCAATGGGAGGGGTTTACTGGTAATAGTAATTCACTATTCCCTTTCACTCAAAAAAACACCCTTTAGCCCCAGATATTTTTATGGACTCTTTTGATTCTTATTTCTTACGACAAATGAGACATGTCTGTCAAGTTTCATCACCATTCCATTGAAATTTGTTAATTTTATGCTCGTTTCACTGAAAATTTAGTCATCATTTTATAAAACGGTTATAACTTTTACTGGGGAAATTATATTGAAATTATTATGATTGCATAAGATTGGGCATTAAAAATTACCCTAAGGTCTTGTGTCATATGCTTAGATTATACCAAGATAAATATATAATGGTTTGATATACTTCCACCTCCCCCTCCCCCATTTTGAAAATGATTATATAAAAAACTAATACATGGATAAAAATAGACGTCGGATATGCTTTAGAGTATGAAATTCTACGTCGACACTCATCTTAAAATTTTATGAGAAATAAAAACCCTTATCCGCCGAGGGAATTTTGCTCCCCCAGCATACAAGGGTGGGGTAGGGTCCAACAAGACATTCCGCGGCATCAACGATTTCTGGTTCCCAAATTATAGGCTAATTTATGTGAAATTTTGTGTTAAAACATGGTCAGAAGGCCACCCTTATATCTCCTGTCTACCAGTGTTGCCACCGTGGCAACACTTCTTGAAAGTAAATTTAGGATGTGGACTATTAGTGTTCCAAAGCTCATCCCGTCAGAATGAAGTGCAAGGTTGGCTCTCCTAACGCCCTAACTATAGGTGGTACTCCCTTTGGTGACCGCAAGTCATGCTTAGAGAGGAGACGGAAGCCCACTGGAGTTCAGAATATGGAGTATAAAATCCCCATGAGGAATCAGATCGTTTGCGTCTTGTGCAAATTATCTAATTGCGTAGCTTGGTAGATTTATTGCTATCGAACCCGAAGCGTAGGTGATGATCCAATGGGAGGTGTATCCACAAATCCCTTATCAAAGATCAAATATGGCACACTGCAGCGATTATTAAGTCTTCGGTCTAGATTGTTAAGGGCTGCTAACTCCACCTACCTTAGCCTTGCAGTTCCACTACATTTTTTGTCTCAAGAAGCTGATATTGGTTCTAGTTATTCATCAATATTGATACCGGTTCAGCACTGGTATTGCTGTCCGATTATATCGGAAACTATATGAAATAAATCAATAATTAGTTCAAAACTTGAGTTGTCGAAGACGTAGCATCGCTCTTACCCTCATTAATTTTCTACTGTACTATTTATAGAATGCCAAAAAAAACACGGGTAATGTTAGAAGACATTCATTTGAAATATTGTGAATCTTGTTCTGACATGAGAGCTTTGTAATATTTTTAAAAGTATGACGTTTAAGAATTCGCATGCCAGCACATTGCCTTATCTACTACAATTTTTGGCACCCTATAAGTATTGCTGAGGTATTTGCTGAACTTGCTGAAGCAGCATTATATACTTAGCTACTCCTTGGTTATCCTGCAGTAATTTCAAAACTAGTAACTGCTTTATTTAGATCATCTGAGTAGATACTATCATACGCGCGCGGGCTTGAAATCGATGAAAAGGTGGTTGTTGTAAATTCCAAGTTCCCGGGGTTTTTTTCCAATGTCTACCGAAATGTGAGTATTTTATCGATAGCTTACATTTTTTTTTCTTTCGTTACCTTTTTTTTTTTAGATATGTTCACTCAATACGGCAGAACAAATTTTGAAGGTAATTTTAAGGTGACTGATTGCCTGATCAGCTGGTGCAGTTTACAGGATCTCCCTTATTGTTGATCAGGCAAAGGCTGAGTTTCCATTGATTAATGCCTTACTCCAACTAAACATGTTGCAGATGAATAAGATGTTATCAAATCATAAACTTCCTTATTTGCATTACTCAATAGCAAGACCCTCCAATCCAGCAGCTTTATTGGAAGGTTAAGGAAGCACTATATTTACTTTGTAGAGTTCGTTTAGACGGAATTGTTGGTCTTCTAAATCTCGGTTTAATTGTAAATTCAGCCAGACAGCGGAATAAGTTTTCATTATGCAGATGTAAAGTTTTAAGTAATGATCTTCGATTTTCTCAGTTCCGACTGTAATTCTACTGCTATGTGTCCAATTTCGTTCTTGCGCTTATAAGTAGGAGCTTTGTAACATTGGGAGGTTCTTCATACTTGTTTGTAAAACCTCCAAATGGCAATCAAGCCATGCCACTCCACTATATCCTCGACTGCGTGCTTTTACTTTTTAAATCGTAGAGCTAACGAGCAGCTTCGGTTTTTCTACACAGTTTGTCTCTTGTTTAGCTGTATTAGCTAAGTGGCACTTATCGGCAAACTAGAGGGTTCTTTGTGGTGTTTTCTGTGGTCTGTCAAATGGCTTCTTGGCAATATTGCCACTGGTATCTAATGCTGGTTGGAAGCATAGTACATCTGAAGAAGTTCTTAGACAATCGATCGGAAACTGTACTCTTCATCTCTTGGGATTGATGCAATCTGACTTCGAAGTTCAAACATTATTCCCCCGGTTTGACTGTGGTCAGGATATCAGCAGCCCCTAAAACTAGGTATTGATCCAAGTGCAAGATGGCCCTTCGGAACGTTTTGACATCGATGATACTTAAAACTGGTTGATTGGTCAGGAGATATCCATGTCCGTTTTTAAATGTTGAGGTGTGGGCACTGGGTTGCGAGCCTTCTAACGGAAGAATGTTTACCCCAGTTGCTAAGACGTTCAGCTTGAGTCCACCCATTATCAGAGGTGGTGTGTGGTTCTACAACAATTAATGCACATTCAAAAATGTCTTCTCCTTCTACCTCTACTTAAAACTATTTTTATTCCGATTCCTGTACTTTTCCCTTTGAATCCAAGTAGTAATTTTTAAACGAGTATTTTTAAAGAGGAAGAAAAAATTGTTGAAACTCGAGGTGGACTGGGGTGCCTACTTATACCACCAACCCACCTCCCCCTCATTGCCTTCGTTTTTCATGTTGTCACAAGCAGAATAGAGTAATGAGCGAAATTGCCTGTTAGAAATGGCCCCAAGTACCTATAGGGCTTGGTGGGGTTATATTTATGATTCCATAATACCATCAGCATGTGTTAGACACAAACAAAAAAAAATAAAGAATACATTGCAACCAAGGTGCATGCTCCGGAGTGTCATAGTTTGCTTGCTTCTTCTTCTGCTTCTGTTGTAATTCTTGATGTTTTGTTGCAAAACAAAAAAATAAGAAGAGAATGAAGAGCAAAGGGCTTACTGCTTACATGATGGTAGTATGGGAGGTTGCAAACTCTTAGGAGTACGAACTTTACACACACATTATGTGGATGTTATAGCCTAAAACAGGGAGATACTTATACGTACTGGTAAAAATATACAAAGCAAAAGAAGACGAATATGCAGCAGAAAAAGAATTTAAAAAAAAGGATGTCATCGTGGTACTAGATGGGTCGGAGGAGACAAATATCACCAACAGGCACAAAAACAGGCTTGTCTTAAAGCGAGAGAGGAAAAAAAGAAAACAAATACAAAATTAAGTATACAAAAAAGGAAAAAACGGCTTCAAAACTAGGTGCTGGGTGGATGCTGCTGGGGGGGGACGGTGGTTAGAAAAAATACACAAACAAATTTTATGGAGGAAGAGATTTTTTGCATTCTCCAAGGGTTAGAAAAGTTGAAGAATTATTGCGTTTTGTCTCCCCACCGGTAATATTGTTGTTATATTTTTGTGAGTTTTTTTTGATAATTTTTTGTGTCATTTATAGTGGGATTGGGATGGATTGTGTTAAGCCAAGGGAATGATAGAAGAATGTTACTTAAGTTATCTAAATGGACAATGCAACGATCTTTAGATTTTGGTAATTTAAAACAAATGAGGAATTTTGATTACAAATTTCTTGCACTTCAATGGGAAATTAAGTGTTGAAATAAACCTAAATCTATACTTATTTCTTAAAAACTTAATGAGAGACATAATGGTCCTTGGAATTCCGTGGGATAGTATAGACGTCTTAAAAATACTTTTCTTTCAAAATCATGATAGCGAATTTTTAATTATTGGAAATAGAATAGAAACTATATGAGGGTTTAAGCATATTCAATTTCTGCGGCAGAGGCAAGATTATACTTTCTCAAATGTTCTGAACGTCTTGAATTTAAATCTGATATAAGATTTGATTGAATGGTTCAGTTTTTCAATGTATCCTAGTCACGGTTGCCACGTTGGTCATTTGTGACCAAATTTGGTAATTTTTTTTACACTTGGTCACTTAGTAATTTTGTTCTTCATCTGGTCACTTTTTTTGAAGAAGAAGTAAAAAAAAAAAAACTTTTAATTTCCGTTTTCTCGAAATTAAATTGAACGCACTGCATTACCCATCCACGACCACTTCTTTTGACAATTTATTGACAGATGGAAAGTTTGAAATATTTTTGTGTTTCAACGCGTGAGCGTTTAAGGGCCAGTCTGTTCACAGTGTGTTAAATTTAGTATGTGACTTTCATAGGCTTAAATTAACTAACGCTAATCAACCAACATTTGCTGATTAGTGAAATCCATAATTAGCAACTCATACATTGAATTTTTTAAACAAAATTTGATCAAAAAAAACATTTGAGAATTTCCCAGCTCCACTTATCATGGATTAAAGATAATAAGCTGTGAACAAGCTGGCCCTAAGCTTCTCCGTCTAATTCGCTTGTTAATTCTTTTTGAAAACGAAACAAAAAATGGATAGGTACAACAACAACATTACTAAAGGTTTGTTATTGTCGTTACCACACAGCTCAGCTGCTGCTCAAAGAAAGTTTTATGATTTAAGTTTAATTAAAACTTAGTAAACAAAGAGACTTAACTTTGACACCATGAATAATATTATGTTGTCCAAAGAGAAAAACATGTAAGCCATAGCGTTTGGTCGGCAGAAACATTTTTTTTAAATAAGTAGATATCATATGTGTACATTTTAGTAGAATTAACTACACGCAATTTAGTTTTAAGAAATTATTGTGAATTTAATATAAAATGCTGTAAAAAAATGTGATTTAGTAAGTAAACCTTTATGTTTAGTTATTTGTTTCTTTTTATGAAGAAGGGGTGATCGCATTGCCCTTAAGGTAATTTTGTGAATTATGTTGTACCTTTTTGTTTATTTATTTTTGTTAATTTCTAATTATTTATTTATGATAATAATAATAATAATAAATAATATAAATAAATAATAATATAAAAAAAATAATATATAATAATAATAATAAATAATAATAATAATAAATGAAAAAAAAATATGGCTAACTTTAATTTTCTGTGTTTTCAGATTTTAAGTATTTTGGTCACTTTTTACTCGTTTTGGTCCTTTTTATTTTCGATTTTGATCATAAGTTTTATTTCCAAGTGGCAACCGTGATCATAGTAAAAAATTGCTAAAATAAAAATAAATCGGATGGCACAACGGCTCATGAAGAACCAGGGCCTAGTGACTAACAACTCGCAACCATTCCTGTGTGCGCCTTTCGACATTTCGACAGGAATGGAAGGGACCTACAATTTTATGCTGAATCCGAACGGCTAGACGAGAAGCACTTATTCGTGACAAGTGATATTTTTGGAGGATTTGTCAATTCCTCGTAAGAGGCAGTAGCCATGAAAAAAAACTAACCATTACGCTACGGGCTAAAAGACAGTTTTTTTCAAGATTTCGGAGGTAGTTACTTAGGAGGTAAGTTAATAGTGGAATATCTATTAGGGAGTTAATTATGCGAGGAGGCGAATACCTTAAACTCCGCGCAGAAATATATTCAAGATTTGGACAAGGCACTAGAGAGTCTTACTTAAATTCTGACAAGAGGTTAGCAATGTTTAGCAAAGGCTAGAACAAGGGCCTTGGCGATTATACACCCTTTTTTCTAGTAAAAAAAATGGCCCGCGATCTTTTGCTTGTCAGTTCAAGGCGCTACCCACTAGGCTTACTGGGCTATACAAAAATTAAATGTCGAAAGTGAAAAAGTTTCATATCATTATCGTAATGTTTCATACCATATTCCATAACAAATACATAGGGCCTTACCAATAATCAAATTTAGAGATCAGTTAAATATTTAAGTGGACTCTAAATAATGAACCATACCAATAAGCAATTTAATAGTCAGCTTATCGCTAAACTTCACTTTAAATTTAAGAGTAAAGAAACGCATGTTTAAACTCATGATTAGGTGTAAACGCCACGTTTGTGCTGTCGTTCTATGTTTGTCGCTTACAATTGAATTAAATTGCTTGTTCGTGAATTTTGTTGCAAAGCTATAAAACTAATAAGGTAATTAAAATAAACAAATAGATTTATTCCTTCTTATTTGTTTATTTGTAAATTTCAGTTTAAGAGTGAATGGCGAAAAACTAACACGCAGCACGCAGCCTAAAATTTGTTTGATGACTTTTTTATGATAACCAAGATGTCCTTGGCCGCGATATTTTTTGTTGTTGTAATCCCATGTAAACTGCTGATTACAAAAAAGCTTTTGCTGTTGGATAGCTAACCATGATATCTGAAAAATGTTGTTATATGTTTGTATCCCAAGCGAAATTGTTAAAAAAGCGGACTACAAAATGCAAAGCCGAAATTTGTTTGTCGTCATCGAGTTGTATTTTGCTAAAAACAATTTCAATTAACCCATCCGGTTTTGCTTGATCAGAAACATATATGGATAGGAAGCTATCTTAGTTAGGCAATCGCATCGATTCTTGAACGCAGCCATTTCCATTCACAGAAGCTGCCTGTTTGGCAACAAATGTAGAAGTTAAAGTTAAAGACGTGTTTAATTTGGTTATTGGTAAACACACAACTTAACTCGTCTCTAAAGTTTAACGTGGCGTTTATCTAAACGTAAGGCCCATTCAAAATAGAACAGGATTTTATGTACCTACTTCCGTTTTAGGTAGAACAACTTAGAACCGGTTTTCTTTTCTTACTTGTCTGACGTTTCTCACAAATCTGTACTGTTCTAAAACAAAAAAGAAGACAAGGAAAAGAGAGAAAGGAGTGTCGTATGATGCTGAAATTGCATGGTGCTTATAAAATGTTTGTTTTTGGTGTACAAGAGACATTCCTGATGGAGTATCGAAACATGTCCAACAAGTTTTTACTAGTAAGAGCCTCACATGTGTTTGAAAAGTTTCCCTCGCCTAAATTTTTGGTACTGAAATCCAGCAAGGGCTTGCCAAGTATCTGACAAGTTTCTCTCGTCTATATTTTCCATACTGAAAACTTACTAGGGCCTTCCCTAAACTAGACAGAAACTTGGCATTTTTCCTGCCGGGTATTCAGATCAGAGACGAGATTGACTTTAGGGATACATTTTTTTTTTTTTTAATTTATTTTCAGAGTTTAGTCGAGACAAGAGAAAAATTGTACTGGAAGGGAGATCTATTTTCCCCCTTATATATTTCTATTGGAAAACAAAATTTCCTCTGCTCTTAAAAGGAAGGACACTCCAATAACAGAACTGAAGTGCAGATTTCACTGTGAAACCGGGCGAGTTAAACCAAAAATATAAACTCTGCTTAAGGATCACTGAACTTATGTTTAAACTCCCACTGTGAAACTGGGGCTATAATATAACGGGCTCGCCAAATGCTATACAAAAAAACTACTGAATATTTTCTCAAATTTCTTTTTTTATTTGAAAATCCTTCCAGTTAATAATGGAAAATAATTTCATTCAAATCGCTGCCTCGGCTGGCCATGCAGTAGCCTACACGATCGGTCTAATTTTTAAGCACATTATCGATTGTGTGCAGCTGTATTTCACCAATGGCTTCACGAATATTGTCCTTCAAAGCGTCAATTGTCTCTGGCTTGTCGGCGTAACACTTATCTTTTACGGCACCCCACAAATAATAGTCCAACGGTGTCAAATCGCAGCTCCGAGGTGGCCAAACGACATCAGCTCTGCGGCTTATAATGCGATCTTCAAAAACAGGGCCCAAAACATCGAGTGTAGCTTCGGCTGTGTGGCACGTAGCGCCGTCCTGTTGAAACCAAATGTTGCCAATATCCTCCTCTTCAATTTTTGTGAACAAAAATTCGTTCAACATGGCCCGATAACGATTGCCGTTGACTGTAACAGCCACTCCTTGCTCAGTTTCGAAGAAAAATGGCCCAATTATGCCTCTGGACCAAAATCCGCACCAAACAGTGACTTGTTTTGGGTGTATCGGCTTTTCAATGTATGCGTGCGGGTTTTTATGTGCCCCAAATGCGACAATTTTGCTTGCTTACATACCCGCCAAAATCAAAATGAGCTTCATCTGAAAAAGATGATTTTTTTGGCAAAATCGGCATTTCTCTAAGTCGATCGCAGGCCCACTTAGCGAAAACGCATTGGATGGTCAGTTGGCTTCAACTCCTGAACCAATTGGACTTTGTATGGCGTCATACCAAGGTCTTTATGCAAAATTCGTCTCAATGATGTCTCCGAAATGTTCAATTGTTGAGATCGACGGTGAATTGATGTTGATGGCGCTTCATACATACTTTCTGCCACAGCAGCAATATTCTCGGGTGTACGCACTGTTTTTGACTTTTCACGCTTTGGTTTATCGATGAGGATGCCAGTTTCTTTCACTTTTTTCACAAGATAACGAACATACGGACCTGACGGTGCTTCTCTTCTTCCAAAATCCGTACGCAATTTTCGCACACATTCTGCAACATTACCATGATTTTCAAAGTAATGTCGCAATATTTCCCAGCGTTGTTCAAGCGTATACACAACCATATTCGTTCAGCGGAAGGATAAAACTAATTATCTGTCAAATCAGACATGAGCTAAATGTTACCATTCACGAAATAAGCCATCTAGAAATAAGCAACGTTATTGGCGGATTCTGAATTCAGAATATTATACAAGACTAGCGGAAACACCCGGCGGTGCCCGGGTCTCTTTTGATAAACGATAGTTTGTTAACAAATCTCGAAAAAAAAATTTCCCGTGGAAAATAGTTTTCCTTGAAAATATTTCTGCTGTCGTGAATATCTCTGAAATAAATTCGATGAATTGACCGCCCGATTCCCCAAGAAAACTTATTCCCGACATCAATAAATTTTCAACATCATTCATGTTCTCAATTTTCAAAGGATAGAAATATTGTGCAAGTGTTAATTATTATAAATATAAAAGCTTATTCAAGTACTTTTAAATATCTATGCTAAAGACACCTACTTGCAAGAAAATATTTGAAAAATTTGTATGGTTTGCTATCTCGCCCCCAACTATCAACTGTAAAAGCAAAGGGTGTGATTTTACGGATTTTTGACATTTCACCATCATCACTGTCAACTGTCAAGTGCGATTTTTTTTGATTTCCACTGGACTGCAAAATCCACCTCTTAAATGAATTGGCGCTCTCAGATCTTGACATTTCGACACCTTTCAAATTGAAAAGTGAAATTTCTTATTTGCTGTTGGTGCTTAAGTGCTGGCCGAGACATTAGGTAATAAAACCCTCCTTCATCGATTTGTGCCCTTAGATTTTGACTTTTCGACACACGACCTGCAACGCACAGAAGAGAGGAGCTGTAATACGGCAGATTTTGCTCTTATAGCATTGCTGTTACCATTTTTGTTATACATGTGAATGATTTACTCTACGGAGCGAATGTTTCTCACTGATTTGGGAGATTGTGAAAGTATTCGCCGTGTTGATTTCAGCATAACTACATTTTCACCGACCATGTAAATCAAACGTGATTGGTTAAGGTTTTACCTTCCACCACAATCCAATCAACAACCAGCGCATTTTTACTTACTTGAGAATTATATCATGCCATTCATTAGCATTTCATCACTACTTATTATATTTTCCACCATTCTTACATTCACTTACACATTCAACAAAAACCAGGGAAAAAACTCATACGCACTTGAAACGTCAAATCTCATAGCTAAGCTTTGTACAACGCTCATGTCTTGTTCAAAAAGTTATATTTTTCGCCATGTCGGTCGCTGCATGTGGACATAGATTTTTCGGACTACATTGGATTTTTTCTGGACATGTTCATAATCCTGCCATCTGTTTAATCGAATCAGTCTTTAAAATTGTATGGTTTTCTATTAATATTTTGAATGTATTTAAATAGTGAGACAACGACCTTACCAAAGACATCTAAATTTTGAAATTCGAGTAAGTACTTTTTGATTTATATCCCATTTTATGCAGATAAATTGACAAATTTGAATTTTTTTCTGGATTTTATCTGTAAAAAATATTTCTAATGTAAAATTTTAATATTTGAAATTATTTTGTGCAGCTTGTGAGCAAAGCGCATTTATTTTTTATATATCAAAATTTTTATCAGATTTTCAGGATTTATAATTTTTAAATTTGAAAATATTTTATGGGCGTGGTGAAATTATAAAAATAAAATTCGTTGAAAAGGCATGATTTTTTGGTAAATAAATCAATAAAACTAATTTTAGAGTGGTTTTTGTTGAAATAATCACTAAACATTTATTAGCAATATTTAGAAGAGGATTAGAGCAATTGGTGTGTTAGTTTTGTTTTTCAAAATTTATCAATTTTTTACTAACTTTTGCATTTAAAGTACCAAAAATTGAATTGATTTTTCACTAAATCACATTTTTAGTATGAATTTTTTTAAGATTTTGCAAAAATTTTAGCACTGGAATTTATATTATAAATTTTTACCTCAAATTCATGTATCATTTGTTATGAACTATTAAGTATAACTCAAGTTTTAAACCTCTTAATTTGGCTAAATGGAGCTTTTTTGTGATTTATTTTATTAAATTGCCCCTACTTTTTTCCCGTTAGATTTACAAATACAAAATTATCACATGTTTGTAGAAGAATGCTAGACCTATAATTGTGCATCCTTTGTTTTTTTTAAATATATACATTTTTGATAACCTTTTGTATTTAAAGTACAAAAATAAGTTGATTTTTCATTAAAAACGCATTTTTAGTACTCATTTTTTTAATATTTTGCAATAATTTTTACACACAAATTTAAGTTATAATTTTCTATTTAAATTTCATGTATCGTTTGTTATGAACTATTAAGGTTTGCTCAATTTTGAAACCTCTAAAGTTGTCTAAATGTAACTTTTTTTGTGATTTATTTATAAAATTACCCCTACTTTTTTTTCCGTTAGATTTAGAAATACAAAATTATTCCTATATATTTATAGAAGAAGAAAAAAAAAAAAACTGGGTGGCACAACGGCTCATGAAGAACCAGGGCCTAGTGACTAACAACTCGCAACCATTCCTGTGTGCGCCTTTCGACAGGAATGGAAGGGACCTACAATTTTATGCTGAATCCGAACGGCTAGACGAGAAGCACTTATTCGTGACAAGTGATACTCTTGTAGGATTTGTCAATTCCTCGCAAGAGGCAGTAGCCCTGTTTTTAGGTGGACGAGGCTGGGAAGCGATCCCAGACCTCCAGCGTGACAGTCGAACGCACTAACCATTACGCTACGGGCTACTACTACTACTACTAGAAGAAGGTTACACCTATAAACGTGCATCATTAGCTTTTTGAAATTAAAAAAAATTTCATCAAGTTTTGAATTTAATATATGTAATATAAATTTGACGGGTCATTTACACACCCTTTTAGTATGAAATTTTTCACCCCCTTTCAATAATTTTTATACACAAATTTAGCCACATCTCATAGCTAAATTCTTAGATCAAAACTTTAATAATCGTCTGAGTAGAAATGAAGTTATGACTTTGTATATTTAAAGAACTCTAATTAGAAATTCAATTAAGATAAGGGTGCTCTCACTGGTAGACTATTGTTGACAATGAACAAAGCGGAGCATTTCTATGGATTTTATTCGATTTTTTATGATTTTTAAAAAATCAATTGTGACGCTAATATAGGAGGTAGATTAAAAAGTGAGGTATCAAATTAATGGCTATACTATTGAGATTAAATATAAGAAAGAATTAAATCAATCCCTGCACACACCCACATGTTATTAAATAATATGTGTGAACAATATTATATTGTGAATTTCTCAGCGCAACGGTACAATAGGAATATAATTTTTTTAGACAAGTTCCTAGGACATATAGCTATAATTTATTAGTACATTGCAAATCTCTACGACTGTTAATTAAAAAGATATTAATAAAAACCCAAAAAAACAAATTTCATATAGGCAACATCTTTTATTATTGTTAAAGATTTCTAAAAAAATTTAAGTTTATTTTGTTTCTTAGAAGCTATCTATCGGATAGCAGGGGGATAGACATTGTTGATGCCATAAAAAAAAGTTAGTATTTTAATTGTTTTGTTGTTAGTTTGGACACTCGTACAGCCAAACTGACAAGAAAACAAAAAAAGACTCTTATATATTAGTTAAGATTAATATAAAGGGTGTTTTTTGTAGGGGGAATATGAAACTGGATGTGGGTTTATATTGCAAAAAAAAATGCAATACTATGTTCATGTGATAACGATAATCGCTTAGTATCATGTCTACTCGTGCCTGGTACTATACCTATTTCTATCGTAAAGTGCAAAAGATAGTTTAAGGGATGGCAAACAATGGATGCCTCGTAAAAACACATGAACATTTTTATATTTTTAAAGTTCCCAAGTTCAAGCATAAAATACACAAAAAAAAAACAATTTTCTTAAGAAAAAGTAGTTTCACCAATTTTCAATTTTTTAAAAAACTTTAGTCACTTTGAGGCCACAAGGTTTTCAGCAGGTCAGCTGATTTCAGAGATTTGGTCAGTTATCTACAATTTATATTTTTTTAAAGAGTGTTTGAAGTCTTAGTCTTAAGCAGTCCGAGCACACTTCTTCTATAATATTCATCCAGGTCATAAACGCCCTGATGGCAGCCGCAATGGTTCGGCTTTTATTAAGCAAATGTCGGACTTCCTTGTCATCTCCAATTTCGGGACTTGGATTCAAATACTCAATTAGCTGTAATTCATTCATTCAATTTGGCCAAGCTATAATGCACTCATGTTACGTAATACATAATAAAATTTGAACTGACAGAATTTCAAAGGAAAACGAAATATTTTTCATCTCATTTTTTTTTATAAGTAAATTTCATTATTTTCCATCTGGTGCTATAGCTTCATTAGGTATATCTAAGTCCACTCAATATAAAAAAACAACAACAAAAATAAAATATTAATAAAACAAAAACCATGTTATTTTGCTTAATGAGGTCAAAATAATCATATTTCTCCGTCATTCGCTCCAACTAATAGTAATCGATTGCCAAACATGACGTTAATTTCTGTCCCACTGTGTTTCATTAGCTCCAAAAATATACCCAAAGCCGCTGCCGCACCAGAACACCGATTAGGCCTCCCCCTGCCCGTCTAAAACTATACACAGGCTCTTCGCCATAGCTTCAACCTCATCATCCCATCCCTCTTTTATTTAGGTCATATTGACTATAGATCTATATGCCTAACTAAAGGTAATGCAATCAAATTGTTTTGATTAAGTTTTGTACCGCCTCCTCCTCCGCTCACCGAATATTTCGTCTTCTTATGGTCCTGATCCGGGCAAAACCACTCTTCTCAAGCATGTTTACGTCAAAAAGAGAATAATAAATCATTTTTCGACATCCTTTCGGGTATTGAAATATAAATTATCCTTTTGACATTTCTCTGGGGATGAAAGCGTCGCTCGTCGTAGTCGTATAGTCGTCTTTGTCGTAGTAGTTGTTTTATTCTCTTCGGGCGCAGTGCGGGCGTTGTAGCGGACGTGATGGAGCATCGGTAAAATAAACACTTACCGC
The DNA here is from genome assembly GCA_949320155.1 of Melangyna quadrimaculata. NCBI lineage: Eukaryota > Metazoa > Arthropoda > Insecta > Diptera > Syrphidae > Melangyna > Melangyna quadrimaculata. The sequence continues at coordinate 144,366,422 of OX439483.1, read as the reverse complement.
AGAACTCCGGCGGTAAGCTACAACCTACCTTCCCAACGACCGACACGCCAACTCCACCGCACCGACGAGAAATGGATAACCAACTAAATTTAAATTAATTGAATGAAAGTCTTTAGCAGCCAGAAGCCGAGTGAGAGTGAGGCTTTGAAATTAATAAATTAAAATGTAAGATTTTTTGTTTGTTCTTTCTTCTTTTTAATTTTCAGTGCAAAGAAGAAGTTTATTAAGGTAGAAGAGTATAATACTGACATGGAGTGAAATTGACAGCTAACAATTTTGGCCTGGTTATGCGATATATTTAAGTTGGAAGTTTAAAAGACAAATGGTGTCAAGTTTGTTGTAAAGTTTTGTTAGATTGGATGAGTTGAGTTACACAAGGTAAAGAGTTTTGATATATTCTCAAATTAATATTTCTTTTTAGACTTTGAGCAAAGAGGCTTACTTCCGGTCTTTAAAGTTCAGACACTTTTATGGCAAAACTGCTTTGGTCTGATGGCAAGGGGTTAGTTTAAAAGCTGCAACATCTTAAAGGGCTTGGTTGTGCAACTATAGCCATCCAAAGGTTGCCATCAGGGTTGGATCTTGGATCATTATTCAACACTTTTGATGTGAAATAAGTACATATTTCGAATTGCACACCTTGTAGAATCGTCTGGTTTAATTATTGGGATTTTGATTGAAAATATCTTTCTTTTGATGTAACTATGTACTACTTGATGGGTTTCCCAAACATTTATGCAAAATTCATAGTTTTTGGCAAGGGTGTTAAGTGCATTATTTTTTACCAAACCCGCTGGAAGCTGCAACCTTTTACGAGGCTTTGCGGCTGGAAAAATGCTAAGTTTCTGTCTAGTTTGGACAAGGCCCTAGTAAATTTTCAGTAGGGAAAATCTTGACGAGGAAAATTTATAAGATACTTGGCAAGCCCTTGCTGCAGTTAGTACCAAAAATTTAGATGAAGGAAACTTTTCAAAAATTCGTGAGGCCCTCCTTAGTAAAAACTTCTTGTACATGTTACGGTTACCCATCAGGAATAGGACGAGACTTTTATAAGTCTCGTCTCGCTCTTGTTAAAATCGAAAAATTTCAGTCGTGTCTCGGTCTCGTATAATTAAGTCTCGTCTCGGTCTCAGTCTCGCATTTTCGCGATAAAATTTGAATTTGCATTCTCATCCCGGTCTCATCTCCGAAAAAATACGATTTTCAGATAACCTGTTGACTATTGGAACGAAATATTTTCCAAAATATAATCTGTTCCCCATATAGTTTGAATATGTGCAGAAGAAAATAATGAACTGAAATTGGATTTTTCAATTTATTAGACTCTCTGTAAATTTCGGTCCAAATATTCTGTCTCGTTTCGGTCTCGTCTCAGATGCTTAAAAGGCAGTCTCGTCTCGGTCTATTCATGCGGGACCGATCGTACGACACTTTTTTCTCTCTTTCCTTTGTCTTCTTTTTCATAAATTAGAACAGCACAGATTTGTGAGAAGCTTCAGACAAGTTAGAAAAGAAAACCTGTTCTTAGTTGTTCTACCTAAAAAGCAACCTACATAAAATACCGGTTTATTCTGTATGTATTTGTTATGCAATTGAAATATGGTACCTTTGAAACATTAGAGTATAAAACTTATACTCGTATTCACTTTCGAAATTGAATTAATTGAATTTTTGGCTAGCGAGTTAGCCCGGTGGGTAGCACATTGGACTGACAACCAGAAGATCGCGGGATCAAGTCTTACTTAAGCCAACTTTTTTTTTCTGATGGGGCAATAGATTTCATAATCGCAAAGACCCTTGTTCTAGCCTTGCTATCCCCTTGACAGAATTTGCGTTAAACTCTCTAGTGCCTTGTGGAAAACTAGATTATTTTCCTGCGTGGGTCAGCCGAGCATTTTTTTTTAAAACGAAGTCGAACTATAAATATTAAAAATACCTATAAATACCTTTACCCCATATTCTTAACCATTCTTATTAATGAGCTATTTTTTTTTTTCAAGGAATAACCAAATAAATATAAACATATCCACATACCACTACTTTCGGTATAATTCCGCTTAACCAAAATTCCTACATACCTACACAAATCTCAATGCAATCTCCGCCTTTATCAAAACAAAAAAAGTAGGTACCTACACTACAAAACCAATGTCTCAAAACCTCATTATTTGCATTTATTTGAGAAGGGAACAACAACAGAAAATAATAAAAAAAAGTAGGTAAACTCCATTATTTTTCTCTATAATTAACAAATTTAATTGTTTACACAGCCTGACACAAAAAAATAAACTCTCACGACGAACAATAAAAATATCTATCCCAGTTATATACACACCCTCCCTTGGGGATAAAATTGCATTTAAAACGAAAACAAAACAAAAAGTGAACAAAAAACTTTCCTTAATTGAATTCGGTTAAACAATTACGCAACAACCAAAAGAAGAAATCAGAATAGAGCAAAGTATAGGGATGTACTATATACCTAGTATAAAGAAGGACCAGGAGATGATGAAGAAGGAGGAATATACCTACCTACTGGTATACGTAAAGTGGAAATGGAAATCGCTAGGGGGTTGAGGAGGGAGGGGGGGGGGGGGTTCTTGTGGAAATAGAGTAAGAACATTTCTTCAAAAAAGAGAAAATACAAAAAAAAAAACAAAAAGGAAATGACTGAACAATGAGAAAACGCAAAACCAGATGTTAAGTCTTACCCAGCATTGCATAGAATTCCAAACTATAATACTAAAGCCCTTGGTCCTTTTTAATTTACCCCTCAGGCCTGACACTCACCCACCCCCTTTGCCGACCCATATACCCAACATCGCCACCGAACGGAACCTCTCCATTACAGTGCCAACCGCAACAACAGCAGCAGCATTATAAAAGTAGCAGCAACAGAAACAGCATCAGCAACACCAGCAGACAGAGCAACAGCGGCTGCAACAAGCTCCGCCACTACTACTCGACCAACATTATACCAACAGTTTTGTCAAACCCCCTTTATATACAAAGCACTCAAACCACCCGCACCACCCGCACCACCAAGCCCCCAACCTCAAAATGCCTTAGCGAATGATTCAATTGTCAAAGTTAAATTACTTAATTTTGGAAAACTCTCTCTCTCTCTCAGTGTCGTTCTTGCATCTGAATCTTTATTTGAAATGTTAAAAATAAATGAGAATAAAAAAAAACAAATAAAAAACACTTAACATTTTTTGAGAATTAGAAAGTTACAGTTAAGAAATGGAATAATACAGTCTACAAAATTGTATTTTTTTTTTCGAATTTTCTATATCTACCGCTAGTTTCTTTGGTTTAATTAAAACTACCACAATGTGGGGTGAGTTCAGTGGTGAATGAGTATACAAGAACTGCATAAAGGGTTTCATTTTGACAGTTTTCGTAAAACTGACTGCGTTCACTGATGATGGTTGGTCGTGGTTGTGTTCAGTGGAAGCGAGAAAAAGTGATTTTTGTATTTTAATTTTAAGAAAATTAAATCTTTTCTTAAATTGATTTAATTTACTAATATTTGTATAAGCAAAGGAAAAAATGAAATTGATTTCAACGCCTTTAAAAAAAGACCAAGCTATAAATTTTGTGTTTGTTTTCTCTTGTAGCCAGAGGCAAAGTGGTGCTGAATTGTGCCGATGTTTTGTTGATTTTGTGGGCGAAAAGATAACGATGTAAGAAGTGACGACGACGAAGATGACGACAACGACAAGTTGACCAGCAGCAATTTGTATTAAAAAAAAAAATAAAGAATTTAATTTTAAATGTTATTGAAAGAATTCGAAATTTGTATGGGATTTTGGGAATTTATTGTTTAGAATTTTTTTTGTTGGGATATCTATGCCTGCGGTGGGATTCGTTTTGTATAATATTGTAGCGTATGTTGTATTCTTAAGGCTTGTTGTTTTAAGAATGTTTATTTAATAGTGTGCTATAGATGGTCTCCTGGGACTCTGAAGCAAATGTCTAGCGGAAAATAAGGCTCAAGAATTCGAACAAACTATACCTAAAGGTTAGCTTGTACAGAGTTTTTATATTTGAATCAGTTTAAATTAATATGTTTTAAAAATTTGGGGAAGTTCTCACATCGATCTGATCACCACTAAATTAGTAATACCACCAGGTAAAAGGTTATAAACTATAATTTCCCTAGTACTAACAGGAAAACAATCTTGATTCTAGATTTCGATAAGACACTAGAGAGTTTTACAAAGATTCTGGCAAGGGGCTAGCAGGGCTTAGCAAAGGCTAGAACAAGTGAGAAAAAAAAAGATTGCTTAAGTGGGACTTGATCCCGCGATCTTCTCTGGTTGTCAGTCCAATGTGCTACCCACTGGGCTAACTCGCTATCCAAAAACTCAATGCCAAAAGTGAATACTAGTTAGTTTTATTTTTTTTATTTTTTTTTTTTTTTGTTTTAGCGCGTGCAAAAAGATGCTTAAGATGATATACATAGCACGAGCGATTAGGTAGGTTGGAGGGGATTTAAAAGGAGATACCGATGCACATTGGTTTTGAATGTCTGTAGATCACAATGGGAGGGGAAAATTGAGCTGGGTAGAGCATTCCACTTTCGAGTAGTGCGACTAAAGAAAGAATCTTAACTTAACAGTACGTCCGAAGTTGGGCTCAAGGGTAAACTGATGGTAATTCCTACAAGCGCGAGTATTACGGTTGAATTGTTTAAGGGGAGGAATGCAACTGGCTATTTCACTTAGGGCTGGCCACGAGACGAGACACTGCGAGACTTTTTTCAGTCTCGTCTCGGTCTCGAGTTGGTCTCGTATAATTAAGTCTCGTCTCGGTCTCGTCTCCGAAAAATACGATTTACGGCCAACTTGTTAATAAATATTTTTGATTATAGTTTGAATACGTGCAGAAGAAAATAAATATTTAACTGGAATTGGATTTTTTAATTTATAACTCTCTGTAAATTTCGGTCCAAATATACAGTCTCGCCTCGGTTGCTTCAAAGCCAGTCTCGTCTCGTATCCGAGACTTTTCTCGTCTCGTGGCCAGCCCTAATTTCACTAGAGCACTGTTTATGAAAATAACGGTAAAATAACGAAAATCATGAAACATTTCGACGGTGCTCAAGAGATGAGAATGTTTCTGGTATAGTTCGCTATATTGCTACGAAAGTTGTACTGCCGGTCATTAAGAAGCTTTCGTTTTTCGAGATATTTCTTGAGCTGGAAATTAATCAGCGTTTCCATGACCTTAGAAAGAAGGGACGTAAGCGCAATTGGTCGATAGTAAGAGGGGGAAGAAGACATTACGCCTTTTTTTGGGACAGGCTGGAAAAATGTTGTTTTCCATCCATTCGGAAAGAGACCAGTAGAGTAGGATAGATGGAAAAGTAGGACTGGTTACGAGACAAGATTCTGCGAGACTTTTGTAAGTCTCGTCTCGGATTCGTTAAAATCTCGTCTCGTGACCAGCCCTATACAAAAGCTTACCCAGTGGTTTTGCTAGCGTTGAAGAACACCTCCTCAGAACAATGGAATAGAGATACTATCCGGGCCAGCGGATTTGTGTATATCGCGATCTTTCAGAACTCTGTCAACTGCATACTCTGATGTTTCATACCATATTGCAATTGCATACAAAATACATACAGAATAGACAGGATTTTATGTACTTGCGTTTTAGGTAGAACAACATAGAACCGGTTTTCTTTTCTAACTTGTCTGACGTTTCTCACAAATCTGTGCTATTCTTATATGAAAAAGAAGACAAAGTAAAGAGAGAAAAGAGTGTCGTATGATGCTGAAATTGCATGGTGCTTATAAAATGTTTGTTTTTGTTGTACAAGAAACATTTCCAACAAGTTTTTACTAGGGAGGGCCTCACAAGTAGTAATTGAAAAGATTCTCTCGTCGAAATTTTTGGTAATGAATTCCAGCAAGAACTTGCCAAGTATCTGACAAGTTTTCCTCGTATAAATTTTCCCTACTGTAAGCTTATACTAGTGCCTTTTCTAAACTAAACAGAATCTGGGAATTTTTCCAGCCGGGAATTGCTGTAGTAGAAAAACGGTTAAGTGAATTTGTAAGAAAACCTTTTGACCACATTATGACGTTATTGTAAAATAAAATTCATCTGAAGTTAATATCTATATTCATTCTCTTGATATGCTGGACCAAAAAAGTACCCCGAACGTAAGTTCATATACACAGACACACATACAGACATCTTTCTAAAAACGACGGATTCTGATTTTAACGACCTCAAAACATGAAGGTATGTCAAAATTTTTAATTCGACAAATCGCACCAATTACAATAACTTCCAATGGGAAGTTAAAAAATTATCTAACCGTTTTAAAGAATCGAGTAATTTTATAGACTTATGGCCTTCGATAGATAAAAAAGAAAGTGTTTTACATAACGAGCAATATCATTTCCATTTTCAAACCAATTTCTTAAATTTGAATTTCTTTAAAATCTTGGGCAATCAACGGTCATTTTGACATATAAAACATTTGTCTGCCTTAACCACAAGCTTCAAAAAAGCGTCTTAAGCATTCAAAAATGAGAAATTAAAAAAAATTCTAGTCAATTGGTCAATCAAATTTTATGGTTGTAAAATGATAAATTAGATTTAGGGAAAAGGCCAATAACTTCGGCAATTCTAAAATGAGGTACCAAATGACAGAGATTATATGCCAATGAAAAAATTTAGAATTGGACCCGTTACAAGCGGTACCTATTTTTGCTATGAATCTTTGGCAACTACTCTTAGCCTTGTTTTCTTTTGTTTCCATATGTTTTTATTCGTTTCTAATTTTAAATATGCCTTTTGGCATTTACATTTTACATGACCTTTCTGTTCGAAATTTGATACAAATTGGTAAAGCCGCTATAGAGAAAACTGAAAACAAAAAAAATTACGGTCTTATCTTTAATCCTTTTGGACACATTTAAAAGTCTTGAATCGTCAAAGCAAAGTTCCTGGGATCAAATGATGCATTTTATATTTTTGTTGTTATTTGAGGCTGTGAGTGCAAAAGTGCAGTAACCCACTTTTTGTAATTGGGTTTAAATCGACTAAAACAAGCACATTATGCCTTTTAAATAGTAATGTTGTATTTTTGTTGGAAAGACTAGATACTCAAGAGTCATAAACTATATTTAAAATAATGTATCTCGCTAAGATAAAAATATGAGAGACAAAATAAGCCAATTTTTCAAAATATGGCTACGCCACTTTTGCACTCACAGCCTCATTTAAGAAAATGAAAATACAAATCTCTTAATTTAACGATTGCAATTCAGAACTCTCACTCAGCGTCATCTCAATTTCTTTAATCGACAATCAATTTTATGCATTGTTAAGTAATTTCCTTGAATCTCAATTATATCTTATATATATAAGTATAAGTATATTAAAATTAATTTACGGAACAAATATTCCTTTTCATATATTTTTTACTTTTCATTTACCTCTACAACCTCCTGACGAATTTGAGAGTCTGTTGAGTTAAGAAAGACAATAATTTATTCCATAATAATAATAAAAGTTGAGTGCACCGTGGAACTAGTACCTACAGAACATACCTACATACGTAAGCTTACGAGTAGGGATACGTTATTATTATGCAGCGCCAGAGTATAGCTATATCTGTTCCCATCATCTCTCACATTTCGTTCATATAGGTACATCTATAGATTTCCATGGTATCATGATGTCTTTGGGGTAGGTAGTTTTAATTTAATACGCTTTTTTCCTTGCACTTTTCATTCGTCTTCTCCTTTATGGGTATACTCCTCCATATATGTTTGTTCTTTCATTCGAATGAAAATATGCTTTTTCTGTTGAATTTTAAAAGAAAAAAGACGCCAAATTTGGCTTAAAAAAATCCGAGTTCTTAATAATGCAGAAAATAAAAAAGTACCTACACTGATGCCATCCATCGTCCTATATAATGAACATTCTGGATGTTCTCTTTTTATTATATTTTAATTTACTGTAACTCAACATGAAAGGAGTATGAATGTTGCAGCTTTTGTATTCGTATTTCTTAACAAAAAGAAAATTAATAAAAATACTGAAATAAAGGATAAGAGTGCGGAGCTTCTCGAAAATGTACTCTTCGATATAATATATTTTTTATCAAAATAAATTAAATTTTCATTTTTGTCCTTAAAGTGTAATTATTAATCTCTTTACTGTTTGTATTCAGCTTACAAAATAAGAATACATACAACAAAAAGTAACCGATAATATTAATTACACAATTTATTAAATCAAGATTATATTTTCTGTTATTTTGTTTTCTAAGAAAAAAAAATAACTAATTAAATCATTGAGTCAATATAAATTCTTAGCGCGTGACACCTGTAAAGGTTGACACCGCCTACAATGGCAATATAATGGGTCTTAAATCAGTCAGTAATCAACAAAAACTGACCAAATACAAATGTATTTGAACCTACATTTTTTTTTTATAAGAGTCGGTAAACATCGACCAAAATTTGTGTCTTAGTAGGGTATAACAGACTGACTGAAGAGCCCACTGTTATACCTTGGGCGAAACACAATAATTTCTGGAGTTGAGGTCACTTGTACTTTTTAATTGAATTTTATTCATTTACTCCACTTAAAACAGAAGTAATTTCAATATTTTAATATTTAAATTTCTTCATCTTCTTATTATAAAAAACCTGACCACGGGTATTTATTTTCTAGGTGCACGAATTTAAACAAATTCCCCTAGAATAATAAAATTCACAGTATCTTTTTGCTGTGATTTTTATAAGGGTCGGTAAACATCGACCAAAATTTGTGTCTTAGTAGGGTATAACAGACTGACTGAAGAGCCCACTGTTATACCTTGGGCGAAACACAATAATTTCTGGAGTTGAGGTCACTTGTACTTTTTAATTGAATTTTATTCATTTACTCCACTTAAAACAGAAGTAATTTCAATATTTTAATATTTAAATTTCTTCATCTTCTTACTACATTTTTCCATCCCTCTGTTTTTTGCAGGCGGGCCACTACAAGTATCCCAAAAATATTTTGGACTTTACTTTGACTTGCCTATAAGACAGATAACCGAGATGCTTTCCATACAAGCACTTAGCAAATACAATTGCTTTGATCTTTTTTTGGCGACGCGCGTATAAAATAAATAATAAAACAATATTAATTTTCACTCATAGTCATAATTTACTTATACTTTCTTATTATTTAAATTTTCACACCTCAGCAGACAAACAAAAATATCACCGGATTATAAATCTATAAACGATAACGAAAGCTTATGTACCTACGAATGCCAAATGTCAGTCGTAAGTAAAAACGAGTACCGTTAAACTAAAACAATTATCGTTTTACATAACCGCATTTTAACGATAACTACGGAATTTGAACGATAATCATTTTACGTAATAGGGCCCCTGGCTTTAATGCATGCACATCAGTTTGAAAATAGATATTGCTATTTCGGAAAAGATATTGATATCTACCGAAAACATCGATATTTACCGATTTCATATGCAGACCACCAAATTTTTTTTTCTAGTTAGAGCCGGCGCGCGTACAAAATTCGCTCATATTGGCATACTAACTCGTTATGTACTTATTCATCCTATCCCAGCGAAATATCATAATTTAAAGTTCCTTTCTTGTTTTATGTAGGTACGGAAATATCGGAAGAATATCGATTTTTCGATATATTTTTGTAAATTTCTGATAGAATATAAAATCAGTCGCATGCCAAATCAATGCGTCATCGTAACATTTTGTATATTTCCGAATAGAGCACTTCCTTCGACCGACGGAGTATGTGTTGCGAAGAAATGTTTCGCTCCGCCGCGACGGATGCCTCGATAAGGCAGATTGCAAAATTTTCACGTAACTTATCCACACGCAACTCCTGAAATAACGTATCAATATCTGGCGGCCACGAGGTCTCGGTCGGAATTTTGGGAAATAATATTTTACAAACCCCAACCATCCTCTTCATAAATTCTAAATAATTATAATAAGAGGCGGTTAGGGCACTTTGTTAAAGTTCATAAATAATTTTGGAATGATAACTGAATTTTAAAAGTCAACACACCTATGTACCTATTTCAAATATGATCAACTAGTCATTAATATTTATTAATATTTGTCAATATTCTTATAATTATCAACGTTCTGCTTTATTCTCAGTTACCACAACTTTTACCTACTGACGGGTAGTCTTATGTCAAATTTTAATTTTTTAATGGCGAATTTGTTTTTTTTTTTTTAATTTGCGAAAGCGATTTCGAACGTATGGAAGAATAGGAATAATCTGGTGGTTCACGATATACAAAGAGGACATTAACCTGGAGCATGATAATTTTTAATTTCGGACTTTTTAATATAAGGATATAAGGGAAGGATGACTCTGATGAAGGGGTTTTTTTTTTTGAAGGAGTACTGAGGTTAAAGTCGAAACATTCCAAGTTCGAACTGACGCTTCGCAGCATACGAGAGGTTCGTTGAAGACATAAGAGGCTCGGTTGGTGGCTAGATAAAAGAGACTTGTTACGTGTACTACGAGTGTCGAGGGTTAGTTTCAAAAGAGATGGAATTGTACCGCGAAATGCTGTCAATGGAACCAGAAAGGAGAAAGGTGTTATTTTAGAGCAAAACTATAGATACAATCAATTTGATTTTTCACTATACAAAATCCAAATTCAGAATCTCCCAAAATTTCAGTCTTTTAAACCCATTAATTGAGAAAATTACCCGAACGTTTTTCCAAGCGTATATTAACTAAAATGTGGCATACAAAACTGTGTTTTTAAAATTAATCAAGCAATTTTGTTTAAAAAAAAATAAAATTTTAAGAAAAACGACTTAAATGAGGTGCTAAAAGTCTTATACGGCCTTAAAAAACATCAAAAATTCATATAATCCTATTACTGAAACTAGCTGACCTCCTATCACGAGTCGTTGGCCTTTCAAATGGTGCGAATATACCACAAATCAGGTGCTAAAAGTCTTATACGACCTTGAAAAAATAAATTTAAAAAATTCAATTAAACAATAATTATGGCTGAGCAATTACTGTTATTAGTTGACCTTTAATAAGGGGTAGGTAACCTTTCAGATGGTGTATATTTTTTTCGAATATCCCATAAATGAGGTGCTAAAAATTGTTTTGACCTTGTAATTTAAAAACAAAATTATTTAAAAAAATCTATGGCTGACCAATTACTGAAAGTGGCTGACCTTTTTTGACCAATTACTGACCTTTTAGATGGCATACTATTTTTTTTAATTCTATAAATGGGGTGTTAAAAGTCTTATAATGAGACCTTGAAACAAACTTTAAAAATGCATTAAAAAAATCCTATGGCTGACCAATTACTGAAACTAGCAGACCTTTTATCAAAAGTCGTTGGCCTTTCGAATGGTACACTTTTTTGCGAACATCCCATAAATGAGGTGCCAAAAATAGTTGGCGACCTTGAAAAAATGTAACCCTTGATTAAAAATTTCCTATGGCTGACCAATATCTGAAACTAGTTGACCTTTTTTGACCAATTACTGACCTTTATATGGCATACTCTTTTTGCGAATATCCCCTATATGAGGTGCTAAAGGTTAGGACTCCAAAAAAACGACATAAGAAAAATTGAAAAATAATTGGTGTAAAATTTTGAGCAACCTGTTATTAAAGTTTTTGTAACCTAGGTACTACTTAATATTTAGCTAGTTTTAAAACCGTATTTTTTAGTGTTCTAAATTTTAATTGGTACAAGTAATACTTAACCAATTTCCTTAATAAACTCCAATAATCAACAGGTTGTCCGGAAATCGTAATTTTCGAAGACGAGACCGAGACGAGACGTAATTATACGAGACCGACACGAGACCGAGACGAGACTGAAACTTTTCGATTTTAATGATACCGAGACGAGACTTACAAAAGTCTCGCAGAGTCTCGTCTCGTGGCCAGCCCTACTTAAAAGATAAAATAGCCATTTTGGTGATAATAACTTAAGTAAAATATTAGGAGATGGTATACATGCTAAACTCGTTTAGAATAATACTAGAACTGACTTAACATCGTACTAAACTAGATTAAATATTGCGATACTAATTTTTCAATTTCTTCCAATCATTTTTTTTTTTTTTTTAATTTTGTGCTGTGAAAAATGTGTTCATATCCGGTGCTGAAAGTATAGTCGGCCGGGCACAAGGGAGAAATAGTGCTTGGCTTTCCGACGAAACTTGGGCAAGGATCGAAGAAAGGAAACACCTTAAAGCTCGCATCGCAGCCACCCCAGCAGCAGGGAGAAACGAGCTTGAGTCTACGTACCGCATGAAGATGAGGGCAGTTCACCGTAGTGTGCGACGCGATAAGCGTAACTACATCAACGCACTGGCTACAGAAGCAGAAGAAGCCGCTAGTAGGTGTGACAGTAGGACCGTCTACAGAATTACCAAAGAGCTCACTGGTGTCCAGAGCTCTAAACAACACCTGGTTAAAGACACAAACGGATCCCTGCTAATTTCGGATGAGGACCAGCTCATAAGGTGGAGGGAACACTTTTCTGCGGTTTTAAACCGCGTTTTCGCAAGTGAAGTGAACCCTATTCCCACTGAGCTACCCGAAGTAACAATTTCCCGAATACGCACCGTACCCCCCAGTAAAGAAGAAATTATCACCGCCATCAAAGCACTGAAGAACAACAAAGCGGTTGGACTTGATGGTATTCCTGCAGAGCTCTTAGGAGCAGCCCCAACGACATCGAGCGAGCTACTGCACCCACTTATTAAGAGAGCTTGGGAAACAGAGAGCTTTCCTGAAGAGTGGAAAAAAGGAATGATTGTCAAGCTTCCAAAGAAAGGAGATCTCACACAGTGCGAAAACTGGAGAGGAATATGCGTTCTGCCTGCAGTAGCCAAGATAATAGCAAGGATAATATTGGACCGAATTAAAGACCACCTGGAAGACACACTCGACGCCGAACAAGCAGGTTTCCGCACTGGATCTTCCTGTGTGGATCACATCAACACCTTGCGGATCATCATCGAACAGTGCGTTGAATATCGATCACCACTTCACCTGCTGTTCATCGATTTTGAAAAGGCGTTCGACAGTGTCAATAGAAAATTTATTTGGCTTGCTTTGCACAGGAGGGGCATCCCAGATAAATTGATTGCTATTATCAAGGCTACATATGATGGATCCAGGTGTCACGTTTTGCACAAAGGTAGGCTGTCAGAGGAGTTTGAAATCCAAAGTGGAGTTAGGCAAGGCTGTATACTGTCACCAATACTGTTCCTGTTGGTGGTAAGTGACGTACTGCACGCAGCTTTGTCAAATGGAAATGGAGGAATTCAGTGGACTCTGCAATCTCACCTCAAACATCTGGACTACGCGGACGACGTATGCTTACTCTCTCATAGGATCATGGATCTCCATCAAATGACAACAAGGGTGGAGAGAGAAGCAGAAATCGTAGGGCTTAAGATCAACTCGGCAAAAACTAAAAGGATCAGCCTTGGAACTTCCTCATCAATCCAAGTAAATATTTCTGGACAACCCGTAGAGATGGTACAGGATTTCCAATATCTTGGGAGTATTGTCTCTACGGGTGGCGGAACTGAACTGGACGTAAACAGCCGAATCAGAAAAGCAAAGGCTGCGTTCGGAATGCTGTCCAAAATATGGAGAAACAACTCTTTTAGCTTAAAGACCAAGCTACGACTGTTCCGCTCCAATGTTGAATCCGTTCTGCTTTACGGCTGCAGCACTTGGAAAGTCACTGAAACTGTCACTAGAAAGCTGCAAACCTTCGTTAATAGATGTCTACGAAACATCTTGAGGATTTTTTGGCCCAACCGTATCTCCAATGCCGAACTTCATGCGAGAACGGGTCAGGAGCCCATAGACTCCATTATACGAAGAAGAAAGTGGCAGTGGATTGGCCATACGCTTCGAAAAGGCGATCGGTGCATTGCATCTCAAGCAATGCAGTGGAACCCGCTCACACAGGAGGGAAGACAAGTGGGCCGGCCTAGAAGTACATGGCGAAGAACGGTCGAACAGGAATCGGCACGACTGGGGAAAAGTTGGAGAGAGCTGAAATACATTTCAAGAAATCGTACACGATGGCGCGTAGGTGTAGTGGAGGCCCTATGTCCCGTAAGGGAAACATCACGGACGTAATAGGTCCGAGGACCTAAAGCAAAAAGATATTGTTTTATAAAATTTTTAAAACCATCCATTTTGATAGAAAATTGTATGTCCAACAAAAAGTCTTTTAGGTTAAATTTTCAATTTTAACTTAGTTTTTGAGTTATAATCACCATAAATATTGAAAAGTGATCAATCAGTCAATCACATATTGCCAATTCTCTCAGAAACGCATGAGTTTAATTAAGGCGAATTTCGTATTTTAAGAAAGCTTACGTAAATAGGTTCCACACTAACATATTCAATCATAGAAACCCTTGAACGCATTTTTGTCTTAATAAGCAAGCTTATTCACTGGCCCATTAAGAGGGCCTAGGGGCCAACAGTAAAACAGTAAAGATAACATGCTAAAATACAGACCTTATTACATTCTTTCTATATCAATATCTATAAAGAGAATGACCTTTTTAAATTAGAAGAACGCTTACTTTTAGCTATCAAATTTATCTTATTATCCAGTCTTCTTTTTTGTTTTTAAAACAAAAGTTGCAATAATAAAAGACTGCCACTAATTTTTGACATCATCACTTAATTTTATTTTTTTTTATTAATCGTTAATTGTTTTTATTTTATGCTTTCCTATTTATTTGTATTTCAATTAATTTTTAATTACAGATTTTACTTTTTGCCTAAATATTTTAATTTAATTTTTATAATATTTTTTTTTCTCAAATTTTATTAATTCCTATATCAATTATCATATTTATATATACAAAAACACAACAATATTATTTAATAATAATAATTATAATAATAATCAATATACACTCTTATAATAATTATATTTGTAATATTTTTAATATTATTATTTTTTTTCAACCATTTTAGCAGTTATCAATTCTTTTTTTCTCGTCTTTTACTTTTTTTTTTTTTGTTTATTCTTAAATTTATATTTTACCAAAGAATATATAAATACATTTAATTTATTTTTTCATATTTAAATTCAAAACTAAACACATCATCGTCGTATTCGTACTTATGTTTTATTTTGTTTTTGTTTTGTTTTTATTTATGTTTACAATTTGATAAAAATTATTTTAATTAACTTGTTTTTAACATTTTATGAAATTGTCTTATACAGATTTTGGTTTTTATTCTATTTTGTTTATATAAATTGTTTATTTATTTTTGCTATTTATACTTTTTTTTGATTTTTATTTCATTTCTCTTTGAATTATTACAGCTTTTCTATATTTAAACATTAACATCTAACTTATCACCGATTTTCAAATAAACTTTGTGTCGTCGGAAAATCCTGTTGCGATTGGCATTGACATTTTTCGATTAAAGACATCAGTTGTTGTTGATTCTTATTCATTTCCATTCTGATATCACTTCTTATTTTAATTCTCGTATAATTCCTGTTGGCATTGTCGTCTAAATTGTTATCATTATTGTCATCTGTCATTTTGTGTCGAAGGACCAAACCGAAAATTAACACCACAATCGCCATTTTGACAGCCCGCTTCGAATCCAATTGCCATGCTGCTGCTGCTGATGATGAAGCATCTGGAATTAAGTTAAAAGAAAGAAAAATATGCATTCATGTCAATTTGATGTCCATTTATATTCTCAAATAGTAATCGTATAATAAAACGGAATGGAATAGTGAATCCCTTTTGGATTCATGGATTTTCACACACCAGCATCATAAGAGGAACGAAAACGAAGAACTTTTCTTCACAGCTTTTCTTGATTTATCAAAATCTCTCCCAAAAGAGGAATTAATCTTCGAATTAATTGCCTGGCTTACGACTGAGTGATTTGTCTTACGTTGGTTATGCTGAATATTTGGAATATA
Organism: Melangyna quadrimaculata; assembly: GCA_949320155.1. Lineage (NCBI taxonomy): Eukaryota > Metazoa > Arthropoda > Insecta > Diptera > Syrphidae > Melangyna > Melangyna quadrimaculata. Next base: position 144,350,418 of record OX439483.1, on the reverse strand, counting down.
GAGAGAGAGCAGCGCCCTCGATATCCGACTCTGTGTAGGTACCTATGCAATTGGTCTAGATAAACACAGTTAAGAAAGACATTTCGACCTCTTCTTAGTTTGGGGGGGAGGGGGTGAATGTGTGGTGTGCGATTAAGGGATTTTGGGGTTAGCAATGAAGAAAGTATATAGGATCATCTCAGACCACACCGCACCGCATACAACCACCCGAAAGCGAAGGCGCATTGATTTAATGCGATGTACTTAATCAATATGGCCCACTCTCCATTTCTGTCCTTACATCCAGGCAGTATTTCTATTGAAACAAAAAAAAAAAAAAATAACAAACAACCGAAAATTCGCAAAGGTTAGCTGGGTCGGAAATGGATATGAACATTTGTACCTAACTGTTAAATAGTTGAACATTAATCAAAATGATTTTTATTGGGGTTGTTTTATTTAAGGGTCAACGATGATAACGGACGTGATGGAATTCAAATGGGTTTCTCCCATAAAACACACAGTCACACTCACAAACCAACACAAAAACACAACAAAAATTGCGCATGCTTTTGTATTATATCTACTTTACTTATATTATATTATAAATTTCGTTTCAGAGCTCAGACCAGATGATGGAAAAACTAGCGAAGCAGAAAACTGTGAAAACTCTAAATCGGATATTTGACATTTTGTCTGACACAAATCTACTTCATTGCCATTAATCACTTTCAATTTGACAGAAGTGGGTTAATCGTTTTGGGGACAAGAGGATGACAATAATAGTAATTTTTCAGTGTGTTTATATGGGGTTTGCTGCTTTTTTGCATGTTCCTTACCTATACAATATAAATGTACGGCAGGTGTGGAACGGCGGCGGCGCGGCGGCGGTTTTAAAAAAAGACTGCCAACTATTATGAGTAAAAACTCCACTTGGAAATTGGAATGCAAGAAAATATATAGATTTTAAAGATAATAATATATAATAATAATTTTAACTATAATTTATAAGCTGCTTAAGGCTGAATCTTATCATGAGTGTAAGTTCTTGACATCGGCACATCGACAACGATAGTTTTTTTACCATCGATATTATCGCTACTATCGAATTAAACATTTGTTATACATTTATTTTTTTTTATTTGAAAATAAACAAGCCTCTTTTTTTTATTTTCGTGTCCTTGATAGTTTGGATAACAACCAAGCATTTCAATTACAGTTATTCCAGACAGTTTGGTATGGGATTTTTCACATCGCATTACCATGGTAATAAACAGGAATTTGAATGGTGATTGTTTCCATTTATTTGAATTATGATAACAAACTATAATTTTTTACTTATACGTAGTATAGGGCAAGTTTAGGATTCGTGCCAAAAAAAAATGGGCACTACTGGATCGCACAAGCTTGCTCTCGTAGCTAACAACTTGAACGTAGCTTAAAATTGACAATGTACATTATATAGGTGTTCTTTAACATTATGGTAGCAAATGCCAAAAGTTTTAAAAACAATTTAAAATATAAATTATTACTATAAATTAATATAATTTTTTTTTTATAGCTTATAGAGATAGAGCTCAAAAAAAAGTTTGCTATCTGATTTGTTTGATAAATATGAATGTATGAAAAAAAATTCCAAAAATCGTTAGAGCAGTTCTTTTTTAAATTTTTTATTATAAAAAGCTACTTTCCTTAGTTTGGTAATACACTCGCGAGAAAAAAAATGGAATCACTCAAATAGGCCTTCTAAAAAGAACAATTGCGATTAACACAATATCTATAATTAATTTTTAATGGGCTCGTTTTGAAGCTTGAGTTTAAAACATCAAATTAAGGGTAAAATCTTAAAAATCCATTCGATAGTTTTCGAGCTATCCGCCATAATAACAAAAATAACAAATTATACTTGTTTATATTAGGTAAGAGTTTGAAACATTTATACGCAATAAATGCGCCCATAGTTGGTCTTTTGACTTATAAGGCCTCCTTATCTTAGAAAATAATGGAAACCACGCCTGTAGAAATAAGTAAAGTTGTTACACTACTGCAACAAGGAATAAACCAATGTACTGTGTCCCGTCAGCTCGGTTAAAGCCAATCTTGCATATCAAAGATCTACGGAAGGTTTAGACAAACTCGTAGGTGTGCCACCGGATGTTATTGCTGATTCATCGTAATGACGTTTCTCTGAAATCGTGTTTTGACTAGCGTTGACGTCCAACAATAGCAGAGACAAGTACGATAAAGACTCGTAAGTTAATGGACAGTTAGGAGACGACTTAAGGAAGCAGACCTTACCCCAAAATGTCCCGCCACGGGACCAAAATTAACTGCAATTTATCGACAAGTTTGAGTTCAATTTTTTTCACTATGCACTACAATTGGGAAGTTGAGCAATGTTGGCGATTTACGTTATCAGATGAGTGCAGAATGTGTCTGGATGGAAGCTATAGCATAGAGGCAGAGAAAACAGATGACCTGTCTTCCATGGAGATAAACACTGCACTCATCCGAGAACGTAAATCGCCTACATTGCTCAACTTCTCAATTGAAGTGCATAGTGAACAAATTGTACTCGAACTTGTCGATGAATTGCAGTTAATTTTGGTCCCGTGGCGGGACATTTTGGGGTAAGGTCTGCTTCCTTGAGTACTCTCCTAACTGTCCATTAACTTACGAGTCTTTATTGTACCTGTCTCTGCTATTGTTGCACGTCAACGCTTGTCAAAGCACGATTTCGGAGAAACGCCATCACGATGAATCAGTCATAACATCCGGTGGCACACAGATCACGGCCTTTTCACTAACCTACGAGTTTGTCTAAGCTTTCCGTAGATTTTTGATATGCAAGATTGGCTTCGACCGAGCTAACTGGCCACAATACATTGGTTTATTCCTTGTTGCAGTAGTGTGTCAACTTAACTTACTTCTACAGGCGTGGTATCCATTTTTTTCTAAGACAAGGAGACCAAATGGGTCAAGATGTGTTGCAATTCACTTTTACCAGCACACTCATAACCAAAGACCAGCTATGGGCGCGTTTATTGGATATCAATGTTTCAAAGCCTTGTCAAATTTAAGAAGTAACAAATTAATTTTTGTTACTATGGCGGATAGCGCGAAAACTAACCAATGAATTTTTATGATTTTACCCTTAATTAAAAGTTTTAAGTTCAAGCTATAAAACGAGTCTATTAACAATTAATTATAGATGTTGTATCCATCCCGATTGGCGTTTTTAGAAGGCAAACGTGAGTGATTCCGTTTTTTTGCTCGCAAGTGTAGATATAAAAATTCTTGAAAATTAAAAAAAAATTAATTTGGTATGCTAACTTTTAGTATTTAATAAAATACAATTTTTCACAAAATTAAAAAAAAAATCTTGAAGCTGTTTTCAAGATATTGAATTTTCAAAAAAAAATTCAATATTTTTTTTTTAAATGCAAAAATAATTTTTTTGAAAAATTTTATATGCAAAGTTATTAAAATTGTAAAGGACCTCTTGCATACAAAAGTTTGGTTGAATTCGGTGTAGCCGTTAACGAGAAATTTGAAAACCCACAAATCGGTTCTATGACAGGTACCGTTAATAACCGTTATAAAAAATTTTGTTTTCTACCAAAATATTCACTGTAGTATTTTTAGTAGCTTGTATTTTTTTTTTTCAAAATCGTTCGAGCCGTTTTTGAAATAAATCAATTTTTGTATATTGGTTGTATGACAGGTACCGTTATTTTTTGAGCTAAAAAAATTCGATTTCCCCTCTAGTGAATCCCATAAGAGTTTGAAGTTTGAAGAAAATCGCTCCAGCCATTTAGGCTGCAGATCGAGGTACAGACAGACGGACAGACAGACAGAACTGCGAGACACACTTTTTTCGCGTTATCTCTATTTTTTACTTGCGATATACATAGGTACGTAGTACCATTGAGTTTATACACATAGGGGAACTACGGCAGAGTTATGATATCACCAATATGTAGGTGCGCCCTTATTTGCATCTAGAACAAGAACTAGTGATAGGCAATACAAGAACCATTTGCTCCTTAAAAAAGACTATTTGCACCTTTAGGTAGATTATTTGTGAAAATAGTGAGGAAATAGTCTACCTTAAGGAGAAAATGGTTCTTGTATTGCCTGTGACTGGTTCTTGTTCTAGATGAAAATAAGGTCGCCACCTACATTCGTGATATCATAACTCTGACGTGGTTCCTCTATGTGTATAAACTCAAAGGTAGTATGGGGCAAGTTTAGGATTCGTGCAAAAAAAAAATCGAGATAATAATTTTCCCTAAAATTACGATGATAGAGAACGCGAAAAAAGTGGGTCCCGCAATTCTGTCCGTCTGTCTTAATTTTCAAGAATTTGTAAGTATACAAAATTATTAAAAAAACAACCGCTCTAACGATTTAAAAAATTTTTTTTTTTCATAAATTCATATTTATCAAACAAATCAGGTAGCATACTTTTTTTGAAATCTATCTGTTTTAGATATTAAAAAAAAAATATATTTATTTATAGTAATAAGTTATATTTTAAATTGTTTTCAAAACTATTTTGTGCTATCATAATGTGGGTTCAATTTTCTTGATTCCGAAAGTAAGAAATTGATCAGTGAGGTTCTATAAAACCAATATATATGCACGTTGTCAATTTTAAGATACGATCAAGTTGTTAGCTACGAGATCAAGTTTGTGCCCATTTTTTTAAGGAGCAATAATTGTTTTTTTTTTTCAAATTTCCTATGCTAAAATAAATTAAATTTTGGAAATATTTAACTTAAGTCCCATATTACCATATAATGAAATTCTTTTAAATTTTTGAAAATAAAATTGATTAATAAATGCGGAAGAACAACTTATTTCCAACAAAACTGCATCGAAGAAAGGTCAAAGGCCATGTAGGTTACCGTAGTTTCGGTTTACAGAACGTAACCAGGGTTGCCCTTGCCGGTCTTGAAGAAACTCAAATCGCTGCCCCAATCTCATTTGAGGATCCTTTAACCTTCCTTTTTTTTAATTAATTTAAAAAAGAAAAAATGTTCAAATTTTGATTTTAAGAATTTTAATTTATTAAATACTGTTACTCTATATAAGTCGGTTTTGTATAAAAAAATACTTGTATCGTGGATTGGTCCTTCCTTTAAAAGAATTCGAATGTTACGTCACCGCTTTATTTAATTCTCTACCACGCGCATGCTGTCTCAACCACAGTGCACGTTGAGTAGGCCATTTAATAAATGATTCTTTGTATAAAATAAAAGATTTATTTATATTTTAAAAGTCATCACCTTTGACAAACTTTATTGAAAAAAAAAAATAAAAAAAACCTAACAAAATAGTAAAATTTACTTATGGCAACTCTGGTTATTTAATATTTTAAAAATTAAAATATTCTTTTTTAAAAAATAAGTTTAAAAATTATTTAAAGGCTCTCCCAAACCAATTTATTTACATGGTGATATATGAGAGTGCCCAAACATACGCGGCCGAGAAACATATATGAATTAATTTTGACTGACGAATGTTTCTTCGCCGCAACGAATGTTTCCCATTAGTTTGGGAGAGCCTTAATACTTTAGAAATTATTCTTTGAAAATTATTTATGGCAACTCTGTATTTATATCAAAAAAAAAACAATATCAAAAGATTGTATACAACAACTGTTTATAATGGCTTTCCGTGACGGTCGTAGGACCTTCGCACAGCGAAACCACCATAAACGTTAGAGAGAGAAAAAAATAAAGAAATCAACTACTTCGGTTTATCATGCCGATTCCCCGTGGACGGTCGTACACCTTCGCACAGAGTAATCGCATGCACCACCTCTATAAATGATCCTGCTGTAGGTACGTTGTCTTGGACGCTTGAAAAACTTCGCAGTTGAAGATACCAGAACAGAATGATCGCATCCTTTTATACTGCTTTACGAAGAGCTTTTATTTATGTTTGAGTGATCTACCAGCTTTTACATTGTGCTTTTGAGTTGTATCATTATTGTAGTTGTTGCTTGGTAGTATAATTTGGTAAGTATAAATTAGTTGCGCTTTTCTTCTTACAGGGTGATAGGTTTTTTGTTTTCTTTTTTTAGGCATAGTAAAAAGTAGGTAAATATGTAGGTAATGAAAATCTTTAGTTTAAGTATTAATTCAAAATTTAATATTTTAAACGAATTAATTGAATAATTAAAATTAAAAAAAAAACTTTTTAAATATTTATTTTGTTACAAAACTATTTTTGTTTTCAAAATTCAATGCTCTTAACAATTTTTAGTCAAACACTAATAACCGGATGGATCTAGGACCTTTACTTTTCAAGATATTAAAATATAAGGAAACCAGAACCAACATCAACTCTGGTTGTTGAAATGATCTTTTATCCGGGTTCTTCTTAGTTTTATGAGAAAGTTGGTTTATTTATTTTTTAATATCTTGAAATGTAAAAGTCCTAGAATCATCTGGTTTTCAGTGTTTGGCTAAAAAATTGATAAAAGCATATCATTTTGAAAACAAAAACAGTACTTAATAACTTGAAATTTTGAAAATAAAAATAGTTTGAAAATTTTGTTAAATCTTTTTTTTTCAAAATTTTGAGTTTGAAAGTTAATTTTTGAAAAACTTTTCATTTTAACAAATTTATTTAAAACGATAGTAAAAGAAGGTATTCCTGGCCTTTGAAATAGGTATATCAGGGCATTGTAAGTGTTGCCGTTGTTTTCAATTTGTTTTTTCTGTTTTAAGTCAGTTTTTTTTTAGAAAATTGCCCCTACCACCTAAACATTGGGAAATAAACCCCCTCCCCTTCTGTTCTACACGCTCAAACTTTTTATCACACTTTAAGTGAATCACCCTGTATAAAACAACTTTTCCGAAGTTTCACCATTTTTAAGTCACAATATCTTGCAACTAATTTGTTATACCTACGTAAATAAATGTCATAATATTTTCTTTGCGAGAGAATATTAAAACCTACAAAACAAACTCAAAATATTTTCCGGCAAATTCGTCATTTAAGAGTACAGAGTCAAAAACCGGTATTTTTAGTTTTTGTGGATTTTTGTTTAAATAATGATGTTATAAAAATTATGGCTAACAGAAAAAAAATTGTTAATGCGAGCGTACAAAGAGTTACAAAATGTTTAAATTTTGTTTAATAATTTTGCCAATAAGACTTGCCGTTTAGAAGATGTATGCAAAAAACTGTGTTTTCGACATCTGACGCTATTGAAAAAGCAATACCTTGGGTCTTATGAATTGTATGTTAAAAATCGTTGAACATTTTTTGTAAAGAATGATGTAACTTCGTTATTTAAAAATTTGGAATTTTTGCCAAACTTGTAAAATAACTTCATCTTAAAAATTCAAATTATTTCGAAAATATGATCCGTTTAGGAGTTAAAGGTCTACGTAAGAACCCAGTATTTTTGACATATTATTTTTTTTTTTTGTTGAAATGACGACAAATGTTTTTAAATCGGAATCGTAGGAACATAATTGCACAACTTTTTTTCTTGCGGATGGAAAGATCTACAAGTTTTGTATAAAATACTTTAGGGTCGCTACCAAAGTTTCTTACAAAAAGATATAAATAAACTATATTTAATCATAGTTAAGGGTTCAAAGTACGTGTACAAAAATCAGTGCCAACTTAAGTGTCCTACTTTGACCACAGCAATGATGCAAACATTGCTTGTTGCACTTAGTTAACATCATGTTTCTTGCCAAAACTATTTGCCTGACTTGGATCGAATTTTCAAATTTTGTCTTATAACACTCTAGGCTATTTGATTGCAAATTTTGAGCACAATTGGACAATTTTTGACCTAATTTTTGAGTGCTTCAAAATAATTTAGTTTCTCAGATTTTTTACTCATGGTTAGATAGCAACTCAAATATATCATACATGAATTTTCAACTAATGTGGTCTTGTACAAAATTTTATAACAAACAAGAATATTGTGGTATTTTTTTCCTAAGTTGCATATTTCCAAAGTTATAAAGGAAAATGTCGGAAAAAATGGGGTGATTTTAGTGTTTTTTTTCCTGCAGCGGCAGCGGTCACAGGTTTTCCGAAGTTGCAAACTTAGATACAGACTACTTGAACATGCCTCAACATCATATCAAAATTGCAGAACTACCTACATCGCGCATTGCGAATTTATTGTCGAATTTCACTGGGCTATATGGCGTATACGTATTATTTTTATTGTATTTTATTTTTAGGAGTTTTTGTGACGATCGATCTACACGTTGATTTAAAACTTTCCAACAAACATCTTAAAGATAGGTAGGTATAGCTAAATTAAAAATATACGTGTTGAACAAAATTATGGCGATATAGAGTATCGATTATCTATAGGTAGGTATCTAGGTATACTAACATCACAATTTCACAACCAACGTAGGTACAACGCACATTGTTGTTGTCTTTCCAACCAAAATCTGTCGATCGATCTTTTGCCTTCGCTTGCTCACTCTGCTAGAGCATGATCATTATATTACATATTTTCTATTTCTGTTATCATCACTATGAATATGAAGTACGAATGAAATTTCCAACAACAATTTATAGTCATTCAATTTACTATAGCTATATATATTTTACTTTTATTTTTATACAGTTCACATTTATGTTGAGTAAAAAAGTTAAGTTATATTAGTGAAATGCGGTTGTAAATTTAAGACTATACTTCACAGGATCATTTCTGTAGTGAGTCTTCTTTTACTTTTGAAGAAAAGTACAAATGTCCAAACCTGCGATGAAGAGGTATATCGTTTTATCTACAGCGTGAGGTTAGACTGTTGTTTCAGCGGCTTGTTCGCATTGAAATAGCATGTCGTCGATGATCGCTCGGTTATAATGGATAAAACGACTTCTGAGTGGTTTAACTTTTTTAAAAATGTCAAAAATATTGTAGTTATGTAGTTTAAAATTAGTTTTATTTTTTAGTGATTAATGCACAAAATAAAAATAAAAATAAAAATTCATGAAGATAAAATGAATTTGAAGGCATAATACAATAACAAAGGGAACGGGACCATCCGATGTTTTGAATTCTGTATGTTAAAATCTTTATCTTTTTTAATTTGTACATTCTAAATTAAGGCATTCGATGGACTTTGGACTGTGTTTTTTAGTTCAGCTAGTCTAGTAGGTAGGTAGGTAGTTACGTAGACCAGAGGCGGCGCTAGACCAAAATGAGGCGTGTGCGAGATTAAATTTGCAGGGCCCCTGGGAAAATGATTTCAGGCTGCATCATATAAAAAAGTATCTGTCATAAAATCTTCCCAAGTCAATATTATAATTTAAGTTGCAAGTATGGATTGCAGTTATACCTACCTTACTTTTTAAAATCCTGGATGTCATTTCTCATAATAAAGTCTAGTACGCTGCTGATATCAAACGAAAAATGCCATACAAAAATGACAAGATGAAATCATAAACGAAAAATTTCGTTATGCTTTTCGATTTGCGGACTGTGGTCATGGCTGCCGAAGTGAGTACTAAGGGAGTATTCGTACTCCCCAACCATTCACTGTACTCCCCAACCATTCACTGTACTCCCGTACTCCCCTCAGCCCTCACTGTGATTGTACTCCCCTTGAAAATTTCCAAAATGTTTGCAAAAAGTCGTTATAATTGTGCTAATTCTAGCGCATATTGAAAATATTCATTGGTTTATTGTTTTTTTAACTTTACAGAAGTGTCAATTTTGAAAAAAGACAAAAAATAAAATCTACATTTAGTATATTTATAGAACAAAACAAATATTTCCTTAGTTCCTTCATGGTCGTCTTCAAGATGGAGAAAAATAAAACCTGCCACAGGAAGTTCCATTTTATTAGGAAAATCGCTTGTTCAGAGATCACATCACATGTTTGAAAAAATGTAGTAGTACCGAAAGTCTGAAAAAATACATTATTTATTGTAAATTAAGTTCCTAATGCCAATACTTTCTTTGTGGTTTATCAGATCTGTTCTTCTTTTCAACCTTAAATGATTGGTATGGTATAAATTATTAAAAATGGTTTAATAAAGTTTTATTTCTAGCTCATTTTGGATAATTTTGGCACTAACGAGGTGAAAATTTGTTCGTTATTTAAATCAAATTTGCACAAGGCCATTATATTAAAGAGCTATGTTTTTTCTTGCGTACTCCCCACAAGCCTAAAATACTCTCCTCCAATCCTCTAGAATACTCCCCTCCGAAATTTTATAACGGCAGCCCTGACTGTGGCACGCTCTTCTACCTGCGAAATTGATGATTTTACCTGATTCTTTTGACAAGTCTCCACTCTCTTTTCGCACAGAATAAATTGCCCGGACCAATAATTGTGTACCAGAAATGGCAGCATGGCTTTGGTTTGATTTTTTTTGTTAAAACTTGTTTTATTTATTTGCAATTTGTGAAACCCTCCATGAAAATTTGTCTGCCCTGTTTTCGTAAGAATTTCGTTGTCTTTTTGGAGACCGCAGGAAAATTTTGTTTGGCATCAGCAGCGTACTAGGCTTAAATGGATACTCACAAAATTCGAGGAAAATTCATCACACCGGTTACATCCATTAATAATAATAAACAATCAAGCCTAATATTAGGTGACCAGATTTATTTGAAGCAAAAGCGGGACACATTTTCAAAAATTCGCAGGTGGTAGGAATTATGATTTTTTAAAAGTAAACATTTAAAATAGTACGCAACATAAACGACATATGACATATTAAACTAAAAAGGAACAGACTTTATAATAATTTTTAGTTTTGATAAAAAAAGGGATCAGTAAAACCAATTTTTTTTCCTAACAAAAACATAAAAAAATCAGCCTCTATATTGTTAACGTATTTAGACAAAGTCAAAGTAATAATAAATAGTTTTCTAGAAAATTAAAATTAAAATAAGTGTTTCAAACAGGTAGTTACATATGATTTAATTAAAAATCTAAAATTAATTCTTCTATTTGGATGCAGAATGAATTTCTTTAAGAATTTCATTATTATTTTTAATTTCTTATACAAATTATCACAGTTATCAGGAATGTATAATTTTTGTTTAATCTTCCGAGAATATACACTCGCTCTTGCATTTTATTGCTGCTGCTGAAAACGTTACCATTCTTTTTCTATTTATGTATTATGACGCGTTAATATTATTAATTATTGTGCTAACATTTGAGTTATTTCTTATTTACCTATCTACAACTACCCGTCCAATCTCCAATAAATTTCACTTCACAGCAAACTGTTTTGTTTTCGATTTAAAAATTACAGACTACAAGATAAACCGACTATTATTCATTGTTTAATATGCTTTAACGTTTTTTTAATAATCGTCAATTTGTATGCACAGGGATCGGGATGTAAAGTAGAATTTATATAATTACTTCGTTTACTGTTGAGGCCTAGGTATACACTTTTTTTTTGTTTGAGAAAGTGACCGTTTGACATTTATCACTGGTACACACTTCTGAATGCGGTGTGAATGAATAACGTTAGAAACCTCAATGCATCAAATGCCTAGCACAAAATCAATCTTTGGTGTTCAAATTCTTAGGAAAGAATCCATTGTTGCATTTTTTTAATGTTTCAAGTTGATTCAAATTCTTAAAGCACGCTACACAAAAAACAAACAGGAAATAAATGAGGAATGCGCACAAATTGAAACTGTACATTTCCATTTTTTTTTTCTTTTATCCAACTGTCAAAGCTTCACCAAGGGTTCCCGTGCATTTTGCTCGTGAATTGCCAGTGAACAAAAATTCTCCACTTTGCTCTCCACTCACCTTAAAGAGGACGTTCACGGGTGAGCAAAAAAGCGAAATTTGTATGGGTTCACGATATGGTTCACAAGCAGTGTTCCCATAACGGCATTATTAATGCTAGATCTAGCATTATAGAGAAGAGAAAAGCATTATGAAATTTTAAAATTATGCTTAATGCTTTTGTGGAATTCTTGTTTTAATTTTTGCATAATAATGCTATTCGGCTGCTTACATTTTTATGAAACCTCTTAAGAAATCTGCAGACCACGTAACTCTTAATCTCTCAGGAGGTCCGCCACCAGCATCAAGTGCAGAGGACCAGTGGGAACACTGTCAACAAGCCATCAGAAGTGCCGCCTCTGATGTGCTGGGTTTCACTAGGCGAATACAACGAAACCCCTGGTTCGATGAAGAGTGCCGGCTAGCGCATGCAGCTAAGGACGAGGCCTACCAAGCAATGCTGCAGACTCGAACAAGAGCTGCTGAAAGAGTGGCCCGGGAGCTCTACGGGCTGAAACGCAAAGAGGAACGCCGACTTCTCAGGAGGAAAAAGAGAGAGCACGAGAAGCGGGCGGTAGAGTCTATTGAGGGTTGTAGCGGTAGGGGAGATGTTCGAAAATTTTATCAGAGGGTGAAGCGATCCACCCAAGGATTCAAGGCTAGAACGGAAGCCTGCCGAGATGAGAGTGGGAATATGGTAGTAGACACACAGTCAGTGCTGAGGATCTGGAAAGAACACTTCTCCAGACTGCTTAATGGCGAAGACAGCCAAGATGCCGCTAATAGGCAGAACGCTCCATTCAACTTGTACGATGATGGCCAAGAGTTCCGTCCACCCGACCTAACCGAAGTTCGGCTGGCGATATCCAAACTTAAGTCGTACAAGGCTGCAGGTGCGGATGGCTTACAAGCCGAACTATTTAAATCAGCGGGAGATGAATTGGCTAGGAGCATACACCAGCTCATCTGCAAAATTTGGTCGGAGGAAAGTATGCCCGATGAATGGAACCTCGGTATAGTGTGCCCCATCCATAAAAAGGGAGATGTTCCGAAATGTACCAACTACAGAGGAATTAGTCTCCTAAACGTCGCTTATAAAATCTTGTCGGCCATCCTGTGTGACCGCTTAAAACCTTTTGTCAACGATCTGATCGGCCCTTATCAGTGCGGTTTTAGGCCAGGCAAGTCAACCGTCGATCAAATGTTCACACTCCGACAGATTTTAAAAAAATCCCGGGAATTCCAGATCGATACACACCACCTTTTTATCGATTTTAAAGTCGCGTATGATAGCGTGAAAAGGGACGAATTATACAGAGCCATGTCGAGTCTCGGCATCCCTGCCAAACTCGTCCGCTTGTGCAGGATGACGATGGAGAAATCTCGCTGCTCCGTCAAAATTGGTAAGAACACCACCGATTCCTTTGATGTTGAGAAAGGATTGAGGCAAGGCGACGCGTTATCATGCAACCTATTCAACATCGTTATTGAAGCCATTGTACGCAACGCACATGTCAACACCAGCGGTACAATCTATCAAAAGTCCGTTAAATTGCTTGCATATGCAGATGACATAGACATTGTCGGCAGAACGAAGCGAGCTGTGGCAGGGGCATTTGCGAGCATTGAATCGGAGGCGGCTAGAATGGGATTGGCGGTTAATGAGGACAAGACGAAGTATATGCTGTCATCGAGAGAGGAATCTCAACATCGTCGACTCGGGCAAAATATCACGATGGACAGATATAACTTCGAAGTTGTCAAGGACTTTGTCTACCTGGGCTCCACTATTACATCGCAGAATGACATCAGTGCAGAGATCAAGCGAAGAATTACTCTTGCCAACCGCTGTTTCTTCGGTCTAAGAAGGCATTTAAGTAGTAAGGCCCTCTCTCAGAGAACCAAGGAGACTTTATACAAAACCCTTATCATCCCGGTCCTGCTTTATGGGTCAAAAGCATGGACACTGAAAGATTCGGATAAAAATCTGCTAGGGTGCTTTGAGAGAAAGATTCTTCGTGTGATTTTCGGTCCGGTGTGTATCGAAGGAGTATGGAGGAGAAGATTCAACGACGAACTATACGGGCTATACAGCGACGTTGACCTGGTCAAAAAGCTAAAAATACAGCGGCTGAGATGGCTGGGGCACGTGGAGCGTATGGACAGCAACGCACCTGCCCGACGAGTCTTCGAATCCAACCCCGATGGGATACGCAGCAGAGGAAGAACCCGTAACAGGTGGCGCAATCAAGTGAATGACGACATCAAAGCACTCGGTGTGCGCAACTGGAAGCGGCTAGCTAGGGACAGAGCTGGCTGGAGGGGCTTGTTAGTTGAGGCCGAAGCCCATCCTGGGCTGTGAGCGCCATCAAAAGTTAAAGTAAGTTAAGAAATCTGCTATGAGATCTCATAAGTTCGAAATTCACAAAACACAATTGATTTTTGGATACAGCTACAAATTTTTTAAGATGCAGCTGGGGAAAATATGCTTAAGGAGTTATAGGTCGATTTAAGATTGGCATTGGACTGACTTCACTTCCCATTTCAAATGCTTAGTTTGAGCGCCTGTTCAGCCAAACAAATATAATTAAAACAAAAATTGGTCATAAAATTGGAAAAGAATTATTGAACAGCATTATCCAATCCAAATACGCAAGGGGCTAAAGATAGAAGATAAATGCTACTTTGATACTAAGGTTTCAAGAAGTGTTATAGAGGAAGTTGGCGAAGTATGAAAAACCGAAGGGTGAAGAAGATTATTTGTGTGAAGAACTTTGGGCTATAACCCGTTATTTAAATAAAATCATAAAATAGATAAGATATTAAAAAAATGGGCACGACTGGATCGCACAAAACTTGCTCTTGTAGCTAACAACTTTAACGTAGCTTAAAATAGACAATGTAGGTACATTTTTATTGGTTTCATAACAAAAAAGTTTTAAAAACAATTTAAAAAACAATTTAAAATATAAATGATTACTATGTGAATCATTATAAATTAGTTGTTTTAATAGGTTAAACAGATCGATCTCAACAAAAAGAACACCATCTGAATTTTTTAATAAATATGAATTTATGAAAAAAAAATTCAAACATCGTTAGAGCGGTTTTTTTTAAATTAATTTTTTATTTATAAAAAATCTTGAACTTTTTTTAAAATAAAATTTGGTATGCAAACTTTTAGTATTAAATAAAATACAATTTTTCACTAAATTAAAAACAAATTCTTAAGTCCGTTTTCCAGATATTAAATTTTCAAAAAAAAAGTTTCAAAAATTATTTTTTTCGAAAATTTTTGTATGCAAATTTGTTAAAATTGTAAGCGACCTTTTTGGTTGAAATCGGTGTTGTAGTTAACGAGAAATTTGAAAAGCAAAAAATCAGTTGTATGACAGGTACCGTTAATAACCGTTACACATTTTTTTTTTCTACCAAAGTATTGATTTTAGTAATTTTGGTACCTTGTAATTTTTTTTGAAAATCGTTAGAGTCGTTTTTTAAATAAATCAATTTTTGTATATAAGTTGTATGACAGGTACCGTTATTTTTTGAGCCAATAAAAAATTTCAATTTCCCCTCTAGGGAACCTTAAGTCCAAAATTTGAAGAAAATCACTTTAGCCGTTTAGGCTGCAGTTCGAGGTTCGAGGTACAGACAGACAGACAGCCAGACAGACAGACAGACAGACAGACGGAAAGACAGACGGACAGACAGACGGACAGACAGACGGACCGACAGACGGACAGACAGACAGAATTGCGAGACCCACTTTTTTCCCGTTCTCTTTAATCGTAATGTTATGGAAAATTATTATCTCGAATTTTTTTTTGTACGAATCCTTAACTTGCCCTGTAGGTACTACGTATAGCGCAAGTAAAAATAAGAATGTGATATATGTAAGTCTGACCGATTTAAAATTAAATAATTAACTACTAAAACCTATTCTTACTTAAAAATAGTTTGCTGTAAAAGTTCCTATCATCTATTTACATTTACCCAAAGCTTTAATTGCCAAATGCACCTAGCTCTTTTAAATTTTTATTGCTTTGTTAGATTTTAAAATGACATTTATCGGTTGCACCGACCACTTTTAATTCTAAAAGCACAACAAATTGTTATTTTTGAATGAATTTTGTTTTGTTTTCGTTTTTTTTTTTGTTATAGGTATATGGAGATATTACCTTTGTATGTATGTTAGGTATTTATAAGAAAAAAAAAATATTTATTTTGCATTTTTATAGAATGTTTATTTTTTAATCATCGATATGGACGTTTTTATATGAATTTTGAAATCTAGCATTTTGTTTTTGGAGCTCCCATACGATCTAGCATTATAAAATTTGAACTCTAGCTTTATGAAATTTTAGATTATGGCAGGTATCTTTTAATTGATCTTGTCAAGTAGAAATTCGGAACATTTTAATTGTACCTAGGTCGTTTTTTTAAATGTTTTAATTATTATTTTTTGTAGGATTCTTCCTATAAGTACCTAGCAAACATGTTTAGAGTAGTCAATTATAGAAATTACTCGATGTTTATTGATTATCGTTTCTTAATTAATGCATTACAAATTTAACCAATAATTCTATTAGAGATATTATGATGTTACTTACTTTTATTGTAATGATGTGTTAAGTATTGTTCATTTTGATCATCGAATTCACCATCACCTGGCTGATCAAATGGATATAAATTTACATCTGGTGAACGACCTGAAGCTAATATCCTTGGTCGATCTTCTTCGATGAGTTTTTCTGTTTCTTGTTCGTAGATTTCATGGATGCGAGCTGTGCATTTTAGCTTAATTAAGTAAAAAAAAAAAAAAAAAAAATTAGTAAATACATAAATTAGCATTTTGGCTAAATAATAGTTACATAGGTTATCCGATAAAGGAAAAATGTGGAAAATATATAGGTAGGTAGGTACCTAGGTAAGCATCCATTTGAGTATAGGCATTTACTTACTTTGAGTCGTCCTTTAATAAAATGTTGATACGTCACAATAAAATTAATTTCTAACACAGAAGATTCAAGATTTTCTTCGGTGTGCTTTTGCACTTCATATGTTCGAATGTAATTTGGAAGGACCTGAAATTTTAAAAAGAAAAGGTTAAGTAACTTGGCCCAACACCCAACTGATGCTACAAAATGTCAATTTATGTATTGAAAAAAGAAGTTTTTTTGCTTTGATTTTCACATGTTCCTAATATAAGATTGTGTAGATTTTAAGATTTTTTTTTGAAAATATTCAAAAATGGTCTTTAGAGCCAAAAATCCATTTTTGAACGAGCCCACTTTTTCGAAAATCTAAATTTTGAAAAATGTTCCGGATTTTTCTAATTGTTCTGAACACTCTTCCAAAGTTTTGGAGCTCTCTGTTCAAAACTTCTAAAGTTATGTACAAAATTAAAAAAAAATATGTCCCCCCTTTTTTTGAAATTTCAACTTTTTGTATTTTTGTCAGGTTATTAAAATTGTTCTTGCAATTGTTCCAGAAAATTAAAGTTTAAAAGTGTGCATTTTAAATGAGTAATGATAGATTAGTAATGAGATTCTCTTAGGAGTTTAAAGATCCGTACATTTAAAAAACACTTTATTGTTCACTTGTTCGGCCAGTGTTAGAATATTGTAGCAGCGTTTGGTGCCCTAGTTATGTCATCCATATAAAGAAAATTGAAAGTGTTCAAAAACGCTTTCTGTTGTTTGCCCTTCGACATCTTCCATGGAACCCAACTAAACACTTACCACCATATGAAAGTCGACTCAGTCTGACAAACTTATCGACGCTAGAGAAAAGGAGAGAGGTAAATAATGTCATGTTCCTTTTAAAACTTTTGGCAGGATCTATCGACTCATCTTTTATACTAAGCAACATCAATACGCATCCAAGAATAACAAGAAGTCCAGAATTTTTCTACTTATCATTTTCTAGAGTCAATTATGGTCTAAATGAACCTCTTAATGTTATGAGTAGAAACTTTAATAAATATTTTTAGCCCAGTCAAATTAGAGAAAAAAAGCCCTAACCCGGACAAAATTGTTTACAGGTATATTTTTTAGTGGAAATGTTCAGAACAGTGTCCTTAATCAACTGTTAAAAGTCCCAATCAATCCGCGTGGCGTACGACCACAATCTTGAAAAAAATGCAGCCATCTTGCACTCTTTGTTTGTGGCTATATCTCTGGAACTTGTTGCCCTAAAAAGACCATTGAACTGTCGACTGGACAAGCTTAGACTGACAAAATCAGGGAATTAAATACAAATTAGTTTCAGGTGTTGCATGGCTACTGTTTTGAATTAAATGAATTTAATAGAGTAAATTGCAGTGCAAATTCGAAAAAATTAAGAATGTCCCATAAATACTTACTAAAAAGCTGAAATTAAGAGGACATGTTCACAACAATACCAATAATCATATGTGTTAAACTGCCATTTATAAAAGAGTACCATCATTTATATTTGTCGGCTTTTGGCTGTACTTGAGGTATATTTTTGTCCTAGAAAGATCATTCAAAAGTAAAATGGACATGCTGTGGGGATGGGCGTTAAAGAATAGAATAGCAGTCCCTTCTACAGCTGATCCTACTCCAGAGGATATTCTAAAAATTATATCAGGCAACTGCGAATGTTAATGCGAGCGGAGCTGTGTTTGCCGACAAAGTGGTCTTAGCTGCATGGCAATCTGTGGTTATTGCGCCATTCGGTCATGGTTGTTTTAATTGATCAGAATACATCGACGAAAACGACAGCGAATATATTATTCAAAACGAATGTAATGATTGTAATACATGTTTGCGCAAATTAAGTGTTTTAGAGTTCCCTTTTAAGTCTCCAGATATAAGGAGATCAACCGAAGCCGCTGAAACAATATTAAAGTTCTTTTCACGATCTTCTAAATATCCAATTCGAGACTCGAATACATGTCAAAAATTCATCCACAGCAGAATTCTACTTTAGTTTCTAGTAGGGCGTATAGAGTTACTTAGCGATGTTGTATTTTGTATGCGTGTAAAATCGTCCTCTACTATGGATGGTCTTACCAATAAATCACGCATTTTTTCTTCATTAGACCAACGTTGTATTTTCGTCTGTTATCATTTTTATAATAACATGTTCCAGGGTTCCTTTATTTTTGTTTGTCATAATTAAAATACTTAAAAAAACTGCTCCTAGTATTTTTTATTTGTGATTTTTTTTTTACTGGTACTGTTCTTAACATGTCCACAAAATTTCAGCTTTTTAATAAATATTTCTTGGACATTTTGTTTTCGATTTTGCATTGCACTGCAATTATTTACTCCTTTATAGTAGTTTCATTCAAAACAGTGTAGCCACAAAACACCTGTTTCTAATTTTGTGTATGCTTCGCTTATTTTGAAGTCAAATTCTGTCCATTTTACGCTTGCATGGTCTTTCTAGAACAATTAGATAGCCAGAATAGCAAAAAGCCGACAAATTCAGATAATGATACTTTTTATTTAAATGGTGGTCTACCCCCAAAAGCGATTTTTGGTAACTTATTACCACAAATGATTGTTGGTATGTTCTGAACATGTTTAATAAATTTCAGCTTCTTAATATACCTATATTTATGGGATATGGGCATTTTTTTCGAATTTGCACTGCAACTTACTCTGTTAAATTAATTTCTGTAATTCAAAACAGTAGCCAAGCAATACCTGTAAATAATTTGTATTTACTTCCCTGATTTTGTCAATCTAAGCTGGTCCATTCGGCATTTGAATGGTCTTTTTAGGGCAACAAGTTACAGAGATATAGCCATAAACAAAGACTGCAAGATGGCTGCACTTTGTCAAGATTGTGGTCGTACACCAACGCGGATTGCTTGGGACTTTTAACAGTTGGTTAAGGACACTGTTCTGAACATTTCCATTAAAAAATATACCTGTACAAAATTTTGTCCGGGTCAGTGTCTAATTTGACTGGGCTATTTAGCATAATTGATTTTAATAAATCTGAATCTAGTATGAAACACATTTTATATTCAAGACTATAGAATCATTTATCTATTTAAAAACTATTTTTATCTTATAACTTGTAAAATGAAAATATAAATAAATAAATCGGGTGGCACAATGGCTCATGAAGATCCAGGGCCTAGTGACTAACAACTCGTAACCATTCCTGTGTGCACCTGTCGACAGGAATGGAAGGGACCTACACTTTTATGCCGAATTCGAACGGCTAGACGAGAAGCACTTATTCGTGACAAGTGATACTCATGGAGGATTTGTCAATTCCTCGCAAGAGGCAGTAGCCCTGAAAAAAACTTTTTTGTTTTTAGGCGGACGATGAAATGAAATCCACAGGATACATGTATCTTTTCAGTTTTGGTCTCCTTAGAATCAGCGTTGAAAAGCACCCTAAAAAAATCTGTCATATGATTAGATTGTATTACAACACATTTTTCAGCTTGACAAACTACCGCCTCCCTCCCCTCTCCACCTCTTAAAATGCGCCTATACAAAAAGCCAATGCGGGGATTTTAGGGGACTTTGGATATGTTGTTGAGGATAAAATTTTGCGTCGATACCAGCAATAAAATTTCATGAATTAATTTGTCCCTGGTCCGATCCTATCTTTCTTAGACTATAGCGTTGACAGTCGATATTTTGTTTGCTTTTTTTTTAATCATAAAGTGTGATGTGGGAAACAAAAGCAAACAAGATTTGAAAAACCTTCTGGTGCAAAAACAATTTACAACTATATTTGTTTTTAATGCACTGAATACGAATCAGACCTCAAAATTACCCTATAACGTTTCGTTTTTGAAATTCTCCAATATTAAAGTGGAAAAAACTGTTTTGCAACGATTTTTCATTGCAATATAACGAAAAACCTAAAGAAATTATTAAGGGGCTTGAATTTTATTGTGTACCAAAAATATTCCGAAAAGTAGGTAGGTATACTTTGTATTTCCACCAGAAGAGTTTTTTCAACTTTGCGGGTTTTTGTTATTCAAATCACACTTTCAGATTACAAATATATGAAGCAAACACAAAATTGACTGTCAACGTTAATTGAGAAAGAACAAACAGATGCTATTTTAAACTTGATTTAGTGCTAAATTGATAGTTCGTCAGTCAAAATAAAATAAAAATCCCAAGGATATTTTTAAAAAGCATATAAATTTAAAGCGAGCCAGTTAACTAAATGAAAGTGAAAGTGAATGAATCAAAATTTAATGAAGTGTTATCACAATTTTATATTAAACGTGATATTAAATAAAACGACACAATTCAATTTTTAATGGACTGTGAACAAATTGGCCCTAAAGCGTTTAATTATTTGTCAATATATACATGTGTTGCAAAAATTTTGTTGAATATTAGGTTATATACAATGTTATACTACACTTATAGCTTTAAAATTCAAGCAGGTATTCTGAAATGATAAACTTTAAAAAATAGAATCAACGTCCAAAAATTCTTAACTTTCTTAACTAACTTAGGGCCAATTTGTTCAGTGTCAATTAAAAATTGAATTGTGTCGGTTTAACTAATATCAGATTTAATATAAAATTGGAATTAAGAACCCTTCATTAATTTTTGATTCATTCACTCGCCTTTAGTTAAATGGCTCACTTTAAATTGCTGCTTTCAATTTGTATGCTTTTTAAAAAATATCCCTGGGATTTTTGTTTTATTTTGACTGGTGAACTATCAATTTAGCACTAAATCAAGTTTAAAATAGTGTTTGTTTGTTCAATCTCAATTAGCGATGACAATCAGTTTTGTATTTGCTTATTTTATTTGTAATCTGAAAGTGTAATTTGAATAACCAAAACCGGCAAAGTTTAAAAAACCCTTCTGGTGGAAATACAAACTATACCTACTTTTAAAAATATTGCTACCCTGAATAAAAATTCAGCACCTAAATAATTTCTTTAGGTTTTTCGCTATATTGAAATGAAAAATCGTTGCAAAACAGTATTTCCACTTTAATATGGGAGAATTTCAAAAACCAAACGCTATAGGGTAATTTTGAGGTCTGATTCGTATTCAGTGCATTAAAAACATTAAAATAGTTGTAAATTGTTTTTGCACCAGAAGGTTTTTCAAATCTTGTTTGCTTTTGTTTCCCACATCGAACTTTATGATTACAAAAAAAAGCAATCAAAATATCGACTGTCAACGCTAATTGAGAGTGAATAAAAGGAAACAGTTCGTTAACTCTCCATTATGGCTAAATATCCACCTTAAAAAGTGGATTTTGTCGTTTTAGTTAAAACGAATTTTAAATTAATTAAACAATTAGTTAATAGAGGCAAACTTCATTTTAAATCGTTAAAGGAGGGTGAACAAATACAATTATTTAAAATCGATAAATTTCTAATTTTTAATAGCGAATTTAAATTTAATGGAAAGCCAATAAATTAGGCCTTAACTGACACACCTTAAAAATGACTATGAATACGCCCCATTGTGTACCATACCAGTTTTCTGCGAATCAATAAAGTGAGCCATAATGTTTAACATATTGAATACCTATAAAATGACAAATTTCCTTCGACAAAAATAGTCAAACTTGTATGTGTTTTTGTGGTCTTTTTTTCAAATCTCCGTATTGAAACTAGGAACTGCACCATGGGTTCGAAAATAATTTGTTTACATAAAATAAACTTAAAATTGGAAACATATTAATGTGGCAGATATTTCCTTCCAAGAAAAATGGAATTTTATGCTTTTGAAATATCCATTTTAACTAGTGTTTTTTTTCAAGGTTTTCTTCTTAAAAGTTTGTCTGCCAGGGACCCAGGGTGCTCATAACGGAATTTCGGTCTGCCTTTTAACTTAAAGGCCCATCTATAATGGGCATAATCAAACATAAGCTACCGAAAATTCGCTTATGTTTGCAAAATTACCCCGTATAGCCATAATGAACTTATGCGCCCATAAGCAGAAATCAAAAAAATACCTCTCCGCTTTCGTCCCACATTCAATTTTCAGCTTTGTGTTTTGTTCCGAATATATATGAAAATGCGGCAACGATACAACAAAAATTACTAATACTCGTGCACAACTCGTGAACTGATTCACAAAACAGCTGTAGCTTTGTGTTTTTTGCTGCATTTATAAAATTTACTTAAGCGCTGAGCGACTGGGATCGCTCTTGCTTAGGGCCCAGTTATAGCTATCATTGAAAACCATCATTGAAAAAGTTAATTGTTGATTTTGAAACCCTTCAAAAGTATAATCATAGAAAATTTTAATGCAGAAAGATAGCTTATGGCTTCAAATTATTTCTCCTTCAAAAAAGAATTCATTTTGACCCATATCTTCCCCACAACGTAACTTTTAATTTTTTTTTCGATGATCATTGGTAAGGTAGTTCATCATTGAAAAATTAAAAAGTCATTTAATGAGAAAATTTGAGCCAAATTGAATTTTGTTTTACCTAGAAATAATTATTAAGTCAATTAGCCTTACTTTTGCATCAAATTAATCATTTATTTTTTCTTCAAAATCTCTCAAAATTGACAATTAATATTTTCAATGATGGTTTTCAATGATAGCTATAACTGGCCCCTTATGTTCGGTTAAGTGAGCGAAACTGAGATAAATTGAACGAAACGCAGCTGGAGCCAGTGGTACCACTTTACTTCAACTGAAGTAGATCTACTTCTTTTTTTCAATTAATTTTAAAATCTACTTTCTACTTCGCACCATCACCAAAATATTGAAATCTACTTCTTTTTAAAAATCTCTGCTTCAACCTACTTCAATTTTACAAGAAGGAGGCCAAGTCTACTTTCTTTTTTTCTGTGTGAAATATTTTTTATGGTAAAATTTGAGCAATATCAAACTGAAAATGAAATTCCTCAACTTGAGGAAGTAAAAAAAGGATTTACAATTTTATTTTATTTTGTGTAAGCAAATCCTTAAAAGATTTAAGCTTAATAATACGGATGTGGAATTATATCTTAATCAAAAAAAAAAATAGAAAATGGTAGTATGCGAACTATTCTGCCAATTTTCAAAGCGTTTCCATTTCATGGAAATTCAGAATTAGAAGAATTAAATTCGCAGTGACGCTTACTTTTTGGAGTAAACAATAGATTTGTACAAAAATGTACACCTGAAACAGGTGTTGTCATGTTTTTGAGTGACTTAAAACAAATAAAAAATACCTCGAAAAAGCAATGTTTCAAGAGTCTGAGCTTATGCTAAACTTGGCAGTTTTTCCCACCAGCAGCAGAGCGAAAGTTCTCTGAAATGAAATTCATCAAATACGAAACAACCAACAAACTCCTGCGCGGGACTGTGAATCTTTGCTCTGCAAAGAACTGATCAAACAGGAAAATGTATCAAAAAAACGAAATACTCGACCCACCAACAAAATATAAGTAAACCAATAACAATGCCAATTAAGACCTTTTTCGTTCCTTAAAACTTTTTAAAGACTGAAATCATTTTCGTTTATTTTTAATGACTTGTTCTTATTTTTATAGGAACATATGTTTTATAAAAAAAATAATTACTTAAGTACCTTACCATGAAGTCTGAGGTGTTATTTAAAAATAGAATTTATGTTTAGTTTTGTAAAATTAAATTTAATTATAATAATAATTGTAATACTCTTTTATTCGTCGAAATTTTTCAAAAATATACATTCATAGAAAAAAAAGTTTTCGATTTTTGTCAATCAACTTCCCTTTTTTCTTCTGATCTATACTTCGACTTTTTTTTCCGGAAGTGGTAACTTTGAGCTGGACTCCATTATGATTAGTCAAATGAGAGTGTTTGCTTTCGCACCTTTTATTATGCGCGCATAAGCTAGATAATGCTTATTATAGTTGGGCCTTAAGCCTGTGAGAGTGTGTCCTGAAGCAAATGGCATTCGAACAAATGTTACGAAAATGACTTTAAGAAAGACTATACTAGGTCCTCATCCTCATTGCTTTGACAGGTCGCTGAATTAGAAGATTCAACAATTTACTTAGCAAAGTGTTGAGTTTTCTTGGAGAGATGAAGCATATAGATAGAGGGAGACCTCGAATAAGGTGACAACCATCGAAATTTGAGGGGGTCTCAGCAAATCATTGATAGCCCAGCTTCACCCGGAAGAAGTATAGCCAGCTTAATAAAGTCTATTTTTCTTTAACGTGTGTACATAATGCACCTTGCTTACATACCATACAATAAACCGGCTATTTTTGTCTACCAAACTAACTCCAATCACTTATAATGACAACGAAACTATTGCCAATAAAAAATTAATGTAGCTACATGCCGCCATAAATGAGAAAATCTTCCCACACTGACGAACAAGCCATGAACTCGATGAGAACCGACGTCTTTCAGAGTTAAGAACAACGAAAGTTGTCAACAGATCGTTGTTTTTAAAGCGCCTATCCTATATTTAAATAAACTCGTTTAAATCAATCAATAAAGATCGAAGACAGGTATATATGCTCAAGTGCTCCTAAGATATTAATTTTAAAAATAATTTTCCTGCATTGTGTCAAACACCCCAAACATTGACATCATTGACCACACCGAACGAACCTACCTACTAAATCTTCTTCCATGTGACCCCATTCACCTTTTAGTTTAATTTATCTTCTGGCTTGCTGGCTGTTCAATAACCCTTCGTTATTGTGGGGCTATCAACCAACAGCCAAGTGACCGAACGACCGACCGACCACTCAAAATGTTTTGTATTGTCTTTTGTCGATATATGCGATCTGGTAAAGAAAACAAAATCAACCATCAACATAGTCACCCAGTCAACCACATCGATAACCCTTAAACAAAAGTTCAACAACATCAACAACAAATCCTTCTTCTTGTGTTGTTGTCTTTTTTTGAAAATTGTTCCCAAAACACACACAGTCCTTCTTTTAAAGTCCAATAATTCTTCCGGTAAACAGGTCTAACTTAGATATAGTCTCACATATCTCACACACACCTACATATACAGCGAGATAGCTAAAGAACAAGAAGCGAGTGCCTTTTTTTATAAATAGAAAATCCTTTTGCTGTTCCCGTGCTGCTATCGGACTCCAACTCTATATAGGGGAGCTTACGGCAAACGAGAGGATTTATGTTCGGGCAAATTAAATGTCCACCCACGCACGTATGCCTCCTCCATCCACCAGACCACCACCGCCGCCCAACTCGTATATTTTCGATCGTTCGTTCCGAATCCGAACAGACATCACATGGGAGAAAATTGCACAAATATTATTGACATAGAAAATGGGCTGGCGAGAGGGGTGGTCCTTCGAACCAAACTAAACCCCCCGGGAGGCTCCTAATCATCCTCGGCAATATAACTAGCCTTTGCTTTGCCATAGCTGCTCGTCCAACCGAACGATAGAATAACGTACCTATACTTTTGTTTGTGCGGTGTCCGTGCCGGCCGGCCGGGTAGAGGAAGGGGGAGGGGTCTTTGAAATCAATATGGGACATATGTTACGACGACGACGACGTAACGGTATCCCGTCCAAACGATAACAGGCTAGAAATTGTACGACTACGTATGTACATACAACATCAGGACGACGGTGATGATGGTATAGATGGCGCCACCATGCTACCATTGCTCTGCCTTTTGGCGCGTCCACCAGGGCAATTGAGAAAAATTTCATTTTTGTTCATAAATCATTTCCGGTTGCTCATGTTCAGCCATTTCTCTACGTCCATTTCGAAGTGATTTCGAATTTTTATTCGTCGAGTTCTTGAATGTCCGTGTCGTCAGTCTCAGTCGTCGTCGTTGGTCGTCGTCATCGTCGCAAGTGAAAGGTCCAAGGAAGGAGTGATGCTCTGATGATGATGGTCTTTGATATTTTTTTCAATTTTATTTATATTCAACGAAACGTAACGACCAAGGAGTGAAATAATATCCAGAACTAATGTATACGTATGGATTTGTCTATATGTAGGTACTGTTACATATTTTCAATTAAGGACATCTTACCGGAATCTCATTGATCCACCAGGTTAGATTGGCTGCTGGCTTTGAGTAGTCCGATGAACAGTTTCCATTGATGACGTCACCTAAGCGATATCTTGAGTGGATTCCAGTTATGATTGGACGTTGGGTTGGTAATTCTATAGTAAGAAAAAAAAAATATTAATTTTTTGTAACAAAATGCATAAGTGTTTTGTGAAAAACAATATGGCGGAATTAATGAATGAAATTTAATTCGTGCAGGTAGATATATAACTAACCAACAATTTCCATTTCAGCTGTATGAATGAGAGTGTGAAAGGAAGGCGCATCAGCTGATACTTCACAGCTAAACTTTCCTGTTATTGATAATGGCACTGTGACGAGTGTTACATGACTTTGGTTTGATAGAGTTGACTGTAAAGAAAAACATGATGGTTAATATATGACAATGTTAGGTAATAATAAAATGAAAAAAGTGATATTTTGACAGCTTTATTATTTAACTAGAAACTAAATGAAAAAATTCTCAATTAGATCAAGAAATCTGAACACATCGGTCTGACGCCGCCGCCGTTAAAGGAAGAAAATGATTGGTTTTTATTGCCTGCGCAAAATTTATATCGAAAGAATATCATCTTCTTTTTTACTTGCGATAAACGTAGTATAGGGCAAGTTTAGGATTCGTGCAAAAAAAAATTCGAGATAATAATTTTCCCTAACATTACGATGATAGAGAACACGAAAGAAGTGGGTCTCGCAATTCTGTCTGTCTATCTGTCAGTCTGTCCGTCTGTCCGTCTGTCTGTACCTCGACCTGCAGCCTAAACTGCTCAAGCGATTTTCTTCAAACTTTGGACTTGAGCTTTTTAAGGGATTCCCTAGAGGGGAAATTGAATTTTTTTTTTAGCTCAAAAAATAACGGTATATGCCATACAACCAATATACAAAAATTGATTGAATTAATGATTGACGCACAATTTTATCCTCAACAACATATCCAAAGTCCTCCAAAATCTCTGAATTGACAGTTTGTGTAGACGCATTTTAAGAGGTGGAGAGGGAGGCGGGAGTTTGTCAAGCTGAAAATTTGTTGTAATACAATCCAATCATATGGCACATGTTTTTAGGGTGCTTTTCAACCCTGATTCTAAAGTGACTAAAACTGAAAAGATACATGTATCCTGTGGAAAGTTAATGTCATTTTTATGGAATGATCACTTTTTTTAAAGTACAACAAGTTATATTACCCAAAACAATAATAATATAATATAATTTAATATAATATAATAACAAAAATAATGGCATATTAAGGAAATTTAGTATAAATGTTTCATTTGGCATGCTTACCAAGAAACAAAAAAGTCCCCAAAAATATTTGTGGTTAAAGGGTTTTTTTTTGATTGAGAGATGCAAGTGAGTGATTATTACACTAACATCTATGAACAAATTTTGACACTTATGAAATTTGCTAAAAATATAAAATTTATATTGGCACCCAATTATCAAAAGAGTCCGTACAAATACCTAAGGTCCAAGTGTGTTTTTTGGGGGTGTAATGTTTGACCTGCTTAACGGAAAAAACAGTAATTTTTGCTTCAAAATTAATCTAACTTTTTTTAGGGTGCTTGTATTATATTGGTTTTCCTTTTATTAGATTCGGTGTTAAAAAATACGCTTAAATCATATATCATATGTCATATGTACTGTCTCGATTATACGAAAAGACAATTTTTCGTAAGACCTTACATTTTGCTCCATATAGGGCAGGTCAAACATAAACTCTCTAAAAAAAAACTCTTTTGATCAAGCTATTTTAATGTACTCTTTTGATACTTGGAAACCAAAAAATATATAAATAAATCGGGTGGCACAACGGCTCATGAAGAGCCAGGGCCTAGTGACTAACAACTCGCAACCATTCCTGTGTGCGCCTTTCGACAGGAATGGAAGGGACCTACAATTTTATGCCGAGTCCGAACGGCTAGACAGTCGAACGCACTAACCATTACGCTACGGGCTACTACATACTTGGAAACCGCGAAAATGATTGGTTTGTATTGCCTGCGGATGGAAATCAGCAAAACTTCCTGCGTACACCCAGGTACAATACCGACAGATTACGGGATCCTACAGTGCGCCAAAGATATAAGGACCGCCTCGCCGCAGAAGCAGAAGTCATCAGCATTGCCACGCCAGAAAATGCAGACCAACACAGGAGCAATGTGAAAAAGGCCTTTGCAACTGCCGCAACTGAGTCTGTGGGTATAAGGCAGAGAAGCCAAAGCACATGGCTTTCTGCAGATACATGGAGCAAGATTGAAGAAAGGAACGCGATTAGATCCCAACTTGCGGCTGCCCCAGTAGGTGAGAGATTTAACATCGAGTCTCAGTACCGTAGGAAAAGGAAAGAAGTGCAGCGTAGTGTCAGACGTGACAAAAGGAGGCGCGTAAATGTTCTCGCAGAACAGGCAGAGGAAGCAGCATCAAGGTGCGACAGTGGTACCGTCTACAAGATAACCAAGGAATTGGTTGGAAACAACAACTCCCGGAAACAACACCTCGTCAAGGATGTAGACGGCACCCTGCTAGTTACGGATGAGGATCAGCTCAGGAGATGGAAGGAACATTTTGCTAGCGTGCTCAACCACATAGGCGATAGCGGAGGTGTTCCAGTCCCTAACCCAAATGAGCTATTCGTAGAAACTAGTTCCCGTATTCGCACCTGCCCTCCCAGTTTAGCCGAGATAACATCAGCAATCAAATCCCTCAAGAACAACAAAGCGGTAGGTTTGGACGGAATTCCCGCTGAGCTCTACCAAGCAGATCCACAAACATCAGCGAAGTTGCTACACCCCTTAATAGCACAGGCATGGGAGAACGAAAGTTTCCCCATTGAATGGAAAAAAGGGATGATCGTCAAACTGCCAAAAAAGGGAAATCTTACGGATTGCGGAAACTGGAGAGGGATCTGTGTCCTCCCCGCGGTGGCAAAGATAATGGCGAAAATAATCTTGGAACGAATCAAAGAACATCTCGATTCTACTCTCGACAAAGAGCAAATGGGATTTCGTGCAGGCTCATCCTGCATTGATCACATCAACACCTTGAGGATCATAATAGAACAATGCGTGGAGTTCCGTTCCCCTCTTCATTTGCTCTTCATCGACTTCGAAAAGGCTTTCGATAGTTTGAATCGAGATTTCATTTGGTCAGCTTTACGTAGGAGAGGAGTACCCGAGAAGATTATCGCCGTTATAAAGGCTACCTACGAGGGTGCATCGTGTCAAGTCTTACACAACGGAAAGGTATCAGAGGACTTCAATATCCATAGCGGAGTTCGTCAAGGATGTTTGCTATCTCCGCTACTTTTCCTGGTGGTTATAGGGGATGTCCTTCATGCAGCTCTAGCCGAGCAAGCGCGTGGAATTCGATGGACGATGTTTTCGTTCCTGCAACATCTTGATTACGCTGACGATATTTGTTTGCTCTCGCACAACATTATGGATCTTCACCATATGGTGACTAATCTGGAATGCGAGGCAAACAAAGTCGATTTGAGGATCAACACCGGGAAAACAAAAATCCTCAACATTTCTGAATCTTCTTCTCAAGTTGTCGTTGCGGGACAGCAGGTTGAAGCGGTGGACAACTTCCTGTACCTCGGTAGTGTTGTCTCAAAAGACGGCGGTGGTACGGATGAAGATGTTAACTGCCGAATCGGCAAAGCTAAAGCTGCTTTCGGCATGCTGTCTAAAGTTTGGAGGAGCAACGTCTACAGTACGAAGACCAAGCTGCGACTGTTCCGGTCGAACGTAGAGTCAGTACTACTATATGGGTGTAGTACATGGAAAGTGACCGCCTCTGTCACAAGGAAGTTACAAACTTTCGAAAATAGATGTCTCCGAAACATCCTAAGGATTTTTTGGCCGAACACCATCTCCAACCAAGAACTCCTTCGGAGAACGGGCCAAAGTCCTATTGACATCGTGATTAGGAAAAGAAAGTGGCAGTGGATTGGTCACACCCTACGTCGTGGTGCAGACTCTATTGCAAGACATGCAATGGAGTGGGATCCACTCATCCAAGATGGCAGAAGACCTGGAGGCCAGAGAAAATCTTGGCGCAGAACAGTCGACAAGGAATCACAAAAGCTCGGTAAAAGTTGGGGAGAGCTAAAATACATTTCCAGAAACCGAACGAGATGGCGTGTAGCGGTAGTTGACGCCCTGTGCCCCTTAGAGGGGTCAAGGATCTAAGTAAGTAAGTATGCATGGCTCGAAGACTTCGTGAAGAAAACCAATGTTCCCTGGCAAAATGCTGAACTCCGCCTTATTAATAAGGATGAGATCAGACACATTACTAGGCCTAAGGCGAAATTGGTTATTGAAGGACCTGTAATCCCGAGGGACCGTATCGAAAGATATCTCAGATCCCTAAACACCGAACAACTCAGTCAGAACTGGAATGTTGTCGATGTGGGAGAACAGACCGCCACCGAAGGGACAGCAGTGACGGTGCTACTTAGCCAAAAATCGTTGCCACTTCTACGAAAAATTGGTTTCAAGGTTCGCATTGGTACAAACCGATGCAAACTTAGACTAGTAGCCAATCAGAACAAAAAGGTAAATGGGGAGTCGGTAGTTAAAAACTAATCATGAAATTTTATCAAATAAATCTTCACCACAGTAAAGCTGCCAGTGCCAACCTAGTCTATCTCTTGGTGAAAAGATAAATTGACGTCGCCCTCCTACAAGAACCCTGGTTAGCAGGAGGCAAAACCAGAGGGCTTAATACAAAAGAAACCATACTGTACTGTTTTGAATAAGGATGTCCCCTTAAACAGGTGTGGAAAGGCAATAATAAACCACCTTGGTGGACACACGAAATTGGCATTATAAGAAAAGAAACAAGAAGACTTTTCAATACAGCCAAACGAACTAGAAATGAACTAGACTGGGAAGCATACAAAAACAGTCAAAGAAAATTCAAAGCTGAACACAACGGGCGAAACGCGGCTCGTGGCAAACCTTTTGCACCCAAATTGAAGGAACAAACGAATCAGCAAGACTTAGAAAAATTCTAGCAAAAGAACCAGTTGCCCTAGGGTCTCTTAAAAGCAACAAAAACGCTCAAAAAAAGTTCAAAGACTAGCATGTATAGGAACTACAGGGGCAATGAGATCCACACCCACTGCGGGAATGGAAACGATACTCAACCTAAAGCCCCTAGATCTACTTGTAAAAGAAACTGCGGCCTACAGCGCCCTAAGACTAAGCCAAACCAATAGCTGGAAAAGAAACTCGGTAACAGCAGTGTCGAAACAGCAGTGTCTTCCAAGCGGAGGTTCTGGCAGTGATTAAGGGTGCCGAGCAAATATTAATGATGGCGATACCACGAGCTGATATCACTTTTCACATTGACAGCCAGGCGGCGATCAAGGCCATCTCTGCCACAGAAATCAAATCCAAACTGGTTTCATGCTGTCGTAAAGAGCTAAGAGTTCTTGCCACACAGCACAACACCAGACTCTGTTGGGTCCCTGGACACTGTGGAATTGAAGGTAATGAAAAAGCCGATGAACTGGCAAGGACTGGTTCATCGTTAGATCCAAGCCTAACAGACTCCGTTGTTAAAATTCCACCCTGTGTCATTAAACAGGCGATGAACAAGAAAATAGTGGAACTTACCAATGACAGGTGGAACTCACTTGCAACTTGTACCACTACAAAGAATCTGTGGCCCAGCTACAATAAGAAAAAAACAGACAAAATTATGAACCTGAAAAAGAGATCCCTGCATCTTCTGATAGGAATTATCACAGGACAAAATCTCTTAGGGTATCATAAAAACAAAATGGGACTCAATACTGTAGACCTATGCAGAGGCTGCGGAGACGAAGAAGTAAAGGAGGACACCCTCCACTACCTAGGTCATTGTCCGGCACTCTGCAACATAAGGGTAGCTACTTCTTCAACGATTTAGCAGAAATCTCGAAGTCAACAGATAATAACATCTTAAATTTAATGAACTTCATCAACGCCTCGAAATGGCTCGATGCTCCATAGGATTTCATAAGTTATTTACCCCATCGGGGTATCACAAAGGATCAACATTGATCTAAGTGTGACGGGAACAAGATCTACCGGCAGCCCATCTACCTAACCTAATCTATCCTAACCTAAGTTGTTAGCTAAGAGAGCAAGTTTTGTGCGTTCCAGTCGTGCCCATTTTGTATTATAATTGCACGTAAGACCTCTTTTAAATGCAATGATCGGCACTCGTTAGAAGGAATAGAAGGAATGAATTTTTGTTGGTACTGTGGATTGAAATAATGCTATACTCTGTTCAGTTCGTATTTTCAGTACAGGCCTTATGCGAGAGCTTTTTCAAACATACACGTGCTAGCTGGTGTTTGCATTGCACTCAACTTAAGAAATTGCCTGTGAAATAAAAAATAGAACCACTGACTTCCATTGAAATTGTTTTTGTGATATTCCATAAGCCCACGTACATCTCATCATGCCCTGTCTGCTCCGTGTGAGGAGACTGAAACAAGAAAGAACAAGATACACACAATTTGCCTCTCGCTCGCTTAGGTTAGGTTAGTGGGCTGACAGTTGATCATGTTACCGTCACACTTAGATCAGTGTAGATCCATTGTGATTCCCTGGGAATAATCTGCATAAAAGAAACCTATGATAAAACCTATGACATAGCCCGTAGAGGGCGTCGATACAGTTCTAACAAGCTGAAGCTTGGAAAAGTCGTTTAAAAATTGATTGAAGGAGTGTCAGTCGCTGCGTAAATACCGGGTTGAGGATAGGTTGACGCACCATTGTCTTTTAAGGGTGTGTCCCTTTCCTTTACCCTCACTGGATTGATCAACACCACACCAACCCGTAGGAGCAGTGGCTCCATGCAACGTCTGGCGCTGGGTTCGATAAATCAGTGGTTGGTGCCAGCGACTGTCTCGCTCGCTTAATGTGTTTATTAAAAACAACACATTGATTCAGAGTTCACAGTTCCCATACGTCGGGGGATGGAAATTCTAATACTTTGTTTGTAACTTCTCTCTAATACTGTTTTCCTTGCATTTTTTTTGTTGATACTACCCACCCTGTCTTGTCAAAGTTTGCCAATTTGCGTCTTTCAATGGAAAGTGGAAACCTAGAATAAGATTTTATTTAAATTAAAATTCTACGGGTAGGAATCAGTTGAAACTGGGGAATGTAGAACAAAATGCTAAATAGGGTGGTTCTCGAACTGACACCTCCAGGTTAGCAATCAAACACTTTATCCACTACGCCATTGCCACCCACAAATATTTCGTGGCCAATCCTACAGGTCTAAGGGGAAAAACACCTTTTTTAACAAGAAATAGGTGGGTACGCTTTATAACGATTTGTCACTTCGAGGCTATAACCAACGAAAACTCTATAAATACCACACTAAATTACAATTTTTAATAATTTTCAAAATTTTAAGTTCCTTGACAAAATTAGAGGAACAAAAAAATTATTAATGTTCAACAACCACTTGAGTGGGCTACCACCATGGTATTTGGCTGGAATTATTGCATTTTCATGGCTGCCACACCAATCATCAGATTCCTTTCAGTGGTGCTTAGTCTTTATGTTCAATTTTAATTTATAAATTATTATTGCTGAAGTAGCCCGTAGCGTAATGGTTAGTAAGTTCAACTGTCACGCTGGAGATCTGGGTTCGCTTCCCAGCCTCGTCCACCTAAAAACTAAAAAGTTTTTTTCAGGGCTACTGCCTCTTGCGAGGAATTGACAAATCCTCCAAGAGTATCACTTGTCATGAATAACTGCTTCTCGTCTAGCCGTTCGGATTCGGCATAAAATTGTAGGTCCCTTCCATTCCTGTTGATAGGCGCACACAGGAATGGTTGCGAGTTGTTAGTCACTAGGCCCTGGTTCTTCATGAGCAGTTGAAATCGTACCTAGACCAGTTACCTCTTAAGCCTATGCACTACGCATTGCGCCACCGAGGTGACCTGATGATGCACATCCAATGTAGGGTTTTTGTCTTTATAAATTGCATATTGAGACAACTAGCATTTTTACTTCTACTAGGGACTAGCCCAATCAAGTGGTTGTTGAACATTCAAACATTCATAAATAATATAAATGACGGAGCGAAAGCTATGCAGCCTAACTGCGAGTGTGTTATCAAACAAAAAACCCAATTAAAAAAATTATTAATTGTTTTTTATTTTTTCACTTTGAAAAGTTGTATATTTTTGTTAAATTCTAAGTTTTGAGACTTGTTAGCATAATTTACTTTTTAAGTACCTATCGTTATCTTAAGTCATAAAAATGAAGAGAGACAAACATTTTTCTCTTTCTACTAAAAGTCTATACACAGGGATAAATTTACACAAAAAGGCCAATCTGACAAAAATCCAAGTGAAGATTCTTGAACGCAATTGTCTTTATTTTGGTCGAAAAAGTCAATTACCACATAGCACAGTGTGAAATTTTCAGATTCTGGCGGAACTTAAGTCTAAATTTAAATAATATTTTTTTTTTTAACTTGTTTTTTTTTTTTCGTGGAAATGATTTAGTATGTAAATCAGATTGATTTAAATTTAAAAATTCATTTTAATTTTATTTTAACTAAAAATAAATTAGCTAAAGCATAGTTTTTAAATAAAAAATGAATACATTATTGAAAATAATTTGAAATTCAGTCAATTTGAAACTGTTCCTTCAGGAAGATCATGACATTTAGTTCTTGAAAGCCTTGATCTTAACGAAAACAGTAGATCTGATGACATTTCGAATTTTCGTTACTTGGAGTTTGGTGCCAAACTTCAAAAACACTCAACCTATTAATTTTTCTGTAAAATAAAAATATTTGTATGGGATCTGCAGAAATTATTTTTGATTCTAATTATATAAAGTACAGAGAATCAAAATATGAAAAAATTAGAGCGGGTACACGCAGGTAAACTTAAAAACCTTTGTCATAAAGTTAGAAAACACGTTTTTTTAATACCCTAGCGAAAATAAATTAAAAAAATAAAGATAAATAAAATTAATAAAACTCACTTAAGCATGTACTATAAACTTCAGAGATATCAAATATCGAATAATCTTACCATTCACAAAACACGTGTAAAAACAGTCACGGTCGCCATTACGCCTTCGCGGTCTTCGTCGCGGTCGCCGTCGCCGTTGCCATCGTGGTTGCCGTCGCGATCGCCGTCACCATCGCGGTCGCCGTTGCGGTCGCGGTCGTGGTCGCCGTTGCCATCGTGGTCGCCGTCGCGGTCGCCATCGCAGTCGCCATCACGGTCACCGTCGCCCTCGCGGTCGCCGTCGCGTTCACCGTCGCAGTCGCCGTCGCGGTCGCCGTCGCGGTTGCCGTCGCCGTTGTTATCGCGGTCGCCGTCGTGGTCGCCGTCGCGGTCGCCATCGCCGTCGCGGTCGCCATCGCCATCGCGGTCGCCATCGCGGTCGCCGTTGCGGTCGCCATCGCCGTCACCTTCGCGGTCGCGGTCGCCATCGCGGTCGCCGTCGAGATCACCGTCGCCGCCGCGGTCGCTGTCACGGTCACCTTCACGGTCGCCATCGTAGTCACCATCGCGGTCGCTGTCGCGGTCGCTGGTGCGGTCGCCGTCATGGTCGACGTCACGGTCGCCGTCGCGGTCGCAATCGCGGTCGCCGTCACGGTCGCCGTCGCGGTCGCCATCGTGTTGGCCGTCGCGATCGACGTCGCGGTCGCCGTCGCGGTCGACGTCGCGGTCGCCATTTTTGAAGTTACAATATCTTGCAACTTATCTCTTAAACGTAAAAAAGGTGTCGTAATATTTTTTCTGGAGAATATTAAAATCTACAAAATAAGTTCAAAATGTTTTCCGTCAAATTCGACATTTAAGATAAAAGAGCTAAGAACCAAAATTTTTTTTTTTCTTACGGATGCCAAGATCTACATGTTTTTCATGAAATACTTTTCGATAGCATTTACTGTTTTGGAGTTATATGTTTAAAAAGAAATATTGGTCGAAATCAACGGAACAGGAAAAAATGTTTCTTTTATTCGAAGAATAAGTTCTATCTGAGCTATTGAAAAATTGGACCTTAAAATACTTAATCCGAACACAAAGTCGAGGCATACCCATTCGAACGCATTATTCAAATAAAGTATCCAAAAAGTCTCTTTTCAAACATCAACTTCGTTAACTCGTGGATTGCTTTAAATTTGAATAGACATTCTGCCCAAACGTTTGTTTTTTTATGTTTTTTGAATGAAAGTTTGGAAACAAGAATTTAAAGTTTTTTGTTCATGGATGGTGACAAGAGGCTTTATAATCAAATGTGGTAAACAAAAATGGGTATACGTATACGTAAGATTCTCAAAACAAATCTTTTTGACTTTATGAGGTAGTTTATGTAAATATTTGTTACTAAATATAAAACTAAGTAAGATCTTAAAAATGTTTGTAATTTTATTAAATACGAATATTAAATTACAAGTAAAATTAAAGCAGTTGCATCTCTTGAACACCGCACAATATTTCATTTCTTTCTTTCTTTCTCATTACTTAACCATTATTTTTATTAACAGTGCTTATGAAATAGTGAGATGTATTCCTTCCCTTAAACAAGTCAACCGAATTACTAGTACTTCTAGGAATGCACATCAGTTACCCTCGATCCCAATTTCGAACGTATTGTCAAGTATATATATTCATTTTTAGCCGCACTACCCAAATGTGGAATACTTAACCCGGAACTATTTTTCCCTACCATTTTGATATTCAGAGGTTCAAGACCACTGTACATCGGTATATCCTCTCAAATCCTTCCCTATTTTCTTAGCGCCCGCGTTGTGTTTAATCATTGGTAGGTAGATCTTTCGAAATTGTGGTAAGGTGAAAACATCGGAAACAGCCTTAGAATAATAACTGATTTCCCCACAGGCCACTTCCTAAGAAGACATAATTTAATGTACTG
Source organism: Melangyna quadrimaculata (assembly GCA_949320155.1). NCBI lineage: Eukaryota > Metazoa > Arthropoda > Insecta > Diptera > Syrphidae > Melangyna > Melangyna quadrimaculata. The sequence goes on along the minus strand of OX439483.1, from coordinate 144,312,782 downwards.
GTCTGTTAAAGCCTAGTATGCTGTTCATACTAAACGAAATGTTACCGTGGCCTCCGACAAGACAACAAAATTCTTGCGAAAACACAGCGAAAAATATTCATGGAGAGTTTCAAAAATTTCAAATAAATAAAACAAAAGTAAAAAAAAGTACAAAAATGTCATTTTCCGCATATATTTTACCCCATTGGCAATATGTGAGGCATTTAATTGCATCGCTCATTTCCATGCCTTAAATAATGCCAATGGAAATCTAAATATTGCACGGTATATGGACGCCAATTATTGCTATCCGTCATTTGGAATGAAAGTATGAGAACCAGTGCAAAAATTAAAATAGTAATTTAAAGAACCCGTGGAAATATTAAGTGAATTAAAGAAATTGTCTGCCAATGAAATGCCCATCCAATAAATTGCCATTACCATTGCAATTGGCACTGCCTCAAATATTGCTAATGGAGCCACAGCGTAATTAATTGTCAAGTGTAGCATAGACGCTGCTTAAGCCTAGTACATACTTGTGAACCCGTACAAATAAAGCTTTTTCGTTCATCCGTGAACGTGCTCGTGAAGCTCAGTGGGGAACAAAGTAGAGTTTTCGTTCACGGGTAATTTACGAGCAAAATGCACGGGAACCCTTGGTGAAGCTTTGACAGTTGGATGAGTGTGCATTCCTCATTTATTTTCTGTTTGTTTGTTGAAAAATAAAAAAAAAAATGCAACAATGGATTCTTTCCTAATGAACTTACACAGCAAAGATTTATTTTGTGCTAGGCATTTGATGCATTGAGGTTTTAAACGTCAGTCGTTCACAACGCATTTACAAGTGTGTACCAGTGATAAAATGTCAATCGTGCACTTTCTCCATAGGCGAATGTTTACTGCACGAGCAAGTATGTACTCGGCTTTATGTAAAATCAAAAATCTCATAAAAAAATGACATGACGAAATCATAAACGAACAATTTCGTTGTGCTTTTCGTTCTGTGGTATGCGCGCTATTCGACCATAGAAAATTGTGATTATACCAGATTATTTTGACAAGTCTCCACTCTCTTTTCGGAAAGAATTAATTGCCCTAACCATTAATTGTGTGCTGTAAAATGACATTTGGGTTTTGTTCGTGTTTTTATTTGTTGTTTCTTTCATCTTTTGTTTTTTTTATTTGCAATTTGTGAAACTCTCCATAAATATTTTTCCAATTTGTTTTTCGTAGATAAGCATTTCGTTATCTTGTTAAAGACTAGTACGCTGCTGATGTGAAAGGAAAAATCCCATACAAAAATGACATGACAAAATCATAAACGAAAAATTTCGTTCTGCTTTTCGTTCTGTGGTACGCTGTTCGACCAACGAAATTGATGATTATACCAGATCGCTTTGACAAGTCTCCACTCTTTTTTTCGCACAGAATTAATTGACCGGACAGTTAATTGTATGCGAAAAAATGACATTTGGGTTTAGCGTACTAGGCTTAAAGACCAAAGTTTCATTTCGCATCAGCAGCGCTCTACCGAAAAGAGGGTTTCTGAAAACAATCTGGTATAATCATCAATTTTGCCGGTCGAACTGCGTACCATTTTTGTTAATAGCTCAAGAGAAACGAAAAACGTCTGTGCTCTACACATCAATAGCGAAAACATAAACGAAAAGGCTAAGAAAAATATTTATTGAGAGCTCTTTCAGATGTATATGCCAAAAAATAAATATTGAAAGATAATATGCGTGTTCAGGAAAGGGAGATTTCAGAGGCCCTCAGTAATCTCAGTTGACTGAACAGGATTCCTGAGCAAAAAATCTCAGTCTGGTAGTCAAAATAGTGGGAAACATTCGCTTGCTTAGCTTTTGACGAAGTAAAATCTCCATATCTCTGTTTCGTGAATGCGCCTATTTTAAATTATTCATACAAAAAATATTTTTCAATTTTTGTCTGTTCTGTAATCTACTACGATTTTCTGTTTTCGCTATCGAACTGCATACTGCTGAGCAAAACGAGAACAAAATGTTTTGTTTATGTTTTCGTGGTGTCAATTTTTGTATGAACATTTTCGTTTCGCTTCAGCTGCGTACTATGCTTTAGGCTGCGCGTACAGTAGTGCGACAAAGCTGTGCGATGCGAGAAATGTTTGCGTGCGAGAAAAATATTAATATTTATTCTTATAAACGTGGGCACAGTGAAGCGATATTTGCAGCAAGTGTTGCGATTTTCTCAAATACCTCAATCATCACGTTCACAAACTCTTTTGACCACTTTTCCTGGAATCTCGGATACCTTCTCGCATCGCATCGCTTTGTCGCACTACTGTACGCGCAGCCTTAGACAGGAAATGTAAAAGGATATTTCAGGTTGTTATTTTTGTTATGCACCAATGCATCAAACAAAAGAACCTTTGGAGACAAGGTCCTTACAATATAGAAGATGGCGAATTCCTATCTCTGAAGGTACCTTACAAAGGTACTAATATTCTATACCTTACAGCTGTAGATGGGGTCACAATAGATCTCAAGGTCGAAGTGCAGTAACCTCAAAATATTATTCATTCATTAATGGGTATGTATATTTTTGTATAGAACTCTTCTGTACAATTACTCACGACAGATAGCCCCCTTTTACCTACCCATCTATATTAGTCCAGTCATTTGGTAGTCTTGCCTGGATGCTCTTTTCGAATTTTCATTTTGCCACCTCGCACCTTTGCCGCTAATGCCACCATTTTGAAAAATTTCTCGCCAAACTGTTTTTTGTCACCTTTTTTTCAAAGCTGCGAGGTGGCAAAATGAAAATTCGGAAAGAGCACCTCAAAATCTATAAAAATGAAAAGTTTTCAAAACTACTCCACAACTTTACAGGCAAACCACTTTTTTCGCCCAAATGACAGGACTATATACCCATATTATAGGTTTTGTTTGCTAGCAATCATTCCAAATCTAAATATTGGCTCTATTGTCTATTTTGAGTTGGTAGGGTAATTCTACGAAATATTTTTCCTAGAAATCTATGTTATTTCCTTTGGATTCCCCAAAATGTTAATAATGAACCAATATTTTCATTTCCATCAAGCTCATAACAATAACCAAATTTATGTACAATGTACGTTTGCTGTATAAATATCTTCTTTTTATAGGTACGAGTACCTACCTACATTCCCAGCAATAATCATCCTAATGTGTGTGTGTCTTTATGCTACGTGACAATGGCCTCAAGGAATATTATTTTTCTTTCCATTTATTTACCCCCACCTAGGCTTATAATTTCTTGTCGCTTACAAAAAATTATTTACTTTTTTTTTATTAAAATACATAATTTTACAATATTCTTATACTTTTATATTCTTAGCCCGCACGGAAATTTATATTGTCAAACGGAGGCGCGAGATGTAAGACGTCTCCATACAAAACGGACAGTTTCTTAATTTTCAAATATTTTTGATATATTTATTCATACCTAAAGTCATTTGAATATTTATTTACAATTATTTCCTGCAATCAATTTTATAGAAGAAGCAGGATGTGGCTACAAAAGTTCATTTGTGTACAACAAGTTAATCCAATAAATATAATTCCTCGAGAGAAACCTTTTCCCCTATTTCATGGTTTTATTAACACCGGAACGGAAAACTCCCTTCAGCAAATGTGCGGTTTTTTTCTTACAACAAACAAAAATAAAGGTAAGCCTTTTTTTCATTTAAAGTTATTTTCCCTGAGTTCGTTAAAAACATGAAACTCACATCCTTATTGCCTGGGGCTGGGGCAATCGCAATAACCATCACGTGTGTTTTGGAACTTCGGAGCAGCACAGCGCATGGAAAAAAGAAAGGTGGCTAGAGCCTTTTGCCACTATGAAACGACACGGAAAAGGACGTTTCAACTATATAGGAGCTCCTACCCCATCAAAGCTCCTCACACCACCTTAATACCAGTATACCTATAGCTTCCAATCTAGATATGAAACAGTTACATAAATTTCGATTACCTCAACATTAATTCCGGGTAATTTGAAGATTTTCATCGCCGGATTCTCCTTAGGTGTATAGCGATAGAACTCCCGCCGGCCTTTGTACCATTTCACCGTGTATAAGGTATCATTTTCGATGTCGTAATTGCACGCCAGCATTGCGCTATCGCCACGTTTAACGGCAGTTGGTACGGTCACGTAGACGTCTTTTAGCGCCACTGTGAGTTCTATATAGAAACAAGAAGAAGAAGAAAAAATTGATATTATTTTATTTTAACTTAACTTTTTTATTATTAAAAGAAATGGTGTGTTAGAGCGGTTAGGGTGGGGGGGTGTTTGGTTTATATTATATTTAAGGTGCGATTTACTTATACCATAGAATTTATTGAGTCTTTTGGAGAACGAGAAGTACCTTTACCTAAGGTGTGAGAGGATGGTTGGAGAGAATGGGAGGATGACAAAGGGAGGTGGGGGGAAGTGTGCTGGATAATTCAACTTCAAATGGATACAATAATAATGTAAATATAGGCTAGGTAGGTAGGTATATATTTTATTGATAAACATTTTACTGTGAGTTTTTTGTTGGCAATAAAATGTCAAAGCTTGCGGTAAAATGGTATTTAAATTGACGTCAATTATTATTACGATCGGTAGGCACTAATATTTTACGTCCTAGAAGACAATTAAATGGAACTTTTACTGAAATTAATGGCAGTTAAGGGCGCGATGCTGATGATGAGAATTTGAATCGGAAACATTTTTTATTGCTATAGAAGTAGGGTGGGTAGGTCCTAGATACCTACTTTGAATCTATAATAATTTTACCTACCTCGTATAGATTTGGGAAAATTGTAAGAGAATTAGTTAGAATCTATTGAATTTAATTGAACGCATTTAAAATTTGTTAGAATTCAATGAGTTTGAATCAATAAATTTAAAATTAACGTCCGATTTAATGCGGATTTTAATTAAAAATCACAGTTTTATTGTACTCCCATTAAAGTTGAAAGGTGACATCAGGGAAAGGTTGACATCAGAAAGGGGCGATGAAATCGATTATAGGTGTCCATCCACTCACCCGTTGCTGTAGTAGCGGCATAGTTCTGTTTCATATTTGGAAGTGAAAGCGTGAATACAGGGAAAAGGAACGTTTGCAAATTCAATTATACGGGTGCCTTTTTCTATCCAGCTTTTAAAGAAAATACTGTTTCTATCGTTCCTTGAGGAAGGTATGGGTCAAATTGAAATTTTTTATTATTATTTACCTAACGATATAATCAAAATAAGCGCTAAATTTGCTTTCTTCCGTCTCAAATTTGCAAACTAAAATTTTCAAGGACGTACCATCCGATACAAAAACAATTTATTAAGATTCATATACCTTCTAAAATGATATAAGGAACTATTATTCGAAAGGTCCAGTTTTCGATGAATATAAATCAGGCTGGATTTGACCGATGGCATCGATTATGTTGTCCTTTAGGGCCGCGGTGGTTTGCGTGACGGAAGTCGGCCCGATTTTATTCGCATTATAGACCTGCGACTTAAGAAAGCCCCACAAGAAAAGGTTCAAAGGGTCAAATCACACCATATGTCTTCGGTGTCCATATAATCCAATTCAGGCCACAAAAAGTTGGTGATCATCGACCTATAGCGATCGCCGTTGACGGTGATGACCTGGCCAGCATCATTTTCGAAGAAGTACGGACCGATGAAGCCTCTAGTCCAAAATCCACACCAAACAGTAATTTTATTTGGATGCATTGGCACCTCGTGAATCTCGCGTGGATTGCTGTAATCCCAAATCCGGCAATTTTGCCTCTTCACGTACCCATTCACCCAAAAATGATTTTTCGACCAAAATTGGGATCAACTTCCAACCCATTTTGATAATAAAGTTTTATCATTTGTACGTGTTGCTCGACGCTGTAACTTACCATGATGATTTGTCTTTAGTAACTGATTAAAAGACGATATATATTTTTTTTTTATTTTTATTATTTGGTACTTTATTTCATCTTTTATAAAATTTACAATTGCAATTGTTTAAAATAAGTACATTTAAGCTGGCTATGCCGTCTGCCGATAAAGACGATATATGTTGACAGAAAGTAAAAGAAACAATATGGCCGCCACGAGCTGTCAAAATCAACCCGTCCCTATTGGAAAACCCTTTATAATGCTATAATGCTCGGAGGGCCACTGAAGAGTGGTTGGCACTTTGGCAGTGTTCCCATAACGGCGTTATTAATGCTAGATCTAGCATTATAGAGAAGAGAAAAGCATTATGAAATTTTAAAATTACGCTAAATGGTTTTCTGGTTTTCTGGTATTCTTGTTTTTACTTTTTGCATTCTTGAATGCCAAAAATGATTTCGAATCATTGATTTGATGATATCATATTTGGAAACAAATATTTAAGAAATTACAAAGCATTGTGATTTAACCTTAATAACGTCCAATCACGCGAAAATTCACACATACGTTCACATAATTCATGACTTTTTCTAATAGAAATTAATTAATTAAATCATTTGTTTCATATTGGAATCTGGAAAGTCAATTATTTGGGCGAGGTTTTTGTTCTGTTATTCTGTTATCAATTAATACAAAAGTTTGAACTGTCAAAAAATCTGGTATTCGGCTGCTCAAACTGTTAAGAAATCTATGAGATGTCAATATTTTGAACTTCACGAAACACAAATGCGTTTTGGATCCAGGTGCTAACTTTAAAAAAATGCAGCTGGGGAAAATAAGTTTAATGAATTATAGGTCGATTTGTGAGGTTGATTTGTGACTGCTTTCACTTCTCATTTAAAACGCTCAGGTTGAGCGCCTGTTCAGCCAAACGAATATAATTAAAACATTTATTCGTAATAAAATTGGAAAAGAATTATTGAACAGCATTGTCTTAATACGCGAGGGGCTTAAGATAGAAGATATTTTCACACCGACGTTTATCCATTCGAGAAAAAACTACTAGGATCTTCCAGGGGTTTTGGAATGTGCTGGAATGTGCTTCTCCTCCAAAAGTCTCCACATTATCTCAAAAGCTTTCGACCAATTATAGATTATAGCAGTTCCAGTGGTTTAGGCATTGGATAACGATGATAGTTGACAACGATGAGAGTGGTTTAGGCATTGGATAACGATGAGAGTGGTTTATGTATTGGATAACATTAGTTAGTCTTTTGTTCAAAGATGGCGCGCAACCCAGTTCTAATTTATTCTGTTATAGAAGAAAGAAAAAGATGTTGTTGTTTGCATAAATGGGCATATTCACCACATTGCCCACCTCTTAGGCTTGATCGTCCCGATTAAATCCATTAGTCCTGTCACCACCGTTAAAGCGATGTTGACGGTCACAGTGAACTACCTTAAGCTTGCTTCTAAACCCTCTCTGAATGCGGTAAACCACATCATTGATGCGCTTCACAACGGTGTATGGGACAGTTTTGTTGAAGTTTTGGTTGCAGTCCTTTTTGTCGATGGGGATTGGAAAACCACACCTGGTCTACGTCTTGGAATCACATCGTTGTTGCACCAGTGTTGTATCGTGTTTTCCTCCTATCACTAGCTGTTTTTTTTTTTTCAAAATTCTCAGTACAGGTCTGGGTCTGGGTAGTAGCCCGTAGCGTAATGGTAAGTGCGTTCGACTGTCACGCTGGAGGTCTGGGATCGCTTCCCAGCCTCGTCCACCTAAAAACTAAAAAAATTTTTTCAGGGCTACTTCCTCTTGCGAGGAATTGACAAATCCTCCAAGAGTATCACTTGTCATAAATAAGTGCTTTCGTCTAGCCGTTCGGATTCGGCATAAAATTGTAGGTCCCTTCCATTCCTGTCGAAAGGCGCACACAGGAATGGTTGCGAGTTGTTAGTCACTAGGCCCTGGTTCATCATGAGCCGTTGTGCCACCCGATCTATTTATTTATTTATTTTTACTAGCTGTTTTTTATGGTTTTTCCTTGTACGTTGATGATTGTCAATGAGGCTTTCTTTGAGGTTATCCACATATTCCTCTGGCCTTTCCGGTTCCTTGGTACGACATCTAAACTTTACTTCACTATGTAGCCGTATTGTTGTGCCAAAGAGGATTTCCGATGGTGTATGTTCTGTTGAACTATGAACCGCATTTCGATAGGCCATTAAGAACAATGGAATATGGCGGTCCCAGTCTCGTTGATAGTCACCTACAACCTTGGACAGATGTTCCTTAAGCGTCCTGTTGAATCGTTCGACCATTCCAACAGATTCTGGATGAAGCGATGTTGTCCTCGTCTTCTTGATGCCAATAGGAGTGAGCAAACCTCCTGGAAGATGTTAGATTCGAAGTTCCTTCCTTGGTCAGCATGCAATTCCAAAAGAACACCGAACCTGCTCACCCAATTGAAGACAATCTGATCGACCACTGTTGTAGCTTCTTGATTTGGGATGGCAGGCGCAGGGACCTAAGTCCCGAGTTTTTTTTTCGGGACTTATGTCCCAGTAAAGTGTGACATAAGTCCCGAATTCGATTCTTAAAAATACTTTACATTTTTTTAACTAAATACAACACTAAAATTTATTAAAAAAATAAAAACAGAAAAAAAAGAAAGTTCAAGAAATAACACAAAATTAAAATTAGTTCTTTGTTTGTAGCGAGTACCCTACAAAAGGTGTTAAAAAATTCCTGCCTGCTTCTATCTAGCTTAAAAGTAAAAGTAAAAAAATTGGTTGGATATTTAATTGAGGGAAGAACGTTATCCGCATAGGAAACAATTGTATGGCAAGTATAAAGTGCTTACTTTTCTTGTGTAAATAAAACAAAAAATCAAGAATCGGACGCAGTTTGAAAAAGTTACAGCTAGTTAAAAGAAAAAAGATCAAAAATCATTAAAACCGTTATAATTCGAAAAGGAAGCGAAAACGAGAAAATTACCTCTTAAGATTTTTCGACTAAAAATTAAATCAGGAACGCATAGTCTTCCTCTGAGCCGGTGACGATGGGACACCCTATACACTCCTCGTCAACTGAATACGCACAACCATTTTTGAATATATTTTATCCATTTTTTCCAAACAGTGATGGTTATTATGCCATCTGTTGATGGTTAAAATTTTCGTAGCATATAAATAACAGAATTTCAAAGTTTTATCCAAAAACAACCGTGAGTTTTTCCTTCAACCACTTCCAAAGTGTAACTTATGCAAAGTTGAAGTTTTTTTTTGAGTCAACTGAATAGGTACAAAAATTAAAATTGGTATTGGAATGGAATGAAACAAGTTTTTGTTTAAGTTTAGTAGTGGGTACTTCCACCTTTATTTTTAATTACTTCGTAAATTCGATCCGGCATGGAATCGTATAGCTTTTAAATGTAATTTAACGAAATTTCGCTCCACGCTAATTTGATTGCAGAAATTAAGGTTTCTCTGTCTTCGAACTGACGACCACCCTCATAAACTTTGCGTACTAACCATCCCCAGACATTTTCTATGATGTTTAGATCAGGTGAGTACGGCGGCCATTGAAGCAACTGCACTTGTTGCTCCTCTATCCATGTTTTTATTATTATTATTATGCGCGCTGAGTGAATAGGCGCATTATCATGTTGGTAGGTCCAGTTTATGGGTCCAAAGATGTTAGAAAATTTAGGAAAATTTCTTTCCAAAATTACTTTATACCCAGCTGCTGTCATTCTTGATGTTACAACCTCGAGCTCAACTGTTCCATAATAACTGACTGCTCCCCATATCATGACACCTCCTTCACGACTATGATGGCGCTTTAAAAATCTTTTTTCTTTTCTTAAGTCGTGAAAATAGAAGTTGAACCCATCAGGGCCATCGAAATTAAACTTTCTTTCATCTGAAAAAACCACGTGATACCATTCTTTTTTCCAACTCATGTGAAGTCTTGAAAAATCTAATCGCAACATTTTCCGTCTCTCGTCAAGTGGTGGTTTTTTCTTAAGTTTCATTCGTTTAAGATGGCTTGAGTTGTTGATTACTCTTAATACTGTTGAGCAACTTGCGTTTACGCCGACTTTTTGTTTTATTTTTGCCACAGAATCAGAAGAATTTGATGCACATCTTAAAATTCTTCGTCTCTCAGCTGCTGTTGTTGCTGTTTTCTTACCTGCCTTCATGTTTTTGCCGTATGCATCTTTATTTTTCAAGTAAGAATAAACTACATTAAAACTTCGGCCAAATTTATCAGCTATTGCACGTCCAGTTTGGCCTTGGTCTCTAAGTAAATCGATTTTAGCTTTTTCAACACTGTTAAGACACGTAGATCTACCCATTTTTCTTAAAATTTGAAATCAAGAATTAAATTTTACTGAAAACACTAAAATCGTTAATTTAAACTGTCAAGCACTCCAAAAAACTTATAAACAACGAAGAAAATGGTGTTGTACCTATTCAGTTGACTGAAAAAAAAACTCCTACTTTGCATATAAAACACTTTGCAAGTGGTTGAAGAAAAACTCACGGTTGTTTTTGGATAATTCTTTCGGAATTATCTGCTTAACATCTTAAGGGAATAGTTAGCATCAACAGATGGCATAATAACCATCACTGTTTGGAAAAAATGGATAAAGTATATTAAAAAATGTTTGTGCGTATTCAGTTGACGAGGAGTGTATATAAATTTATTGAAAACTCAATATTTCGAAAATAACAAGATGAATTTTTTTGAAACTTGTTATAGTGATTTTCAACACTTTCTGGAATACTTGAAAGAATCGTGTTCCTTAAGCCAAAATTCTAAAAATTGGTATATTTTGTTTTCGAATATCCCATAAATGAGGTGCTAAAAGTCCTATACGGCCTTGAAAAACAAAAAACTTCAAACATTCATATAAAATAACCTATGGCTGACCAATAACTGAAACTAGCTGACCTTTTATCAAAAGTCGTTGGCCTTTCAAATGGTATACTTCTTTTGAGAATATCCTACAAATGAGGTGCTAAAAGTTTTATACGACCTTGAAAAAATTAATTTTAAAAATTCAATTAAACAAAAACTATGGCTGACCAATTACTGAAACTAGCTGACCTTTGATCACAAGTCGGTGGCCTTTCGAATCGTACTCTTTTTTTGCGAATATGAAAAACTTGAGCCATTGATTAAAAATTTCCTATGGCTGACTAATTTCTGAAACTAGTTTACCTGTTTTGACCAATTACTGACCTTTTAGATGGCATACTTTTTTTTTTGCGAATATCCCATATATAAGGTGCTAAAGGTTAGGAGTCTTACAATTGTAGATAGCTCTTTTAATTCAACACAACAAAAATTGTACAATGTGACATAGAAATAAAATGATTTAAGTGAAATATTTATAATAATAATTTTAACTATATGCCTGTAAGACCTCAGGTCCTTTAAATGCAATGCACGGCACTAGTTAGAAGGAATAGAAGGAAAGGAAAGATTTTTGTTGGCACAGTGGATTGAGAATTAGATGTTAATTATCTCACAAAATTCCACGGGTGGCATCCAGTTGAAACTGGGGAATATAGAAAAGAATGCAACCTAGACTGGGGCTCGAACCCACACGTCCAGGTTAGCAGTCAAACACTATATCCACTGTGCCATTGCCACCCACGATTTTAATCAGTAAAATTTCTTTTCATTTCAGAATGAAACCCGTATGAGCATCGTTCTATCTTGTTGATGGTGTTGGCCAAACTGAGCGATAAAGTCGTCGAAAATTGAGTACTTTCGATACGCTACATTCGAAATACTTAGCCGCAATGACTAACTAATAGCAGACGATTTTTTGTTTCCAAAAAGAAAAGAAAATCCATGGAAAACATTATTATTTATATTTCTTTTATTTCATTTTTAATTTGTAGGTACCTGTAAGTAAGAGAAAACAATCTTTGCAAGTAAACCAGCTGAATGAAGCCTTCATAATACGCTCGTTTTAAGCCAACATTTATTAAAATTTTAAGGAATCAATGGCAGCATATTCTGAAAATATTTTACTACAGCGCAGTGTTGGAGAACGGGGAGATAATTGTTACTGTTTGCATAACAAGCCTTAAGCCCAGGCGTAAAGTGTCCTTTCACTTATTCGAAATCGAAACAAGTTTAGATTATGTATGTATGTAGGTAAGCCCTATAATCTAAGTACTCCCATTTTAACCAACAAATTTATTGTTTCAGACGGTAAAGTTCACAGTTCCAAAATTAAGCATAAATCCTTCTATTATCAACGAAATACGATGCAAGTTCAAAAAGATCACAAAATGAGTTACATTTAGGACCAGTTTTTCAGTTGTGAGTTAAACCAGAGTTAGTTAACTCTGGAAATAGATTCGTGACAGACAGTGGGCCGTTTGCGGCGGATCGCTTTGAAAGCGATATTTCAATTTCGACCGTCTTCGCTTTAGGTTATTCTCAAAAGCGAAAGTGGAAGAAAGCGATCCTTCTAGTTCTCTTATTTTATTTTAATATTTGCAGCCCACTTCCATTTTTACTTCCACTCTCTCAATTTTTCCAAAAAGAATTCCATTTTTACTTCAACTTTTCAATTTTTTCAACAAAAAATGACAGTTGTTCTTGGCCGTCGAAGAATTTTTTGATGTGAAACTTCTCTATTAATATTTTGTGCCCAAAGAATAGTTTTTTGTATATTTATTCGATATTGTTGCTATTAGATAAAATAAAACATTTAAATTAACCAAATAAGTGTGATTTAAAATGATAATGTTAAGAAGGAAAATAAGAAGACATATTTGCAAATTCATTTTTGTTTGCATTTTTGTTTGCAATTCGCCACCAATCCGTCACCTAGAAACCTATCGCTCATACAAAAAATGGAAAGGGAAAGCGCTTTTTTGAATAAGAAAATACAAATCCGCCATTGAAAGCGATCCGCCGCGCTTTCCGGAATCGGCCCATAGTCATGTCAAGAAACAGTTCCTTAATCCTAAGTGAGGGATGAATGCAGAAAGACTTAAAAAAGAAGGAAGATTAAATATCAAAACTATTTGTTGAGTTAGGCCAGAGTTAACTCACCAATTTCGGTGAGTTAACTCGGGTTTAACTTTAACCCCATACTGAAAAAAACTGTCCCTTACCCCCAGTTTCGTTTAAACCTTGAACTGAGTTAATTTATAATGGTGATCTGGAGTTTAAACTAAAAGTGGAGTTTAAACTTCCACTGTGAAACTAGGGGTTAGAGGTATAAATAATTTGTTTTCGAGAGTAAGAAACTGATTTTTCTTATATTTTAATAAAGTATAACAGCAAAACTGTAACAATATTAGAACCACTGTTCACCTGTGCAGAAATTTAATGACATCCGGTCAAGTTCTATGTAGGTATATACAAAAAACTTTGCATCCTTTATTATGAGGAACAATAAAACTTTTATACAAAGAATACAAAAGCATTCTTTTCAAAGGTCCTTATCTCCTAGCTACTAGCTAAGCTAGGTATACCTACCTAGGTCCCTTGAAAGATTTTCTTTTACTTGATTTTCGTGGAATTTACATTTTTTTATTTTAACTTTTTCGTACATAAACCTATAGCAACCGTTCACTCACTGTGTTCAAAACAACTTTAAGTTAAAAAAAAAATCCCGATTTTCCACTTGAACAATATCAAGGCAAGACTGACGACAAACGACACGACGATGAAAACAACATTTTATGTTTTTTTCTTCGAAAACTTTCTTTCAAGTCTTAATGCACTTTTTAATGCATCTGGCCTCTTTCGCTTTTAAGCGCCTAGCAGACTGTTGTTCGTTGTTGGTCGCTTTCGATGCCGTGGCGTTTAGTGGTGAGGAATGTAGGAGAGGGGGATGTGGAAGGAGCGGATAGATAGGGTTCTGTAAAAATACACACACAAAAAAAGGGACAATTATTAAAACAAGAACAAATTCATTTATTTTTTTATATTTCAAAAGGCGTTTACTTAAATACATAAAAGACCCTCAAGGCATCAAGCACCACCAGTCAGCTATCACCAGCCATCACCAACCACCACCTGTCAAACTGAAAAAATTCATTAAAATCTGTCAGATCTGTATATTAACATCCGGCTCTGCCATCATAGAGAGGAGAGTTTCAGTGTACCAAATGTTACTATGGGAGACCAAAAAATCTCGCAAGTCCCAACCCATCATCATCGCATAATGAAAAACCGGCAACAGCGCCATATCGCCACCCAGTGAGTAATGGTGAGGAATTCAATAAAACAACAAACATTCACAGACAATGTATTTTTATTTTGCAACATTTTCTCGTCGTTATTTTCTTTTGAATTTATATTTATTTCTGTTTTCTTTTTTTTTTTTGTAATATTTGTTTGCTCGCTCCTTCCAGCCAAACTGCCATTCTCAGATGACGTTCGAGGAATTGTGGTGGGTCGAAGATCTCTCTCGTGTGATGGCTCCTGCTCCTCGTCGTTTCGTTTATAATGTGTTTGTATATTTTGCTCTATCGATTGATGGCTATAAAGCAGCCAGTGCATTGCTGGATAGTTTGTTGTATCGAAATTGCACATTTTCAAGGGAATGTAATCCATATGGTTGATGTAAGGAAACAAAACCGTGTGCACACATACAACGAGTACATAAAGAACACTAAATACCTCTATAGATGGAATCCAATAAAAAGAATTGACGGCATTCAATTCTCAACTCTGATCTTAAGAGTCTCTCTCTCTCTTATAAGAATGTTGTTATCGGACAGTTTAATGGAACACAATACACATATCATGGAGAGTTTTTCCGGACGTGTTGTGGGGTTCTTTTAATGCCCATGTTGCTATTCAACATTCAACAAAACCTTTACTTGCACTTTGAAAATAGACAGAAATATAAAATTTTGATTGCTATTCCTATGGTTATACCATAGAAGAATTGGAAAGTTCTCATTATTATATGTAGGGCTTGATGTAAGTTTAATAAAGGGAATTGGGGTCTAGACACCGACGAATACTTTTGAAAATGTGCGTGTTTATTTTTGAATTGGAACTATAACTTTTATAGAGTTTTTTTTTTTTCAACTTTAGAGCTTTTCCGAAACAACTACAAGCCTCGGATATGGATGATTTTAATGTTGACGACCATAGCAAGCGAAACAAGGACAACAAATTTCAAATCTGCACGCGGAACGTCTTGTCCTTATAGAGTACAGAACACGTACAACCTAACAATTAGTGGAGAACCTAGACTGGCTAAAGGCTGACGTAACAGCCATTCAGGAAGTGCGATATGATGGAGAGGGTATACGGAGACTTCAATCGTGTGACATCTACTACGGCGGGTGCTTCAAACAGCTGGATCAGTGGCTTTTTAGTTTTCAAATATAGGAAAGGAGGGCATTTTTGGTTCGATAGTCGGAGAACACAGCCTTCACGACGAAACTTCCGACAGCGGTTGCACGCTGGCAAACTTGCGGCGGGGCGAAATGTCATCGTCTAAAGCACCTGTTTCCCACACCTCAATATACACAAGGGGTATCTTGGATGTCCGAACGATCTAAGGAGCACTACCTGGTGGTAGCTAGACTACGTATGCGGATATCCATGACGCCACAACGCAGAGCAGATGCTGTGAAAAGGTACGATGTTGAGAAGCTTAAATCGCAAGAGACCGCCAGAACTTTTGCAGACCACGTAACTCTTAATCTCTCAGGAAGTTCGCCACCAGCATCGAGTGCAGAGGACCAGTGGAAACACTATCAAGCCATCAGATATGACGGATCTGATGTGCTGGGTTTCAGTAGGCGACCACAACGAAACCCCTGGATGAAGAGTGCCGGCTTGCACATGCAGCTAAGGACGAGGCCTACCAGGCAATGCTGCACACTCGAACAAGAGGTGCTGAGAGAGTAGCCCGAGAGCTCTGCGTGCTGAAAAGAAAAGAGGAACGCCGAGGAGGAAAAAGAGAGAACACGAGAAGCGGGTGGTCGAGTCTATTGAGCGTTGTAGTGACAGGGGTGATGTCCGAAAATGTTATCAAAGGGTGAAACGATCCACCTAGGGATACAAATCTAGAACGGAAGCCTGCCGATATGAGAGTGGGAATATGGTAGTGGTCAGTGCTGAGGATCTGGAAAGAACATTTCCTTAGACAACAATTTCACAACAAATCCTGGGGGTGTTTAAAATTTTATATTTTTTGTCGTATATTTTTTCTGAGTCGTTTTAGCATTTGAAGTTTTCGTCAACTTTAAGTTCAACAACAGGTTCCTATTCTCCGCTTTTACTGTTTTCCTACAAAACTTTATTTAAATTGTCTACTGATTGAGAAATAGTAGAGGTAAGAAAATGTTCCTCTAAGATTTTAGTTGCTTGCGTAACGGAGGCAGGGTAAGGGCAGGGGTAAGGATTATGTGGCGTGTTAATGAAGGTATGCACCAACAAATTACTCCCATTACTGTCATAGATAAAGCTCTTAAGCCGCCCATAGCATTGAAGTTCTAGAAATCTCATCTAAATTTCGCATTTATGCATATATTTTTGGTACGAAATTTTGATGAATTAGGTATGTATCTACTTTTAGTCCTTCTTCTTATAGGTGTACCTATTTCCCTTAATTCAATTCTTCTAACGAACATTTGAGTGTATTTCTTAGCTTTTACTCGAACTAGGTTATCTTCTTAATTTTCATTTCCGTCAATTTTCTGTTAGCCCTTTATTCATTACTAAATCTAATAAAGCATTCGCAGTTTCTTACCAATTATAACCTACATCTACAACACGTACGCGAACTCGAATTAATGTATACCTATGTGCACTCAGAAATTCATTTTCTCAAACTGAAAACCCTAAAGTGGTAATAAGCCCAACGAACCATGAATTCATATTTTCAATTTTCGCTGAAAATGCATTCATATCCTTTTGTCCTTCAGATTCAGTGCATATACTGAGAGAGGCACATAATCATGAGATGGTGCTGATGGGTTGATGGAGGTTTCTCTGTTTCTCATATTCCGCTAGCTGTCTGCTTCTGCCTGCTCTACTGATGCGATGGTACTTTTCCTTATCAACTCTTTCACTGTCACGTTTACGTTTTTCAGCCGCTTGTATTTCATCTCAATCCCCTCTGCTGTTCTCGGTGTTTGCTCGTATAGTCAATTAACAATAGCGCACAAAAGGATCTCATGCTCATCTCTCAGAACGAACTCAGCTCACACCAGCTATCATCCAGAGAAGCCAGCAAGGCTAGGGAGCCCTTTATATAAGCATTATGCAATTCAACTCATAAGCAAATTATCCTGAATATACACAAATACGTACGTTCATATACAAATATATATAAAAGTTTGTTTACACAAAACAAACACACAAAATACACACACTCATGTCAGCCAACTACAGTACCTACTTTATTATTATTTGCACTAAGGAAGGTCTTTTTACGATGCGATGATGATGATGAGTCTGTACATAGAGGGCAAGGGCATTTCTGCTCTGATGGAGGAACGCATTCAAAAAAATTGAATAAATACAACAAACAAAAACGTCCGCATGTTGTATCCATCAGATTGACTCGTGCATTTCATATTTGCATTGCACATCGCATCGCGTCGTGGTGCGCGTACGCTGCACTGCAATTCCGCGATGCAAACTACAAACTATATATGAATTGCAAAACATTTAGCCGCCGGAAGGATATTATACATACGAGTCCTTCAACATATCCGGCCAGGAGACGTTTGGTTGTTTCGAGGCAGAAGGATATAGAAAAGTACATTTGGGAGGATAAGGTGCATTCATTTAAATGCATGGTGATGAGCTGCGATGAATTTCAATTTACTGCCCGTAGGATGCAAAAATATCCAAAAAATAACGGGACTGGTATCGTTATCGTAGCACTTTACTTGTTGAATTTGAACAATTGGGTATCCAATTTGAAAGATCGGTTAACTTTCATAAAAGATCAGTTATTGTTTGGGAAATTTGTCAAAATGAAAATATACTTAGCTGAAAAATCTTACTAACTTCACTTTATTTTACTTTAAGCTCGCTGCTCGCACAGCCCAGCATGAACTACCGCCTCAACCTCAAAATTGCCGCATCTGGGGCTCGGAAAACCCAGGATTTATTGTTGAAAAGCCTCTCCATCCTCAACGAGTTACTGTTTGGTACGGTTTATGGTCCGGCGCGGCGGCGGGTTCATTGGACCTTACTTTTCGAAAATGAGACTGGAGCAACAGCTACGGTGAATGGATTGCACTATCGAGAGATGGATAATTTTGTATGGCCGGAATTGGTTGGAATTGATCTGGACAACGTTTACTTTCAACAAGACGGACACAAGCAATGAAACCATCGATCTTTTACGGTAAAAGTTGGTGATCACAATTGGCCACCGACATCTTGCGACTTCTTCCTTTGGGGCCACGTGAAAGATAAGGTCCACGCCAACAGCCCAGCGTCAATTCAAGACCTCAAAGACAGAATTTGTGAAGAAATTGAGGGCATACAGCAGCCACTTTGCGATTTGGTGATGGAAAATTTCTTAAAAAGGAAAGTGTTGTGTAAGCGTAGCCGTGGCGGCCATTTATTTAAATTTCATTTTATAGTTGGCCTCTAAAAAACACGCTTTACATATAGGTCTCGTGTTAAAAAAAGACTTGTTTTTCCTTAAAAATATTGACAGAACTCCGGTCTCCAAAGAGAAATCGAGTCATTTCAAGCTCATTTCAACTCGATATCCCTTTACAAACACCGAAGCTCGCTTCAATACCTCATTTTAACGTAACATTTTACACGGTGACGCTAGTATCTAGACTCTTTTCGAAGATAAACACAGATTATTTAAAAATATGCACGAAAATATGATAATTTTTGCTTAAAATACCTATGCATTTACAATTAAAATATGCATTTTGCATAAAATATTCAAAATAAACACTAACGAAATAATTTTTTTTTTTTATTTTTTACCTCAACATAATATTTAAAATTAGACTATTGCAGCAACAAATTCCTTTGTCCTACTTTCGGTATAGGTACATTGTGTACCTATTTCTAAACCTCATACAACAATATTAATTAAATTTCATAACCTTCCATTTTCCTACCAAAAAAAATCATGTTGTTAAAATCGATAAGTTGTCTTTAAAGATAAGACAGGACAACCACAACAATTTGACGTTTTGAATGGTGACCAAAAAAACTGAGTATTCTGCACTAGCTCGTTTATTCGATCGCTATCGCTAGCTGAACAATGTCTTTCTTTTATTATAATCTTCTATGCTTAATATAGGTATTTTACCTTACCTACTGATTTCTCAAAACCTTTCAGCCATAAATACGCTCCATGTGTTCAAATGTACCTAGGTGGGTATCTCTTTCGATTTTTAATAAGGTTGTACCTGCCTATCTACCTAGAGAAAAGATAACCCCCTAAATCCAAAAAAGGTCTGTAGGCTTTCAAGCTCTATAATGACAGCTAACATAAAAGCTTATACAGACTAACTTAATAGGCGCTCATAATAAAAAAAAAAAACATTTATTTAAAACAAAAGTAGGTCTACCTAAAAAATCATAAAACAAACGTGAAGTAAAGTTAACATTGCGTCATACGAACACATCAAAATCAACAAAAACCTAACTTACACACATGCACTACTACAATTTAACATTTTCGTGCTTTATCTATATACAGTTTCTTACTATAATGTGGTGCTAACGAAATGGGCTTTTGGAATTCTTTTCTGGCATGGAAATGAGTAATGCTTCCATATAAAAAATATCATCAGCGACTAATTTTGTTGTTTAACATGATTCGATCTTTTTTTTTTAAAGTAAACATCAAAAATATGATCCAGCAAAACCCTTCAAACGACCGACGCGACGCATGCCGACGATAACACTCGATTTATCATAAAAATTGTTAAAAAAATTATTTCGATCGATATTTTCATATGATCATCTACTAGGTGTGCATGTAAATTAGAAAGCCCCAAAATTATTATCAAGTTTGTGTTGGGTAAAAACCACCGAAATAACAAAAAAAAAAAACAATAGTCGTCGAAGTTGCGTTGCAAAAACTAAAAGATATCTTAAAAAAAATTTACTTTATATAATTTGTGTGCATATTTTGTTTCAATAGTTGAAATCAATTTTATCGTCAAGAAACTAAGAAGAAGCTGCACCATCTTTGATTGAAGCTTGTGTCTTATGAGAGCACACCCACACAAGCAACATGTTGCCGAAACTTTTACATACAAATGTCTTAACTGAAATTTTCCAGTATTTCATTTTTCGTATTTTAAAAACTAACAGTTCGGAAAAAAAAAAACAAATCTTGTACATCGCACACCTGGAAACATGTTGCTGTGGCTTTTTTGTTCCTTTATACCTAATCAGAAACTTTTCATTGTTGAGCATTGCTAGCTGTTGGCAGAAATCGGAAAAAACAAAAACCCGAACTAGGTTCAACTTATTGTCAAGACTTTACTCCTAATTTCAACTAAGGGCTTTGTATATAAACTTTATAGTAATTTAATCAGAATCGACCACTGATGAGTCACATCACGTAGTGTCAAAGTCAAGCAGCTTCTCTGCAACAATAATGTTGAGAAACAATTTATGCGACGCATGCCGGCCAAGCGAACAAATCGAGAATAATTAAATTTTACATCATGTCATTACTATAAAGTTTATATACAAAGCTTAAGACACAGAACGTCGCTGCTAAAAATAACTAATGGAAACGAACTACCTTCCAGATTTTTTAAGTATTATAAGAGTCCATGTTGTCGTAACCTGTATAATTTTGGTACCAAGCCACAACCAACGTTGTCTCCCAGACTATACCTAAATAGCTTTATTCTGGTTCACCAACCACCCAAAAAAAAACTTACCCAAACTGATATGATCGTTTTTGTCCAAACCAAACAACAAAGCAACAAAAATCTACACCACCTATCTAAAAATTCTGATGGCCCCTTCCAATAGGGACCTGTTTTAACTTAAATTTGGTTTCAATTTAGTTAAACAAAAAAACCCAAGTTAATTTTTCTCCATCCCAACAAAAACTTTACTGATGAAATTATTTAACAAAAAAATTATAAACAATTTTACCACGGCACACAATGGGCCATCAGGAATAAAAACGCAGCATACAACCTTTTTCTTGACAACCATGTGCAACTGTTTCTTTGGTTTTGTTTCAAATTATTCTCTCCTACCACATCTCAATTTTTATAAGCTTCGACAAACTTTAACAAACTTCTCTCTAAAGCTAAGAAATTTAATTATTGTCAAACACACAAAATGTTGCTAAATAAAAAATAAAAAAAAAACTTTAAAAATTATGAAACCAGCTGACTGAGAGAGGTTTTAATTTCGAAGTCACTTTCGTTTTCATTTTGAAAAACTTAATTTCGTACTAAACTTACCAGGCAATCAGAATAAGTAGCACATTGAGAACAAAAACTAAAAAGACAACAAAGCCAGAAAAGAAAAACAACAAAACTGTGAAATTCTTGGGTCATTGACATTAACCACCAAAAATTATGCGGGCTCTTTTGAGAAATGAACAAAAAAAAAAAAACAACAATAAAAATGTGTAAGAGATTTCTGCTGGCATAGTTCTTGGGTTGTGGTTGTGTGTTGAGTGAGGTCATTTCATCTTAATCTTATGTGGATAATGCGACAATAAGTTTTCAGTGGCGGTTGTGTTCCGATTAATTTATCCACAGCCAAAGTGATACATAAGCAGTGTAATAAAAATGGTCAGGAGGGGAATAACATTTTTCAACGCAGGTACACGAATAACTCATCCATTTTAACTTAATGGAAGAAATTCAGGTTTTTGATTGCTCTCGACAAGTCAAGTTTTAGTTTAGTGTCGAAATAATTCGAGGTTTTAATCAAATCTTAGATTATGATAAAGTGGGTTTCGTCGCGTCGCGTGCGTCGACGACGCGTCGTCGCGGTGTATGGGATTACATAAATGTATTTAAATTGAGCTGGAGCCTTAACGGGTAGACCAATTTGGTTGAAATTTTGTGAAAAGCATTGAAATGTGATCCCCTTTCACTACTAGAGAAATTTTTATTTTAAATTCATAGCGAAAATGGCTCCTAGGAATTTGATTAAAATTCGTGGATGTTATAGGTACCTACCTACCTAATTAAATAATTGTAACAAAACTGCATTTCAGGTTTATTGCAGCAAATTAATTGCATGAAAATAGGGCTTTGATTAGGTTTTTTTTTTAAGATCTTTTAAAATGATGTAAATGAATGTGTGAATTGTGGAGAAGAGAAGATGACCCAGCGGGAAATATCGTCCCCAATGAATTTTATATCTGAATTCATCAATCAATTCACTAGCCAAATAATAAAAGGAAACGAAACGACATGCAATGAGAGTGAAGCGTCGTGCAAGGTTTCCTCAGTTCATAGTTTTGAACCCAATTTCTGCTTTGTGTTTAGAAAACAACCCTTTTTTTCGTTGAATTAAAAATTGCTTTTTTGATACGGAAAATTATGCGATGAAAAAACTGTTGAAAAGTAATGTAAGGGATGGTTAAATTTTAAGACCGATGTTGATTTTGAATAAAACACAAATTATTTAAGAAATTATTGTCACTTCTTTTTATTATGATAATATTGGTATGGTTCAATTATGTATGGAACAAAATATCGGCCAAATGACCGCCGCGACCTCAGCGGCACACCTCCATCCGATGGTCCACATTTTCGATGACCCTGAGGGATAATTGAGGTTCTATGCCGTTAATGTGCCGAATTATCACATCCTTTAGCTCTTGAATTGTTGCTGGCTTATCGACGTACACTTTTTCTTTCAACTGACCCCAAAGAAAGAAGTCCAACGGCGGCCAATTGACATCGCCACCACGTAAAATAACACGGGCATAGAATTTGTCGCACAAAAGAGTCATTGTTTCGTTAGCTGTGTGGCAAGTGGCACCGTCCTGTTGAAACCACATATCGTCCACATCCGTATCTTCCGGGTCATATTCGTATTCGGATCATAAAAAGTTCGTTATCATCTCACGATCGCGAACACCATTCACAGTAACTGCCTGACCGGCCTCATTTTGGAAAAATACGTCCCGATGATGCTGCCAGCCCATAAACCGCACCAAACAGTCACTCCTTGTGGGTGCATTGGTTTTTTGACAATCACTCTTGGATTATCATTCGCCCAAATGCGGCAATTCTGCTTATTGACGAATCCACTGATTTTCTTCTTTCGTCTCAATTTTGGTAATTTTTATTAAGTATCACAGAATAACAAACAAAATTAAAACCTTTCGTAATATCAACCACCGTATGGATGATTAAATTTAAAAAGAAAAATAAAGAAGGAAAAACACAAAAAAATATTCCCTATAGTAATAAAATGATTAATTTTATTTTTTCATTCTTTGTAAATAAATATATTTTGTAAATTTTTTTTTCGTTTGAAACAAAAAATTTAGGTAATAAAATTTGTTAACAAAATTAAATCCGTTCTTCTTTTTTCATTCGCAAATTTATTCACTCTCAAATGTATTCATTCTCCAACCGTTAAGCCTGTTGTGGCCCTCAGAGACATTTTAACCGTCTCAAAGTGGAACTTAAATTAATTTTCTTAATTAAGGATTCAAATCCGGACCATTATTTTTAAAAAAGACGCAGCACTAATAATAACATTCGGCAAAAAAATATGCAGTTGTAAGATGATAAAAAATATTTTATGAGTATTATAAAATAAAATATAAATAAATAAATCGGGTGGCACAACGGCTCATGAAGAACCAGGGCCTAGTGACTAACAACTCGCAACCATTCCTGTGTGCGCCTATCAACAGGAATGGAAAGCACCTACAATTTTATGCCGAATCCGAACGGCTAGACGAGAAGCACTTATTCGTGACAAGTGATACTCTTGGAGGATTTGTCAATTCCTCCAAGAGGCAGTAGCCCTGAAAAAAAAACTTTTTAGTTTTTAGGTGGACGAGGCTGGGAAGCGATCCCAGACCTCCAGCGTTACAGTCGAACGCACTAACCATTACGCTACGGGCTACTACAGAGTATGAGTATTTGATGTTTCAAAACGTTCACTGTTTAAAATCAACAAAAAAAAAATTTGAACTAAAAAATAACAAAGAACTTTCTTCTTTGTTTGAGGCCACTATATTCATAAAAGTTTTTTCTCGATAAATACCTGTAAGCAATATTTTTCTTGGAAATTTTTGATACGTGTAATAAGGTATATATATTTTGCAATAAAAAAGGATAAAGTTAAAGAGTTAACTCGGAAAATTCATAGAAATTTCCCAAATTATGGGGCTTATTGCGAGAGTCTATTCAGAATAGACTTAAAGTCGAATAGACTTATAGTCTATCGTCGGTATTGCGAATTTCTATTAGAATCAATTTTTTTCTACTAAATAGAATTTTTTTTTCGATCAGGAATTTCTGATCGACTTTTGTGTAAATTTTTGTTTAAACCTATAATAAGAATGTATTTTAGTGGAAAAGAATATTTTCTGGTAAAATATGAACATTCATATCGTCATCCATGTTTGGTGTCCTTCCTTCAAGATGCTCAATCATCTTAGCATGTGCTGCATATACATATACATTTTTTTTCAAAGATTTTTATATTCTTATTATACATTCTTTAGAAATTGTGCATTTTTAAAATGCATCATAAAAATGCACTTTTTTCCTAAAGTCTTAAAAGTTGGTGCTGATGTATTGTATTGATATTTATATGGATGTCCAACAATTTTTTCAATGTTCTTCCGTTTGCAATAAGCTGCAATGTCATATTTGGTACAAAGGAGCTTTACATTCAACTGCGAAATGATTTTTCAAGTTGTTATAACTATTATTAAGCTTTTAAAGGAAGTGCATTTTGAAGATGCACAAATCACCACTGCACCCCAAAGGAGTCTGCGAAACTACCAAATTATCATAAATATATATGAACCTAATAATATTATACAAATGAATGTCTGCATATTTTCATCCAATGTTTAAAATCTAAAGGATCGGAGTTCATTTTTGCAATTTGTCGCGCTATGGAATATTATTTTTTTTTGAAGAAAAACTATTTATTTCATCAAAAAAACGTCAAATTTTCGTCAAACTATATTAATTTTCTAAAACTCTGGGGCTAATTTGACATTTCAGTCTAAAGCTCTAGTCGAGAGCTTTTATTATTCTATTTTCGAAAATAGATTCTATTTCAATAAGTCTACTGAGCAAGGCGATACTAATTTCAAATTTGATAGAATCGAAAAAAGTCGAATAGACTTAAGTCGAATAGACTCTCGCAATAAGCCCCTATGTGAATGGACTGCAAAGAATGGATATAAAAAGTTGCGTGACTTGATTGAGGCCATTCCAAAAATTGCTTGGCAAAAGCTAACATCGCCGATTTTTTTCAAACAAAAGTTTAAAATATTTAAGAAAGGATAGAAAACTATATTTTATATTAAATTTCAAGTTAAAATGGGCTCTGGAAACACGTCGAAAAAAGTAGAAAGAGGGTCAATAGATGCTTTAAAGAAACTGGCTAGGAGCCCGAACAGAAGTAAGACCATTGTCAACAACTATCTAGCAGACACTATAAACTATGGAAAAAACAAAAAGGACGCACAGCTCAAGCAACAACAATCGCATAAAAGCGACTCATTCAACGGCTAGCTTCAAATTCCACACTATCAGCGCCTAAAATAAGGTCAAAAAGTGGGGTATCAGCCAGTATTTCGACGGTGTTAAGGCTAATTAAAACCGGTTCTACGACAGCTACATAAGGAACTACGGATGAATTTCGCCAGGAAGCATGTTGCCTGTAGAAACGCATGGAAAAAGGCTGTCTTTTCAGGTGAAAAAAAGTTTAATCTTGACGGACCCGATGGTATCAACTTTTATTTTCACGATAAAAGGAAAGAAGAACTTATTTTGTCAAGACATCACAGTCATAAATTAAGTGTTATGGTGTGGGGAGCATCACATTTGAATTGGAATCTATAACTACAACAATGAACGGAAATAGTTACAAATGCCTGCTGTTACGGGTATTTCCAAAGCTAAAGAATATTCTGGAACCTCTACCTTTCATATTCCAACAAGACAACGCCCCTATCCATATACTTCCTGGGTAGCTAGTAGCTGGATTCAGTTGGAAAACGTTGGACTCAAACCGACACCGGACTCAAACATCGTCGAAAATGTTTGGGCCTGTCTATCTCGAAAAGTTTGTGATGCTGGTAGACAGTTTGGACATAAGGGCCTCTTGGTCGAAGCTAACTGCGATGCCTGGAGCCAGATTTCACTGGATTATTCCAAAAAAAACTGAATGATTTAATTCCAAACCGTCTAATAGAGCTAATTTCAAAAAATTGGCGGTCATACTCATTATTAATTGACAAAATTATAATACATTAATGTTTACAAACAAAAAAAGTAAACATTTTTATAGTTTTGTTAATTTTTTATAAGATTTTTCAAGTGGCCTCAATCAAGTGACGCATTTTTGTATACCCATTTTTGCAGTCCATTCTTATAATTTGTGAAATTCCTATGGAATTTTCAAGTTAACCCTTTAAATTTATTCCTTTTTTATTGCAAAATATATTTACCTTCTCACAGGTATCAAAAATTTCCACGAAAAATATTTCCTACAGGTATTTATCGAGAAAAATCTGACAGGGACAGGGAGTGTACATGAAGTCTTAGGTTCAAGCCGCCTTAGCCCTCCCCCCTTCGTATGCCATTGGTTAATTGTAATCGACTTTTTCAATGGTTAAAAATGTAGGAGATTTCTTGATGTGAGGTTGGTAGTGGGTTGTGTGTTTATTGATAGAAGTTCAATTTTTATGTATTCTCTGTTTTCAAATTGTCTATTGACAGTAAATATAATAAGAGGGCTTGTGGATTTCCATCAAAATTAGACATTCTCAGATTGTATCAAAGTATTTCAGTTGTAGAAATACTTTAAAATAGGTATATGTAAGTGAAGTGGTGACTGGTGATTAACCAACAACCTCTGACCTAGTGATTGCACTTTAAAGTTTTAATTTTATATATTATAATTAGGCAATCACAAATTCACAACAAAACGGAGTAATGAATTCCATTATTAATTTATTTAATTTTCTTAACATTTTGCATATTGAATTTACTCTGTGCCAAGAAGTTAAAACAGCTTCAGTCAATTTTAACCATTTTTCAGTATGATAAAATAAAGTTTTGCGAACTTTTTCAGTACGCATGCTTGTAATACCCTTAAATTGTATGTTTCTTTTTTGTTAAAAAACAACCACACAGCTAATAAAAAAATGTTTTTTTATCTTAAGCTACATATTTCAAAAAAATGCTTTAATACTACAGCTTAAATAAAACTGATTTTGATTCGAAATTCCTTTTTTAAAATGGCTAATGTCAACATAAGCTCTTAAATTATTCAATTTGCGTAGGTTTAAAGTAACTTTTGTCGACTTAAGCTATGATTTCTTTTGATCTCCACAAGTGATAGGGGCTTATACAGGGTGTCCCTTAATTCCTCAAGAGTATTTTAGGGTATGTTTCTAGGGTACATTCAAAAAACTAATTGTTCTACAGTTACGGCCTATCTCCAATCTTGATATCATTTATCGGGAATTTAAGAAAAGTCTTACCTTGGGGTACCCTGATCCATGTTACCGGTAATTGCTCCGTAAGTACTTATGATGGAAACTTTATTAAGGCCATTATTTTTAGAAGAAATACCAGCCTTTGAAATGGCGTTTAAATAAATTTGATATATCTTCTCTCAGTCTTAAGATAGCCTATTTCATTTTACTTGCCCATGCTAATTTTTTGACTTTGGGGTCAATTTTTTCCAAAAAATGCGTAATCAGCATGATGTTTTAATAATTTTTTTGAATGTATGTAACAATACTTAAAATAAAGTTGAGCAACAAAATTGCCGAAAAACCCATAGATTTTATGATAATTTGGAAAAACAGGGCCAGGTAAAATTAAAAAAAAAATGTTGTTTTAGCTTTAAGCTCGAAAAGCTATGAATAAAAATTATTTGTGTGGTTTTAGATAATTTTTTAAGTACGTTTTTTGCTAAAACAGTTATAACGGGTGCACTTTGACATTCCTTGGTTTGAACAAATGCTAATTTTAGTAGCCACTTAAGTTGAATTCTACAAACTATCCGCAGTTGTTGCAAAATGATTTATCAGAACTATTGAAGGACATTCCATAGGTTCAACTAGCATCATCTTATTCATGACTTGATGGTGCTTCCGCCCACTTTGCATGAGAGGTTTAAAATTGAAAAGATGAAGAGTGAGCGGTTATCGTTGGATAGGAAAAAGTTGGAGCAGTTCAATGGCCTGCAAGATCTCCTGATCCTACAATATTGGATGTTTTTGAATGAAATAAATCTTTTATTCAACCAAAATAGCAAATTAAAGTGAATAGAAGAGCGCATGCTCAAAGCGTTCTCCGAAGTGATGCAGTAGCTAGGATCATTAATATCAATATCAGTGAAATACAAAAACTGGCTATAGCATGCATACAAAATCAAAGAGGACTCATTTTTACACCTGTTATAACTGTTTTAGTTCACACATAAAATAAAAATTATCGATAAGCACACATATCATATTTTATTCATAGCCATTCGAGCGTTAAGCAAAAAAAAACCCTTTTTATTAGATTTTACCTGCCGCTGGTTTTCCAAATTATCATAAAATCTATCGGTTTTTCGCCAAACTTGATTTTAACTTTTATTTTAAGTATTGTTACATACATTCAAAAAAAAATTTAAAACATCATGTTGATTACACAGTTTTTGGAGAAAATTTACCCCAAAGTCAAAAAATTAGCATGGGCAAGAAAAATGAAACAGGCTAAAAATTGGAAAGACTGAGGCAAGCAAATTTATTTAAACGCAATTACAAAGGCTGGTATTTCTTCTAAAAATAAAGGCCTAAAAAAAGTTTCTATCATAATTACTAACGGCGCAATTACGGGTAACATGAATCAGGGTACCCCAAAGTAAGACTTTTCTTAAATTCCCGATAAATGATATCAAAATTGGAGATAGGCCCTAACTGTAGAACAATTTTTTTCTTAGAATATACCATAGAATCATACCCTAAAATACTCTTGACGAATTGAGGGACACCCTGTATATAGGGCTGCCAGATTAAATTTGGTTAATATCAGGACTCCAGGCTCCAAAACCGGGAGAAATCGGGACATTACAAAAAAAAATATTTATACAAATCTGGCTGTTTACAATTTTGGCCAATATTTTTTGACTAACTTAGAACTAGCTTCCGAATTCCAAAATGTTGACAAAATAAAAACGCCAATAACGATATATTCGGGAATATCTCAATAAGTAAGAAACCGGAAATTTGCACAAAAAACACAAACATTTATTCCAGATCTTCGATTTTTTTTTTAGGCAAAAATGTATGCAGTGTTATAAAAACTGTTCTAGGGATTACATGTAGGGGAGCGTCGCCAACAGTGAGACACGTCCAACAGTGAGTGAATAACTCCGAAGAAATATGAACGAACACGTCGAACTTGTTGTCGTAGGTCATGCAACAGATGTTCGTTCGATTGGTTCAGTTTGTATTTACTTCCAATGAAGAGTAGTCGCGCCATGATAGGAGAGTGGAAAAAACACTCAAAAGTTAATCCAGGTGAGTTTTTCAATCAATGTTTTATAATATTGTGTAGATTATATTGTAGAGAAAACAATTAACAAGATTTTGACGAATTTCGATCCATGGTTTATTTGTTTTAATTTTTGTTACATATTTTCGGCGATTTACCAACAGTGAGACAAAGTCCCGTTGCCATCAGTGAGACAGTGCAAAACAAAAAAAAACATTCTTTGCGGCCACACCAGTCGGCAACAAGCCAGTATCCATTTTGGAATCACATTTGACCAAATTGAAGTGCGCTAATTTTTTATTTTTATTTCATGAATAATGAAACCGATTTTTTTTTATTATCTATCTATCTGTCACTGGAGACCTTTTTTGTGACTTCAATTTTCATTTTTTATTTTTATTTAGTTATTTTTATTCATAAGACTTTGTTGCACAATAATATATAAATGTTTCTCAAACAAAATTTATTTATTAAAATAAAGGGTGATTTTTAAAGAGCTTGAGAACTTTTTTTAAAAAAAAAACGCATAAAATTTGCAAAATCTCATCGATTCTTTATTTGAAACGTTAGATTGGTTCATGACATTTACTTTTTGAAGATAATTTCATTTAAATGTTGACCGCGGCTGCGTCTTAGGTGGTCCATTCGGAAAGTCCAATTTTGGGTAACTTTTTCGAGCATTTCGGCCGGAATAGCCCGAATTTCTTCGGAAATGTTGTCTTCCAAAGCTGGAATAGTTGCTGGCTTATTTGTGTAGACTTTAGACTTGACGTAGCCCCACAAAAAATAGTCTAAAGGCGTCAAATCGCATGATCTTGGTGGCCAACTTACCGGTCCATTCCTTGAGATGAATTGTTCTCCGAAGTTTTCCCTCAAAATGGCCATAGAATCGCGAGCTGTGTGGCATGTAGCGCCATCTTGTTGAAACCACATGTCAACCAAGTTCAGTTCTTCCATTTTTGGCAACAAAAAGTTTGTTAGCATTGAACGATAGCGATCGCCATTCACCGTAACGTTGCGTCCAACAGCATCTTTGAAAAAATACGGTCCAATGATTCCACCAGCGTACAAACCACACCAAACAGTGCATTTTTCGGGATGCATGGGCAGTTCTTGAACGGCTTCTGGTTGCTCTTCACTCCAAATGCGGCAATTTTGTTTATTTACGTAGCCATTCAACCAGAAATGAGCCTCATCGCTGAACAAAATTTGTCGATAAAAAAGCGGATTTTCTGCCAACTTTTCTAGGGCCCATTCACTGAAAATTCGACGTTGTGGCAGATCGTTCGGCTTCAGTTCTTGCACGAGCTGTATTTTATACGGTTTTACACCAAGATCTTTGCGTAAAATCTTCCATGTGGTCGAATAACACAAACCCAATTGCTGCGAACGGCGACGAATCGACATTTCACGGTCTTCAGCAACACTCTCAGAAACAGACGCAATATTCTCTTCTGTACGCACTGTACGCATTCGTGTGGTTGGTTTAATGTCCAATAAAGTAAACTGAGTGCGAAACTTGGTCACAATCGCATTAATTGTTTGCTCACTTGGTCGATTATGTAGACCATAAATCGGACGTAAAGCGCGAAACACATTTCGAACCGAACACTGATTTTGGTAATAAAATTCAATGATTTGCAAGCGTTGCTCGTTAGTAAGTCTATTCATGATGAAATGTCAAAGCATACTGAGCATCTTTCTCTTTGACACCATGTCTGAAATCCCGCGTGATCTGTCAAATACTAATGCATGAAAATCCTAACCTCAAAAAAATCACCCGTTATTTGTTGGGAGGTGTCTCACTGTTGGGGAAGGACTGTCTCACTGTTAGAGTAAGTTTACCAACAGTGAGACAAAGGAGGTACTCGGCCATTTTGATTTAAATTATTTTATCGGTAAAGATAAATTCAAATTTAAGTATGCAATTAACAGCACAAATAATAAACCTATCTAACGCAATTAAAATCAAATAATTACTCGGAATACTTTTTAAGATATAGGGGCGTATTCATAAGCATTTTAGACCTGGGTCTAAGTTAAACATAGCTTTAGTTGAATTTTCGGACGTTGACACTATTTTTTTAAGTTTATCATTTCAAAATATTTGAATATATTTGTGTAGTATACCAAGTTAACTATCTTATAAAAATATAAAACCAACAATTCGTAATTAAAATCGGTCTGTATTCATTGAGCCAAAATTGTCTTGAACTGTAATTAAGTTAAACCCGGGTCTATCTGCGACTATGAATATGCCCCATATAGTCATTTGCAAAAAAAAAGTATATCACTGTTGGCCACGCTCCCCTATGAAGTTTTATCAAAACACTTAAATCTGTTTTTTTTTTTAAACTTGATAAAACCGAAATGTTTGTATGATCGTTCTATCCAAATAAGCTAAAACAAAAAATTGTATCTCACTCCTATGGAATAATATAGAATGTTTCACACCAAATTTGAAGCAAATCCACCGATTCGCTTAGGCTCTAGCTCCATATAAATTGGGACGCACAGCCGAACAAACCGACGGATGTCTTTTGTCGAAAATCAGTTTTTGGACTTCTTCATTATCGTAATGTGAGTTTTTGGCACCAAATCAATAATAACCCTATATAGCAAGTAAAACTGGAAAGTCGGGGCAAAATCGGGACATTTCGAAGATCGGGACAGATATCGGGACAGAGTTCAAATATCGGGACTGTCCCACCAAAATCGGGACGTCTGGCAGCCCTACTTATATATCATGATTTATGCTATTTCAAAAAAATATATTTTCTTTTTGTTTTGATCAATTTGGGCTTCAGATAGACATAAGCTGTTATACAAAGCTCCTTTGTTTTGTTTATGTTTAACGGCTTTATTTTGTCGTAGAGTAACGGGACCCAGACTAAATGAAAGATAAACGAAATGTTAAATATGTGAAACTAAAACACGATTTTCGCTTAGTTCCACTTAAGCTCTTTTAGCTTATTGGCACAACTAATTGCTGAATAAACAACTACCACTAATCTTGTGATTTCACAGTTGAATTTTCATTACCATTTTCATCGAAAATATTGAACTGATTATTCAACCACCATGTTTTTCATCACCTGGGTCGGTGATTAACAACTTCCAACGAAGTGGTCATTTCGTTGGTGAAATTTCATCGAATTTTCAGCATTTGCTTCTCTCCTAGGACACGCCCATGTTAATTTCATCAAAGAAATCAGCTGAAAAGTGGACGGTGCAGGCACTATAAACCACGGAGGAGAAAATGTTTTGGCCTGAGGTTGTTTTTCTAGTCAAATAATCGGCCCAACTCATAAAATAGATGGTATAATGGATCGTTTTGTGTATGATGACGTCCTTCAAAACATCATGCTGCCACACGCAGACGTAGAAATGCCCTTAAAACGGTAATTTCAATAAGACATCGACCAAAACATACCGCTAAATTAGTGCAAAATTGGTTTTTGGAAAATAAAATCAACGTTTTGAAGTGGCCAGCACAGTCACCTTACCTCATCCCCATAAAAAAACCTATTGGAGATTGAAGATCGTCAGATCCAACGTGATAGCTGCAAAAACAAGGATTTTCTTGTTGTTCTAACAGAAATTGCTTGGAAGTATCCCCCAGGAAATCATAAGGAACTTGATTGAGTCAATGCCTGGTAGTTGTTAAGCATCAGTTACAACTACAGAATTTAATTATGTGCTTTAGTTTTGTCGCAAGTGCTTTTAATATTTTTTTAAATTGTTTGTTATATTTCCCTTACTGTGTAACTAATATATTTTTTTTCTTTGCGATTGAAGAGCTTATTTATACCTACATTAACGAAATAAATTTCATTTAAATATAGGTATTCAAGTTTAGAAATATACTGAAGCGAAATGTAACCAAGTGAAATTGAGTGCTTTTGTTTTGTCCGACACTGTACATACATACATACATACCTAGGTAAATAAAATTTTAAATTTTTTAAATAAGCCACTCTTACTGGTTCGTGCGACACAGTCATGCATTTTATTTTAAATTATTTTGAAGTAAAGGCTATGTTTTTGTTAAAGATATTACGGTGATGCATGCATTAAATTAACAATACATAGGTATAACTTTAAAATCATACCTACCACTATCAGAATTATACTTTACTACCCATGTCGGCATCAGTCGCAGTATAAATTGAAAACACAACATAATACTAGTTTATGTTTACACAGAGTTAAAACATTTTTTCTAGGTCAACAACACACACCACCAATTTGACTCACAAAAAAAAAAACAAAAAATTATTTTTTACCAAAAAAAAGATCACACAGCGAGTGAGTTTTGTTTCTCTTCCTTAATTTATGCTTGCCTGGTATTTTTCGAGGAAGTATATCGATCTTTCTGAAATTGAAAGTGAATTCATTTTTCGCCCAGCTTGCTGGCTGGCACACAACAAGCCATCATTTCATGTTTTCTCTTACTTTTTTCAAATGAAATCGAAATTGATCGCCCATATGGTACGGTAGCCGAACGTACCATTTTCTCTTGACTTTACTACGAGTAAAAAAAAAAAAAAAGAAACAAAAACAAATCACTTGAAAAATCAACTCTTCATAAACATCAAAGTTGATCAAATCGCACATTTTTATTTCTGATGTTGACGATTATCGCCCCTGATCACGATCTCAAAAGATTTTTTTCCACTGATATTTTAAGAAAATCGATCTCAAATGGATTCTGAATACCAGGCGACCATGAAAAAAAAACATACACAAGCAAATTCCCAAAAAAAAAAAATCAACCAATTCAGTGGCAAAAGAAAAAAGAAATTAAAAATAGACCCGCATCCGCATACCGCTTTTGTACTGAAGACTTTTGTATCATAATTTTTGGTAATGAAATGATCAGCGAGTAGCGAGTTTATATGGTGACGAATTTTGTTTACGTGACAGATTATTTTGTAGCTGAGGCACACTCAATGTGAATACCTTATGGTTCGACGTTTGCCTTTGCTTGAGGGGAAAGAATGAGCTAAATTTAATGCGGGTGGTAGTTGAGTTGCTGTTAGTTTTAATTTTACCGCACTGATAATCGCAAGCATAAAATACGCCGACGAAAAATCGATCTCAAATGGATTTTGTCAACCAGGCGAACATACAAAACAGAAAGGGTGAAATTAAATTCTTTAAATTTCTTTAAAACAACCGCATTCATGGGAATGACAAATAAATGACGACGTCATCACGTTATATTAAAATTTAAAAGTGAATGAAGGGAGAGTGAGTACCTATGAATATGAAGGTAGGTAGGTACTTATATATAAATGTTAAAAATAAATTAACCATTTTTATAATGATGTAAAATGGTAAAAGGGTGACCATAACAATATTTTCTAGTGTTTGGAAAGACTTTAACAATATTGCATAAAAAGATTCTTATGGTTGATGAGCCATTCAGAAAGGAATTTTTTCGTTTGCAAAACTATGCCGCTTAAATATTATGATTGGAATTTGGAATTGGTAGGTCTGTCGTTTGTTATCTTTGACTGTACAAATAAAATAGCGACTGTATGAGGTGAACATCAAACTCAAGCGACGACACGACGCAATGAAAAGTAATTATTCCTAAGTTTTCGTCCAAAATCGTTATGAAAAATGTAACTTTTCTCGAAAACGGCTCCAAGAATTTTGATAAAAAGATGTACCTGTGTAATACTTAAAATCAGTTCACTCTAATCTAATTTAATTAGAAAATATTTTTGATTCCCATAAAAACAACTTTTCAAATTTTCGACTTTAAAAAATTTTTGTTGATGCAGACGCACCCAAAAATATAAATGAACAACGACCACTTGAGTTGGCTGCCACTAAGTATAACATTAGGCAAGAATTATAGCTATTTCATGGCCGCCACACCAATAATCAGATTCCTTTTAGTGGTGCTAAGTCTTAAGTTTCAATTTTAATTTATAAATCAACTGTGCTGTTATATGCGTCAAAAACATGGAAATGCTCAGCCGCGTAAAGTTAGCATGACAACTTTCGAAAAAATGAAATCTGTATATGCCATTTATTGCCGAGTAATTGCCGTAAATATGCCGTGGAATCAAAAAAATTGCCGCGCTACGGGTTTGCCCACAAAGGGCAATCCTGGCTAACTTTATGTAAGGTTAGCATGACACTTTTTTGTTTTTGGGCAAAAATAACTTTTGAGTATGCAAGAAGTTGCCAAATAATTACCGTAAATATCCCGTGAAGAGAAAAAAATTGCCGCGCCCTTCGTTTGCCCAAAAAGGGCAATCCTGCTTACTTTAACGCGTAAAGTTAGCATGACACTGTTTTATAAGTAGCCCAAAAAAAATTAAAGGATGCCATTAATTGCCGAAAAATTGCCGTAAATAAGCCGTGAAGAGAAAAAATTGTCGTGCCCATGGTTTGCCCAAAAAGGGCAATCCTGCTAACTTTACGCGTAAAGTTAGCATGACACTTTTTTATTCTTAGTCTAAAAAAAAACTTAAGGATGCCAGTAATTGCCGTAAATAAGCCGTGAAGGGACACAAATTGCCACGCCCTTCGTTGGCCCAAAAAGGGCAATCCAGCTCACTTACGCGTAAAGTAAGCATGACACTTTTTTATTCTTAATATAAAAAAAAACTTAAGGATGCTATTTATTGCCGAATAATTGCCGTCAATAAGCCGTGGAAAGAAAACAATTGCCGCGCCCTTCGTTTGCCCATAAAGGGCAAAAAACTATTATCAGGCTAATTTGCATGTAAAGTTAGCATGACACTTTTTTATTTTAAGCCAAAAATGACTTCTGAGTATGCCGAGAATTGCCGAATAATTACCGTGAAGAAAAAAAATTGCCGCGCCTTTCGTTTCCCCATAAAGAGCAAAAAACCATTTTCAGCCTGACGGGTTATTTACGGCAATTATTCGGCAATTCTTGGCACACTCTGATGTTATTTTTTGCTAAAAATAAAAAAGTGTCATGGTTTTTCTGCCCTTTATGGGCAAATGAAGGGCGCGGCAATTGTTTTCTTTACACGGCTTATTTACGGCAGTTAATGGCATCCTTAATTTTTTTTTTTGGCTACTTATAAAAAAGTGTCATGCTAACTTTACGCGTAAAGTTAGCAGGACTGCCTTTTTTGGGCAAACGAAGGGTGCGGCAATTTTTTTTTCTTCACGGTATATTTACAGAAATTATTTGGCAACTTCTTATATACTCAAAACAAATTTTTCCCAAAAACCAAAAAGTGTCATGCTAACTTTATATAAAGTTAGCAGGATTGCCCTTTGTGGGAAAACCCGTAGCGCGGCAATTTTTTTGATTCCACGGCATATTTACGGCAATTAAAGGCATAATCAGATTTCACTTTTTTGAAAGTTGTCTTGCTAACTTTACGGGGCTGAAATGCTCTGCAAACATCTCGAGCAGGCTGCAAACCTTCGTTAACCGTTGTCTGCGGTACATTCTTAAGATCCGGCGACCGCAAACTATACCAAACGTTGAACTGTGGAATAGGACCGGACAGAAAAATTGGATGCCGACATCAGGCAACGGAAGTGGCATTGGATAGGCGATACTCTGAGGAAGCCTAACGACAATATCGCGAAACAATCCTTTAAATGGAATCCTCAGGGTAACAGACGCGTTGGAAGACCAAACAGAAAAACAACTTGGAGGTCATCTGTTTTAAGGAAAGCTCGGTCGCAAGGTATTCAATCGTGGCCACAGCGAAGGCCAGTTGCGGCTAATCGGGACAGATTGAAGGATCTTTTTGTTGCCCTTTGCTCCAAGAGGAGTTGTAGCGCTGCTTTGCAGCCGGACTGGGTACATAGTACCTATATATATTGCCGTCAACTGGAGTTGAACCAAGATCAAGCTACCTCAGATACCATTGTACTACGCACTGCACCACTGAGGTCACCTTATCGTGCCCATCCAAATGAAGGTTTTTCATTTACAATAGCATTTGAACAACTTATAATATTGCTTATCAAAAATTTGCAACATTTAGGCCCAAACAACTACCCAATTTGATAATTTAATACATGATCAAATAACATAACGAATAAGATTCTGTACATTATTAAAAAAAAATGAAGGAAGATATTATTGCATTCAAGTCAATTTAGTTATGTAGTTTCACATTAAAGCCTAAGACAATTTTGTCATCAAAGGTCATGAGCTCATTAAAGGTTCCACAGATAAGAAGCAAAAAAGCCCTATCCCCCTTAAAAACCAGCTGACCATTAAACCACCCCGATCTACTTTGTTTTTAACCAAAAACAATAACGTTTCCTAGATTATTTACCCCCCCCCCCCCCCCTGTTTATTCAGACAATCACTTTCTCTACCAACAAACAAAACCACTGTAAATTTGCATAACTAATTTATATTGAAACCTGGAAAACTCCATCCGTTCTAACACTATTCTCAACGATAACACTATTATTCTGCCATGAATATTCTATACCTACAGACACCCATATCTTCCAACCAGGTATATCTTTATAATAGGGTAGGGGCTGCTGAAAGAATGGTTTATATAGCCGAAAAAAAGCTATTTCATGATTTAAGAAACCCACAAAACCAACCACGAAACACTTTGTTGCTTAGGAAGGTAGGTATCCTATAAAATATTTAAAATATAATTATTATCCATTGGAAGCAGAAGTACCAGCCAGCCAGCCAGGAAGCCAGCAATAGAGCAACAGCATCTGGGCCTGGGGATGATAATGGTGATGGTTATGGAAAGAAGGTAAGCGAAATGTATACAAAACCTTCATCCGCGTTACCACTGGTGCGTCTTCGCCGTCGGTGGTCGCATCGTCTATTGTTTTTCACAAAGAGTTTATTAATCTTCGATCAAAGAATCAAGACAAAGCTTTACTTCTTCTTTATCTAAAATCCTGCCACGTGCCAGGCTTGCCTTCATACCTCTACCAGTTGCGGGAGAGTAATGGCAAAGGCTATACAAAGTACTCTTCCCCCCCCCCCTCCTCAAAACAACTGATCCTTATATTAAAAATTCAAAACTACACTTTTTGTGAGCATTCCATAGCCATTAAAGGTTCTGCGAGCAACATTTTTTAGCCTCAAAGGAGGATAAAGCTAAATAAGGCTATAATTTCCACTCAATAGATGGCGTGGATGTAGGTGTTGGTAGATAGGGACTGGGTTGCATATTCGTGTGCGGAGAGTTAAGTCATCCAGCTCACAAGAAATAAGAACGAAACTCTAAGGAGAAATAAAAAAAATAACTCAAAACGTTAAACTTAAGAGCATAATAAAAACGATAGCCTCTGTATATTATAAAAATGTTCCCGTATATAATATATTCGTCCGTCGTCGAAGGAAACGGGAACTAAACAAACAAACAAAAAAAAAACAAGCAAAAAGGACGCCGAAAAAAAAAACTGTTAACACCACAGGAAAATGAAAGAAAAACTCCCGCCGGGAAATAAACTCATATCCGTGCGGGGCAGGTACAACGGCGGCTGTGGCGCGGCGGGTGCGGGACACTCTCACCACTCACCTGCACAGCAAGATACATTCAAAGAAACTTCATATACAATCCCCTTCTGCATTTAACATCAGAGCACCCCATTTCACCCTACCTTTAGAAGACTATCGTTTACCATCTTATACTTTTATCCTCGCCTCGCGGTATAGTGGTGGATGGGATATGTTTGGGTTGGGAAGTTAGGATTGGGCTGGTGGATGCAAAGGTATGTGGTATTTCCTTTACCGCGTGTATATTTCTTTATTATCCTTACACCAGCAATGAAAATTCGAGAGAGAAATTTAATTCAGTTATGCAAATTGAGCCGGTAGTGTTTTCAGCGAAAACATCCTTTTCGCTGAAGGCGCCCGAAGGCGTAGGGAGAGGGAGTGGCAGCAGTGTAGTAACTGTTGTTAGAGAACCATGATCAGATACAGATATAGTACACATCCTTCGAGTTTCGACTCAACTCAACCAAAGGATTCATATCCTTCGCACTATATACGAATACTAACGGAGAACTTTTTCCAACCAAAAGGATAGGTATAAGTTTAATGTGTGCAGGATGGTGTGGAGGGTGTTGTATGCGCGAGTCATGCTATCTTGTGATGTACAAGGAGGTCTGGTAGTACACCATCAGTGTGCGCGACTTTAGCGTAAGAATAAAGACATTTCGGGGTTAAGTTAAAATAGTTTTTGCATTGGATTGTAAAACATAAGTGCACAACACCGGATGTACAACCCAATATACGATGTTCGATTGTGCTGTGTGTGATGGGGTGGTGGATGGGGGGGGGGGGTTGTAACATTTGATGGGCGTGGATGGATATTTGTTCAAACCTTATAATCTTAAAGACAGGTAAAGCATGTAATTAAACCAAAAACGAGGTGGTTTGTTGCCAAAACGAATAACGAAAAAGAGACAGGCGAGCTCTAATTCAGGGCTGTCGAAAGGGGGCGGGATGTGCTTTTGTAAAGGTTAGCAAAAAATATATAATATGTATAAAACTTTCGTTTGCGTGTCATAGAGGTGATAAGATATTTAAAGAGTTTTCTTCCTGTGGAAATTAAGTCACGTCGAAGACGTTTCATTTCGTGCGATGTGCCAGAGAAAGACATGAAAACGGATGTAATTATTTAGCTTGTTCTTATTCTTGTTGTTTTTGTTGTTGTTATTTTTGACGTGTTTAAATAAGTCGGGGGCAGTTTAAATGCAATAAAACTCTAGGTATACATATAGAGATTAACATTTTCAAAATGATTACTACTTTCCTTATTCGCATTTCAGATTGAAATGGGTGAATCACAACTTTCCTGGTAGAGAGATAACATTGAAATGTGAAAAGTTAAAAAGGATTTACCTAACTAATTTCACCGGCGAGGTTATTATGGTGCGGTATAGAGAAAGAAATAGAGAGAGAAATCAAAGTTTATAGGTAGTAGTAAAGAAGGTTTGCTGGGAGAAAATTTGATGAGTCTCTAGTTTACTTCCTGAATCTTAAAAGTCTTCCACACCCAGGTATAGGTTAGTAGGAAAGTTATGTTTAATTTTATGATTTTAAAACCATGTGGTATTCATAAATTGTTTCAATTTGATTAGAATAAGCTGTAGAAGAATAAGCTGCTCAAGTTTTATTACATATAGTTTCTGGAAAGTTATTCGAATTTATAACCCTAAGTTATTTATACGACTTGTGATTATCTTGGTTTTTGGTCCAAAGTGCAACGGGATACAAAATACTTCACCACGGATAACCTATGACTACTTAACGAAAATAAGGGGTATTCATGCAAAGATGTAAGACACTAGATAAGTTTACGATTTGCGTACAAGTAACTATCGAATCGTGATAAGATGGCGACAAAAGATAGGATGAAAAAAAATATTCAACGGGAGTCTTCATTTCCTCAACTATGTATTAGGAAAGCTACTTTTCGTAAAATATTAAGTTAGAACTATAAAGGCTCTCTTCCCTTACCAATATGAATCATTCGTTATCGACGACAAAACTACATCCATTACGTGAAGCTATTGTTGTTTTTTTCGTCGTTAACCATAATGAAAAGTCCAATCACCATTATTCATTCCAATTTGGTCAATAAATCATTTTTAGTATAATGAAAAGTGGCTTTCTGTTTCTGAACAATCAAATTTAGAATTGAGCCATAGTTCACTCTATCTCTTTTGTTCGTTCCTTCCTCACTTCCGTGAGCTGCACTTGGGGATGCTCTTCATTTCCGAAAGCAAAAGTTAACACAAAATATGAGTTTTGCAGTCGTTTATTTCCATCCGAACACTGCCGTGAACTTGCGACTAAATCAGTTCCACTTTAAAGCGCGACTTACACTTCATCATCATAAACAATTTGTGTAACCCAGATCGGGGCATAGGGCGCCAACAAATCATCGCCATCATTTACGGTCCGCAGCTAGATATTTTAACTGTGTGTGTGTTTAACTGTGTATTTGCTAAAACTGTTTATTTCCATGTTGTTCCTGGGCTTCCAACCCGCCGTGCACCGTGAGGACTGCTTCGTCGTTTGGTTTCCTCAGTGTGTGACCAATCCGTTGCCATTTCCGCTTTCTTATGTTGACGTCCACGTCCAGCAGATCTTCGCTTGTCCTGCGCCACAACTCCTGGTTCGAAATAATTTGTGGCCAGCAAATCGTCAGGATGTGATTTAGAAAGCGATTTACAAAAGCCTGCAGTTTCCTCGAGATGGTAGAGACTTTCCAGGTTTCGCAAGTATAAAGGAGCACGGATTTGACGTTGGATTCGAAGAACCTCAACTTAGTGTGTTGGTCACCTTTATTTGTCAGCTTAACAATCACTCCATCCTTCCAGTCCCTGGGATAGGTTTCATTTCCCTTAACAGTTTGTATTAACAGCTGTATAATACTAGCAGTTGTGACGGGATAAGCCTTCAGGAATCCAACTGGTACTGGTACTCCATCAGGTCCAGCTGCTTTGTTGTTTTTGAGGAGATTTGTCGAAGGTTGGATTTCCGCTACTGAAGGAGGTTCGATGTCAAAACCTCTAAAGGACCTGCGCATCTCGTTTAGCCGGAGCACTTCCGCACTCTGCGCCTGCCCGGCAGAATCTTCATTTAGCAGGGCACAGAAATGATCCTTCCATCCTGCGTAGCTGTGTCCCATCCACATTCATTACAGGATGACTGGTGTTTTGGATTTTTTTTTTCAGACAACTGTCTGATATCTCCTCTTCCTGCAGCTTTTCCGAATTAATTGCGACATGCGAGACCGTCCAACCATTACTTTAACAATTTAAGACGCTCAATTTTATCCCAGGTGTCTCGAGATATCCAAGAGTCACTAGCTCCCGTCCAACTAGGCACAGTTGCGGCTCCAGCCTCCATAAAAACACTTTTTATTTCATCCCCTATCTCGTCAATTCCTGAATGCTGAGCTTCATTTAATGACGAATCTCTGTCATTAAGGTTGGTGATATAATTTCGACATATGTTAGGATGGCTTAAAGCATTCGTATTGAATTTTGGTTTCCTTGCTGCATCCTGTGATTGTCGTTGTACAGCTGTGGTTCGTTGCTTGAGACTCAAGAAAACGAAATGGTGGTCGCTTCCCACATCGGTGACTTTACATAAAAAAAAAACGACTACTGTCGTGTATTTTACATTTTTTATCGTTCCCAGAGATTCAGAGTTCACGTTGGTTCGGGGGAGGTTATCTATTTCAAAATAACTTCAAAACCTGAATACGTCTAATTTTTGACGTTTAATATTTGACATTTAACAAAAGCTGATTCAACTACACAGCATTTAAGTTTAACCAAATAAATAAAAAGGTCGTTCCTCGTTCAAGCTAGCTTTTGTGTAAGCTTATCACTTTACACAATTTGTAAGTTTACGACGTTGCATATGAATACCCCTAATAATAACAAATTTCAAGCACAAATTTCTAAACTAACTATTTTTACCTTACTTCGATATCTATAGCAAAACTTATATCGTCAAAAATTTTCACCCTGAAAAATGTTGATTAGAAATTTCAGAGTACCTATAGTGCCTTTTTTGGAAAAGTCTCTGTGATCATAATTTAGAATGAAAAATCCCAGCATCAAAATACCCAATTTGATATAACTACATATAGACCCCAATGAGGCTTTAGTATCTGAACAATTCAAATTCAACGCAAAAACACGTCTCTCAAAAACCCTTACATCTAAACTTTGTATATTTACAAAATATCAATAATAAGAGAGAAAACATCACGCATGAATACAAATATGAAAA
The DNA here is from genome assembly GCA_949320155.1 of Melangyna quadrimaculata. Taxonomy (NCBI): domain Eukaryota; kingdom Metazoa; phylum Arthropoda; class Insecta; order Diptera; family Syrphidae; genus Melangyna; species Melangyna quadrimaculata. Next base: position 144,269,464 of record OX439483.1, on the reverse strand, counting down.
TATGTGGATAGGTTGTTACACTAATTCTCAAAAACACACAAAACAAACACAAGTCCCTCGCTGTGCTATCTGCCTATACCGCATGTACCTCTGATGTAAATGTGAAAGGATGCAAGGCTCTGATGGTGATGGGTGGTGGTTATGGTAGCTGGTGGCCTTTGAATGATTTGGGCTCCTCTCTATTTTGTGTGGAGGAATCATTTTGCACCTTGGGACCACCACCACACTAAGCTTGGCTGAATGGGATGCAATCTAAAAGCATTCATTCAAACCAGAGCATCACACAGAGTCTCTATTCCTGCTGCTGTTTCTGTTTCTGCTATTCTATACTGCTGAGCTGATGTATGCAACAGTATATTTCTTTTTTTTTTGTTATGGTTGATGCGATATTTTGCCATAACCATCCTTGCTAAAGAAGCCTTGGCAACTGCATTCCATTAATCAATGAAATTGGTATACAACATAGAGAGCACCTCTATCTTAGCATTATAGGGCAACCAGAAGCAAATCTGAAGGTGATGGGGTGCATACTTTTACTTTGGAATATTGGCTTCGATTGATTTTGTGTTTCCTTTGGGGTTCTTTTAAACCAAAAAAATAAACTTTTCCATTCAGGGTCGGATCACACGAGTTTAGGAGTGAAAACAAAATCATGAAAATATATTTATTCAATTCAATTGATTTTGCATAAAAACCGGATCATGTTTGGTACCTATATCACTATAAACAGTCAAATTAGAAAAGAAAAAAAAGCCATAACCCGCACAAAATTTGTAACAGGTGTATTTTTTAGTAGAAGTGTTCAGAACAATGTCCTTAATCAAATGTGAAAAGTCCCAAGCAATTCGCGTCGGCGTACGACCACAATCTTGACAAAATGCAGCCATCTTGCACTCTTTGTTGGCTATATCTCTGGAACTTGTTGCCCTAAAAATACCCTTCAAATGTCAAATTGACAAGCTTAGATTGACAAAATCAGGGAAGTAAATACAAATTAGTTCCAGGTATTGTATGACTATTGTTTTTAAATTAAATAAATTTAACAGAGTAAATTGCAGTGCAAATTCGAAAAAATTAAAAATGCCCCATATATTATTAAATATTTACTAAAAATCTGAATTTTTACAACAGTACCAATAATCATATGTGTAAGTTGCCAAAAAATACTTTTTAGGGTTAAGCCGCCATTTATAAAAGAGTACCATCATTTATATTTGTCGGCTTTTGAATATACCTGGGATATATTTTTGTCCTAGAAAGATCATTCAAACGGGCATGCTGTGGGGATGGGCGTTAAAGAATAGACTTTTAATAGCAGTCCCTTCTACAGCTCATCCTGCTCCAGATGATATTCTTAAAATTATGTCATGCGAATGTTAATGCGAGCGTAGCTGTGTTTGCTTACTTCCGCCGTCCGGTCATGGTTGTGTTAATCGACCAGAACACATCGATGAAAACGACAGCGAAGATATTGTTCAATACGAAGGTTATGATTTTAATACATGTTTGTGCAAGTTAAGTGTTTAAGAATTCCCTTTTATGTCTCCAGATATTGAGGAGATCAACCGAACCTACTGAAAAAATTGTAAAGTTCTTATCACTAGGGCTGGTCACGAGACGAGACCCTGCGAGACTTTTGTAAGTCTCGCCTCGGTCTCGTTATAATCGCAAATTTTCAGTCGCGTCTCGGTCTCGTGTAGGTCTCATATAATTAAGTCTCGTCTCGGTCTCGTCTCCGAAAAATACGATTTCCGGACAAACTGTTGATTACTGGAACGAAATATTTTCAATTATCGTTTGAATATGTGCAGAAGAAAATAAATATTTTACTGAAATTGGATTTTTTAATTTATTAGTCTCGTCTCGTCTCGTGGCAAGGCCTACTTATCACAAAATGTCTCCTAAATATCAAATTCGAGTCTCGAATAAGTGTCAAAATTTAATCCACAGCAGAGATCTACTTCAGTTTCGTATAGGGCGTAGAGCTCCTAGCGATGTTGTATTTTGTACGCGTGTAAAATCGTACTGTACTATGGATGGTTTTATCAAGAAAACACGAATTTTGTCTTCTTTAGACCAACGTTGTATTTTTCTCTCTTATTATTTTAATAATAACATGTTCTAGCGTTCCTTTATTTTTATTTGTGGTAATTAATATACTTAAAAAAACTGCTCAGCATTTATTATTTGAGATTTTTTTTATTGGTATACTGTTCTGCACATGTCCACAAAATTTCAGCTTTTTAATAAATATTTCTTGGACATGTGCATTTTTTTCGATTTTGCATTGCACTGCAATTATTTACTCGTTTTTAGTAGTTTTATTTAAAACAGTGTAGCCATAAAACACCTGTTTCTAATTTTTTGTATAATTCGCTGATTTTGAAGTCAAAGTCTGTCCATTTTACGCTTGCATGGTCTTTCTAGAACAATTAGATAGCCAGAATAGCAAAAAGCCGACAGATGATGGTCCTTTTTATTTAAATGGGGGTCTAATCCCAACAGGCATTTTTGGAAACTTAGTACCACAAATGATTTTTGGTGCTGTTCTGAACATATTCACTAAATTTCAGGTTCTTAATATATATTTATGGTACATGGGTATTTTTTCGAATTTACACTGCAATTTACTCTGTTAAATTCATTTAATTCAAAACAGTAGCCATGCAATACATGTAACAAATTTGTATTTACTTCCCTGATTTTGTCAATCTAAGCTTGTCCGTTTGACATTTTAATGGTATTTTAGGGCAACAAGTTTCAGAGATGTAGCCACAAACAAAGAGTGCAAGATGGCTGCATTTTTCAAGATTTTGGTCGTACCCCAACGCGGATTGCTTGGGACTTTTTACATTTTATTAAGGACACTGTTCTGGAACATTTCCACTTAAAAATATACCTGTTAAAAATTTTGTCCGGGTCAATGTCTAATTTGTCTGGGCTAATTTGCCTAGGCAAAAACGTACATAGAACTAGATGGGGTGGAAGTCTTGGCTCGAATCGAGGCTCCAACTTTTCAAAAACAAAAATGCGCCGTGTGGCCAGTTATTGTTGCCATTATTTGAAGATATAAAGAAGAAAACAACACACCACAAGTTTTATTTTTCGCAAAATTGCAAAAACTAAGAAAAGTACGTTAAAAATTTTGCAAATCTACGAATTTTTTATTATTCACTACATATGACAGCACAAGTTGGGTGCATTACAGCACAACTTTTTTGATTTTTTTGAAATTCGAAAATAGTGGTGCTAACTCCACGCTACCGGCCGTCGCAAATTTTAGTTTTGCCCGTAAAAGTTACAAACATTTAAAATTTTTTACTTCAAACATACCTCTTTTTGACATTTGGAAGCGTTAAAGTGCCATATGGACTTAGTACTATACTAAAAAGATAAAATAGCGGTTTAGTAATTTTAACTCTAGTAAAATATTAGGAGATAGCATGATGCTAGACTCGTTTAAAATTATAAAAATGCAATTTTCAACCTTGTATCATACTAAAAATGATTTCACATAGTAGGTACTCAATCGACTAAAATTTTGAGCCATTTTTTTTTTATTGTTTCGTTATCTGTGCAAATGTAGAGATTGTCTGGTTTACTGACTCTCTTAAAACTGAAATTGCATATACATACATATATGTTCGAATCATCGGAACATGAAGAATGAGGACAGCTTCTCCTTTGACTGGTCCTGTTAAGGTTGTTGCTTCTATGACCTTGCTTATAAGATTTCGCTAACCTCGTTATGGACAGTTTGCATTATTTTATCGTAAATAGTTTATTGCTCAAGAGTAAGCTTAGTAATATTTGACTACCCATAAAACAAAAAAAAAACACCCGTATTGTAATATCCCTCCCCACGCACGCGACGACGCGATTGTCCATTGAAAGAAACAGCAGCAGATCGATTCGGCACCGATGTCATTCCCAATTCATTGAGAAATTCTTCTTCAATCATTAGGTCCGTTCTCAACCTTGACCAAAATCGACATTTTTGTTAACAAATGTCAACAATTCTTGACAAAATCCTATTCCAGACCTTACAAAAATTGGTAGTTTTGGGCAGAAGAGAATGCTCACGAGAGAGTAAAACAATTTCCCCTCCTGAAAAAAAGTGTACCCAAAAAATTTCTTTGGTCAGAAATTGTTGATCTATCAAATGTCAGGTTGCGATAAGTAAATTTAATTTTACAAGAGTCAAGTCTAGTTTTTGCCAATAAACCGTTCTACACTTTTTCGGCAGTTCTCCTTTCCCTGATAAAATTTAATCCCCACTCTTCAAAAATTTGACAGACTGATAATTTCTGCTCAAAAATCTTGGGAACAAACCCACTATCAATGATCCGTTGTGCTATGAAATCCATGTTAATATTTGAATTTTCCTCACTTTTTCGATGCAAAATATCTTCGGCGATTTATACTTTTCCCATAATTCTGTTGAAGAGCCGTCGAAATCATAGCACAACATCCGGGAATTCGGATGGAATGTTGGGTATTGCATGCGCCACTAATGAGAGGTGTTCTTTTGATATTCAAAGATAAACGGCCGCCACGGCTATGCTTACACAACAATATCCTTTTCATGAAATTTTCCATTACCAAATCACAAAGTGGCTGCTGTATGCCCTCAATTCTCAATAGCTTCATCTTTGAGGTCTTGAATCGACGCTGGGCTGTTGGCGTAGACGTAGACCTTATCTTTCAAGTGGCCCCAAAGGAAGAAGTCGCAAGGTGTTCAATCACAAGATCTCGGTGGCTAATTGTGATCACGTCTTCGAGAGATAACTAATAAAAGTTTCCGGACCTTTTCCCGTAAAAGATCGATGGTTTCTTGTGTTGCACGTAGTGCCGTCTTTTTGAAAGTAAACGTTGTCCATTTCAATACAATCCAATTCCGGCTATACAAAATTATTAATCATCTCTCGATAGCGCAATCCATTCACCGTAGCTTTTGCTCCAGCCTCATTTTCAAAAAAGTAAGGTCCAATGACCCCGCCGGACCATAAACCATAAACCACACAAAGTAGTTACTCGTTGAGGTTAAAGAGGCTTTGCAACAATAAATCTTGGGTTTTTCGAACCCCAGCCATGTCGATCGTTACCCAATAATTTCAGAGCTGGACATGCATGGCAGAAAGTAGAATGTTGCATGTGTAATTCTGTTGATATTTCTCATTGCTGGACAGACGCCGCGCCGCCGCCGCGCCGGCCGCCGCGCCGGCCGCCGCCGTGGGTCGACTAGTACAAAATTTCAGTCATGGGGTGTTATTTTTTTTTAGCGTATGGAACGATTTTTTTTGATTGCATAGATAAATGGACCTTCTTTCATAATCAATAAGTTAATTTCATCTACATGTTTTGGTTTCAGAGATACAACGTCTCAAACGGAATATTTCACAAAAAAAAAAATATGTTTTTTTTGCCACTTTTGTACTCATATATCTGGCTCATTTTTTACGTTACTTTCTTGAAATAATTTTTGTTGGTAAGACACTGATGTATTAAAGCTATATCAAAAAAAATCCAACATAATGTTTTTGAATAATTCTAAAACACGTTTTCTTATAACCATTTTTGAAAATTGAACTTCAACTTTAAAAAGGTTTTTAAAAAAATTCTTACATAATCAAGCTTTCTAAGTGTTCTAGAATGAAAGCTGTATTCATTGTGAGTAACATTTTTAAAAATTTGGATCCGACCGCACCCGACCCCGTTCCCTATAGCACCATCCTTGTAATTTAAATCCTTTAAGAAGTATTTTTGCCAATCTGCAAGGGGGGGGTAATGGGTGATATTCGCCTTATTAAAAGTGGTTAAAATCAACAATTGGACTATGACTGAGCAATTTTTAAAAACCATGCGTATGCCTTAAAATTATTTTTGAACAGAGATATTGCAATTTTAGTTAGGCATAGTTAGGGTTCCAATTAACTACGAGTATAAGCCTTGCATTTTACACTTCGAACTCTACTTTTCACTCTCAGCACTTTGCTTAATATGATTTCAAAAAAGTCCTGTTAGATTTCATCAAAAAGTTAAAAAAATATAATTATAAAATGTTGCGGCCTTAAAAAATAAACTAAACGGTCCTGGTGCATTCGATGTTCCTGGACGCCAAAGCTTTTTGATTAGTGTTGTGTTGTATGGAAGAGTAGTAGTGTGCTAAGAATTATTCATTTGGTATCATTAGATGTTTGTGCTATATACAGAAAGTCCATTTGGTTGGGCATGGAGATTAAAAAAAAATACACTTCAGCATGAGGAGCATGATACTATAGCCTTGTCAGAAGCAGAAGTACCAACAGCAGTGCTATCAAATTTACACGAAACTTAACAAACCGATAGGTACCAAGTTCAAATAGCTTCTGGCCTGCAATTCATCCTCTTGATGATGATGGTTTAGCATAGAGGAGGGAGGAACATGAGCATTATATTACTATCGAAGGAGAGTGTTTGCTTGACAGGAACTTCAATTGGACGGGTTAGTTACTTTTTCAAGTAACGAAAACACTTATCAGGATACGAAATACAATTCACTGCACTTCATCCCCATCCTTCTATCTCTCTCTCTCTCTATTTTCTATCTGTCTTTTCATCATCACTTCATGCTTGATGTCCTTCCTTCCGTTCTGCTTTTCCATCTTCAATTGAGTGTCCAATTCCAGGATGTTGAGTACTTTGGACCTGTCTCCATCGCGAAGATTAATTGAATTTCACTTGGGTGAATCCTCTTTTCTCCAGATAGATACTATTTGTGTGGTGGTCCAATATGAACAACTCGTACAGTAACACCCCATCTAGTGGCAAATGCAAACACTAGTTAGTTCTGTTTTTAAGGATTCGTTTTCTCAAAGGAAAACGAATCCTTGGGTAGAATTTATAACATCACCGCCGCGCCGCACCGCCGACAATCTCCTTCGCTAGTTGTGTTTTCAAAGTTAGATATACGAATTGCGACAGAAAATTAATGTTTTTTTGTACACTCCTTTTGCTGGCTATTATAAGAAGACTGCGGGAAATTGTACCCCGGGAGCCGGGTCATGAGATGATGATGGTTTGTAGGTATACCTGGGCGAAATGATGATTTATCAAAGGCCACACACTAGAACACCATCAGAATAAATTCGAAACTCTTACAACCAATTTCGAATGATCATGAGGTGGAAACGAATTCCTCACCCCCACCCTACTCCAACCAAACAACACAAAAAAAAACCCTTCCACCCATCATCATTATCAAGGGCTATATTCCAGTTCAGTGCTTTGTGTGTGAATCAAAAACACGACTGATGGTTGAACCTACATACATTTATTTATACGAGTATTCAGTTAATGCTTAGTCTTTTGGAATTAATTAGGCGAATAATTCCATTTTGCTTTGATCTGATGTGCTGTGGTAGGTAGAAGTACTATGAGAAGGTGTGGATGTGAAATTATAAAATTCGTGAGGTAAAATGCCTAAATTCAACTAAATTCAAAGTAAAAAAGTCGAGTTCTTTTTTTGTGATACATTTTAAACGAACTGGAATAGGTCTTGAACGCTGAAAAAATGATTTTAAGTTTGAAGGTTATCAGTTGAGAAATATTTCAAGACAAAGAAATTGCTTAATAGACAAAAAAAAAAAACAGAAAAAAAGTCTTTCTGCAAATGAAGCTGATAGCCAGTGTAGACTTTATCAATTCTTTAAGGCGAGGCTCGTTGGTTGGGTGCTCTACGATCCGGATCCAGTAATATATCACTGATTAACATCAAATTCTCAATGTTCCTTACAACATGAAAATTATGGTTATCTACCTAATCTACAGGTAGGGCAGGGCTAGGAATTCGTCTATCTATCCGGACTTAACTTTTGAAATGTACGAACAAGCGGGAGTGTTGTAAAGAAGGCCCAAAAAAAGGCACTAAATTGTTCTATCAGAAATAACTGATAGCCGAATGAGTGATAGTACTTAGGGTCGAACTCGTCCACCCAGAACTTCATCCAGCGAAGGATGATATTCTGCGCGGCGGCAAATAAATTTTAGAATCAATGGTGCCAACTGTCAAATGTCTGAAGGACACGACTGCCTCGGCTGGCTTAGCAGAAGCGCATTTTGTCACTTCAATTTTTCAAGACCTTGTTGATGGTCTCGGGCTGTGGCTCACGGATTACTTATGGATGATATTGGCCATAAGTGCTTGGATCGTTTCCGGATTGTTGGCATAACATCGGCCCTTCACGATTCCCAACAAAAATAAGTCCAAATGGGTCAAATCGCAGCTCCAAAAGGGGTTAGTTGACATCGACATGACGGCGGATAACACGATTTGGTAATTTGGTGCAAAAAAGATCGATTGTGGCATGGTGCACCATCCTGCATGAACCAGAGATAGTCCAAATCCATGTCTTCAATTTCAGTAAAAAAAGAAGTCGGTTAACATGATGGCTCTGTAACGCCCACCGTTGACCGAAACGTTATTCCCAGACTCATTTTCGAAGAAAAAATGGTACAATGATGCCACCACTGTTGTTGGGAAAGTTATCGCCATATAAAGACTTTTAGTTTTTGAGTTGAAATTAAAAAGATTTACTTTGAATCAAAATATCTCTGCAACCAGACCCCACACAATGCTCTAGTTTTCAGCAATGGATAGCTCTCAAGAAACTGATTAAGCATTTAAAAAACGGAAGGCCTTCCGAACCTTATTTGTGAAACTGTAAGGCATCCAAAGTCATCCAAACTTTCAAAACTCAAACAAATCGATTTTAATGGATTTACTTTGAATTAAGATATCTTCGCAACCAGACCTCATAGAATGTTCTAGTTTTCAGCCATGGATAGCTCTTAAAAAGCTTATTAAGGCCTAATTTGTTAAGTCAAAGTTGAACATAACTTTGGGATTTTTACATCCAACTTCAGAAATAGTTTTAATTCACTCATAGTTGACGTTTTCAACTTTTGATTTTCAACTCTATAGAGTTAATCAACTTTCGATTTTCTCAACTACCTGAAATAGTAGAATTTAGCGAGCAAACTTGGGATTTTTCTTCATTTCTGTTTATTAATATTCATGCTCGTCCGATCACCGAAATCAAGCATCGTCGGGCGCGGTTAGGACTTAGGTGGAGGACTGCATTGGAACACTGCGTGTTGCTGGCTTTTTTTTTCATATTTTAATTTTTTTATATAAATGGTACCTTTCCCCCACAAAAAAAAAGCAGTTAATTTCAGCATTGTGTTCCATGTTATATACGCAACGATTTGCTTGTCTTGAGATGTTGTAGTGGGTAGCGATTTCGCTAGACAAGTGAAAAAAAATACGCATGAACATGGATCCATTCAAGATTTCATTCCACAGTGTTGCTCCTTATCACCTTTGTTTTTTTTTCTTGGTACAAGCTCGGGGTGTGCCTTTTCCTGTTTGACCATGCATTATTCTTCTTTGTGGAAAATTTGTATTTCTTTCTTCATAATTTCAATTTAGGAAAACAAAATAGAAGAAACAAATTATCTATAGACTTATTTATTATTGTGTGAAAAGCAAAACTCATCTTTTATTCTAAGATGTGATGTATACACAAAAATCTTGTTCCAAATATTTTGTATATCCAAAATGAAAATTAAGAAACTTATTCACACTCAAAATCAAAATTATTGTAATGCAAACCGAAAGCTTAAACTGACGTTCTGTATGTCATGTTTGTGTCACAGGTTGCAGGTTGGTCAACTTTTGAATTTCAATTGTGGAGTTCAGATTCAAAGTAGTGAATAAAAGCATTTTTCAACTGTCAGTTCAACTACGGATTTGAATTCAACTTGTAAGTTCGCCAACTTTGCAGTTTTCAGCAAGTTGAGCAATACTGAATAAATTCAGCCTAAGGGTTTTAGAAACCGCAAGGACCTCCGAGCCTTATTTGTGGAACTCTAGGCATCCAAAGTCATACAAGCCTTCAAAACTCAAAAAAAATGTCTGTATGCAAATATTCCAGACCTCATACAATGCCTTAAGTGTTTAAATCGTTTTCGGATGGTTGGCATAACATCGGCCCTTCACGGTTCTCCACAAAAAAAAAGTCCAAAGGGGTTAAAATCACAGCTCTGAAAAGATGATTTTTTGCCCAAAATAACTTTGGAAATAAGTTTCCAATATTTCCCACCGTTGTTCAAGAGTAAAGCAACTCGATTCGCTCCACAGTGGTATGATAATGACTTTCTATCAAAATTTCGAGCGGGAAACAGCTGTCAGTGTCGAAATAACCTTTGATTTAAAAAGGCCCACCCTTTAGATGTACTTAGCTACAAAGTTCAATAAAAAAAAAATCAGCAGACGGATACAGATTCAAGCTTTTTTTTTTTTTAATTTTCTATAAAATAAATAACATAAATTGGGTGGCACAACGGCTCGTGAAGAACCAGGGCCTAGTGACTAACAACTCGCAACCATTCTTGTGTGCGCTTGTCGACAAGAATGGAAGGGATCTACAATTTTATGCCGAATCCGAACGGCTAGACGAGACGCACTTATTCATGACAAGTGATTAGTGGCGTAGCTAGCCTTCGAGGGGCCCCGTATCAAGAAATAGTTGGGGGCCCCCCTACAAAATTACAAATTAAACAAACAATTTTTTTTACAAAACAAACGAAAACACTCCAATAACAAATCTAGAATCCAATATATTTAATAATACATACATATGGTCTTTATACATAAATGTAGGTGCTATAAAACTTAAACTAACAGTAAAAAAAAATCAAATAAAAGTTTTTCTTGCCTTTGGTTCCGCAAGTTTATCAATTCAATCATCCATTTCCGACGATGATTTTAATTTTTCAAGCTTTTCAACTTCTATCGACATGATCATTAAGTCCAATAACCGTTCTTGTCCCATAGAAGTTCTTAAATACTTTTTTATTATTTTTAGCTTAGAAAATATTCTCTCAACTGTTTCTGTCATTACCGAAAGCTTCAAAAATAAAAAGGATGCCGTTATTACTTCCGTAAAACTGGATGCAAGGCTATTGTATTTAATTAGCAATAACTCTGAGTTCTTTAGTTGACTGAATCTTCAGGGTTTTAAAGCAATTAGTTGTTCAAAAAGATCAACTGACAGGTCCTCATTGTATTGACCAACTAGTTTTCCTGCTACCTTTTCAATTTTTCATTTGAAAATGATAAAAGTGTTTCTGGTTTTAAAACTTCAAATAAATTACTTAGATAAGAGAGGCTCTAAAATCTTTGTTCAGTTTGAGAAATCAATATTTTTAAGCAGCAATAGTAAACATTGACTTTGAAGTAAGATTCCAGGTCTGGAAAAAGCGTTTCGTTATTTTCGTTCTTTTATTTTTAAAAACAGTTGTTACCCTCACTCTTTTCCTTAATTTCTGAACTCGATAAGCAAACTAAATAATGATTTTTGATTTCTTAATTCTCTAAATCTATTTAAAAGATTACTTAGTAAAATACTTGCTTTTTGTAAATCATTGTCTTTATGCTGTAAGGCTTTGGACACAGGGTTAACCAATACAATGAATTCGTAGCTCTCTAAAATTTTAATTATAGTTTTACTTTCATCACGTTCATCTTTTTTTTGAAACTAAATTAAGTTGGTACAATATGCTTTCATTATTAATGAATAATTTTTCCGTATACAACGAATAAAGCGTCATTTCTTGATCACCATCTAGTAGGGTAAACCCTGTTTAGTGTAATTTTATATTCCTCAGATGACTCGTTATTCAACATTGACCATTTTTTCTATTGCAAAAAAAAAAGTATATATTTTTCAACGGATGGTGCAGTGGATCGAAAAAAAAACACATTTTTTTGTTGGTGTGTAGATTCGTGTACCTATGAGAATTTCATGCAGAAAATTTTCACTTACGTTGGCCTAAGTATAGGGAGGTATATAAAAAAAAAGAAAGAAATCAAATTTTTTGTGTAGGGTGTAGCAAAAAATGCCTGTCAAGGAAAGAGATTTTTTTTTATTTATTAATTTTTTCAAATGTTTTCAGTTTCTTACAATCTTATCTCGGTTCGGGGGCACCTATACCTCGGGGGCCCCGTATAATTGATACGGCTGATACCGCGGTAGCTACGCCCCTGCAAGTGATACTCTTAGAGAATTTGTCAATTTCTCACAAGAGGCAGTAGCCCTGAAAAAAGCTTTTTTAGGTGGACGAGGCTGGGAAGTGAACCCAGACCTCCAGCGTGACAGTCAAGCGCACTAACCATTAGGCTACGGACTTTCTAGAAAGTTCAAATGTTTTCCATAATAAACTACGTACCTATTTGTAATGTTGAAGGTCATTTCAATAGAATTTTGTATTAAAATGCTATAGTAACTAAGTTATTGGAATAACTAATTCTTTTTGATAAAATAGTTAGGTATGTAATTCTGTTTATTAGGTTGATACTAGGTATTTTTCGTCAGACGCATTCGTCCGTTTTATGTTCGCTTCACTTTAATTCCAAAAAAGGAACTTTAGCCCATCAACTTTTATTAACAGGAAATAACAATACCTACTTAATTTCCATGACCTCATTTCGTTTGTAATTATTTCAATCCCAATGCTTCGCTGAATACACCCCATTGAGAACCCTTAATTTCAATCATCTTTCATTCATAATCAACAATTATAACTACACACACCATAAATAGTTTAAGGATATTTGTAACAGCACCTATATAAAAGTACCTACTCACTGTATAGGGTAGGTAAGGTAGGTACATTAAACCTCCTTCTGTACGCATATTACGCACCTAATTCTGTTACTTTTACACAGCTCAGTCCATCCGAAAACAATTTGATTATATAATTTGGAATTCAGAGATTAAGTGTGCATCAAAAGTCAATGTCCTGGAACAAATGGGGGCTCTCCTTGATGCTGATGCTTTATATTGCTGCTATGCTGTCTGCATTATAATTTAACAAGTCAAGTCAACCATCCTCTGCTGGCTCTGGCTATATATCCGCATATCGCATCATGATGTTTAGAAATTGATTGATGATGTTAGATGATTTGCACTTGCATCATCATCATCATTCTATAAGTAGGTGGATCGCATTACAAATACGAAACCAGTGAGTGAGTCATGGCTCATAGACAAGTGCACTTGATAGATAGAATAGAGGAATACCTATAATACAATAATATGTATAATTATTATTAAGTGTAATCGTAGCGGCTTACATTGTGAATTGACCTTAAGGCTGATGGGTTAATTAATTTACAAGTAATATTATGCATATAGAGGCCAACGATGTTATTGAAGAGGAGAATAAAAATAAATAAATCATCGATCCTAATTTGAGTATGAACTGAAAACAGTTAAAGGCTTTAATGCTTAACTAAACTGCTAAACTAAACTGAATTTAAACTAAGATACCTAAACATAAGCAGGCAAGGGCAAGCTGTTAAATGAGAAAACAAAGAGAGGCATGTGTCTAGTTAGGTTAGGTGTAACTTTAAAAATATTGGTATATGTACCTAGATTGTTGAACCAGCCCTGAGATCAATTTACCCCGATTAACCCTACAATGTAGAGGAAATTAATCAATATTGAATATTTTGAATGAAACAACATCAACAATAAATAGGGGTGCACCTTTAGATCGAAGGGTTTCAGGTGTCGTAGACATAGAGAAATACTCGGAATTGACCCAAACTATCAATAAATAAGCCAAACATTTATTTGTTTGTTTGTCACGGGTAATCTCAGAAGCCACAAGTCCGATTATAAAAATTCGTTTGGTATATATTTGAAAAGCTGCTCAAAGAAGATGGTTAAAGCGTTTCTTTTTCCTTTTTTTTAGTAGGGAAATGTGATTTTTTTTTGAAGGTTATAGATAAAGCGGATAATATTTCACCTATTCAACGGAAAATAAAGTCACATTCACAAAAAAAGGAATATGGTATAAAGTCCAGATAAATGAAAATCCCAGACAATATTATAACAGTTGAATTATAGTTTATTAAAACACAACAATCTATGTTGCTGTTTGATTTGATAATAATATATTTTCAATAATTTTTATAAACAACGTTATCAAAAGCTATTACATATACTTTGATATACAGTAAATATATACAAGTAGCTTTACTACAGGTTATTACAATTCGGCCATCCTGATTTTTCAATCGACCTCGATTGTATCTACTTGAAATACTAATAAATAATAATAAATAATAATATATAATAATAATATATAATATATAATAATAATAAATAATTTAAAGTGCTACCTTCAAAATCCAAACTTATTCGATCAATATCTATACCAGACTCAACCCATTTTTTCAATCTGGTCGAATCTAAAATGCCATGGTATGGTATCTGTGTTACTTGGAAACCTTCAATATCTTCTATCAAGTAACGATCATTACCTAACTGTTTCTTAACAATATATGGACCGCGATACTTAGGTAACAATTTTTTGTTAGTTCCAACGGAAGTGTCAACATTCTTGATAACAACGAAATCACCAACATCATATTGTTTAGCTGCGGAATGATGTTTATTAAAATAGTTTAAATTATACAATTGCGACTTTTCAATTGATTCAGAAGCATCTTTTCGCAGTTTCATAAGATCTATCCTCTGAGGATTAGAATACTTCTCATCCAAATACTCAGTCAGCTCATCGACAACACGTCCTCGCTGTTCAATACCAAACAATAACATACTCGGTGAGACTTTAGTACTTGAATGATTGGTGTTATTAATTGCATATTCTACATTACTAAGTTTTTTTCGCCAGTCACTCTGTTCAGGAGATTCTGTTAACTTCGCCAACATTGCCTTCATATCGCGATTAACCCGTTCTACTTGGCCATTTGATTGTGGTGATGCAACAGCAACTTTAACATGCTCAATATTATATTTACCTATAAAATGACTAAATTCCTGCGAAGTAAAACTAGTACCTCGGTCACTTATTATCCTGCGGGGGCGGCTGAAATAATCAAAATATCGCTCAAGAGCATTGATTGCTTCTCTAGTTCCAGGCACATTTACTGGATAGAGTTTGACAAACTTTGTAAACCCATCAATTACTACAAGGACATATTTATTTTTTGAATTAATCGATGGAAGTGGTCCGAAATGGTCAATATGTATAGTATCAAAGGGCTCAGATCGCTTTGGTATGCTATACAAGTTTCGCTCATTATTTCTGTGGGGTGTCGAATTGAATATACACTTCAAGCAGTTTTTAATTAATCGGTTCAATTTTTCTTTAATATTGGGAATCCAGTTGTGTTTTAACACCTGACAAGCACATTTGTCAATTCCTAAGTGCCCGCATTTTTCATGCATTGATCGCATCACATTTTCCTCTAGCTCTTTTGGTACATACAGTTGGCGACTATTTTGCAATGCAACACGAAAAACTAGACCATCTTCTAACATATACCCTGGTAAGTCACCCTTCTCTAATCTATCTCTTATTGACCGTATATTTTCATCACGTGCTTGAGTGATTTGAATATTTTTGTCAAGGGCTTCCATTGACACAGCAGCAATAATGGGAGAACGACTAAGAGCGTCAACATGTGCCATTCTTTCACCTTTTCGATGTTGCACTCGGTAGTCATAGTTCTCAAGTATAAGGGCCCACTTGGCTATACGGGGATTAACATCCTTTTTGTTTAGTGTTTGAGATAGTGCTTCACAATCAGTAACAATAACAAATGGTAAACGGTCAAGAAAAGTATTGAACCGTTCTAAAGCATAAACTATTGCTAACGTTTCTAGTTCAAAACTTATTAATTGGGATTCAGCATTGGTTGTCTTTTTAGAAAAGAAAGCGACTGGATGAAACTTATTATCATCTTGTTTTTGCATTAGCACAGCACCAAAACCATGTGAACTCGCATCACAATGCAACTCTGTTTCTCTCTTAGGGTCATATATTGCAAGTACTGGTGAGGAAATTAACATATTTTTCAGTTCAGTTCATATTTAACAGTTCGTCAAAGGTCTAGCTATACATGAAAATCCGGGAACAAAACGGCGAAAGTACGAAAAAAGACCATTACATCTTTGGACTTCTTTAATATTTTGGGGCATCGGATATGTGCGTATTGCTTCTAAATGATTTTTGTTAGGGCAAATACCATTTTTATTTATATTATAACCAAGGTATTCAATCTCATTATATGCAAATCTACATTTCTTCATGTTAAGTTCTAAACCGGCTTCTCTCAACAATTGTAATACCTTGTTAAGAATCTCAATATGCAAGTTCATATTATTAGTTGCAATACAAATATCATCGAGATATACAATGACCAAACCCTTATCAATTAAAGTCTTTAATGTTAAATAAATGTATCTTTGAAAAACGGCAGGGGCATTTTTAAGACCAAAAGGCATATATACATATTCATACTGTCCAAACGGTGTGACAAACGCTGTATATTTTATAGATTCTTCCGAAATCTTAATATGATGAAATCCATCTTTTAAATCTAGCGTTGTAAATATATTCTTGTTGGCAAAATATTCTAAGCAATCTTCTATCAATGGCAAAGGAAAATAATCCCTAACTGTGTATTTGTTCAACCCACGATAATCAACACACATTCTAATTTCACCATTTTTCTTTCTAACTAACACAACAGCTGACGCATAGGGCGAGTTACTTTCTCTTATTACACCTTTTTCCAAAAGTTGGTCTATTTTTTTCTGAACTTCAATGCGTTTATGATAAGAAATTCGGCGAGGTCGACAATACATTGGAACATCCTTTATCAAACTTATCTTCAAACAATAGTCCGTCACTTTTGTCTCTACATTGAACTTCGAAAAGTGTTTGTCAAGAGCAATCTTAATAGCATTTGAATGAGTTGAATCCAAAAACTCGTTAACATTTATTTGAAAATGTTGCACATTACAGGGATAGGCCCCCACCGCGGTTATCAATAGATCTAAATCAACAAAATCATTCATTTCTTTTTCATCTTTTAGCTTTATCAATTCTAATTTCGGTGCATCAAAAATAGGCAAAACTTCTTCAGTCACAACTTTACAATGCTTAATTTTATCTCTAGCAATATTATCTCTCAATATATAATCTGAGTGGACCTCAATATTATGATCTACTTGGTTTGGATTTTTTAACAAATCAAAAGACATAAGTGCACTAAGTGTTCTTTTTGATAATTTTATTAACTTATTTTGAAATTCATTTTCTTTTAATTTCATTAAGAAACCAATGTTATAAATTCTTTTTAAACGACATAAGTAAACATTAAATTTAAATAAACCATCCCGACCGATAAGCATAGGTATAACTGATTCATCATCTGGAAGAACAATAAATTTATGCGTTATTATCTTTCCTCGAAATCCAATTTTACAATCTATTGTGCCATACGTAGACAAATATTTATTACCCATGCCACGGAACAAAGTTAGCTTCTTTTTTTGAAAAACGAATGGTACCAATGACCTTCGAATAAAACTACTAGGACTTCCGGTATCAAAAAGAGAAAGATAAGACTTAGTCTCAGTGCACTATTTCTATGATCAAGGAAGGCAACACTTACCATTTGGAACGCCTTTATCTTCTCTACTTCTTCTTCAATTCTGCAGGCTTCTGGGTCATGATCATCTTGTTCTTTATAACTGTTGTCAATATTAGCAGCAAATGATTTCTTCTTTTGACATTCTTGATGAAAATGTCCAACTTCATGACATAAAAAACACGAACCTGGTGGACGTTTTGGCTTCGGACACTGGGTTTGATAATGCCCAAATTTTGAGCAATTAAAGCATCGAACTTGCTCGAGACTATCTCTTGATAATTTGTTAGCAACAACAGGAACATAAATTTTCTTTGACGAGGCAGCGGGTACATGGACTTGAACGGCAGGAACAGAAGTTTTCAACAGGCTACTAGTATGCATTCGTCTCTTCTCATAACGGTCCAATAGCAACTTAAACTGTTTAAGGGAAGTTGCACTCATCAATATGGCAACATTACTAGTGCGGTCATTCAAACCCTCAATTATGAACTCCATTACATCTGCCTCAGGTATATTGGCATGCGAAGCTATTTCTTGCATTTCAATCACATACCTTTTGACAGATTCAGTTGGTTTTAAGGTGCGAGATTTCAATTGTCGAAATACCTCATTTATTGTGTATACTCGACCAAATTCTTCCATTAAGGCTGTCTTCAGATCTTCATATGTACGAACAGCAATTGTTCGCAAAAACAGTTTTGCTGTTCCAGAAAGTACTCGTCGCACACTCACGAATTTGTCACGGTCATTGCATCCAAAAACTTCAAAAGCGTCTTCAATGTCTTCAAACCACTTATGAATATCAAAAGTGTCATCACCATTAAAAGGATGCACCATGGATTCGAATGCTACAAAATCGAATTTCCTAGTAGCAATGACACCCAACTCATCCTTTAACTTTTGTAACTCCTTTTTCTTGTTTAATAACTCTATTTCTTTGTTCAAACGCATCATCTCTGCTTCAATTTCATGATTTACGGGTAATCTCTGCAAACCTTGATTTTCAGGGCATCGGTTTCCTTCTTGACGTAGCTGTCGATTTCTATCTGGACCTAAGGCATCATTATCAGGACAAAAGTTTTCATCATCAGCATCAGGGCAGCGGTTTTCATCTGGACATAATGCATCGTTATCAGAACAAAAGTTTTCATCATCAGCATCAGGGCAGCGGTTTTCATAAGGACATAAGTTAGCTTCTGGATTTTGGTTAGCATTTGGACATCGGGGATCAATATTTAAATTGATATTAACTCCTCTTTCGACCAATAATTGATCGTATAACGGCCTTAATTCAGCTACAGTTGCATTGTTTTCGAACAACACATTAGCTGCAGTCAAGGCTTCAATCAAAACTCGGCGTTGTATATAATTTTCTTTAAGATTGGCGATTGAATTAGTATCCCACTTCTGAGATTATAAAGTCCAGATAAATGAAAATCCCAGACAATATTATAACAGTTGAATTATAGTTTATTAAAACACAACAATCTATGTTGCTGTTTGATTTGATAATAATATATTTTCAATAATTTTTATAGACAACGTTATCAAAAGCTATTACATATAATTTGATATACAGTAAATATATACAAGTAGCTTTACTACAGGTTATTACAATGGAATATTTTCATGTTGTTTTATATTATCTCAATTTGACTATTATTCTATTCAGAGTCGAAAAATATGTTTAAAAAAAATACATTTTAAAAAAATCACATATTTTCTCTAACCGACAGAAAGATACCCTTCCCTATTTTAAACATTGGTATATACTCTTTTGATTCTTGATTCTCGTGACAATCTTAACATTTATACCAAGTTTCATGAGGGTATCATTTTTTTTCACAAGTGTTATAGTAGGTACCTATGGTCCCAAATTTTTCACTTCCCCTCAAAAAAGCGCACTATTTTACTATATAAATTTGTATGGACTCTTCTTATTTTTTGTGTTTCCGTATAAGTAATGAAACATTTAAACGAAGTTTTCGGCAGTAAAGGGTGGGCAATCTTAGTGGTTTCTTTTTAAATCATAGGTTATTTTGACACTGACAGCTGTTTCCCGCTTGAAATCTTGATAGAAAGTCAGTATCATACCTCTACGGAACGAAATGAGTTGCTTTCCGCTTCGCAGTTTGGGCCTTATAGCAGCTCGAAATGGAAAACGATGTTAGGCGAAAAATAATCTTTTCTGACGAGGCGCATTTTCTTATCGGCGGCTGCGTAAACAAACAAAATTTCAGCATCTTGGGCTCGAAAAATCCGCACGTTGCTTTCGAGAAGCAAATGCATCCACAAAGAGTGACAAGTTTGCTGCGAATTCGGAAGTGGTGGCATTATGGACCATTTTTCTTCGAAAATGAGGCAGGGAACAACGTGTCGGTCAACGGCGGCCGCGGTGGGCATTACAGAGCAATGTTTTTTTTGTTTTTATTGAAATTGAAGACATGGATTTGGAAAACCTTTGATTCATGCAGGATTACGCGCCATGCCACACAGCCCATGTCACACAGCCAATGCCACAATCGATCTTTTGCCCACCAAATTACACAAATCGTGTTATCAACCATCTTGGCGATGTCAATTGGCTGCCTTTGAACTTTTGTTTGTGGGGAATCGTGAAGCCAACAATCCGTAAACGATTCAAGCACTTAAGTCCAATATCATCCAAGCAATCCAGTGAGCTATAGCCCGAAAGGCCGAAACCGCCATGAAGTATTTGGCAAACAATTAAATTCATTCTATCAAATGCTTCCGCAATGAGCATGTATTTATATGAAAGAAATTAGGTGTGTGGGTTAATCAGTTAGAATAGGAAAATTCCCTCCGTAAGATCCACCCTATTGAGCATTCATGAAAAATTTAACTTTTATGACCAATTTTGTCATTTATTTGTTTAAACCGTTGAAATATTTTGTCACTTAAGCGTTCAATTCACTATACAAACCCACCGATTTGAGTTGTACGGATATCGGTAGCGATATCGCAAGTGAGCTCACATACCATACGATTAACTCGCGATTTCATCAACTGTCAAAAAAGTTCCTCATTTTCATCTTCCATTCTTTGGTAGTTTATTTGGTCGTATAGACGTAAACAAACGGTATGATCCCTATCACAGCAGTCTCACGCTAGGCTCTTGTTTTCGCTCGATAGCATTCGACCATGCGATTTCGATACAGCGGATACTTTCGTTTACACACACGATACAATCGTGGAATGCGATTCAACTTTTGTACGTTAATCGGTACAATAATTGTATCGTGTATTGAGCGCTAGTTGAAAATGATCATGGTTTCCGATCACACATCGTATCAGACAAGAAATTATCATACATGTAGCATAGTTATGATATACGGTTGCGGTTGCCAGCCCTGTTTGTAGGTAGAAATACATAAAAGGTAAAAGATTTTTGTAAACAAATATTTAAGACTTACACACATAATAGGAGTACTTATTATTTTTGATGGTGCATACCTGAAATGAAAAAAAATATAATTAAATTACTAAGATTCATTATAGGTAGTTAGATGTGTCTTAAATAAATAAAATAAACAAAATAAGACACAAAGGCCTGCATTCCATGCATTCTACAAAAATTTCAAATCCGTTTACGTTTTTCACAATGACGTCTGAGAACAAGGAATTCAGATATCAATAATAAATTTTGTTCGTTATAACTAGGAGGATGAGGTAGGTAGCAGTTGCATGGTGCCCATAAAACACAATTCCATCTTCCCTTTTAAAATATGTTCACCAAAAACCACAAAACTGCAAACAACTTATTTTATTTTATGATCCGATCATTAGAACTTATGTAACCTATAAACTTTTTAATCGGGCCATATTACATAGGTATTTTTCTCTTAACATTTTTAAAGAAAATAACTATAAATAAGTCGGAAAATACCGTCTTAAACCTAGTACGCTGATGCTAATGCAAAGCGAATTTTTTCGCTGCTCTCCAATAATTATGTATTACCAAATCAACAAAGAAAACAAACCGGAAAATATTCATGGAGAGTTTCACGATTTTCCAATAAACACAACAAAATAAAACGAGAATATCAAAGGGAGTCATGTTTTAGTTTTATTGAATTCAGCAGCATTAATATGAGCAATGAGCATCCCAAAAGAGTGTACAATTGAGCAACATACCGAGATTTCTTGCAGTTGAAACATAATCAATGTGTGAGATGATTTAGTATAAGTTAGGAAAATATGCAAGGTTAAGAGCCTTGCTTATAATAATAACTTTATATTTGGATTTCATTGGTTTCAAGAACAGACCATTTAGAAATTGATCAGCGAGGAATTACTTCAAGGTCCCTGTGAATTAAGAACGCGCAATTTTCGATAAGCCCAAGGGGACCACTTTTGAATAACTGAACATCGTGAGCATACATTTGGATGGAGAATTTTTTGTCTTTTCGAGAAGCTTTTTAATATAAGGAGAGAAAAGAAGAGGTCCTAAGATCGAACCCGGAGGGACTTCTCCAGTTGTTCGAAAGAAACTGGATATCTTATTCACAATCGAAACTGCTTGTTGTTTATACCGAAGGTAGGATGACAATAAGAATACAGCAGAAGGTGAAAAAACATAAAATGCTGACAGCTTATGACATAGGTTACTTTGGTCAAAAGTGTAAAATGCTTTAAAAAAAATCAAGCAGTACAAGATACGCTACATGATTCTCATCTAAGGCAAGTATGAAAATTGGTATCAAAAGAAACAGCAAATACAAACACAACGCACGGGCAAATATTTCTATGCGAAAAGAGAGTGGATTAGTTACTAAATAAAGTGGTATAATTTACAATTTGGTTTGTTATGGCTAAAACAGTTGTGCAGCAAGTCTGCACGCATCTATGCATGCAGAGCTGCACACGAAACACATGTGCATAGTTTCTGACATTCATGATGAATAGGTATATGTCAAACAAATACATGAAAGCACAGCGTTGCCGATGTGACACGATAGTGTTGGAACGAGATGTTCTTCGTTGGACGATGGCAACGCCAGCTTCATGGATTCTTAAAAAAAAAATCACCACCACAAACAATTTTTAAATAATGCCAAATACCAACTATTTAAGATTTTTTTCTTTGCTGTTGTGGCTGCAATGATGCTGTGCAGCAAATTTAGAATTAGATATATCGTGCAGCGATGCGCTGCATGCAGACTTTGAGTGAATCTGCTCCCATAAGAACCTGTGTAAATTATTTTCGCTGCATGAGAAATGCTGCACATCTGTTTAGCACATTAAACAGCTTACTGGTGCATAAATGTTGCTCTGTGCGGTAAAATGACATTTGGGTGCAGTAGCGGATCTAGGATTTGGCTGTGAGGGGGGCTTGGAGTTTGGATATCCAGTTTGTACATATGAAGTTATATAACAGAAAACGAATTTTGACATCACTTTTCCTTTAATAATAGCCGTGTTTTTTTTGTGACTTTATATCCGCTCATATCGCCCTTTAAAATTGTCTTAAAATAAAACACAATAACAAGAATTTGGGATTGATGTGTTAAGCAAGGGAATTATTTTTAAGCGGAGCTAGAAGCCAATATTAAGGCTCAGCAAAACATGGTAGCATAACTAATTTTATAACTTTAAGTTCTAGCCACGTTACAGCCTCAAACCACACGAACAAATTCGTTTATTTATATTGCTTAATAATTAATTAGGTATCAAGTGCCCACCTCCATATGTAAATTATGTAAGTGTTTGTTTAAATTACCTGAAGGTATGCTTTGAACTTCACCTTTTTAACAAAATTTAAAAACTGTTTGTAATGCTAGGTCAGAAAAATGATATTTAAGTGGTCTTACTGGCAAAAGCTCATATGTGTTTTGACAGTATCAGTCCTCTGAGATCTCATTTTCTTTAATTAGCCAAGTCAACGAACCTACCTGTTTTCTTTAAATTGTCCCTGGAAAGCACGAAAATAAAATGTTGTGGATCGAAAAATAAAATATCAAAATTTCAAGACTTTTAGTCGGACATAAGAAACAGCTGCTCTAAAAAATAAGCTTCACGGTCCAATTCTGCAAGTATCAATAAATTTTCGTTTACGCTGCACCTACAAAAAATGTGTCGATAAATTTGTAAGTCACTGCAGAGTCTGTAGTGATTGTAAATGTTCATGTCCACCTGCAAGATTTTTCTGAGTTCACAGAGATTCTCACGCTTTTGGAATTTGGCTCCTCGACTACAGAATTTGTATTCAATTGCTTAGCCCAAAAATGTTTTGTATGTGTTGCCTTGGACCTTTGAAATTTTGAAAACTAAGCCCAAAAATTCTCTAATCACAGCCAAGGCCGTAAGAAACAATTTCTGTTGTAATAAACATTTACACTAAGCTTTACACGCTGGTGTTCTCTTATTGTTTTAGCCTCAATTGCGTTTCTCTCGTTAAATTAGCTAAGTTTTTAGTGTAAACAGTTGTTGCTTTTGACATGTAAATGTTAAGCCCAGACCAGGTTTTTTTTTTTAAATTATATCTGCAAGCCTTAGTCCCAATTTCGGACTTTAACAATCCTTATGCCCCAAAAGCTCTCTGGAATAAGTTTAGTTTTAAGGGAGTTAGTTGTTTAACCCTGACTACGTTTTTTGTCCAATATTCTCAGACCTTATTAGTCCCAAGTTATTTTTTTCAGTTTTCTGGGTTTTGTTTTAAGGGAAAATTGTTGTTGCATAAAGCATGTCCATTATTCATAGCCCCCAATTGGTTTTTTGTCCAATTCACAACCTTAGGGCTTAGAAAAGAAGTTGCAGAACATAAAAATTGTTCAGCCCCAACCACGTTGTTTTGTCCATCAAAATTCTCATCTTAACAATATTTTAGACGAATATAAAACTCTACACGTTGTAATGTATTGCATTTTATACTTCAAAATATTTTAGCAATCGGCTGTGGGGTTTTGTCCATCAAAATTCTCATCTTAACAATATTTTAGACGAATATAAAACTCTACAAGTTGTAATGTATTGCATTTTATATTTCAAAATATTTTAGCAATCGGCTGCGGGGGGGGGCTTTAGCCCCTATAGCCACCCCCCTGGATCCGCCACTGTTTGGGTGTATGAGGTACCTACCTATATCAAAAGTAAAAACATTTTATTGACAGGATCACAGGTAAAGTTATTTCGACTGATAGAAAAACATTTTAATATTTATTTTAAATTTAATTCAATATTTTCTTTTCTTTTTAGCATTAACAAAATTTGAATCCATTCACTTTTTTGCTAACTCCATTTGCACACGTTTTTAATTTGTATCTAAATATCTTCGCAGAACTAGGTAAAGGGTGTTTTTTAGGTTATTAAAATTTTTTAGATAATTGAAATGGAACAAATGTAGGTAACAAAACAAATAAATAATTTTATTGGCCATGATAGATTATTTACTGTCATTGGGGTTTAAAAACTTCAAGTCCAATTTTCGAGCACTTGGCTATAGGTAGGTTGTTCTAAAACAACAAAGTCAGGTAGGTTAATGTCCTAAACTGAGCAGAAATAATAACCATCGATCACCTGTCATACCTGTTACTGTAAAAAGAAACCAGTATAGGCATACGTATATTCAATTGAAAAGCCAAACCCCTATAAAAAAACACCCTTTATAAAGAAGGATCAAAGAAACAACCACACAAATCACAGTGAGTAGCACAAATCAAATTACCTACATGATTGTAGCTAGGTATATCCTACTAAAAAAATATTTACAACATAAAACCCTTAATCCCTTACCGATTACATAAATAAATTTATAATGAATATTTTTTGCAATTATCGTTTTTTGGTTTCACACACTGGACACTGCTTTTGGTTAATTTCCGGTGTGCAAGACTTAAATCTTTTTTTTTTAATAATTTTGTTTGTGAACAAAAAAATCGAGGTAAATTTTGTGTGGGTATTCATATTATACATTCATGCATCACATTATTTAATGGATAAGCTCAATGACCCACAAAACAGGAAGTTGTGCTGTGTGTAATAATAATTGTGGTTCAATTGAAATTTCAAATCAAATTAAATTCTGTAAAACATGAACAGAGAGATTAACATAGAAATAGTATTTGAAGGTAGGTACTTAGGTAGGTAGATATAATGTACATAGGTATCAATACCTATACAACAAACAAAACGTCCGATACAAAAAAATACAATAATTAAACAAAAACGTGGTTAAAATATTTCAAATTCTATTAACCAAATACATAATCATGACGAAAATAAAACAAATAGAAAAAAAAAATACGTTATTGTTTCGAAGCTTGAAAGTGTAGCTGTAAGCGTGTAACTGTATCTCATCTAAATTTGTACCTAGCTATAGTAAGAAAGTTAGCTACATACATATAGTATCAAGCAAAAGTGCAACACAATATGCCAATGCAATATGACAGTTGGTTGCGCTTTCAGTGGTGTTATCTTTTAAACAAAAAATTCAACATGTAGGTAGGTACCTATAGAATTAATAATAATAACAACAACAAAAACATAGGTACGAATCAATTAAAATTGCATTATTGTTTGTATTATTAATTTTAACATTTGATTTCAAAATTTATTTGTTATTTTTTTGTTGTCTATAAATTTGATCCGTTTAATTTATGCATAATCTACTTTTCTATACTTATGTTTTTTGTTATTTTCGTATGTTCAAATAATATTTTTTTTTGCTTTTTTTTTATTTCGATGTTTAATGTTCGTAATTAGCAATTTAATAATCGTTGTGTACCACCTACCTACATATGTCTATAGATACATAATCTGTTTGTTAAAAATATGTTTTTGACGTAGCGAGGTTACCTATGCCTTTTTAAATATAGAATTATGAATTTTGAAAATTTGAAAATGTATGCGATTACAACCTACTTTCTCTCAAAGCAGGGAGTGAGTTAAGTACCTACTACAGCGTTGGATTATACCTAGCTAATACCTAAGTTTTGGGTCACTATGGCTTATGTGGAACATTTTTGTTTTATTCTGAAATTGTTTCTCCTTTTATGTAGGGCTGGCCACGAGACGAGACTCTGCGAGACTTTTGCAAGTCTCGTATCGGTCTGTTAAAATTGAAAATTTTTAGTCTCGTCTCGGTCTCGTGTCGAAAAATACGATTTCCGGACAACCAGCTGATTATTGGAACAAAATATTTTCGATTACAGTTTGAATATGTGCCGAAGAAAATAAATATTTAATTGGAATTGGATTTTTTAGATTATTAGACTCCCTGTTAATTTCGGTCCAAATATACAGTTTCATCTCGGTCTCGTCTCGGTTGCTTAAAAGGCAATCTCGTCTCGTCTCGGTCTCGTCATGATTAAAAATGTGAGTTTGTAAATCAAGCGTGAAATATATCGAAACCGATAAATAAAATGCTTTACTTTGTAGATGAAAAATGTAAACAAAATACTTTCACAACGAGAAACAACAGCAATAATGCTTGGTTAGACCAAAATCAAGACAGAGGAGTAATTAGGATTATTAATAATTTATATGAATTGTTTGTTTCATACATAGTTTTTTAGTTTTTAAAATGAAGTTTGGTTTGGTTTATTCAGTATAATTCTTGATACATATAAGATATAAATCTTTTGATCTCATGTAAAAGCTTAATTTAATACATTATTTAATTATAAATTATAACAATTAATAAATACATTGAAATTTTAATAAAAATAAAAATTTAAATATGGGAACAAAAATAAAACAAAAAAAAATAGGGATCAATAAATAAAGCAAGTAAGAAAGGATAAGAGGAAATTAGAAAGTCGACAATAAGACAATGAGAGATGAAATAAGAAAACAAAATGTTGATTTGAGTGATCAGTAGTTTTCTGTAAAGTATTTGTGCAATAATGTAGAAAAAGTATTTGTATTGCTAATGCGCTTAATATTAAGGGGTAATGAGTTCCAAAGCTGAGTTCCATAAACAAAAAACTGGCGACCGGTGACCTGGTATCTATGCCTGGGTGGTATTAGTTGTGGGTTTCTTTCACCTCTTCCAAATTTTACTTTTTCAAACAGATACCCAGGTTCTTTTGTTGATATTATCTTATGCAATGCTAACACCGTTCGATACATCAAAAACCCGTTCAGAGAACAGCCAAATATGTTCATGTGTTCATGTCTGTCTTTATCAAAGATATATCTCGCGCAACTGTCAAAAGCAACTGTGAGTTTTCTCATGGACTCATTGTCCAAATTTGAAAACATTTCACAGCCGTAAAGAATGAAAGGAAGAATAAACGTTTTTACTAATTTTAATTTAACGTCACAAGGAAGATATTTTCTTGTGGGACTGAGACCACGAAGGGCTCCATAAATTTTACAAACTGTTTTGTTAATGTGAAGTTCCCAACCAAAACTGCTGCTTAAATAAATTCCTAGATTCTTACTAAAAGTAAGATATTCGACCACTGATTGGTTAAGATAAATTTTCGGAAAATTTAAGACGTCAATATTTCTGCTTCTATCAATTAGCAAAGCTTTGGTTTTTGATGGGTTAAGGTAAAGTTTATTTTGAATCGTCCAGTCGTAAACTCTACTTAAATCTTGATTGATTTTGTCCACAAAAATATCTCCAAGTGGCTTTGGAAAAGTTATGTACACTTGAACATCATCCGCATAGATGTGATATTGGCAATCAATTATACATTCACAAATATCATTAATAAAGCATGTAAATAACAGTGGCCCTAAAATGGAGCCTTGAGGAACACCCAACGGTACATATAATTGCGATGAACATTTGCCATTTAAATAAATATACTGTGCTCGGTAGTTGAGATTATATTATATTACAAAGGAGGTTGTCAAAAAAGAATCTCTCTTTGAGTTTTTTTGAAAAGAATTTCGTGATTCACAGAATCAAATGCGTTGGAGAAATCCAAAAACACAATTAAACCTAGCATTGGGGCATTATTTACTTGTTTTTTATCTAATCCATCACAGATATCATCACATACTTTTAACAACGCTGTCGTGCAACTATGCTTTGAGCGAAAACCAGACTGGTATTTGGTTAGTAGTTTCTTATTTTCCATATAGATTTTTATTTGCTTGCTAATAACTTTCTCCAAAACTTTACTAATAAATGGAAGTATTGCAATGGGTCGATACTCATTTTTACTTCTAGCTTTAGGTAGGGGAATAATTTTTGCAATTTTCCAGCAATCAGGATAAATGCAAGTAGTTAGCACAGTGTTGAAAACATAGGTTATATGATCTAAAATAACCGGAAGGTAGTTAGCACAGTGTTGAAAACATAGGTTACATGATATAAAATAACCGGAAGAAGTATTTTGATAAAATCAGGGTGGGTATTATCTGATCCTATTGCTTTGGAACGTATTTTTAAAATTTCTTGTCCGACCGTAATTTGATCAACACAGCTGATGGAGAATGTATCAGGTCGATTATTAACTGGGTCTCGGCTACTAGGTGATGTGACGGTAACTGTGGAAGGGGACTTAATAAATTGTTTATTTAATTTTTCAAGGTCAAAATCATCATCAACGGATTGCTTTTTAGAATTAAGGCCGACTTGACGAACTTGTTTTCAAAAGTCCAAACTTGTTTCACAACCAGAAAACCCATTTTCATAAAATGTCCTTTTGTTCTTACGAATTAACGAAATAACAGCATTGCGTTTTCTTTTAAATTGAGTCAGTATGGAAAAGCATCTATACCTACGCCACCTTGAATATAAAAGGTTACGAGATTCAATCAGATCTATAACTTCTTGAGTTAACCAGGGGTATTTTGTCTTTTGTATCTTTCTAGTTCTAACGGAAACAAATTTACTGAACAAATATTGAATATTTTGGTTAAATGCCTCGACTTGAAAATTTGGATTGTTCGTTGAAAAGATAGGTAACCAATTCAACTGTTGGGATTCAGTGAACAGCAGCTCCAAATTTATTTTTGAAAATAAGTAGACATCATATGAACCTTCATTTGCTTGAGGTATAAATGCATTTAGTGACATAAATATTAAGTCATGATGAGAGAAGGCTGATGCTTGAATTTAGTCATAGTGTAGAATTAAACTTAAGTTAGAGACAACAAATATATCAATTAGTGTAGGTACTTTGTTTGGCATAAAATGTGTAGGCTGATTATAATTAACAAATTTAAGTTCAAAAGTTTCTATCATGTCTGAAAATGATTTGTTCTTTCCATCAAGGATATTTAGATTAAGGTCTCCACAAAGCACAATGCTTGCAAAAAGTGGCGATAGTTCATCAAGCAAGTCGCGAATGAGAATATGATGTGCTCTATCAGGGGCCATATACAAACACCCAACTAACAAGTTTTCTATAAAATATTTTAACTCAACAAAGATGTATTATAATATATCATTTTGGGTGGATTTTTTCACAACTCGGTATCGATACTTTTTTTTTTTATATAAATGCATACTCCACCTCCAACTCTGTTATACCTATCTGATGCAACAATATTTAAACCATTCAAGCTAAAAAGACCACTTCACTTCTCCAACTTTACCCAGGTTTCTGAAACACAAACGATGTCAACATTATGTTATGTATTTGAATAGATGAAATTGTTTTCACTGCAGTTTTTGCAATGAAACAGATGACCGTAATCTTGGTTTCGTGTGGACGGTTTGGAATTACTCCTTCTACTCCAGATTTTTAATATTCGATAGAAATGCAACAGAAACAATAAAAAAAAGACTACCAAATGAAAACGGAATAAATACATAATTTAATTTTTGTTCATGTGAAGTTGCCATAAATTTTTACATTTCTACATTAAAGATAGTGAAGACTTTTAGTGCAAATTTGCGCATTTTTTTTTTGGAGTTAGAACGCATTGGTTTTTTTACTTTTTGCCATAATCTTAGGGTTTTCTCGGTTTTTGTATATCTTGCCAACTGTCAACTCGCTGGCTCAATATTTTAATTTTCTATGTCATATAAAATGCACAAATACGTTTTTTTCTATCAAAATGTTCGTCTTTTTGTCGACTTTAGGAAAATGCATGTTTCCTTTTTTTTCATCAGCAAATGACTTTTTTATAGCCCTATCAAACAGAAACATGCCAAAGATTTTTAGTTTTGCTCAGTATTTAAACGTTTATATACACCATAAAATAAATTAAATCAAAGGTAAATGGTTGAAAAGTATTGGCAAATGGGAAAAACTCTATTACTTTAATCTAGAATTTTGTAGTTTATTGCGTAATTTTTAAGCATAAATAATAGTTTTTTACGGTCTAACAATCGCAGTAAACAGGTTTTGTATTTTCACTGCATATTTTATTCCATTTTTCTCTAATTATCCATTGCTTTCCATATGTCTCCCTCAGTGCTATAATGTTCTATGTCCGACATAGAACAAAAAAACTTACAAAAAAACTCAAAAAAGTTAGAAAAATGTTCTATGTTAAAATTGAAAAGTGTTAATTTAATCGAAATTAACTACAGAGAAAACAAAGTAGGTCTTTAATTTAATAATATATATATATATATAATATTTTAATATTTTTTTTTTTTTATAAATCATGATATTTTGACACAAAATCAGCTTCCTAAAACTTTGCAGGCGATTATCTCTGAATAATGGAAAACCTAACATAGAACATTAAAAGTATTGAGCCAGCGAACTGCCAACAACTACTGTCAAAGTGTCGAGAACGATTTTTTCGGTTTCCACTGCGCTTAGAGTGCTGGCCGTGACAGTAGGTAAAATCCACTAGCTAAATCGATTGGCGCCCTCAGATTTTGAAATTTCGACACTTTTTAAAATGAAAAGTCAAATTTCTCGGTTTCTGTTGGTGCTAGAGCGCTTGCCGAAACACTAGGTAATACCACCCTTCTAAATCGATTGGAATCCTCAGATTCTTAGATTTCGACACCCGACCCGAAACCCACAGAAGAAATGAGTTATAATATTAAAATTTTTTTTTATTATAGGGGATACAACATTTAAATATTCTTTTCGCGCGACCGCTTAAGTGCATCTATAAAAAATATTTAAAAATAATATTTCATTTAAATGTATGGGTAACTCTAGTTCCCTAAAAGCCCTTCCATCTACGTACATGATATCATTTTGACGGCGACATTCATCCATTTAAGAAAACGACAACAACAACACAGGTTTGTTTACATTTCTATATGCAAAATACAGCAAATAAGTATTAAGTTTCAGTAATATTTTCCTCTTGATATACAAACTTACTTATTATTCTATTGTAATTGTGTTATGAATGCCCGTTCATATAAAATAATTTGGTAAAACTAATTTTTCTTGGAGCTGTTTTTGGGTTTCTCTTATGAGAAAAAAAAGTCTCAATACAGACAATATTCAGCACTAAAACTCTTCTTTTCCTATGCAAAACAATGTTAGTTGTTTTCAAAACTCATTTGTTTCAATTGACTAAATTTTCAGTTTATTTATTAGCTTTTTATAATTTTATAATTTAAATGTGTATATTATATTTTAAAGTTTTCTTTTAAATAAACCGAAATGAATTAAAGTGAGCAAAGCTTTTTTGAATTTCAAAACTCGTCTTTTCCAAATCATCATTTTCAAAACTCTTATTTTTTTATAATTTTTGGATTTAAAACCAATCACTATAGTATTATTTTAGGAGCTTACAGTTTTTTTTTTGTTTTTTTTTTTTTTACTCAACATTTTCAATAGTGGAAAAGAAGAGTTTTGAAATTATACCCTTCAAATCTCGATCCACATTTTATCTATATATAGGAAATAGGTAGGCAGTGAAATGAACTCATTAGATAATTACCTATAAGGAATGTGTTCTTTTTTGAACATGCAAATATTATTTGGTCTTATTTGGATAAATTTTCTTTTTCTTTATAAGACGAGCAATGGGGATAGGAACAGGAAGTGATTGGAGCATAACGTTAAATCCCTTCGTTTTGCACTACGGTAACGGGGTTTGAAAAATCCCTTTATCCCTTTTAACTTAGTTTGGACAAAGAAATGCTACGATTTGACATCGCTGCTACAAGTTGATTCCACTTTGCCCAATAAAATTCTTCAAATTGAAATTCATTTATGGTACACATTTTTTTTTATTATACTTTATAAGTACCTACTTATATACCTAACTATAGGTAGGTAGGTACCTACGTAATGTTGACCACAATCCACAACAAAAACATAATTGTTAAAAAAGTAGCCAATTTCTTCTATACCTATACAAAAACCTTTGCGTAACAAGTCAGCCCTAAAAAGTAATGTGATCTAAAAGTACCTACGCCAAGTTCTAAGTTTATTAATGTTAAAGGCTTAACTACATAGGCTTACTTTTGTACAAAAGTGAGAAATAAATTTCTATTCTGAAGACACCTGCTTGCAAAAAACAATGGAAAATTATGCTTAGTGGTCTAATTTGTGTGTCTGAACAATTTTCGTATATTTTCTTGCAAGCATGTTTCTTTAGCTAGCATTTTAATTTCTCACTTTTGTACTTTTTGTACAAAAGTAGGTCTATGTAGTTAAGCCTTTAACATTAATAAACTTAGAACTTGGCGTAGGTACTTTTAGATCACATTACTTTTTAGGGCTGACTTGTTACGCAAAGGTTTTTGTATATAGAAGAACTTAGCTACCTTTTTAACAGTTATGTTTTTGTTGTGATTTCACTACTTTTTGCAAAGGTTCACTCCTTTTTGCAAAGGTTCACTACTTTTTGCAAAGGTTCTTTTTATCAGGAAAAGTGGGTGGAATAAACGCCCAATGGGAGCCTCATAAGTAAAGTTAGTTTTTAATTTATGCCTTTTGTATATACTACAAGTCCTACCCATCTACCAATTTTTGTAATTTAGAAGTGCTCCATTGAAATGATAATAATTGATAAGAAGTAGGTAGATGAAACGCCCCAGCCTGAACTGCTTTACCAAATTGCATAATCCTGCACCACACGGAAGTGCTCTCAATATATTTAATATTAATTCTGTGAAAATGGGTGGTTGCCACGTCCACTGAATGTTAAATCTCAAATTTTTAATTTTCCCTTTGCTTGCATGTCAAGTCATATCTCTCTACCAAAGGAGAATGGGCAAAGTGGTCTACCCACTCAACAGTAATGTGTTGTATGTCGTTGAAAAGGTAATTTTACTGACTTCATTTCATTGTATGACCATTAAGCTCTAAACTATGGGGTTCGTGAGATATTCGGAATCAAAGCACCGAAAAAGACAATAATGCATTTCGTCATTGGTAGTGTGTCCTCATACCTACATTAATCTGTGATACATCGTTGAAAAGATAATTTTGTGTACTTTATTTTTGTATATAGCCGTGAAGACGTAGATCATAGGGTGCAAGAGATATGTGGGCATACAAATTGGCAAATATAACAACAATGCAATTCTTCATTTGGTACTGGTCTACCGACTCAACAGTAATGAGTCATACGTCCTTGTAAAGGTTATGGCATTTGCTTCATTTCATTATATGGCAGTTAAGCTCTAAACCATGGGGTTCGTAAGATATTCGGCTCTTAAGCACGAAAAACAGCAATAATGCAATTCTGCATTGGTAACTTATCAACCAAGTCAACAACTATGAGTCATGTGTCGTTGAAAAGGCTGTTGCGTGTACTTCTTTTTATTATATGACCGTTAAAGTGTAAATAATGGGATTCGAGAGATATGTGCCAAAAACGCTGAAAAGTGCAGTAATGCAATTCCGCACTGGTAGCTGGTCTTTCAACTCAACAGAAATCTCTCTTATATCTTTGAAAACGCTATTGCATGTACTTCATTTTGCAATATGCCGTTTAGCTGTAGACCGTGGGGTTCAAGAGGTATTTGGCCATCAAAATAGGCAAATATAACAAAAATGCACATCTTCATTGGGTACTGGTCTACCAACTCAACAGTGATGAGTCATACGTCGTTGAAAAGCTTATGGCATCTGCTTCATTTCATTATATGGCAGTTAAGCTCTAAACCATGGGGTTCGTAAGATATTCGGCTCTTAAGCACGAAAAACAGCAATAATGCAATTCTGCATTGGTAACTTATCAACCAAGTCAACAACTATGAGTCATGTGTCGTTGAAAAGGCTGTTGCGTGTACTTCTTTTTATTATATGACCGTTAAAGTGTAAATAATGGGATTCGAGAGATATGTGCCAAAAACGCTGAAAAGTGCAGTAATGCAATTCCGCACTGGTAGCTGGTCTTTCAACTCAACAGAAATCTCTCTTATATCTTTGAAAACGCTATTGCATGTACTTCATTTTGCAATATGCCGTTTAGCTGTAGACCGTGGGGTTCAAGAGGTATTTGGCCATCAAAATAGGCAAATATAACAAAAATGCACATCTTCATTGGGTACTGGTCTACCAACTCAACAGTGATGAGTCATACGTCGTTGAAAAGCTTATGGCATCTGCTTCATTTCATTATATGGCAGTTAAGCTCTAAACCATGGGGTTCGTAAGATATTCGGCTCTTAAGCACGAAAAACAGCAATAATGCAATTCTGCATTGGTAACTTATCAACCAAGTCAACAACTATGAGTCAAGTGTCGTGGAATAGGCTGTTGCGTATACTTCTTTTTATTATATGACCGTTAAAGTGTAAATAATGGGATTCGAGAGATATGTGCCAAAAACGCTGAAAAGTGCAGTAATGCAATTCCGCACTGGTAGCTGGTCTTTCAACTCAACAGAAATCTCTCCTCACAATTATTGATAACAATTCTATTCAAATGGAAGGCTGCCAACGCCCCTGACTGTAAAATATCAATATGTAAAAAATAGCCCCCTGAATGGAAAATCTTAAATTTTCAATTTTTTACTTTGTATACACCGCAGGGCCTACCGTTGTACGCAATAATAAGATGATGATCTGTCAGTGAGTCAGTCAGTTACGGTTTTTACAGTTTACCCCTAATGCTAAAGAATTGAATTGGGTGGGTTACCTAAACTAGGTGAGCTTAGCAAATGCTGCGAGTTTGAAGTTTCTGACTTTATTCGTACTGAAGTTATGAGGGGGGTCGAAAATCGCATAAGTTTGAACCTGTAATAAGGGTCTAGTGCCAGAACTTGGCTGAGCACTACCGTGCCCTTTATAACACAGTGCAACATAAAGTGAAACTAAATAGGTACCGACATATTTTGATTGTTTATTAGTTCAAGGTTCACCGGCACGCTGCACCTCACCAAAACGCCCACCAAGTAGCGCCAACGAACCATTAATTTAATATCCGTTAACTAATTTCCGAAACCAAAAATAATGAATAATAATTTTTAGATAGCGTAGTACCTATAAATATGCAACCACACTGAATACCAAAATCAAAATTGTGTCTCACTGTTCACCCTATTTTTTCTTCATGTATCATGTCATGAATCATGATGAGCGTGAGCGAATGAGGTATAATTTAATTTTCCCATAAACTAAAACTAAACATAAATAGATGAATACATTTTAATGTCGGGGCGGCGCGAACGCCATCCCCGGCTACCAAAAATTACACGCACGAGTTATTCGCATTAGGAATAATCGCAGAGGTCAACTTAGCCGAAGTGCAATGGCCAAGCCTCGCTCCGGGGGAACCGCCTTCATGATCACGGTAGCCCCTACGCCAGGTAAGTATGCTTAACGCTGATCATGCCAGATATCATATAAACTTCACTACACAAACTCAGTGTGAATTTTAAGAAAAACAAAACGAAACATGATCACACTATCGATCGTTCGTTGATTTCTATTTAAAGCAACAACAACCAAATATTAAACAAGTAATTATTGTAGTTCAACATTTAGATATGTAGCTAGGTAGGTATATAGTTAACATGGAAAACAAAATTTCAAAATAAAATTATAAGAATGAGTCGCACCCGAGCGGCTATAAATGCTTGTTTAATGATGTTGATGAGAGAAAAGTACCAATCAATGGTTTTTGTTGTTGTTATTATTGTTTGGATCATTTTTGGTGACAATTTCAATCACTACTTGATTTTTGTAGGTACGCTCTTGCAGCTTGATCATTTTTGTTGGTAAATTCCAAAATATATGCCTCTTATTTATTGCTAAATAATTGTTTCATATTCGTTGCGTTCACTATTGTTATAACCAAAAACAAAAAAACGCTGAAAACGGAAATCATTTTTTTTCCTCGCAGTAGATAGGTACCTAGATTGTTTTTTTTCTATTGAGCATGTGAAAGCGTGCAGCAAAAGTTAGAAGTTGATCAACTTGTGCGATACCGATACGATGCGATGATACGATAGAAGCTGCGTCGCATTGTGTTCGCCACATTGAATTTGTGTATTGGCACATGGAGTCACGGCACCTAGCAGCCAGCGCGTGAAACTAACAAACGAGATAGATTTCTTTTTCATTTGACGTTCAATGCATTTCCAAGAGAAAAACAAAAACAGCTCGTAGAAACATTATTTTAACAAATTAATTTTATATGAACGGTTGCTTCTATTATAATTGCAATAGAATAATTAAACATGCTAGTTTGCAAATCAAACGTAAAATATATCGAAACTTATTACTAATTTGCTTTATTTTGCAGATGAAATATGTAAACAAACGTGCTTTTTTGTTGTTGTTTTCCAAAATGGATGCAAGGCGTCAGTCAGAACGATATCATGTCCGTAGGTAGGTAGTAGTTTAGGGGGCTAGAGTTTCTTATGGATTTTAATAAAACATTAATTTTCCTTTTTATTATAAGTAAAGAATGAAGCAGAAATGTTAAAGGTACACTTAAGTGATCGTAAGAAAAAAAGATAATACCAGGAAATTATGTGTTGCACCAATAATTGCGGTTTTCTATTTTTCGATTAATTTCGTTCACTTTTGCTTTCGTAAAAATAGAATTATAACAGTCAAAAGCGCTCACTTAAGTAAATGTAATAAGCCAACGAAAATTAGTTTTCCAAATTATCAAAAGGAGTCACCTATATATATACACCTATATATATATAATGCACTTAAGTAATATAAATCTTCATTTTATTTTTTTTGTATTAGGTACGCGCATGTTAATATAAAGTTAATATTAATTATAGGGGCCTCATTTGATTTCTCTGTGTTCGTTTGTTTTATCCTACCACGTAAGTTTCTTTCTAAGAATAATTTTTTAACGTAATTTCGGGCAAAAAAAACTTTTATCCTCCATTTAAAAAAAGATTAGCACTCTTTTAAAGTAAACTCTTCTTAAAAATAGAACTAATTAAGAGTGATCGAGCTTGACCTTCATTCATACCTTGCCTCTTTTGTAAACCAAGAAACAAATGTGTAAATAGCCAATTGAAAGATATATTTTTAACAATTTTTTCACAAGAAGATTTTTATTCAATTACGAACAAACATATTTTTTTAATAATCGTGACTACGCCTCTGCCTTTCTCTATTTCTAATCGAGTACTTTTGTTGTTGTTTCTGGTTGTAAAGGTGGTTTGTTTACATTTTTCATTTACAAAGCAAAGCATTTTAGTTATCTATTTTAATATATTTTCGGGTTGATTTATAAGCTTACACATTTTTTGGTTCTATTTCAATCATAATATGGACACCCGTTGATATAAAATAATTTGGTGTAACTAATTTTCATCAGGCGCTTTTTTCGTTTTCTCTTATGGGAAATACATTGAACGTCAAACCGAAAATAATTCTATCGCCTTTTGAAGCTTAAGCGCTTGAGATGCAGGTGGCGTTGAAATCAACTTACCAGGTGTCATATTGGCACATGGAGTCACGGCACCTAGCAGCCAGCGCGTGAAACAAACAAACGAGATAGATTTCTTTTTCATTTGACGTTCAATGCATTTCCCATAAGAGAAAAACAAAAACAGCTCGTAGAAACATTATTTTAACAAATTAATTTTATATGAACGGTTGCTTCTATTATAATTGCAATAGAATAATTAAACATGCTAGTTTGCAAATCAAACGTAAAATATATCGAAACTTATTACTAATTTGCTTTATTTTGCAGATGAAATATGTAAACAAACGTGCTTTTTTGTTGTTGTTTTCCCAAATGGATGCAAGGCGCCAGTCAGAACGATATCATGTGCGTAGTCAGGTAGAAGTTTAGGGGGCTAGAGTTTCTTACGGATTTAAATAAAACATTAATTTTCCTGTTTATTATAAGTAAAGAAAGAGGTAGAAATGTCAAAGGTCCACTTAATTGATCGTAAGAAAAAAAGATAATATCAGGAAATTATGTTGTGCACCAATAATTGCGGTTTGCTATTTTTCGATTAGTTTCGTTCAAATTTGCTTTCGTAAAAATAGAATTATGACAGTCAAAAGCGCTCACTTAAGTAAATGTAATAAGCCAAAAAAAATTAGTTTTCCAAATTATCAAAAGGAGTCACCTATAATACACTTAAGTGATATAAATCTTCATTTTATTTTTTTGTATTAGGTACGCGCAGGTTAATATAAAGTTAATATAAATTATAGGGGCATCATTTGATTTCCCTGTGTTCGTTTGTTTTATCCTACCACGTAAGTTTCTTTCTAAGAATAATGTAATTTCTGGCAAAAAAAATTTTATCCTCCATTTAAAAAAAAAGGTTAGCACTCTTTTAAAGTAAACTCTTCTTAAAAATAGAAATAATTAAGAGTGATCGAGCTTGACCTTCATTCATACCTTGCCTCTTTTGTAAACCAAAAAACAAATGTGTAAATAGCCAATTGAAAAATATTTTTTAACAATTGCTTTACAAGAAGATTTTTATTCAAATACCTTTATTTTAGGAACAAACATATTTTTTTAATAATCGTGACTACGCCCTGCCTTTCTCTTTTTCTAATCGAGTACTTTTGTTGTTGTTTCTGGTTGTAAAGGTGGTTTGTTTACATTTTTCATTTACAAAGCAAAGCGTTTTAGCTATCTATTTTAATATATTTTCGGTGTAATTTATAAGCTTACACATTTTTTGATTCTATTTCAATCATAATATGTATGGATACCCGTTGATATAAAATAATTTGGTAAAAGTAATTTTCATCTGGCGCTTTTTTCGTTTTCTCTTATGGGAAATACATTGAATGTCAAATCGAAAATAATTCTATCGCCTTTTGAAGCTTAAGCGCTTGAGATGCAGGTGGCGTGGAAAGCAACTTACCAGGTGTCAATACCTACCTATAAAATATTTTGACAAAAGCTGCAGCACCCCACCGATTGCAAATTATTCGGCTACGTCTTCATTGTGTTATGCCAGTAAAGTGCTTAGTCGATTACTTAATTATTGTAGGTATAGGGCGAGGGCTTCAGTAGTTGGCCAATTAATTTTTTTTTACGTTTGTTGTCGTTCAGTTGTACAATTTTTGAAAAGTTAAAATAATCAGCTTTTATGATTAACTGACATTGATGATAGATTAGAATTTTTGAACATGGGCATCTACATGAAACTTTTCAGTTTTGGTTTATGTAGCCGATTAGAGGAAGTGTACCGATTATGGAATACCAACATACCTATAAACACACATTTTTAAACACAAAAACGGCAAATTCTATATTCATTCCTTTAAATAGATGTTGTTAAAACTTGTTCAGAAATTACCAACAAAATTATTAGATTCTGTGCTAGACCAATTATTTAATAGTTTGCAGAATTTAAATAAATATCTTAGCCGGTTCCCGATATGGTATATGGAAATATGTACAATCTGAAACAAGAAATTTAGTCCGGAGGCATTTTAAGAATTTTTCACACAAACTGCTTCGCATAACTGAACTCCTCTTAATTGCAAACATCGGATAATTGAAACAAAATTCTTTGCCTCAAATGAACATTTTTCACTTATTCAACTCCGTATAAGTGAAACGACCGATTTTTTTTTGTTTTTAAAAATTGTTATACCTATTCATATTCTTTTCGTGATTAAAAATGTAAATACCTTTGTTGTTTGAATTGTTTCATATTGAAATTTAACTATTTTGACACAATACAACAAATCTTACCTAAATTTTATTTTTTTATTTTCAGCCTAAATGAAATTTTATTTATTTTGACCAAACTCCGCTTATTTGCAACAAGTTTCAGTTATCAGAAGTTCGGTTAACTGAAAACTCTGCTTAACAAAAGGTCTGCAATTATTATTATTCTAGTTAAGCGGAGTCGACTGTATCCCATATTAGGAACACACTGATATTCCATATTAGGAACAACGATATTCATTGAACTATGTAAAAGTTTACTTATTATTGAACTGATATTGCCTGAATACTTTAAGTTATACCAAAGGTTGTGCTTTTTACTAATAGGTAGCACGAGAAAAAAAATATTTTAATTTAAAGTCCATGGCAAAATACAAGAAAAATTAACTAACAATAATAAGTGACACACTTAACCAAAAAACTAATTTTAATAATTGCGCACGCCTAAAGCCATCTAAGTTCACAA
Source organism: Melangyna quadrimaculata (assembly GCA_949320155.1). Classification (NCBI taxonomy): domain Eukaryota; kingdom Metazoa; phylum Arthropoda; class Insecta; order Diptera; family Syrphidae; genus Melangyna; species Melangyna quadrimaculata. Next base: position 144,228,555 of record OX439483.1, on the reverse strand, counting down.
GGATAATAACAACGAATATTTGCATAAAAAGAAAGCTTTACCTGAAATTAACAGAGGCGTACAAAAAGTGGTTTTCAGAATATTGCACTATTCCATATTAGGAGTATATTCCACAATTGGTACACTTCCTCTACTAATCTAAAAAAAATATATTAAAAAATTGTAAAAACTCAAAGGTTGAACCAAAATCAATATGCATCCAAAGTTTTAATTTCGCTTGACCCTTATAGCCTTTTTACACAAAACCCAAAACCCGTTATCGCAAAAATATCGGTTTTGGCTGAAAACCTAAATCAAAAACACAAGTTTTACCATATATTTTCGCTATAAACCACAAGTTTTACATAAAACCTGCCATCGAAAACATGTTGGATTTGCAAGATGAACCAAACAAACACACCTTGTGAAACATTCAGCGCTCAACTAAGCGTCATATAAAAATAGCTGACGGGTTGCTGTCAAGAAAAAAATAAATTTCTGCTGGAACACAAGGGATGCGCGGCGCGACACAGTGTCGCGCATCTTTACTACTACGTGAAATTGATCGGTTAAGAAATAAATTAAATATGTATAACGAATCACGATTCATTGTATTTCCAAATTATTAATTCCAATATTTATAATTTGTCTTTTTAATGCGCATAAAACATTTGATTTATGCCCTTTACTGTGCAACTGCAAAATTGTAAATTTTCAGTGTGAACACATTTCAAGTTGTCGTTAACCAATTGCCGAAAACCATGTTTTGGGTTTGGTGTGAAAAGGCTATTAAGTGAGGCCCGAAATGATTAACTCACTTTTGACTAAGTATTTTATACCAAAACTTTTATAAAGAATATATTTTTTTCTATTACAAATTAAATTTGTATACCTACCTACCTATTAGATAAATTAATTTAAATAGGTAGGTATCCCACTTCTGAATTCTGATTTCATAATTTTATGACGCCCTGTAGACAGAAAAACGAATAATAACAGCAAATCCAAAGAAATTATATGAAATTAGACCTAATACTTTCTTCAGTAAAAAACAAAAACGGGAAAAAAATCTCACCTACGATCATCATAAAATAGTCCACTCATATCTGCATCTCCACTTAACTCGAGAAAATGCTTCGTTTTTTGCTCAGTCATAATATCTCATGCTCACTTCTTGCAACCCCATTTTTTGTTATTTAAACATCCAACATCCGAGTTTTGTTTAACCGAAGTATTTTGTCGCTCCCAGGCAAGGATATTAAACGAGAGGAGCAAAAAAAAAAAAAAAAAATAAGGGCACTTTAACACTTTCCATAGTGCTTTGAAGAGATTTTGCTGTTCCTCATTTTTTGTGTTCTTTGTTCTTTTGGCCAGCATCATACAACTTGCCGTCAATGTCCTTTATCTCTCTATTTGCATAAGTGGATGAAGAGGGGTGGGAGAGGGGAAGAGTGTTACGACGACGGACGAATAACGTCAACAGAAAATTCCCATTGGCACATATAAGCAGATTTCTCTTGTTAGTTCGTTGGTTTGTGTTTAACTTCTTTGTCTCTGCAATGCCCTCCAGGCATAAATATACTATATAGTTTATTTTGAAAGATATCCTTTTTCTTTAGCTTGACTTTCCATTGTCATAAATATATGAGGACCAACCAATGGAAAAACAACAAACAAAAAATCAGGATACCTACCATGGGTAATTTTACAAGGCCCTCTTGAGCAACACTGGGGGATTTTTCTGCATATCCTTTTCATATTTTTTTGGATAAAGGTATACAAAACCAAGGATCCCCAGTTTTGATATAACTTACTATATTGGTATCTATATCTACATTGCAGAGCTACTAGGGAAACAAAATGGAAAGGTTTTTAATTAAATAGGTGCCCAGGATACGTAAAACGAGTAGCTGACGCATATTTTTAGAGTCCTAGAATATTTTTCTGTGAGACAATAGGTATAACCTTGTTTTTCTTCGTTCTCGAAAAAAAATCAGTTTTTTCTTCCACCTCAACAAGAAATCCAAAAAGCTTACTCATAGAGGGTACCTTCAACCATTATTAAAAAAAAAAACCCAACAATCCTGGTCTTTTTCACTCGACATGTAACAACGGATATATTTTTTTTGAAAAGGGTTACACCTCTCACTTTATATGCAAAATAGCACAAGTGGGTGCTTATTTTGCGTCTGAAAGAGGATAATAAACGAAACATTTAAGTGGAAATAAGGACCGGTTTTTTTTTTGAAGAGAGGTTATAAGGAATGATTAAGGCCATGGATAAAAGTGGACAAGAAGGTGCCAGCCAGCCTTATGGGATGGATGCTGAGGATAAATTGCTTTTCAAGCATTTAGAAAAATTGTTGAAAATAGTTTTTTTTTTCTTTCTTATGATAGGTTAAATGTAAGTAGCTATGTAATATATGGTTCAAAGGGATAAGCCTGTCAGCAGACATCAGCCGAGGTGGTATAAGAGGGGCGAAAGGACCGAAAATATGTCACAACCATAAGTGTGGCAAACCTTTTTGTTATGTTAAAGTTGAAAATTCTATAAAGTAGGTCCTGGGTTAAAATTGATTATTTTGTTGTTGGTGTAGGGCATTGACCTCCAGAAGGTTAGTTTAGATATTTTTTCATTAGGTACTTATACCTACTTCAAAATTTTCGAGATAGCAATCTCATTGGTTTGAAATATATTTCCCATGTAATGGTTTAGCTATATAACCCCAAATGCCGTTCAGTTACATAGGTGCCTACCTATACTTAGTCAAATGACCTTTAAGATTTAATCCAGGAGAACAAGCCGAAACGAGTTAAGGTTCTGAATTCATTTGAAATCCAGAAGCATCTTTTTGTTTCAAAATAAATACATACTTAGTTAAATAGGTACATAATGTATGTGGTTCAAACACCAATCGAAAAGGTCATAACCACATTTTATAGCACCACCATAGTTTACCTATTTGATGTAAGTCGACGTTTTTTTCAAGCTTTTTTTTAAATAACAAACAAACAAAGAAAAGAATAAAATAATATTATATAAAATACCTATTATTTTCAAATTATGAAATTGTTCATCATCTTTAGGATTAAAAAAAAAAAATCAAATTGACGTCAACCTTACACACTTTTTTGGTGAACAATTTTTGGATGCATTTTAATAATTTATGTACCACCTACGTCAAGTAAGCACCACCATTTTGGATTTTCTTAAAACAAAATTGTATAGATACGAAAATTCCGCATTAAAATAAAAAAATTCTCAAAGGATTTTAGATTTAGAGAGTAGGTTAGGTACCTATAGCCATTTTGATTGTGTCATTTATGTTTCCAAAAAAATGGTTGCGCTCTTTAGTGGTAAGTTTGTGCTCACGATTGCCACTTGGAAATAAAATTTGTGACCAAAATTGAAAATAAAAAGGACCAAAACGAGTAAAAGGTGACCAAAATAATTAAAATCTAAAAACTACATAGCACACAGAAAATTAAACCTAGCCATATTTTTTAATTGATTATCATAAATAATTAATTAGAAATTAACAAAAATAAATAAACAAAAAGGTACAACACAATTCACAAAATTACTTTAAAGGCAATGTTTATGCTTAAGGTTTATTCACTAAATCACATTTTTACACAGCATTTTATATTAAATTCACAATATTTTTTTAAATGAATCAAAACGAAATTGCGTATAGTTAAATTAAATCTAATAAAATGTACACACATAATATCTACTTATTTAAAAAAAAAGGATTCTGCACACCAAACGCTATGGCTTACACGTTTTTCATCGTGAATCTCTTTGGACAACATAATATTATTTATGGTGTCAAAGTTAAGTTTGTTTCTTAACTTAGTTTTAATTAAACTTCAATCATAAAACTTGCTTTCAGCAGCAGCTGAGCTGTGTGGTAACGACAACAAACCTTTAGTAATGTTGTTTTAATTTTACAAGAAAAATTTATTAATTTATCTTATTAATAACCTATCCATTTTGCATGTTTTGTTTAAAACAAGAACTAACAAAACCAAAAAGCGAAATAGACGGAGACGCTAAAACGTTTAAGCACAAAAATATCTGTCAATAATTGAAGTGCAGTGCGTTCAATTTATACATGTATGGTTTACATTAGGCCATGAAAAAAAAAAATTGCGCTTCATTTTTAGAATATGAAAATTTCTTCTTCAAAAAAAAAAAAAAAAATGACCAGACGGAGAACAAAATGACCAAGTGTAAAACAAATGACCAAATTTGGTCACAAATGACCAACGTGGCAACCGTGTTTGTGCTGCCAGGGAGAGATACAAAGAATTTGTAAATTTGTATTTTTGTGCTGTACCTAAGTCATAAACATAGTCTACACTTTCACTATGAAAATTAGCTTAAGGATTTTAAATTTGTATTTATTCTCCTTCTCTGCATTTCACTGTACCTATTGTAAACTTTAGAGTTCGTTCATGCCCAATATAGTTTGTATTCTAGATTTTGTTTAACCATTATTCCGCTTGTAAAAAAGATGCTCTTGAACTAAGCTTTCCAACTTGGTGTATCGCAATTGTGGGCACTAGATGCACAATTGTTTCCATTCATTAAATTCACTAAATCGAATAAAAAAAAGTAGAATTTTCATACACTAAAGCGAATTATTCGCTAATGGCACATTATTGCAATTAACTTTTGCTGTAATTGCAATTTTGTTTGCCATATGCTGCCTAAACCCTATGGTTTGTGTCCACAAAAAAATGATGTACCTAATAGGGCGAAGTTGTTGGTGATGTCGTTGTCCCTAGCGAGCCGCCGGGCCCTGACTGTGCAGGCTGCTCACAAAATTAAAAACGCGCTGCGAGTCGTACAGATTAATCTGAAGCACTCTCAATGGGCCTCGGATAATCTGCGGGTTTTCCTGAGGGAGGAAAACGTCGACGTAGCGGTCATTCAAGAACCATGGGTGAATGGACTCAGAGTAAGAGGCCTTCAAGATCACCAATACGACCTGTTTTATAAAATCGCAAGCCCAGACCAAGGTAAGCCTAGAACTTGCATTTTAGCTAAAAAACACTTAAAAGCTTTTTTGTGATCCTGATCTAACAGGTGTAAGGTTGGAGGATGCAAATGCAGACGGCTTATTGTTGGCCTCGGCGTACTCGGCCTATGACAGGCAGTCACCGCCAGAAGAGTTGCGAACCCTTACAAATGAAGCTAAAGCCAAAGGGACTAACCTTGTGATTGCTAATGATGCTAATGCACGACATACCCTATGGGGTAGTTCAGAGATCAATGAACGAGGTGAGTCTCTTTTTGATTTTATTATTAAAAATAACCTGACAGTCTGCAACAGAGGTAGCACTCCCACTTTTGTATTTCCGAGCTCGGATAATCATGAAGGCTGGGAGGACGTATTGGATGTTACGATCGTAAATAACAAAATGAATCTAATAGTAGAAAACTGGAGGGTTTCTCTTTTGAAATCTTTTTCGGACCATATATGGATACTCTTCAACATTAATTTCAAAACCGAAAATAAATCCCCTTATAGAAATCCCAAAAGAATAGACTGGAAGAAATTCAGTCAAGTTGTAAAATCTAAACTGGGCAATATACCGAACCTAAGTCAAGACTCGGTGATAGATCTTGAGTCAAAGGTGAAATCCTATGAGGCATCAATGAGAACTGCTTTAAAGGTCTCTTGTCCAATAAAATATAGCCGTAAAACATTACCCTCTTGGTGGAATGAAGACCTATCTAATCTAAGGAAAATGACTAGAACAATCTTTAATATCTGCCACAAACATAAGTTTTATCAACCCTATAAAGACTGTCTCAAGGTTTACAAGCGAGCTCTCGCATCAGCCAAGCAAAAAGGCTGGAGAGAATTCTGTCAGTCAATTGAAAATATAAAAGATTCCGCAAGGCTCGGTAAAATTTTATCTAAGGAACATTGTAATCCATTATTCTTGAAAAAGCCTGATGGTTCCTGGACAGTCTCTCCAGCTGAGTCTTTGGAACTATTAATGACGACGCACTTTCTTGCTTACTTCAACAACGTGCTTACTGAATCCATTTTAGAGTCTTTAGTTGATTTTGGTGTAGAAGACTACATAAGGGAATGGATAATATCCATGCTCAGAGACAGACAGATTCAAGCTACGTTAGGTAATACAAACTCGACCAAACATGTAAGTAGAGGTACACCCCAGGGTGGGGTTCTGTCCCCTCTTCTATGGCTTTTAGTCATGAATAAAATTCTTGTTAAGTTGGAAAGATGTGGAGTAAAGGCGGTGGCATATGCTGATGATTTGGTAATATTAGTGTCAGGGAAGTTTACTCCTGTGTTAAGTGAGATCACGGAATTGGCTTTAAGGAAGGTCAGCAACTGGGCCACGAGCTGTGGACTAGGAGTTAACCAAAGCAAAACTGAACTGATGCTATTTACTACCAAGACTAAGATACACCCCTTCACTCTACCCCGACTCAACAGCCAAACACTCTCAGTCTCCTGTAAAGCTAAATATTTAGGTGTTATTCTCGACCCCAAATTAAATTGAAAGTTGAATATTGAAGAAAGGGTCAAGAAGGCCTGTATAGCATTCTATGCCTGTAGTAAAACTTTTGGTAAAAAGTGGGGGCTTCAGCCGAAGATGATCCTGTGGACGTACACAGCCGTGGTACGACCGATCCTCACATACGGTTCGATTGTATGGTGGCCTGCACTTAACAAAAAAATATAACATCGATAGACTTAGGAAGGTTCAAAGAACTGCTAGCATTGGCACCACAGGGGCTTTAAGATCCTGCCCGACTGATGCCTTAAGTGTTTTTCTGCACCTTCTACCACTTGATTTACATATTAAATATCTAGTATCTTGCAGCGCTTTAAGACTTAAAGAATCAAACTCTTGGTTTGCCAAGCCCTATGGTCACAGCAATATCACAGAATTGATTCCAATGGAAATGTTTTCGACTCCCACTGACTACTGAACCCCTACAATGAGTATCAGTAAGGATTTCAAAGTTAAATTTCCATCCAGGAAGGATTGGAATGATAACGTCGTAACGAAAGATTTCGACACAACTATCTTTACTGATGGCTCAAAGATGAAGTGTGGCGTTGATGCAGGAAACTTCACTGAGTCTCTAAATGAATCTAGGTCCTTTCGGCTACCTGACCTTGCTAGCGACTTTCAAGCTGAATTGCTGGCAATCAGGGAAGCTTGCAAGTTACTTAAAGCAGATCCAAACCAAAACCGTAATGCAGCTATTATTACAGACAGTCTGTTAAAGCCATTAATTCAGCTACAGCATCCTCCAAACTAGTCCAGCAATGCCGGAATGAGCTTGCGGGTCTGAACACTGACCTCAATGTCACTCTTATCTGGGTCCCGGGTCACAGTGGAATTGAGGGCAATGAACTAATTGACGAGCTGGCCAGGCAAGGTTCAGCCCTTCATGGCTCACTTGCGGAAAGAGACTTGCTGGGCATACCTCACAATACTCACTGTCGGAGCTGTGAGGACCAGCAGGAAACGGAAACAGTAGTTCATTTCCTCTGCAAATGCCCTGCTCTAAGTTTTCCAATACTTTTTAGATATTTTTGATTGCAATCAAAGTAATGCAGTCTTTTAACACCTTTGAAGTCTTTTTTTCTTGGAGTATTTTTATTTCCTGGAGTTTTTTTCTGGTTTAAAGTTTAAAAATGCATACAAAAAAGACTTCAAAGGAGTTAAAAGACTGCATTACGTTGATTGCAATCAAAAAACTTCAAGAATGCATTCAATGCAAAAGACTTATAAAAGACTTCAAAGAATTTAATAAGTCTTTAGTATTGCATTCTTTTAACTTCAAGTCTTTTAACTGCTTAAAATGATTGCAATATAAAAGACTTCAAAATTGACTGTGAATTACATTGTGAAGTTAAAATACTAGGGTGAAGTTAAAATACTTAAAAATAAGTCTTTTTATTCAATCGATTGCAATACTAAAATTATTGCATTCTTTCCCAACTCTGGTAATGGCATCCTAGTTTCGGAATTAAACTCGAGTTAACGCTTCGAATTGGGTTAGTTTACTTGAGTTTAACTTTTCTTGGAGTATTTTTATTTCCTGGAGTTTTTTCTGGTTTAAAGTTTAAAAATGCATACAAAAAAGACTTTAAAGGAGTTAAAAGACTGCATTACGTTGATTGCAATCAAAAAACTTCAAGAATGCATTCAATGCAAAAGACTTATAAAAGACTTCAAAGCATTTAATAAGTCTTTAGTATTGCATTCTTTTACCTTCAAGTCTTTTAACTGCTTAAAATGATTGCAATATAAAAGACTTCAAAATTGACTGTGAATTACATTGTGAAGTTAAAATACTAGGGTGAAGTTAAAATACTTAAAAATAAGTCTTTTTATTCAATCGATTGCAATACTAAAATTATTGCATTCTTTCCCAACTCTGGTAATGGCATCCTAGTTTCGGAATTAAACTCGAGTTAACGCTTCGAATTGGGTTAGTTTACTTGAGTTTAACTTTTCTTGGAGTATTTTTATTTCCTGGAGTTTTTTTCTTGTTTAAAGTTTAAAAATGCATACAAAAAAGTCTTTAAAGGAGTTAAAAGACTGCATTACGTTGATTGCAATCAAAAAATTTCAAGAATGCATTCAATGCAAAAGACTTATAAAAGACTTCAAACAATTTAATAAGTCTTTAGTATTGCATTCTTTTAACTTCAAGTCTTTTAACTGCTTAAAATGATTGCAATATAAAAGACTTCAAAATTGACTGTGAATTACATTGTGAAGTTAAAATACTAGGGTGAAGTTAAAATACTTAAAAATAAGTCTTTTTATTCAATCGATTGCAATACTAAAATTATTGCATTCTTTCCCAACTCTGGTAATGGCATCCTAGTTTCGGAATTAAACTCGAGTTAACGCTTCGAATTGGGTTAGTTTACTTGAGTTTAACTTTTCTTGGAGTATTTTTATTTCCTGGAGTTTTTTTCTGGTTTAAAGTTTAAAAATGCATACAAAAAAGTCTTTAAAGGAGTTAAAAGACTGCATTACGTTGATTGCAATCAAAAAATTTCAAGAATGCATTCAATGCAAAAGACTTATAAAAGACTTCAAAGAATTTAATAAGTCTTTAGTATTGCATTCTTTTAACTTCAAGTCTTTTAACTTCTTAAAATGATTGCAATATAAAAGACTTCAAAATTGACTGTGAATTACATTGTGAAGTTAAAATACTTAAAAATAAGTCTTTTTATTCAATCGATTGCAATACTAAAATTATTGCATTCTTTCCCAACTCTGGTAATGGCATCCTAGTTTCGGAATTAAACTCGAGTTAACGCTTCGAATTGGGTTAGTTTACTTGAGTTTAACTTTTAATCTCGTCTCTGAAAAATCGGAATTAAGAAGTTTAAATAAAATTGCATAAGAGCTGTAAGGTAATGAGGGCTGGCCACGAATCGAGACTCGGTGAGACTTTTGTAAGTCTCGTCACGGTCTCGTTAAAATCGAAATTTGTCAGTCTCGTCTCGGTCTTGTTTAATTGAGTCTCGTATCGGTCTCAGTCTCGCCTCTTTCGCGAGAAAATTTCAATTTGCAGTCTCGTTCCGGCCTCGTCTCCGAAACATACAGTTTCCGGACAACCTGTTGATAATTGTAACGAAATATTTTCGATATGTCAAAATTAGTTCCCCATATAGTTTGAGTGCAGAAGAAAATAAATATTTAACTGAAATTGGATTTTTTAATTTATTAGACTCTCTGTAAATTTCGGTCCAAATATACTGTCTCGTCTTGGTCTCGTAGTTTCGAATTTGGTTCTTGTTGAAAGAAAAAAAAAAAAACAATTTTTAAACAAGAAGGTACTTTATTGTTCCAGATCTATCTTAAGACTAACTTACAATTTATTTTTGATACTTAATTATAGCTCACATATTAACATGTATTGATACATCATGATGCATCTAATCAAATTTGATAGATAAGCACTTTATGCTGCAAGTAAAATAATAGCAACAATTATGAGAAATTAATTCTTGGAATCGTAAAGCGCAATTGGAGTGCGACGATCTTCAAGAAAGATTTCTCAGAATCGTTCCCATGCAATATTTATTTAGATAAGACTTTTGTGGGTACGTGTAACATCTCGTCTCGGACTCCTAAAATGCAGTCTCGTCTCGCATGACGAGACCGCCGCCGTCTTGTCGCGTCTCGTGGCCAACCCTAGCCATATCGAAGTCAAATAAATGTGTGTGAAGTTGAACTAAGTAGTTTGTTGCCATAAATAACACATATAATTAATGAAGAATAATTAATTTTTGCATTTGATGAATACGCAGGAAGTGGATGTACATTTACAGTCAACTCACTATGTTGATATTTGGAAAAATTCATTTAACTTTTTTTTTTTATTATAATAAACTCAAAACGCTCTATACATACTTCAGTTCAAATTTAAACAAATCTCAACATTTCTTCCACCTCCATTCAAAACGAACCCAAAGTTATACAACTTTAATTTTAAATACCCAAAACCACTTCCACTTTATCCATCCTACAGGAATATCGCTCTTTCACAGATGGGTTATAATGATTTTATTCCTGAATACCAAGCCATATTTAACCTTTAGAGCTGAATTCACCGCGAATTTCCTTCCTTATGCATGTAGGTATGTTGTATATATGTATGTACTAATTCCATACCACAAATTATTCATATACACAACGAAACGCCAGCCGCCAATTCCCCAATCCCCTATTAATAGGCGACATCTGTTAATTTCGATCCCAAATAATCCCCTAAGTATTCCGCGCTTAGGTAGGATCGATATATGTAGACAGGCAGCAGGATATTTTATATATAGAGATAGATATTTCAAAATTCACAACATTATAATCTATACCTAACCTACTCTTCTCGAACGCGCATCGTGCGATGCCAAAAATTAATCCCATGAAAAATCCTTCTTTCCTTTTCTATTTAGACGTGATTAACTTTGGGTCGCCGCCCGTGATTCCATAAGGACTCTCACCTGAATATAGAATTTGAACAACGCAAAACAAAACAACAATATTTAACCAATAAAGAAAGTGCTAAACCAATTATAACTCTTAAAACATAAAATCTTAAACGGATTGACGAGAGAGACCCTTTTCGAAAATATAAACCTCTTTCAAATTTACAAAACCCCATGGGTACTTTATATCGTTTAAAGACTCTCTCTGGCGCGCAAGGAATCGTCAAGTCGCATCGCGTTGGTTGCTGTCGGTCTTTTGAAATATTATTTATAAAATCTCCATAAAAAATAACAACAACTCTTCCACATGAAGTGTGTCCCCGAAATGGAATTAAATGTCGTGAAATGTCAACAATGGTGTGGCGCGCCCACTACACAGGATGGGAGGCTGTCTAACGCCCAAAATTTCGGGAAGATTTCTAGGTATATAGTTTTATTATCTCACCTTGCGTGTGACAGACAAGACAGCGTTTGAGGTCTTCGTTAAGTTTTTGTCGAGTTTTATGATGACAAATCTGCATTATGGTTATAAAGAGCCAAGGACGAAAACAATTTAATCACTAAATTGTGTAGAGTTGCATGCCAGTTAACTTTGAACCTAATAATCATCACTCAAGCATTCAAAATGCCATTATGCTCAGGAAGAGTAAATGAGTGCGTTTTTAACTGAAAAAAAACGAGTAAATAAAAACAGGATCTGATTTCATTAAAAAACAACAAAAACAAAATAAAAGAACACTTCAAAAAGAAGACTTTAAATAAACTACTATACTACTGCTGATTAATTATTTATATTGACGCTCCTATGCGAAGGCGACAGAAAGAAAATCCTTGTGACTTAAAAACTTTGGAGATAAAGTTTTTTTTTTATTTTTGTTTTTTATTATTTTGCATGTCCCGGAAGTGTTGCATTAGAGTTGAGAAGTAATTTTTATGTTAAGCTTTCTTTGCTTTGTATAAGAAAACAAAATAAAAAAAAAGAAATACGAACTTTTAATGAGGATAAACATTGAAGTATTGTACTTAGTGTATACAAAAAGGATATTCTGTTTCTGTTTCGTAAAGTCCTGTCAGTCTTATTTTTTGTTTACGTACGTAGTTTATTTTTTTTGTTACATAGTTCAACTATCTTAAGGTAAACTTTTCTTCAAGTCGTGTTTAAAATTTGAATTTGTTTTTTTTTATTTCTTAAACAGTTTTGTTTGTTTTGTTGAGATTTCCGGATTTGAGTGAGTTAAAATCTGTTTCGTCAACGCCATATCTTTCAGTTCAGATATAAATCTTTTGGAAAGTGCGATATTGTTTTGAAGAAATACAAAACAAGTTAAACCTGGATTAAGGGACCTGAAGAATAATTTTTTTTTGTGACAAATGTTGATTTTTTTTATAAATGAAAAACAAACACTTTAAAAAAGAAATACAAGGAGAATGGCCAAAAATATATGGGATCTGGTCTATCTAATGCCCAGAAACGAGACATATGAAAATGATTAGGTACTATGGAGTGTATCAACGTACGAGTATTTTTTTTGTCCTAAACAATGGGAGTTGGTTAAAATAAGCGACCAAAAAAATAAGAAAAACACTTTGCAAATTCGAATCAACATAGACGAATTGTTTTATATTTTGTTATAGTCTGGCTTAACCCCATAGTTTAAAGTTCTGTGCCTAATTCAAAAATTATGCTCTTGAACTTAGCTTTCCAACGTTGTATATCTCAATTGTGGGCACTAGACGCACAATTATTCCCATTCATTAAATTCGCTAAATCGGTTAAAAAAAAGTAGAATTTTCATACTGTTAACCGAATCATTGGCCAACCATGATATTATTCGCTATTATTTGCCATTAGTATAAAGTTCCTTTATTTTGGAGTCTATCCAGTTCATCAAAAGTGACCAATACTGTCATTTCAATGGAACACTATTGCAATTAATTTTCGCCTTAGTTGCAATCTTTGTTGCCATATACTAACATCGAAGAGTTTCATAAAAAAGAAATCGTCTGTTCTTCTTATATCGCAAATGTATTTATAGTGAGTAATTTTTTAAATAAGGTTTGTTGAAATTAATCGTATGTCATATGTTTGGGTTATCATTTTGTTATGTAACAGGGATTACCCACAGATATTACATACCTAAAGTCCCCCTCCTAACCCAGAGCCGTGAGCTTAGTATACAGGAGGTGGTTTAAAGGTCCACCTTTTTCGGCTTTTCATGAATGTTTCTAAAACTAATCGTATTATCGAAAAAATCTATTTAACATAATAAAATAAAATAAAATTTACTTTAAAATAGTCATGTTCGCTTGGTAAGAACAATAATAGGTGAAATGCGTAACGTTTAAAATTTTGCTTTAGTTTTTTCTTAAGCTAGAAATTGTTTATTTTATTATTAATTTAAGTTCAGTTGGAAACTTTAAAAAAAAAAAACATTTTCGAGCTCAGAATCAATTCTCATGTTTGGGCAGGTGCTCCAATAACTCACTTGAGTGGATAGAATACAAACAAGAGCTATGAAAATGATAGGTGATAGAAACACAATGCAATGTTTCATATCTTTCATTATTTTACCGTTATTTTGGTCTACTGAAATAGCCAGTTGCATTCCTTCCCTAAAACAATTCAATACTCAAAATTTTCAATATACAAAATTTTGACTGAAACTTTCATTTTTAGTAGGACAATTTTTTTTTGGTTTGTGTAGGATGGTTCAGTGTGCGTATACCATACGCGTTTCGGGGCTGAAAGTCCCCCCACCCATTTGGCCACCATCTTGAAAAAGGGGGTGGAATCCGTCTTTCTGCGATATCTTCCTTACCTTTAACTTCAAAGAAAAAATGTGTTAATCTTTTTTGTAGAGAATTAAATCAGAAACTTTTTACCGTTAAAACAAAGTGAAAAAGTTATAGTTAAAATAAGTTGAACATTTTCAAGAACAATAAAGGGTCATAATATTTTTTTCACTTAATTGAAATATTGTAGATGACAGATGAGTATAGCAAAGTCTTCTATACTTATTTTTCAAAATTTTAGCATGATAAATTGTTCTACTAAAAATGCGAGTTCAATGTAACATTTCAACGGACTACGTTATATGTACCAAATTCCAATCTTTGTTGGCCAATAACTTTTTTCACATAGTGATTTGGAATGAGCTGCCATTATTCATGTACACAAAAATACCTTTTCAACGAGATATGTCTCGTTGTTATTGGTTCCTAGACCCCATACAATTTTGCCGGTTTTCCTTTAAAATTAAATAATTTTATATATGTTATAATCTTATAATTATATTTGTTAACCGATTTCAATGAAATATGTACATATATTCATTTCCCCAAGTATTTCTGTGAAGTAGGCTTAAAAGCAAAACATTTTCAAAAAAATATCCTAAATACTTTTCTTGCAAAATGACAGAAATACTTTGGAAAATTCCACATAACTTCGACACTTCTTTATCGATATTTAAGAATTAGGTGACGTTTGTTATTAATTTAATTAAAAAATCTATGACTGACCAATTACTGGAACGTTTTGATCTTTTATGAGCAGAAAAGTAGTTTTTCTCACGTCCGTCGCCTATACTATTTTACAGAATTTCTCAAAAAAAAGATGCTGAAAACCTCTAGTTGATCTTGAAAAACTTTAACAATTCATTTAAAATTTTCTATGGCTGACGAATTTCTGAAAATAGTTGACCCTTTTAACCATTTACTGCTCTTAAAGATGGCATACTTTTCTTTTTTGTGAATATTCCACGTATGAGGTGCTAAGATCCCTAAGCGCAAGAAAACACCACAATAAATTTTACAAGAAAAAAAAAAATTCTAAAAATATAACTTAAATCGAAGTAAACTGTGTGTGTTTTAACAAATTTAAATATAGGTATTTACAAAAGTTATCATCAAATGAATGACTCTTGAAAAACCATCGAGAATTTTTTATCAATGATTCATTTAATAATAGCTTTTGTTCTCACCTTTTTAAATTCCTTAAACTTAGTATCTACACAACTCAGCAGAAAAAGTTTCTAACTTTATTTTTAGCTTTTTTTTTAAAAAGGTTTAAGACTATTTAATTTAATAGCAACATTTTCCTCAAGTCATATTATGTATAGGTATTATGTATAGGTACCTATAACCAAATTCATAACATCCCTTTTCAAGTTATATAAATCCTTAACTAAGCCAATACATGTGCAAAATTTTAAAACAAAAAGTAGTTTTCTAAAATGCTACTGAAACTTTAATGTTCCTTTATTAAAATAACCTTGCTTTAGTTTATTTTTACAAAAATCACCCACCTGTTAGATTTAATTTATTTCTCCGAAGCAACCCCTCATATGCATAAAACGTATTTCTCCTCCTTTTTCAAAACTTTATTTTTGTGAAATAAAATAATTTTTTTCCTCAGGAAATTACGCAAATTATTTTTTTTTTAATTTTAAATGAAAATAAGTTCAAGCTTCAAATCCACCTAGCTCTCTGGCTCATTTTATAACTCCCTTAACTTAATGTCGGGCGACTAGACTATCATATAAACATACTAAATTGAAAATCAACATAATTCTATTTTTATTCTATTAAAACCTATCTAACTTCAAGCTCAATCATACACTGCCATCTCAACCTCCCTGAAGGACGTGTGAAACTTTCTAATATTAAATTTCACATAGTTGAAATAGATTCTTCTGATTCTTCTGACTCTTCTGACTCAGAGTAGCGTCTGTTATGTTGCATCATTCTCACTTCATTCGGATTCAACAGTTATTACTTACAACTTAAAGCTAAAACGAGGAAGTGCAAACGAAAATGAACAATAACCTATCGCCGAGACTGAGAAACTATAAAATGATTTTGTTTATTTCATTTCCTAAAATTCTAGGGTTAAAACTTTTGTAATTTTGTCTAAATTTCCATTATGCAGATGTGTTGCAAATTTGAATTGCACCCCCCGTCCCCCGTACCCTTCCAAACCCAAGCTAAATAAACCAACAAAAAGTTAAGTAGGTAAACAAACTTTCAACTAAAAATGTATAGTGAAAACAATATGGGACTGTGATGCCACCCCTGAAGGGTGTCACAAACTCTTTCTTTAAAATTAATGGCATGACACGCAAACACAAAAAGGTGCAAAATGGCCATAAAAGATATCAGTTTTTCACCATCTAATAGAGATTTCATTTTTTTATTTCCTTCGTTTTTGTTGAAAGGACATTCAGGACATTGAGACAGGAAAAGAAGAAGGAAGAGAAAATATTTTTTTTTTTATCAAATCATAATGATTCATTTTTAATTTTTGTGTCACCATGTCGCACAAAGCACACGAAGAAGACAACACGAACAAAAAATGAAGAAGACATTATAATTGTTCACTTTTCGTTTAAACAAGGATATAAAAGAGTCCTTGGGTGAGAAGGAAACAAAATTTTCACATCATAAATTTTATCCTAATTTTGATTGTTTTCATCAGTTTTTTTCGCAGACAGAAAAAAGTCTTTCTAGAAAAAAAAGAGAAAGACAAGAAACTGTAGGTGGATTAGCAGGATATCTACTTTCGTCCCTCCTTTTTTTGTTCCTGTTGCCATTTGAATGTGGAAGAAATAAAAGGAAAATTCAGGATAAGATGGAAATTAAAACTGCCAAGCGTAGTCGTCGTTGTCGCGACATGCCAGGCTAAGTAAAAGATGGAAAAAGTGACTATTTGTAGGCAGTGGGGGGGGGGGGAGGGGGTGAAGTGTTAGACGAAACGAGGGTAAAAAAGATACAAAATGGGGTGAAGATGATGTAGAAAAATAAGACAGGCATGAAAATGAAAATGAAAACGAAAATAATTTCAAAACGCTAAAAGTCTGAAGGATTTTTGATTTGTCTGTTAAATTCTCTCGAGTAGGTATAAGGAAGAAAGTAGGTAAGCCTTGTGTCTGATGCTGCCTGGCAGATGGATCAGAGTGCGAGAATAAATTTAGAAAAGTAAGATGAAATTAAAAGACTGAGGTTTTGTTTTTTTCTGTTCTTTTTCAATTTTCTTTTATTTTTATTTAATTTTTGTATGTTGTTTTTTTGTTCGTTTTGTTTTTTTTTTTGTAATTTTAAGGAAACCTTATTTTTATTTAGTTATTTTTTTTTTCTGGGTAAGTAGGTATTTATGTTGTTGAGGATTTTTGGGCACAAGAAATCAGGGGTTTAAATATACATAAGTAGCTTGGTTATTAAAAAGGAGTTCAAGTCAATCAATTTAATGGAGCTTAGAAATTAAATTAATGAAATGATTAGAATTAAGGTCGACACAAGAAGAATGATTACTGTTTCAATTATAATGACAATGACGATGGGCATTTAAATGGATGGTGACGGGTATTTTAATGGGATTTAATTTTTCATTTCTGTGGTTAGTTACCCATCACCTACACCTATCCCAACCAGGGCTGCCGAAGTGAGTACTAAGGGAGTATTCATACTCCCCAATCATTCACTGTACTCCCGTACTCCCCTCACTGTGATTGTACTCCCCTTGAAAATTCCCAAAATGTTTGCAAAAAGTCGTTATAATTGTGCTTATTCTAGCGCATTGAAAACTTTTATTGGTTTATTGTTTTTTTAACTTTACAGAAGTGTCAATTTTGAAAAAAGACGAACAATAAAAGCTCCATTTAGCATATTTATAGAAGAAAACAAACATTTCCTTAGTTCCTACATGGTCGTCTTCAAGATGGAGAAAAATAAAACTTGCCACAGGAAGTTCCAATTTATAAGCAAGTTAAGTCCTTAATGCCAATACGTTCGTTGTGGTTTAATCTACTATGAAAAAGTTATGTTAAGTTTTTTAACAATTTATCAGTTCTGTTTTTCTTGTCACCCTTAAATGAATGGCATGAATGAAGTATAAATTATAAAAAATGGTTTAATAAAGTTATATTTCTAGCTCGTTTGTGAATTGAAAATCGTGTTAAATGTTATCCGATGATAATTTTGGCACTAACGAGGTGAAAATTTGTTCCAGTTCATATAAAAGAGCCAATATTTAAGTGAATCCAGAGATAACTCACCAAAGGAGGACCGGACAAAACAATAACGGCGAGACGTAATGTGATTGAAAAAGTATTTTAATGTAGGGTAAGGTGTGGCAGATTCGACACATTTACCGAAGGTTTGTTGCATTTTTTTTGAAAATGCATTTTTAATATATGTATTAGGTGTGTTTTTAACTTTTTTGGAAGTGATATCTTCACGTTTTGAGGTCTCCAGAATCAGAATCCGTCGTTTTTAAAAAGATGTCTATATGTGTATGTGAACGTACGTTCGGAGCACAGAACACATATTAAGGTATTATCAGGCGCAGCTTGTCAAATTTCAAGATGGCTGCCCTTTGTGTAAGTAGGTACACAGTAAACAAAAACAAATTTCTGGTGATTGTTTGAATTTCAATTTTTTTACTATTGATTTTGACAACATGCGCAGAACTGAACAAAAATGAACACGCTAGTGATATTACCTGTGATAAATGTATCTTGCGTTTAGAGTACAATTTCGTCCACCATATCTCGAGAACTAATAGATATCGACTTTGGATTTTATTTAACAGATAACAACGTCATAACGTGCTGAAAAGGTTTTCTAATAAATTCAATTAGGTTCGTCAAGCTGGAACCGCCACAACTGAAATTCGAAAATCTAATGATGCCATAATTAAGTTCCATTTCCGGGCTCGTGATTTGGTGGAACTCCAAATTCAATAGTTCATGGTTTGACCTTAAACCTTTGGCTCAAACACAAAAAAATGTGGAGTCTTTTTCTACTCGACCATTCAAAAAAAAAAATACGGATTAGATGCAAAATGAGTTAATTGGAATCTGAATGTGTTAATTTGAAAAAAATACCAATTTGGCCTTTCAACTCCCACTGGTTTGGTTATTAGTTCTCCTTAAATAACTCCTCCTCCTTGTGGTGGTTCAAAAAACTTATTATGAGGGAATTAAGTTCTATTTTTGGGCTCGAGATTTCAAATTAAGTACTCCATGGTTTGACCTCTAAATTAAGTGCCAAACATATCGAAACATTTCCACATTCTGTGTACTCGACTTATATTATTTATAGTTTGAATACATGTAGAAGAAAATAAATTTTTTTACTGCAATTGGATTTTTTAAATTTTTTTTTTACATTTATATACATTCTCGTCTCGGTTGCTTAAAAACTAGTCTCGTCTCGTTTCGTCTCGATCTCGTCATGTGAGACCGAGAGTTTTCTCGTCTCGTGGCCAGCCCTATTATTTATTAAATACTTAATAAACTGTAATTCAACTCTGTTTTCATTCGCTGTTTCAGTTCATGCAATAACTTTTTTAAAGACATTGGCGCAAAATTTTAAAGAATTAAAACTGCCTGTAAATCACTTTTAAAATGGGAGTCGGCTCTAAAAACTCTTTTTAAAGCGAGAGTCAACTCTTTGCAGGCGCGAACGCAGGGGAGGGCGTTTGGGTGTTCCACCCCCTGAAATGTTTGAATTTAACTTCCTCGCCATACAATTTCACTCTTAATTATTTTAATAACATTTAAAATTTTTCAAACCCCCTGTTTGAAGAGGTGTTCTTCAATGCTGGCAAAACCACTGCGTAAGCTTTTCCATGTGTCCTACTCTACTGGCCTCTTTCCGATTGGATGGAAAACAGCATTTGTCCAGCCTGTCCCTAAAAAAGGCGTGTCTTCTTTCCCCTCTAACTATCGACCAATTGCGCTTATGTCCCTTTTTTCTAGGGTCATGGAAACGCTGATTAATTTTCAGCTCAAGAAATATCTCGAAGAACGAAAGCTTCTTAATGACCGGCAGTACGGCTTTCGTAGCAATAGGTCCACTGGTGATCTGATGGTATATCTCACCGAACAGTGGCACAAATCTTTACATCGTTTTGGAGAAAGTAAGATTATTGCGCTTGATATTTGGCTTGAGTTTGGCATCAAGCTCTCTTAGCGAAAATGCGTGCATTTGGTATCGATGAATCTCTTCTTCGTTGGATTAAGTCAGATATCTACAAAATAAGTGCTGGTGTGCCCCAAGGCTCCGCTTTGTCTCCGACCCTCTTTATTATATTCATCAACGATCTTTTAACTGAAACTTCTAATCCATTAAACTGTTTTGCTGACGACAGTACCCTCAGCTTTTCATATTCGTTTCTAGATTCACATCCATGTCCTTCGGATGTGGAAACCCACCCCATATGCTGCTATCCATGAGCAGCACTTGCATTGAGGAAACTGAACAACTTTCAGTCCTCGGTATGTGTGTTACAGACCATCTTTTGTGGAACTACCACATATTTGACATCGCCAAAAATGCTGCTAGGTGTTTAGGTTTTCTCCGTCGATGCAAGAAATTTGTCTCCCCTTCTGATCTGGCTGTAATCTATAAAGCCTTTATTCGTCTAAAACTTGAGTACAGCTCCCATATTTGGGCTGGTGCTCCAATAACCCACTTAAGTCTATTGGATAGAATACAAAAGAGAGCTCTAAAAATGATAGGTGAAAGGACTATAACGGAAACATTTACATCTCTTGAGCACCGTCGAAATGTTACATGTCATTCGTTATTTTACCGATATTTTTACAAACAGTGTTCTAGTGAAATAGCCAGTTGCATTCCTACCCCTAAACAATTCAACCGTAATACTCGCGCTTCTAAGAATATCAGTTTACCCTTGAGCCCAACTTTGGACGTACTGTACACACGAATGTGGAATGCTCTTCCCAGTTCAATTCACCCCCTCCCCCAACATTCAAAACCAATGTGCATCGGTATCTCCTTTCAAATCCCCTCCAACCTACCTCATCGCTCGTGCTGTGAACTTCATTTTAAGGGTAGTCGCAACCCCTTTAGCGCGCGCCAAATATATAAAAAAAATTTATATTCACGACACGCACCTCGTTATATTAAATTTATTTTTCTGAAGTTGTTTGTTTAATTTCAACATTTTTTGTTGTTCTATAGCTGTCGCTTCTGTCAAATGTGTGCCTGTTCAACCTTTATTTGCTTACGTTACGTTGCGGAGTTCACTTTAGTTAAAAGAGTTATTTAACGTGCTTAAAAGTAAGAAATAGTTAGACATAGGCTCACAACTAAACGACTACGTTAACTAGAGCTGGTTTTATTCCTCAAACGAGTTATGTTTAAAATTTTGCGACATTATAGCAATAGCCATTTTGCTATATAGTGTATGGCCTAAAAGTATGCATACAGTGACATCCAGGTGGAGCTTAATTTGAAATTAAATTCTACCTGATTATGATTTTAGAATTTCAGTTGTGGCGGTTCCAGCTTGACGGACCTAATTCAATTAACCATTTTTTACTACAGCAATTTAAAAAGGAGCTGTAAAATGATATTCGTCTCGAATATTTCGAGAACGGAAAAAGATATCCAATTCAGAATAGTTTTAATTTTACATATAATTACGCAATACAGAATTGGTAAACCCTTAAAAAAAAAATTCAACCGACACTTTTTTTAAACTAAGAAAAACAGTTGAAAATAATATTCGTCTCAAATATTTCAAGAGCAAATAACGATTCGTAGTCAACAACTGGTATTTTTTCAACAAAATTCAAAAAACTACTAAAAACTCTCAAAAAATGTTTTTCAATATCTTGAGAACAAACAACGATATCGACTTCAATTTTTTACCAAAAATAAAATATTTATACCGTCTAGGTATATGTTGTTATTATATGTTATTTTAAAACCGCCCTTTGAAAAGATTAAAACCAAAATGTTGAAAAGAACGACTTTTAAAAAAATTATTAATTCGAAAAATTCTTACATTCAAAAGCGTTTCAAAATCAAAGCTTGGCATTTTTTTTATTTTTTTAATTTTGAGTTTGAAAATTAGTTCTTCAAAAACTGTGCATCAATAAAAGTCTTTATTTAAACAAAAAAAACTAAAGAATTTCTGGTTTGAGAAAAAGGTAATATATGAGATTTTAAGCAATGCCGTTGTTTAATAATTATTTGTTAAAAAGGGTGGAACTGAAAGTTAGACCATACGGTTTTTTATTACTATCTAGAATCTACACACAACTTACACTCTCTAGATTCTTGTCACACACGAATAGCACAAATTTATCATCTCTATGTCAGCTTTCAATTAAGTGTAAAGAGAGTGTATAGCAACTCAGCAAATTTCTTACACGGAAAACACAAACTGAATTGTGTAATTTTGAAACTAAAAATGTTTTTTTCTCTTTTTATACATGATTCTTGGGTATATTCTAAAACATCGTCTACACTATGTTGATTTGTGTATATCAACAGCGCTGATAAACAAGGTTGAGTTAATGTGGACGTGTAAATAAACAGATTCGATCAACTTTTCTTGACCCGAACGTAACCTGCTCAGTGGCGTAGCGTGAGGGGGACAGGGGGGGATGACAAGAAATTAAAAAAAGCCTTTATTCTTCAAAATAATTAATTTGGTGAGCCCAAAGAATCCAATTCAAAATTTCGCCAGTGATAAAAATGCTTCACAGGCATAGTCAATAATCGGACATTGGTTATGTTTTACGTTGTTGAACAAAAATACCACATCAGGCGGCACTTTGCCAGGGGCGGCAAAACCAGCGACAAGAAATTAAAAAAAAATCCTTTATTCTTCAAATTAATTAATTTGGTGGACCCAAAGAATCCAATTCAAAATTTCCCCACTTGTAAAAATGCTTCACAGGCATTGTCAATAATCGGACATTGATTATTTCTTACGTTTCTGAACAAAAATACCACATCGGGCGACACTTTGCCAGGGGCGGCAAAATCGGCGACAAGAATTTAAAAAAATCCGTTATACTTCAAATTATTTAATTTGGTGATCGTAAAGAATCCTATTCAAAATTTCAAGAAGCAAGAAATCCATTGATATCGAGTCAGTAATTAAAGAGTTTGCTGTAATTAAAAGCAGGAGAGTTCGGATGTTAACAAGTTCTCTTTTATAAAAATACATTTAAAAAAAATGAATTAAATAGGTTCCTACACACAAAAATACATTTTTTAACATTAATATCTTTTCCTTTTACATCAAAATTCTTTATTTAATTTTTTTTTTTAATATATTTATTTAATTTTATTTATTTATTTAACTCAGAAAAACAGCAATGAAATTAAATAATATTAATTTATACACAATTTAATGAAAACACTTATTAAAAAGAAAATTAATTAGAAAAATATCGTATTATGTTTCTTTTTAGAATTTCAATTTAAATATTATTTAATATATTCCAACGTTACGTTGGTTCGCTGATTTTTTAAAGTGATGGGAAACTCGATAGATTTGTCGAATAAGAGTGGGTTGTTAATCCGGATGGAGATCAAACAATAGGAATTTGATCAATAAATGTATGTGCCAAATAAATTACATGTTCTCAACCTTTAGCGTTCTTTTATTATACCCTGACTCCACAGGCCATGAACGATGTCCATAATCCAATCTACAATCCAGTCCACAATCTGATTGGTATATGGATATGTCACTGTTTGGACATGGATTTTTGCGACTCCATTGCCGCCTGTGTAGGCGGCATGTTAAGAAAAATTAACTTTGAGTTTTCATTTTGGGGTTAAGATTGTGTCTTCCGTTTTGGAATTGTTTTCAATTTTGTATTAATTTATCACAAATTTAATTATTGTGTTATTATTCATTTTGATATTTGGAATTGTTTTCTGAATAATTCACTTTTCATAAAAATTTTATTTTCCGAATTTTTTAATAAAGAAATGTGTGGCTCATAAAAAATTAACAAAAAAAGCAAAAACTAATTACAAATTTATATTACGATTCAATTTCATGCAAAAATTAAGTTGATAGTCATTTAATTTGTAAGAACCATGCATTTTTGGTAGTGAATTATTTATCAATAAATTTAACGCAATCCAAATTTTGTCTTTTGTTTATTATTTCTTATTTTTTCGATTTTTTTTTTAACCCCTTCCCAATTTTTTAACTTTGATCATTCTTACATAAAAAGTACCTAACTTTTTTAACTGTGACATTGCAACTCTTGTTTTTGACCATAGTTACAAAAAAAGAACGCACCACTAAACCAAATAACGCCAAGCACTCAAACGTCATTAACCCAAAATTTTGATTTGACGTTTAGAAGCTATTTTCTAAAAAGCCCTATTGATAGGCACATGACAAATATGTCACATAACACATGACAGTATACTCTTCAACACGTACACACTAACAGGCAATGTGTGGACAGGTTAAAATGTTGAGCGTGTTTATCGACAGTGCAAATAAACAATGTTGATTGGCGTAATGTGGACGCTACTTAAGACACAAATCGTTCTACTGTAAAAGCCTATCTCCAATTTTGATACGAGTATCATTTATGGGGGATTTAAGAAAAGTCTTACTTTGGTGTACCCTGACCCATGTTAACGATAATGACGCTGTTAGTACTAATGACAGAAACTTTGTTTAGGCTTTTATTACTTAACGCCTGCTCGAAGTGTCCTCAGAAGTGAGGCAGTAGCTAGGATCATTTATATCAATGTAAGTGAAATAAGAAAACGGGCTCTAGCATGCATACAAAATCTAAGAGGAATTATTTGAAAACCTGCGTTATAACTGTTTTAGATCACACATAAAATAAAAACTATTGATAACCACGACACCTATCATTTTTTATTCATAGCCGTCCGAGCTTAAATACAAAAATGGGCACGACTGGATCGCACAAAATTGCTCTGGTAGCTAACAACTTGCATGTAGCTTTTAATGGACAATGTGCATATATAGTGGTTCTATAACATTATGAAAAAAGTTTCAAAAACAATTTAAAATATAAATTATTACTATAAATTAATATAATTTTGTTTTGATAGCTCAAAAAAAAGTAAGCTATCTGGTTTGTTTAATAAATATGTATTTATGAAAAAAAAAAATTTCAAAAATCGTTATAGCGGTTTTTTTTTTAATAATTTTTTATATAGATAAATAATAGAAACTGAATAACTTCTTATTCTCATACAAATATAGCTTTATTTAAAACTAACGTTTTCGAGAATATCTTCTCATCTTCAGGTTTTTAAGCAGATTGAAAATTTTTTTTACATATACATAAATCAAAAATTGATGTGATGAAAAAATTATGGATATACATATAAAAAATAATTTTCAATTTAAAGAGTTAAAGTAATTTTATCTAATAATTATGAAAGCTAATGGTTCGAACTGGTTATAATAAAATTTGATGAAAATAAGTGAATAAATGCGTTTAGAATTTTGTCTCAAATATGTCTTTAGCTGTTAATGGTTCTAAAAATGCATGCAATTAAGATCGTTCAAACAATTTGTTTTTGTTCATATTATTTGTGCGATGTATGTACAATTCTTCATATGCATTTAATAATTTTGGGTTATTTATTTGTTTTAATAATCTAAAACCTTCGAGGTTGTGATTATTATCAATCATATGATCAGCTGGAGTCGAATCATGCACTGTCTTAGAGTGGATTGATTTATAGTGTTCTGACCATCTTATTTTTGACGTTCTTCTCGTTTGGCCAATATAAACTTCATCACAATCTTGACAAATAACGGAATAAATTCCAGATTTATCGAGAGTGTCAGTCTTATCTTTTATTGTTCCAATTAGCGTTTTGACTTTATTCCCAGTGCTATTCGGTGACAATTTGATTGGATAATTATTCAACACTCTCATCAAAGAATATGTCAATCCTTGAACAAAGGTACCACCCATAAAAGAGATAACTTTTTCTTTAGATGGAACTAAAGCTGTTAAATCTTTTATTTCCTTTTTTTTTTTTTTTTTTTTTTTGAATGTGTTTTTAACAAAGAATCAACAATTTGTGTACTATAACCATTTATCGTGGCTATTCTATGAATAGTTGCCACTTCTGGAGAAAGTTGACTCCAAAGGCAAAAAATTGGCATGAGCAGGAAAAAAAATGGAACAGGCTAAAAACTGAATATATTAAGACTGAGAAAAGATATAAAATTTATTCAAACGCAGGTACAAAGGTCAAGGAACATCAAAATTAGACTTTTCTTAAATCCCTGATAATTGATATCAAAATTGGAGATAGGCCTTTACTGTAGAACGATTTTTTTCTAAGAATATACCCTGTATTTTCTGTGACACAGAAGTAAGAAAGAAGGGATAGTAAATAAACTAAGGCCTATTTTTATGAACAACAAATTTTGAATTTAAAATTATTTCCTAATATTTACCAAATTCTTTTTTTTTTTGTGAGGCTTGAATAATTTCTTGATGCAGGGTTGATTTTTAATTATCTTATACAAAATTTTATTTTTTTTTTTATTAGGTATACCTAGGTAGAGATTTCTTCGTGAATGAATTTAAATATTTTATGAACAAACATTAATAAAAAAAAAAAAAAAATCTCATTAAATATTCCATCCAAATTCAATAAAATCACCTTTTTCCTCCCATAAATTAAATAACAAAAAAAAAGCTTCAAGTATACGCAAAGTATAAAAATAAAAATAACAAAAAAAAAATTAATTAGCTACCTCACGATGAAATCAGTTATGCACGCTTAGAAATTCAATCAATTATAAACACCTGAACTGGACGGGATCAAACCAAAGGAAAAAAAATATCCTTAATAATAAAGAGGTTCGTCGCCCCTTGCCATTGGCTTTGGTGGCCGACTGGCGGCGATGGTCTTTGTCCTTTCACCTTACTTTCTCCAATTTCTATTAAAAAGATCCTCACACCTGTTTTAAAGGTCACGAATAAAGGACACTGGCTGAAATTGAAAAATTAATTTATATTTTTTTAACTTTTTCCCTCTCTTCTTATAATTCTGCCCTTAACTGCAAGCAAGAAAAAAAAACATAAATAAATCACGGTCAAACTAATTTATCCTCGTGCGCCCACTTACCTATTCTTGTTTTTTTTTTTTTTTTGCTTTTCATTTGCATAAAAAGTCAGTAATTTCTGGCTGCCCATCCCTATGACAACACACAGTTTAAAAAAAAACCCCCCAGCGACTAAGAAATTCAATTTTTTCCCCAAAACCAAATGTAAGAAAAAATATCCAATAGCAACAAAACCCCAATGTCCTTCTTTTCATTGTAAATTCATTAAAAATTTCCGCTAATTGAAAATTTATTGAAATTAATCCCCAAGGATAACAAGGACAATATCAGTAAAATAAAAGTTAAATAAAAAAAAAATCTATCCACAATGATAAAAAAAATTAATAAGAAATCAAAAGGACACAAATAGCGCTCACCCATCAGGACTTGCGTTTTCTTAACCCCCTTCACCTACTACTTCATCCTTCTCTAATCCTCCACCTCCACAAAACTTGGTCCTTTTTCTATGACTTTTACTCAATTGATTAGCCGTGGTGGTATCAATTTATTACTTTTAGCTTCCGAAGAAAGTTAAGAAAGAAAAAAAGTAGGTATAAGCGAATGAAAACGAAGGATTCAATATCCTTGAGAATATTTTTCTTTTCAACTTTTATTTTTCGTCAGATTTGTCCTTCATTTTGTTCTACTTCTTCTTAACATCATCACACTGATGCTGTTCTATAGTATAATGTTTAGTGTATTTTCTTTTTTGCACTTGATCCTTGGGTTGTCCTTTGGGTATTATGGTCGTGCTTTATTTATTTTGAGTTGATGGAGTCTCAATTACAACCAACGAACGTAGAAGGGTTTCAATTAAAACAAGATTGTCGTCTTGTTTGGTGTTTTATTTAATTATTAAGATTTTGTTTTATTTTTGTTTGTTTTTTTTTTTATTTTATTTTTAGTTCTGGTAAGATGAGCAAGAAAAGATGTTTGTTGACTTCTTTTTTGTAAACGTTTTCTTATCTCTCCCAAAAATATAAAAACCATAGAACATCAACACAAAAACAAAATAAATTCGTGCGAGGGAAAATTTAAATTTGAAATTCAAATTGTTTGCAAATCTGTGTCCTGTGCTGTGTAATTGTGTAGTGGAAGGCTGGATCCATTTTTGCTACCAAACAAGACTATATAAGGATGTACCCAGTTACCTAAAATTATTTCTTCTAAAGAAAATTAAGTCTCTTTTTCATTTGACCTTTAAGTAAATAGACCAAGAAAAACGAAACAGAGACAAAACTAAATTGGTCGTTTAAGATACGAAAGGACATCAAAACTAAATAGGAAATAAACAAACAGAATACCTACAACCATCATGGCGGCTTGCTTTTAAGTTTTTTTTTGATTGTTTGGCGATTCAAGATGGAGGACATACAATTTAAGAAAGGTAAATGATACTATACTTATGCTAAACCTATACGTTCTACCTAGAACTTTTTGAATCTGGATTCTGGAACAATAGCTTTTTTAAAGTAGGTAATATCCATCAGTTGCATTTTTCTCTTGAAACCAAGCGCGAACGCAGGAAAAACTTTGGGCGTGGGGTGGTGTTGCAAAATTTAAGATGTTCATAAATTTTATATTTTATCACGAAAAGTCGAAATCTGGACTTGGAGGACAATAATGTTTCAACTCCGATTAAAATCAAAATACCCATTTATAAATTTACAAATGATATTCTAAAAAAAAAAATGTTCTCTGAATTAAAACAGTTCTCGCCAGCCTGAGACAGCACAAGATTTTTTTTAATCGACAAAAAAACTAATTAGGTAGGTATGTAATTCATAATCACTTGCATGCAAATTTTAATCGGTTTATTATTAAGAAATTCGAAAATAGAAAAAAAAACAATGCCGGGAATTCTGCTGACGGGTTGGCGTTAGGCAATAACAATTGTGATTGGAAGTGATTAAAAATAATCTTTCCGTCGGATTTTTTTGGTCACTGTAGTTTTTGCAATGAAACAATTAAGTTACATTAGCTTTCCCGACATTAGCTTCCCTTACAAACATTCCCATACAACTAGCCATCACCATTATGAAAAAGAAATGGGAAATAATTAGTGAAAACACTAGAATTAATCTAAACAAATTTCTTGTAATCCTTGATTTCTGCCTCAAGGAAAATAACTATCTACAATTTAAAGATGACATTTTCAAACAAATTTTTGGCATGCCTATGGGCAACCCTTTGTCACGCACGATTGCAGACTTAGTACTTGATCACGTACTAGATGAATGTTTTAGTGGAATGGAAGAATGGCCTACGTTTGTTGCTAAGTATGTTTATGACATTTTTGCCGTGATGGACAAACAAAACATTGAGAAAGTGCAGCTGATCCTTAACGGACTCCACCCGAAAATCCAGTTCACTGTGGAAATGGAACATAACAGTTCAATAGCATTTTTAGACGTAAAAATCCATCGTGAATACAACCGTCTATTGTTTGACTGGTACCAAAAACATACTGCATCGGGAAGATTAGTCAACTTTCGGTCAAACCAAGCGAAGCACATAGTTATGAACACTGCATCCAATCTCGTCAGTAAAGCTTTCGCACTCAGCGACGAACAATTTCACTCTGCCAATGAGAAAAAAATCAAAAAAATCCTGAGTGACAATGGTTTTCCAAATTCTATAATTCGTGGTCTACTTCAGAAACACAATTGCAAAATTCCAAGCGAAGACACTAAAGACCCGAATAATGGTTACTACAAAAGTATAGTTTACATCCCAAGACTGACTGAGAATTTTAAAAAAGTGATAAACCAAAAACTAACAGATGTTCGCCTGGCCTTCAAATCAAATAAAACACTGAGTCACCTTTTCACAAAACTCAAAACGAAAGCGGATAAGGATAAAGTTACTGATGTCATTTACAAAATAAATTGTAAGGGTAAACCTAATGAACTATGCAACCAGTGTTACATCGGAACTACAAAACAATTTCTTAAACAGCGAATTTCTAATCATAAATCGGATATCAAATCAAACAATCCTGGAAAGACAGCCCTGGCGAGCCACAGTATCGAAAACGGCCACTCTCCAGATTTTGAAGGTGTTAAAGTCCTACAGAAAGAGAAACATGTTTCGAAGCGATACACCCTAGAAACATTACACATCATCAACAACAACAACAACATGAACAGAAAACAAGACACCCAAAACATCTCTGCCATCTATTGTTCTCTTGTCTCATCATAACACAGTATTCTTTCAGTTTCTTTACTCCTTGTTTAAATTCCATAGACTAAACTTCGTTTGAAGTGGTTTTTTCTTTACTTTTGTAAATAATATTACAATTATTAGACACAATAATTTTAAATGTCAGTTTAAATTTAAACACAGTTTTATTAAAGTGATTGTATTTTGTATTGTTTCAATAATTGTTATTATAATGTAAACAATATATTTTTTCTTGTTGTCCAAATAAAGTTCCCCTGAAGAAGGCAGCAACCCCTGCCGAAACGTCGGGAAAGCTAATTTCACTTAATTGTTTCATTGCAAAAACTACAGTGACCAAAAAAAGCCGACGGAAAGATTATTTTTAATCACTTCCAATCACAATTATTAATTCCAAATTGGTCAATAAATCATTTTTAGTTAGGCAATAACGCCCAAGGCAAAAGCGTCCAAATCGATTTGGAATTATCGCCCAAAAAATATTTTATCGCCCAAAAATAAATTAAAAAATGGAAATATTGCCCAAATACATTTTTTGACCCCAATCATAAAATGGAAATACAGTCAAACTTCTTTATAACGAACTTCCTTATAACGTAATTCTCTCTATAGCGAACTTCATTTTGTTGCCCTTCCCCTTAAGAAATATCTCATACGAATTAGGTTCTTTATAGAGAAATTCTCTATAGCGAAATCCTCTTTATAAGGAACTAATTTTTTGGCCCGAAAGCAAAGTTGTTTCTTTATAAAGGCATTCCCAAACCAATGCGGAACATTCGTTGCGGCGAAAAAACATTCGCATGTCAAAATTTATTTACATGGTGATATATGGGAGTGCCCACACCAACGTGGCGGAGAAACATATGAATTAATTTAGACTGACGAATGTTTCTTCGCCGCAACGAATGTTTCGCATTGGTTTGGGAGAGCCTTAACGAAATGTCAATTTTAAAATTTAAAGCAAAGTTTACTACGATTTTTATTTCTAATTTTAAAAGGGAACTCCCCGTTTTGGGAAGAATTTTCTTAGAGTGAATGTTTGTATGTATATATGTTATGTATGGATGCATGAAAAAGAGTACATGTGTAGTATGAATTTTACGCATATCAACAGGTCAATCGTTTGAGTTCGCATTTTAAATTAAAAAAAAAGTTCCAAAATATCAAAGCGCAAAGCTTTTTCACTATCAGAGAAATTATCGATTATTGAAAAAGTTAAAAGGGGAGAAAAGAAAAAGGATATTGCAGACAAATTTGGGTAATCGTTTCGTACATTGTCGACAATTTTAAAGAATGAATTCAAAATTTCAAAGTTTGCCGAAAAAAGTTCAAACAGAAGCCAAAAAAAAAAAATTAAGAAAAACAAAATAAGTTGATGTTGATAAAGAAATGTTAAAATGGGTGCAGAAAAAAAACCCAACGATAATGAGAACACCGTTTGATAGTTTTCGAAGTTTAATTGAAACAAAAGAGATGAAACCCCAGATGATGCATATTTTCACCTTTCTAAATTGGAAGATATTTATAATAAAACAAAAACTAAAACTGTTCATGTGCAATTTAAAATTGATATGTTTTTGATTAAAAAATGAAAAGATATACATTTCTTTAAAATAAGTTCTTTTTTGTATACTATTTTTCTTTTAAAAAAATAATAACGAATTTTTTATAAAACTTCTTTATAACGAAGCAATTTTTTGTTCCCTTGAAGGTTCGTTATAAAGAAGTTTGACTGTATCGCCCGAAAATTGAACATGTAAATTGTTTTTGTAAAGTTTGGGGGTTCTTTCCAAAATTTTGGGCGATTTTTCCAAACAAAATTTTAACTGATTTTATTGTCAATAGTCTTATTTAACAAGAGTATCTTAGGTGGCCCGCTTCGCGGGTTCAGGGATTTTAACTCCCTTTTCGGATCCTCTGTCCTACTCACGCGACTCCGTTGCTCCGCTAAGAGTATGCTCCGCCAGGCAGGCGCCTATGTTGTCAGTTGGTGTGCGTTCAGTTTATTTGTAATGAATAGTACCTTAGGTGGCCCGCTTCGCGGGTTCAAGGATTTTAACTCCCTTTTCGGGTCCTCTGTACCGCTTAGGCAACTCCCGCGCTCCGCTTAGGGTATGCTCAGTTTGCCAGACAGGCGCCTTATGTTGTCAGTAAGTGTGTGCAAACATAGGCGCCTGCCTGGCGACTGAGAATATCTTAAGCGGAGCGATGGAGTCGCGTGAGCGGGACAGAGGACACAAAAAGGGAGTTAAAATCCTTGAACCCGCGAAACGGGCCACCAAGGTACTATTTATTATAAATAAACTGAAAGCACGCCAACTGACAACATAGGCGCCTGCCTGGCGACTGAGCATACCCTAAGCGGAGCGCGGGAGTCGCGTGAGCGGGACAGAGGACACGAAAATGGAGTTAAAATCCTTGAACCCTTGCCTAACGCCTCTGCTGACGTTTTTTTAGAAATATAGAAATAAATTATTTTGTTATTTATTTTTTGGGCAATATATAATATATATTTGTTGTACATTATTTATGGGCAAATTTCTGTTAACATCGACTGGTGTGCATTCAAAGACTGGTAGATTCCATTTCTTAAGAACTTGCCGAGTTCGTTATCGCAGAAGAAATCTGCGGCAGATCTACCGCATGCCTGCTT
This sequence comes from Melangyna quadrimaculata, assembly GCA_949320155.1. Classification (NCBI taxonomy): domain Eukaryota; kingdom Metazoa; phylum Arthropoda; class Insecta; order Diptera; family Syrphidae; genus Melangyna; species Melangyna quadrimaculata. The sequence continues at coordinate 144,195,824 of OX439483.1, read as the reverse complement.
AGCTTCTGAACACCAATTTTATTTTTCTTCGTATTTTAGTTCGTAAACATGGCAGCGTAGAAAATCCGTTATTTTTAGAATTATTATAAAAAAAAAAACATTTTTAGGTTTTTTAGGTGATAATGGAACAAAATATTCTGTGATGGACAAATACCCTGATAATATGTACCTATGAATTTCGAAGCCATTTCATTTACTTATACATACCCCCTCCCCTAGTTTGTTCTAAATAAATAAAAAAACAAGATGTCTGAAGTTTTATATGGGAAACCCCATGTATTTTTGTACGTCCAACTTAAAAAAATCATAACTTTAGTAATGATTGACAAAGAAAACTGAATTTTTGCATACGTGTAGTAACTTTTTACGAAGATGAGGAAATTTAAGTACTAAAATATTAAAATTTAAATTACTTCGGTTTTAAGTGGAGTGAATGAATATAATTCAATTAAAAAGTTCAAGTGACCTCAACTCAACTCCAGAAATTAATAAATTTCACACTGGTATAACGGTGGGCTCTTCTGTCAGTCTGTTATACCCTCCTAAGACACAAATTTTGGTCGATGTTTACCGACTCTTATTAAAATCACAGCAAGAAGATACTGTGAATTTTATTTTTCTAGGGGAATTTGTTCAAATTCGTGCACCCAGAAAATAATTACCCGTGGTCAGGTTTTTTGTAATAATGAAGATGCGGAAATTTTGTAGTAACTTTTGTCATGTTTAAAAAAATGTATTAAAAAAAGTTTACAACATAAATTATATTTGGGTTGGAGCTTAAAGTTTTAGAGGGGCTAAAGGGGGTAAAATGCAATTTTTTTCTAAATTACTCGAAAGCTGTAGGTTCTTTTGAAAAAAGCACATTGTAGCTCATAAAATTCTAGACAAAAGAGATTATAACACTTTTTTTCGTACAATTCATAGATATGGAGAAAAACGGTCGAAAACATTTTGGTGCAGTACATTAAGTCAAAAAAATGTAATATGGGAGGATATTTAGTAGACATATTATTGAATGGGGAAATTTTGTTTGCGGTTATGTTTGGAAAAATATTTTCTATTATTGAACCAACTTTTAAGAGTGGTAGCGGAATGGAAATTCTGCCATCTTGCAAAATGTGATTTTTCTTATTTTGTTATTTTTCACAAAATGATCTAATTATAGAATTTTCTGAGCTACAATGTGTACCTACCTACAGCTTTCAAAAGAAACTACAGATTTCGAGTAATTTTGAAAAAAATTGCATTTTACCCCCTTTAGCCCCTCTTAACCCATATATTCCACCCCAAATTTAGGGTAGGTACTTTTGAGGAAATGTTTTGGACAAAAAAATGAAGCTCTCTACCAAAATTCAGCTTTGTCGGAATTTTTTCGAAGTGAATATCTTATTTTCCTGGACTAAGGTGTGAAAAACATGATAAAATAAAATTCAATTATTTTAGTGACAGTGAAGAGCAAACTTGTTTCAAAAACACAAATACAAATTTGAACTTACATATATGTATAGTGTGTCCCAAACAAGACCGCCAGACTTAAATTTGTCAAAATTTTGTTAATACGAGTTGTACGGTGATTTTTTTTTTTTTGAACGTTGTCACGTACAGACCACGCAATTTAAGAATATGGAGAAGAATTTAAACCAACAACGTGCATCTATTGTAAAAATACATAACAAAAATAGTGAGAGTTTTGCGAAATCAATTCGCCAATTATACCTATGTCAAAGAAATACGGGCCCAATTAGAAATAATAATTAGCCGAACAAAAAACATAAGCTTCTCACTTCCACCTTTATTCCTTAATAACACCAGAATTGAGTTTGTAAGCAACTTTAAAAATCTTGGAATCATCTTTAATCAACAACTTAACTGGACCGATCACATAAATAAATTGGTATCTTTTATTTATGGTACCTATATTACGTGGATTTAGACCAACTGCTAATTTTCTTTCAACTACAGTCAAAATAAAATTAATTAAAGCATTCATATTACCGATTATATTACATGGCTGCGAGCTATTTACCAACATGGATAACGAATGCGGTAGAAAACTAAATGTCGCTTTTAATAACTGTGCCAGATATGCTTTTAACTTTAAACGTTGTGAACATATTTCAGGCTATGTTAAGGAAATTATTGGATGTTCTTTGAACGCCTACTTAAACTTCCGAACAGTTCTCACCTTGCAAAAAATCGTTGTAGATGAAACTCCGTATTACTTATTCAACCTAATTAAACCCGCGAGATCTTGAAGAACTTTACAATTTATTTTACCCAGATATAAATATTTAATAAGACCCCTTTCACACAAGGAAACTGAGTTGCCGGCAACTGGGAGTTTGTAGGCGAGAAGGGCGTAAAAGGAAGACAAAAAATCTCCCCTCACACCCTTCTCGCCAACAAACTATCCAGTTTCTGGCAACTCAGTTTTCTTTGTGTGAAAGCCGTCTAAGTTTTCGGCATTTTTTTTTATATTTGCGATTTATCTGTGGAACCTACTCCCTCAAGACATACAAAAATCAATTTACGTAAACCAATTTAAAAACATGCCTTTTAACCACTTTTCAGAAACCTACTAATGATGTTTATGCTAACTTATATAAAATTATTATAATTATTTAGATTTACCTACTTTTTTTCTTCTTAAAGACTATTGTGTAAGTGATTGTCACTTTTTTCTTTTATGTAGGTATATATTTCTTTTTCTTCTGTAAAATAATTTTTTTTATCATGTAAGAACAAATGTATTTTTTTCCTGTACAAATTATAAGTAAGTTTAACTTTCATGTACAGTTGATAACTAAATTAATTCAAATTCAATTACTCCGCCAGCCCAAAATGCACACCAAATAGTTACTCGTGGATGCATTGCTTGTTTGAGTATCACATCAGGATTTTCAGCACCCCCAATCCGACAATCAAATCAAATCCGAGCACCCCAAGCCTTATCTGAAAAAATCCGCATTACTTTGATCATGTTCCAACACTTCCGCAAATTCACGGCGCTGCGCATGGTCCCTTGGCTTGATGGTTCAAGAAAAAGAAACCAATTGAACCTTGTACGCAGATCTCTTACCAAAATTCGTTGAATAGTGCCTCTGAAAATGTTTAATTGCCGACCACAATGCCGAATGGAAGTTCCTTGATTCTCGGCCACAGATTTCCTTGCTGTGGATCTTCTGATCCAGCAGCATAAATTTGGTCTACATTTTGTAATTAAACGCCTCACTGTCGATTCATTTGGCGCATTATTGCGACCGAAAACTTTACGTAATTGGCGAACTGTTTTCGCAAAGCTTTCACCATTTTTGTAACGTGTTTTTACACGTAGGTAAAGTTGGTTTAAATACTTCTCCATATTCTTAAATCGCGTGGTCTGTACTGTATATCTTAAATTTTTTCCCACAGGGCCTACCGTTGTTCGAAATTACAAGATTGTAAGATGTCGGGAAGTGCTCCATAATTTCTATGATCTGTCAGTGAGTGAGTCAGTTACGGTTTTTGCGATTTTTGCAGTCTTATAACTCGGAAACCACTAATGCCAAGAATTGAAATGTGGTAAGTTGCCTAAACCTGGTAAGCTTAGGAAATGCAGCGAGTTTGAAGTTTCTGACTTTATTGGTGCTGAAGTTAGAGGGGGTCGAAAATAGCCTGAGTTTGATCCTGTAAAAAGGGTGTGGTGCCAGAGCTTTGCTGTGCACTACCGTGCGCTTTGATTTGATTATACCTATACAAGCAATAGACTCATCTATTAATCAAATATCCAACTTAAAGCTGTTAAGAAATCCCCTAGTAACCTACTTTTTCATTGACAAAATGACTATTACAGTGTCAAATATCGGGTTTTTCAATAAGAGCGCTACAAAAGTTTTGGATATCAATGAAATTCTTTATTCCTGTGAAAGTACGTTCGATGCCATTATGTATGGAACTCGATTTCTTTTGCATGGCCACCATGGGCACGCTTGCAGAACGCTGAACCCCATTTTCGACGGTTTTCAAGCATAAATCGGCCGATACTGCTACAATTTCACGTTCGATATTCGTACGAAGTTCATCAATCGTCGCTGGCTTGTTGGCATAGACCATAGACTTGACGTAGCCCCACAGGAAATAGTCTAACGGCGTCAAATCGCACGACCGAGGTGGCCAAGCGACTGGACCATTTCATGGATAACACGTTCTCCAAACATGGTTTCCAATAAATTGATTGTGACATTCGGTGTGTGGCGGTGTTGGAACCACATGTCCTCCAAGTCCATATCTTGCGTCAATTTAATCTTGTAAGGATGTAGGCCAAGATCTTTTCGCAAAATTCGCCACAACGACGTCACAGAGATGCCCAACGCTTGAGAACGACGTGTGAGAGACACATTTGGGCTTTCTGCAACTGAAGACTCAGCGGCAGCAATATTCTCGACACTACGGGCACTTCTTTGTCTCAATGGCACGGGAACACTATGTACTGTGCCTGGGGATTCAAATTTTTCCACTAGACGCTCAATTATTGATCTGCTAGGACGATTATGACGACCATAAATTGGACGTAGGTCTCTTAACGTTGAGGCCACTGACTCTGAATTTCGGTAGTAAATTTTAATAATTTCGACTCGTTGTTGGCTCGTATATCTTTCCATCATGAAACGCCAAACCTTACTGAAGAGAAATGTCAAAAGAGCAGCAAGATATATGGCGTCGTTTGCTGTCCCTGTTGCTCTACTTTTATATTGTCCCTGTTGAAAAACCCAAAATGATTCAAATACTAATGAGTCACTATTTTGAAGAATTATTAATTTCTAACCCTCAGAACCACAACAACAAAAAACATCTATACACCATTATTGCTATTATTGTACTATTCGTACTAGAATGTTCACTTATTAGGCTTGGCATTCGTTATTACGTCAATTTCATTGAATTGTTGAACAACAACAACAACACAGAATGTCAACACTGGCGTTTATCTGACAAGTTGTGAAAATGTTAAGTGTATTTTTTTTTTTTAGTTGAGCGCGCACTAAAGGGATTTTGGCTGCCCTTAAAATGTTTAAACACAGTGCGAGCGTTGGGAAAATAGGGAAGGATTTAAGAGGAGATACCGATGCACTTTGGTTTTGAACCCCTGGATATTAAAATGGTCGGGAAAGATAGAGCCGGGTAAAGCATTCCACATTCGGGTAGTGCGGCTAAAAAAAGTACGTCCGAAGTTGGGCTCGGGGGTAAACTGATGTGCATTCCTAGAGGTACGAGTATTACGGTTGAATTGTTTTAGGGGAGGAATGCAGCTGGCTATTTCACTAGAATAGTGTTTATAAAAGTTACGGTAAAATAATGTTATACATGAAACATTGCGGCGGTGTTCGAGGGACGCAAATGTTTCTGTTATATTTCTGTCACCTATCATTTTCAAAGCTCTTTTCTGAATCCTATCTAAGAGACTCAAGTGGGTTATTGGGGCACCTGCCAAAATATGAGAATTGTACTCAAGTTTCGAACGGATAAATGCTTTAAAGATTACAGCCAGATCAGAAGGGGAGACAAATTTCTTGCATCGCCGAAGAAAACCTAAGCACTTAGCAGCATTTACGTCGAATATGTATTCATTCCACAGAAGGTGGTCTGTGATACACATACCGAGGACTGGAAGCTTTTCGGTTTACTCAATACAAGTGCCGCTCATAGCATAGGATAGTGGCATGGGGGTGTGTTTCGTTTTGGCGACAGAAGACAGCATTGAGTTTTCGAAGCATTAAATTCTATGCGGTTTTTGATTCCCCATTGGACAATGCTATCGAGATCAGAATTTAATAAGCTAATCATACGCTGCCGTTCTAGTTCCACATTCGAAGGACATGGATGTGAATCTGAAAACGAATATGAGAAGCTGAGGGTGCTGTCGTCAGCGAAACAGTTAAATGGATTATAATTTTCAGACAAAAGATCATTTATGAATATAAGGAAGAGAGTCGGAGACAAAATGGAGCCCTGGGGCACACCAGCATTTATTTTGTGAATTTCAGACTCGAAACCGTCCAATACAACTTGTATTGATCGGTCCGAAAGGTAATTTCTAATCCAACGAAGAAGAGATTCATCAATACCAAACGCGCGCATTTTCGATAAGAGAGCTTGATGCCAAACTCTATCAAACACTTTAGGAATTTCAAGCGCAATAATCTTACTTTCTCCAAATCGATGTAAAGATTTGTTCGGTGAGATATACCATCAGATCACCAGTGGACCTATTGCTACGAAAGCCGTACTGCCGGTCATTAAGAAGCTTTCGTTCTTTGAGATATTTCTTGAGCTGAAAATTAATCAGCGTTTCCATGACCCTTGGAAGGAAGGGACGTTAATGCAATTGGCCGATAGATTGAGGGTGAAGAAGATACGCCTTTTATAGGTATAGGCTGGACAAATGCTGTTTTCCATCCACTCGGAAAGAGACCAGTAGAATAGGCCAGATGGAAAAGCTTACGCAGTGGTTTTGCCAGCGTTGAAGAACACCTCTTCAGAACGGATTTGTGTATGTCGAGGTCTTTTAGAATTCTAGCAAATGCACGAGTGCGAAAGAAGATTTGTCCCATAAAATCGTTTACGCTTTCAAGTACAGACAAACTGTGCTGCAAGCAAATTGGCTTTATCTTGCGAGCTGACAGCAGGTGTGTCGTTCAAGACGAGCGTTGGAACTGCAAACGAAGTAGTGTTTCGAATATTTTTTACAAATGACCAAAAATTTGTACTACTATTGAGACATTGTAGTTTGTTTTGCCTTAATTTTTGGTCATGCAAAAATTTGGTTCGTCGAATATGAGCGTTACAGGTCTTCCTGGCTTGTTGAAACTTCTTCCGGTTTTCCTCAGTAGGGTTGGCTTTGTAACTGCGGAAACTTACTTCTCTGAACCTAATAACCTCTTTACAGCTCGAATCAAACCATGAGTTTTCTTTGGGTTTGATAGATTTTACCCTATTCGCGATAAAATTTCTCATTCCGCAAAGAATTAAGTTTGTTATCATATCTACACTGGCATCTACGTCACTATCGAGGAAGCACAGTGACCAGTTAAAGTTACTGAAGAAACCGTTGAGACCGTCCTAGTTGGCTGTCTCGTATTGCCAAACGGTTCTCGTTGGTACTTTCTCTTTAACTAAGTTTTGTTGGCACGAGAAATAAGCTGATATGACACAATGGTCTGATGTGCCTAGAGGCGATAATACACTAACAGTGTATTTATCAGGGTCAGAGGTAAGAAACAAGTTAAATGTGTTGGCGGATTGACCTGGAACATCAGGGATTCGATTTGGCTCGTCAACAATTTGAGTCAGGTGGTTTAACTCGGCAAAGAGCTCAACATACATTCCTTCGGGTGTTTTCTGGCCAGAAAAGCGAAACCAACTAGAATTGTGTACATTGAAATCGCCCGCAATGACGATTTCAGTGTGAGGATAATGGGCAACAATTCTTTGAATGGAGTCGGACAGAGCATCAAACTCGTTACAAGTTGAATTTCTGTTCAAATTGGGGCTTCGATAAACGAAACAAGTGTGAATGATGTGCTTATTTACCGTAAATTTTAACCACATGAAATTAAAGTTTGTGTTAGAACACAAACCATATTGTGGTTGAAGCTGATATGCAACATCATTTTTTATATAAACGGCAAGACCATGGTGGGGAAAGAAAAATGGCACTTAGTTGTACCCAAATAAGTTAAATTCCGAATGATCAGAATTTTCACCTATCTGAGTTTCACTTAGTGCCAAAACAGCTGGCATGTTTTGCACAGTACAGACATACGCAGCATAGAAATTTTTCCTAAGCCCATGAATGTTGCTATATCAACCCTAAATTTACCCGCCATTAAAAAAATCAAAACTAACTAAAAACCAACTCGGACAATTACCTAAATTACACGTCACATCTAAATTCCAATTTGAACTTTTCAATAGCAATTTATCACTAGTGATATGCCTTAGTGACAAATTGCACTGAACCACCCCTGGTTATTTAGAGAGACGAACAATTATCTATGCGAGATCATGTTAACTTAATCCCTGCGCGCAGTGTGCGGGGGTTACACGAACAATGCTGCAACGATTTAGCTAACTCAAGTGTTAGAGAAGATGGGTAGGAAAGGGAAGCATTAAACCACTCGTTGTGCTTATGTGTTGTTATTGTTTTTTTTCTCTTTTAATTATTATGATGGCACATGTAGATGCACTAATGTATATTGCGCGACATGAGTTGGAGTTGTTTTTTGTTTTAATTTTTTTTGTGGGTAAGTAGGTACATACCAATGTATGGCTCTTATTTAGCAGCAATTTTTGGTTTGATTTTTTTATTATTTTGGGCACATGTATAGTGTATAGCAGGGACTGTTGAAAAAAAATCAGAACTACCAACAAATTATTGCTGAACTTAAATACACAGAAAATTTTCGTTTCGATTTAAATAGTTTTTTCGTAGACGTAGCCCGTTTATCGGTTGGCTTTTTTATCGACACTTTCTTAATTTTGTTGTTCTTACCGAAAGTAATTTTACCGCGCTAGCTAAAATACGTCCGAATGAAACGCGCCAGATATGAATTGAAATTTTTTTAATTTTCGGAAATGCGATTCAATATGAGTTTGCTCTCGCAGAAATTATAATATTGGAGCTAAAGTGATGCAAGATTCATATTTTTTGCAATCAAAATTTAATCTTTTATTACAAATTCCTCACTTCTGCTGTCAAAAGGCTGTTGAAAAAATTTGTTTTATTTGCTTGCTTACGTATTTTTTGTGGCAGTTGATTAAAATAAAAAAAGGCGTGAAAATCATAAATACGTTCCTCAAAACGTAGGTTTCTGTTTGAAATGTGAAATCGTTGAGGCAACAAAACCAAGTGTGAAAATTCTGTGCGGGTAATTATAAACGTCGTGGAAAATATAAGAGAATCGTTGGATGATGATTAAATTAATTTTTTGATGCTGCTAGACTTTTCTAAGGCCTTTGACACGGTTGACCACACCAACCTTTGCACTAAGCTTTCAACGGAATACGGTTTTTCAAATTCAGCAGTTAATCTTATGTCATCTTATTTAAAATACAGAAAAAAAGCTATTTCCCTAGGCAGTGAATCATCTAACTTTCTGCATAATAGTAGAGGGGTCCCACAAGGCTCCATTCTTGGACCTCTTTTGTTCTCACTTTATGTCAATAAAAACCTTTCCATGGTTTCCTACTATACTATAAAAGTTGCTCTCTTGGAATGCTGGAGGACTGCGCAGATACAATCAATTTAGACCTAGAAAAGTAATCCACGTGGTCTGAAAAAAATGGTCTCTTTCTTAATCCATCTAAAACCAAATGTATGGTCATTGGTAAAAGACCTTTGGACCTTTCATACTTCCTGGACGTTTATCTTAGGGGCTCAAAAATTGAATATGTCGATACCGTTAGAAATCTTGGAATGGTATTTAAAAGGTCATTGAGATGAAATAACCACATTAATACAGCTGTTGGAAAAGTGTATGGCACACTACGTCAGCTCTGGATGTCTAAAAAAACACGAATTTTACTTGCCAAATTACTTTTTCATTATTCCTCATCTTAACTACGGCTGTGAAGTTTTTGGCAATTGCGATTCGTCAAGCAGGAGAAAACTTAACGTCGCGTTTAACAACATAGCACGGTACGTATCTGATGTAAAACGTTTTGATCGCATTTCTCACTTTTCCATATTACTTTATAACATGTCATATGACCATCTTTTACGTTATAGATCTCTTATCTTGCTGTCTAATGTAATGCAAACAAATCAGCCTAGTTACCTATTTAACAAATTACACTTAAGTGCCTCAATGAGATCTCAACAACTCATCCATCCTCGTTTCTCTTGCCTAACATCTGAACGTCAATTTTTCGTTAAATCTATCCGTTTATGGAATTCCTTACCACGGTATGTTCGAGGGTTCGGTGGCACCGATAGGTTTAGGCTTGAGCTTAGTAATTTTTCAGTCAGTAAATCGTTTAATTTTGTTTAGGATAATTTTTATTTTTTGTACAGTACAAATGTAACATTAATTATTTATTGTGAATGGAGGAGTTTGTATCTAAAAATTATTATTTGATCTTTCTTAGCTTTTTTTTTTAAATTCAAATTAATTTTAATTTCATTTCTTTTTATTTTATATAACGTTGTAAACGCACTTATGTAGCTCGAATTGTTAATATTGTTAAATGCACTTATAAGCTTCACTATCTATAAGATTATTTTTTCTTTATGTGAAAGCTTCAAATAAATAAATAAATACAAAAAAAAAAAAAAATATGTAATATATATCCGTTTAAAATCTTGAGATCAGATAATAGTGGAACATCTTCTCTGTACCCAGATTCGAGCCTAAACAGTGATTGAAAATTGGCATTTTAGTAGAAGTACTTTGTGTTCAAGTGATCGAAGATAGGGCGAAGTGTGAAATAACAACTACCAGAAACGTGATTTAGAGCTACCAATTTAAAATATCAACTACCAGAAAACATAACAACTACCACTTAAAACAGTCCCTGGTGTATAGGTACTATTTTATTCTTTTTACTGATTTTTTTTTTTATTTGAAACAAGAAACACAGAATTATTTAGATTGAAACAGTGAGATAAGAAAGAAAACAGATTGAACAAAACGAATGGACTTTGACTTCCGACGGGACTCAACAGCGTGTGCAGCCGATGGAAGGCAGTTCGCTACGGGATTTATAAAAAGAAAGAAATTTGAAAATATAAATATTTATACTTGTGAACAAAAACAAAAACATAAGAAAACACAAACAAAACATTTCGAATTATCGATCTGCAAATTGTAAGTCCTAGAGTTAAGACCTACCGCCAAACTTTTTTCTTTTATTTGACATAACCCACATAACCACACATTTCGTAACCCTTTGGGTAATTGAATAAAAGAAACCTCGCCCAATTATCCCCCGAAACAAATCGTGCAAGCTCTCCGAAAAGGTACTTTTCATCAAAAATGAATAGAGAAGAGGAACAATAAAACTTTCATCTCTTTCTGATATTTTGGATCTAAAACTAAAAGATCTCGCTCGAAAAAGTGATATACAACAGCTTTCATCCGATATTACTGCTCTAAAAAACAAAAATGATGAGCTAGCTGCTAGACTTATGATGGCAGAGGAACGTTGCTGTAATCTTGAGACAAGAATCTACTGATTCATATTCCATTTGCTGAAAAGGGCACGGAACAGTCAAAGGTGGAAAGTCTGTGCACAGGGCTGCTGCAAAAGAAAATAATCATTCTTATTATCAATGGCATTAACTTTTATCATAAAAAAAAAAAGGTTATTTAGTGAACCCACCCCCTTGCTGAGCATAGCCGTGGTGGTAGCCGTGAACCACTACCTTGTGTTGCACTTCCACAACATTCGACCTCGAACATACTTTTTTTCATTTTCTTCTTTCATTTTTCGTGGCAATTTTTTCGTGGTAATTTTAATTTATAAATTTGATAAAATAATTTCGTCGTCGTCGGTCGAGTCGGAAAAAGTGCAACAATATGTAACACCAGTTATCTTATTTGTAGCCATAATCATTAATATTCCCAAGAATTAATAATATATCCATTATAACAAACAAATAATAAAAAAAGAAAAAGCTGATTCTTGTAATCTATATCTACCCAAAAGTTTCAATCGAAAGCACAAAATGGATTATTCCAAATGAACAAATGAAACCATTACACTAATGAACCGACAAACAAAAGAGAAAAAAAAAACATCACATTCGTCCTCGATAGTTTTCTAATAAAATACCTACACACATAAATACACACTTCTTATACATAAAATGAAGAATTCATGTACGATTCTTTTTGTTCCTTGGCATTTTTATTTGTATGTTTGTAAGTTTGTGTGAGTAGGTATTTGTATTTGAAATCGATGAATCAGCAATCCTCTCATCATTCATTCATTCATTCTATTCTTTCGGATTTATCAATCTATCATCATCATTATCATCATTAAAGAAAAATGCTGAACTACTAAATCTTCATCCTCCCAAAATCTATGTCTTATACCAAAATTAATATAAGAATCTCAAGGATTAAAGTCCTTAATAGTATAGGTTATATAGGTATAGAGAGAGAACGCTGATTTAATCCGTTAAGCTCTTGTATGGTGGTCATTGTGTGCTAATATGCCTGTGATGTGCTTTCATCAATCGTTGCGATTTTTCTTTTTTATTTCCGAAATTCGAACAAAAGAATATATGTATGTACTTTCTGACAAACCCACAAACATAAAAATCAATCATACATTATTATCCTGATGGTTTATCCTTGAGCTGAACAAAAAAATACAAAAAAATAAAGACCAAATCCAAATGCACGAATGCGTGAAATATTTTTTTAAGATAAAACCAATGATTCATCCCCCATTCACCATCACCGATCTCATCCCCTATTTTTTTTTGTAGGTATATTGTCTTTGCAATCAATCAGCAAAAACGATTTCGTCCCCTTTTTCGTCCTGGCTCATTACCTGCCTGATATGAAATGATGGCAGTGTGACGCGGTGCGTGTGTAGGTATGACGGTTTATTTTGTGTGTTAGCACTTCGAATCAATCTAACAACCATTCGAATTTATTAACTCAAATTTTGCTCTTATTAACGCTATTTACAAAACAACAACAACACCATCAAAAGAAAGGAAAGCTTAATAACGCGCAATGAAGGACTTATTTTTTTGTTTTCATGGAATGTTGTCGATTGTCCTTTAAAAAAAAGGAACAAATGTTGTATCAATTTACTGGAGGCGTATAGGTGTTGTATTTGGAGGTGCGCACGTTATCCTTCAAGCAAAAATGAGTGTTATGTTTAGCTTTTGTTTCTGCTTCATCGAGCAAATAATCAGAAAAGTGTGTGTCTGTATGGATACAAATTTATCATCATCATCATCATCATCAGGAAGGTGTTTGTTTTGCCTTACTTTGTATATTTGTATTTGTTTTTTGTATTTTTTTTAATTCTCAAACAATGATTGTTTTGTTTGTTATAGGTTTGTATGTGTCCTGATGGTGATATGAAATTCGAATGAACCTTTTTCAATTAATTGCAGCAATGATTCAGTTTTTCACATGGTTGGGTTAGTTATTTTTTATGTTTTCTTTCAATTTTCTCACTTGGTTTAGATAGGTTAGGTATATTTGGGTTTATATCCTTTGGGTATGGAAGATCGATTTTGAAATGGATATACTGATGGGTAACATGTATGTACATGTTTTAATTTATTCATTTGAAAGTAATACTACATGAGTTTAGATAGATTTTTGAACAAAATTGATTTTGATGAGGCAATTCTTCAAAGAAAATTGGTATAGCAGGTTAGAATTTTTTTTTATTTGTGATTTATTGTTTTAAAATAAACGAAAACGTGGGTGCATATGAGTTTTCCAAAATTGAGCTTGAGAAATTTTAAATATCATTTTACTAATTTAAACTTTAATATTGAACAAAACACTTTAATAACTTCTTACTTACTAAATCAGAATTGGGATAATCATTTTCCCTAAAGTTAATAACGGCCATATTTTTGACTCGTTTCAAAACTATTATTACGGCAAAACTAGTTCTATAGAAGTTTCAAGTTGCAAGTTTTGGACAAATCGGTATTATTTATTAAAGTTTTGCTATCCCAGTTTTAATAAATTTAAAAAACCAAATTTTCTTGAATAAGTCATCAATGAACAAGTCGTCAATGACAGCTACGGAGTAGACGTATATTTGAGTCTGGTGTCCTCTATTAATTTTGTCTGCATATAACTATAAACTAATTAAATAAACTTTTTCTGCTTCTTAAAAGTTGTTACCAAAGTGCTCCAACATACATTTTTATATTGTGCTTCAAAGTTCTTTAATTAAATCGTAAATTAAAAAATTAAATACGAAATTTATATATAAGTGTTCCGATTTCATTTGCTCTTTTCTTTTTTATATAAAAATAGTAAAACTAAAATGAAACGTACCGGTACTGCAAAAAATAAAAACACTAACACATCCGCATCAAACTCTCCCGCCTCCACCCCTCAAAAACTAATTAATAAGGAACCAAGTGAAGAGTGCAAACTTATGGACCAACGTTTCAAGGAACAGAGCGACCATATAATCAATCTACTGTCTAAACACATTATCGACTCCAAAAAGAGAATTTCGGATAATATAAACAACCAAATAAAAGAACTACAAAACTCGATTGAAAATACTAAATTAAAAGCCACCGAACTCGAATCCACACTTCTGTGTGCTAAAACAAATATAGCTTTTAACGGCCTTTAGTCCATACAAATTGGCGTTTCGTCCCGGCGTTCTCACTTGGACTCTTCAGTTGACAGTGAGGGCCTTGTCAAGACGCAATTTTTAATAAGTTCAGTCCAGCTTACATCAATTTTACAGCGAAAATCGAATGTGAACTATATCCAACCCAATTAGAATTTCTAATCAAGAATTGTTGGAAATTTTGTTACCCGTGGCCTGGCATTGTTAACATATGAGTGTTTTTTATAATACAAATTCTATATACTACTGAAATACATCAGCCAAGTAGAAGACTTAGCATTATTTAATTGGACTTGTTGCGTCTTGACAAGGCCCTCACTGTCAACTGAAGAGTCCAAGTGAGAACGCCGGGACGAAACGCCAATTTGTATGGACTAAAGGCCGTTAAAAGCTATATTGAATCAATAATTCAACAAGTCCAATTAAATAATACTAAGTCTTCTACTTGGCTGATGTATTTCAGTAGTATATAGAATTTGTATTATAAAAAACACTCATATAAAACAAATATAACAACACTAAACTCTGAATTATCCGAACTTAAAAACACTCTCAATGATGTAAATGAAAAGTACTCCGTCACACATAACGAACTCGCCGCTGTAAAAAAGCTTCAATACATACAAGAAAACAGAACTGTCGCAAACGATGCCCTTCTTTCAGGCGTATCTTTTGCACCTGATGAGAATTTAAGAGCAACTTTTAATCTCCTCTACAATGCATTGCAAATCAAGCCACTAACAATAAAAAACATTTACCGCATGCGGGCACGCTCTGAGTCTAAAGACATCCGATCCTTCTTAAATTCCACTCACCATATGACCGAAATTTCGTTTTGAAGTCAATCGCAATGTTTCGTAGACAACAACAACGAGAGCTTTGTTTACAAGACATAGACATTAATTCGATGACCTCCATTTACTTGCAGGAGGCTTTAACTAAACACAATTACACTATTTTTAAACGTGCACTGAGTCTTAAAAATCAAAAATTGTTGTCATCTGTTTACACATCTCGTGGGATAGTGCATGTTAAACGTCACGCAAATGGTACAGCTGAGTCTATCGACAATGTAGATAAATTGAACTGGGATGCCAACTCAACAGATCAATGATTATAAATTTTGTAAATTTACATTATAAAATATTATTATTTTCTCTTCTGTGAACTAAATTTTAAATTTCTTATTTCAATACTAAATCTTTTTTTCTTTTAAATATTTTTATTTTATTGTTCTTTTTCAGTTTTGGTTTAGGTATACTTTTTTCTCTCTTTTCTTGTAAGCTATTTACTCTTCTTATTCTTCTTATTCTTCATATTCCTTTTTCTTTTTTTTTTTTTTTTTTTTTTCTTTAATAATTTTGTTTATAAATTAAGCAATGGCTGCTGATAACTTAAGCACAATGATTCAAATTTTGAGTGGACAAGAAACTGGTATTCGTGTTTGTCACATTAATGCCCTAAGCCTATGGCCGAAAATTGATCAATTTCGTGATACGTTTGAAGAATCTAAGGTTGACGTTATTTGTGTTTCCGAAACTTGGCTATCTTCTGACCATAATTACTTATCATGCTCACTTGTTGGGTATTAAATGTTTAGGTCTGATAGAACGCGTTGTAGAGGTGGGGGTGTAGCAATCTACATAAAAGAAGGCATCAAATGTATGGTGAAATGTTTATCTGAAGATGATAGTGAAATTGACTATATTTTTCTCGAGTTGTGTAATGATTTAGAAAAAGTACTTATCGGCACGGTTTACCGACCTAATAGATACATATCTATCTCTTCACTTATCGATATCGTATCCAAAAACTATCATGTGTGGTGATTTCAATTGCAATTTGTTGAGTGATAATCGCTTTATTGATGAATTGCTTACGTTAAACTTTAATTCAGTGAACACAAATGCTCCAACCCACTTTTCCAACATTACTTGATCTTTTTCTGGTAAGTGATAGTAATTCTGTAGCTTTTTATAATCAGCTCTCAGCACCAGCTTTTTCTAGACATGATTTAATATTTCTAATTTACGACTTCCAAGTTGTTAACTCACTAATGACCTTTGAATACAGGGATTTTAAAAACATCAACTATTCTTTGCTAGAAAAGGATATGCAGAATACTGATTGAAGAAATATATTTTTTACTTCATCAGCTGATGAGCAGGTCCAGTTTCTCAACAACAATGTTTTAAGTCTTTACGAAACGCATGTACCTCTTAAGGCTAAACAGTTCTCACCACGCAATAAACCCTGGTTCACAAACGTAATTCGTGATTTGATGAAGCAGCGAGACTTGGCATATGCCCGTTGGAAAAGATTTCGAGTGGATGAAATATATCAGATTTACTGCAAACTAAGAAATAAAACTGTTCTCGAAATTCGGAAGGCTAAATCTGAATTGTGTTCTAACAAGTTCAATTCATGTTTAAATAGTAAGCTTATCTGGAAAAACTTAAAAAATATGGGTATAGGTAAGACACGATGCAAATCTACTGAAACGGTTAACATTAACCTGCTCAATCAAAAGTCCGTTGGGTCAGTAGACTCAGAGTTACAAGAAAATTGTTCAATAGGATCCGTCAACGAAACAATTTCTGACAACGACAATTTGTTTTGTTTTTATCACATCACAGCAGAAGACTTGGGACTTATTGAACACTTTGCAAACTGCATCAATGAAGATTTGAAGAAGGTCACATAATTTTGATTTAGTACTTAATCCGAAGAAGTCTAAGTTTCTGGTTGTATTTAAAAATGTTGTTGATCTTTCTTATTTTCCTCCAATTACCTTAAATGACTCTCCAATAGAATTTGTTCAATCTACAAAAAACCTTGGAGTTATTTTCAATAGAAGTTTGTCCTGGAAGGACCATGTAAACTATATGGTTGGTAAGACATATGGTGTGCTCCGTGCCTTATGGACAACCAACCAATAGATCTGTTTAGTGATTTACAATTCTTCTCCTCTAATAGGAATAACCTTTTAATTCAACCTCACTTTAACTGTTTAGTATCCGAACGCTTTTGATTCGACTATGGAATTCACTACCCCGAGACATAAGAAGAATAAATAGCACTGTAAAAATTAAAAAAGGACTTAATTTCTATTTCATAAACAACTGATGAAAATTGTAATCTTGCTTTTATGATTTATTATTCCACTGAATTTATAGCGAAACTTAGTAGCGCTGTAATAAACTTTTATTTAACTTACACTATATTATAAGATATTGTATCTTGCTGTGTAAGTTTTCAAAATTAAATAAATACTAAATACTAAAATAATACCGATTTGTCCAAATCTTGAGACTCGAAAACTATATTGAACTAGTTTTGCTGTAAAACTAGTTTTGAAACAAGTCATTAATATGGATGTAAGAATTTATGGGCTATACGAATATATATGTGTCGTCAAAAATAATAGGAGTGTTTTGTTCTCCTAGTTTCTATATAGGCTATACAGTCTTTTAATAACACACATTTCAATAGTAAATACAAACAAAAAAGAACATATTCGTCTTAATGCAGAACAAATATAGAATAGTATCCCGCGGAGAAAAACAATCTAGTTTTCGACAAGGCACTAGAGAGTTTTACATAGATTCTGGTAATGGGCTAGCAAGGGTTAGCAAAGGGTAGAGCAAGGGCCTTGGTGATTATGAACCCCTTTGCCACGTCAAGCTAAACAAAAAAAAAAACTGGCTTATGTGGGACTTGATCCCGCGATCTTTTCTGCTTGTCGGCCCATTGCGCTACCCACTTGGCTAACTCGCCTTTACAAAAATTCAATGTCGAAAGTGAATGAGTTTCATACTCTAATATTTCATTCCATATATTACATATAAATAAAAAATAGGATTTTATGTACTTGTTTCAGGTAGAACAAGAATAAAAACAAGAAGACAAAGGAAAGGGACAATAAAGTGTCGTAAGATACTGAATTTGCATGGTGCTTATAAAATGTTTATTTTTGGTGTACAAGCTATATTGCTGATAGGGTACCGAAACATGTTCAACAAGTTTTCACTAGGTATAGGGAGGGCATCACGAGTGTTTCAAAAGTTTCACTCACTTAAATGTTTTGTACTGAAATCCAGCAAGGGCTTGCCAAGTATCTGACAAGTTTTCCTCGTCTAGATTTTCCCTACTAAAAACTTACTACGGCCTTGTCCAAACTAAACAGAAACTTGGCATTTTTCAAGCTGGGATTCTACTGAATTAAGTAAAAAAATAAAATAAAATGCCTTAGCAATACCAATGACACTATCGGCGTTAGTGCGATCCAGTCGAGAATTTTATTATTATCGAAATCGTTGCACCCGTTTTCGAGAAAAATAAGATTTTTCTTAACGGTTTTTTTCAAAATTTTGTATGGTAGGTGCCGTTATTTTTGATTATTTTGGAACATGATTTCTTCAAGTATTCTAGAAAGAGTTAAAAACTCAATTTATATGTTAAACGAAAAAATTGATTGAATCGAAATATATAATTTTCAAAAAAAAATTAACTTTTTTTTAATTTAAAAAAAAATGTATCATTTTTATCTCCAACAGCTACAAGGGAAACGTCACAATCATTGCAAAACGGGCAGATTTTAATCAGAGGATGCACGAGCTACTTAGGCCGTGTGTCAATTGCGTTAAAAGTGCGTTTGACATTACTGAGGTGAATACAGTCGTCAAAATTTAACCTGCTCAGGAGCTCGTTTAAATTTTAACAAGTGGATAAATTTTGACGTTTGTATTAAGCTTCTTGCACATTACTTACACCATCGACCTATTATACCTGGAGTGCTAGGAGCCAACATCGCGATGGTTCCCTTTATTATAAAAAAAAATTGATATATTAGCGGCAATTTGAAAACAACTTAGGCCTAATTTATTCACATAACTTTGGGATTTTTACAGTCAACTTGAGGAATAGATTTTTTTCACTGGAAGTTTACGTTTTCAACTTTAGATTTTCATCTCTAGAGTTGAACAATGAAATAGTAGAAGTTAGTGAGTAAACTCGGGAGTTTTCATCATTTCTGTTTATTCATTCATGATATTTAGTTGTGTAAACATTTCGCTTTTGACTTCGAAAGGAAAAAATCTTAAAATAAATAATAATCAAATAAAAATAGAGCTCTGTTTTAGTTGAAATAACAAAATAAAAAATGTTTCGTGCAAATTACCTACTTCTGAGGGAATTGGGCGTCATGTTTTTGGAGCAGCGAAGATGATGCAGAGGAAGAAAATTTATTCCTTTGAAAGGCAGCAATATAAAATGCTTCCCCGTGTTGGTATCGATAAATAGGACGACCATGATTTCATTTATCGTTCTCGCCTCTCAAAAGCAACGACAATTAGTTTGTTTTATTTAATAAAGGATTCGATGCTTTTTGACGAAAGACATTACGGAATATATCGGTTTAAAAAAACAAAAACCGGTTCTCGTTCGATTACCGAAATCAAGCATCTTCGGGCGCGGTTAGTACTTAGATGGAGGACCGCATGAGCATTGAGTTTTTTTTTCTTGGTTTGACTCCGCGCTTCAGATGGAATGAAAAATCCATTCCAATTATTCGCAATAAATACAAAATCGACAATAATGGTTTATCCCGAGTATTTTATTGAATAAGGAAACACAAAATTCTTATTCCAAATATTTTGAATATATAAAATGAATAAAGAAACATATTCACAGTCAAATTCAAAATTATTCTATTGCGAACCAAAAGTTGAAAATGACGTCTTGTGTGTCATGCTTAACAAATGAGAATGACGAGCGACTAGCAGTCCAGGTATATTAGGTTCATCATGATTGCCACTTTCAAAATGCAATTTCCGCGTTTAAGATCGTATCCAAAGCGATTTGGATAGGTTTGTGCTGTAATTCCTTCTGAAAAAAGCTATTGCAACAACAAATCAAGGTATTCACCATCTCGGATAGGTTCCTTAACGCAAGGAACATCGCGTCGATGGGAAAAAAAATTAAATAAATTAAATTGGGTGGCACAACGGCTCGTGAAGAACCAAGGCCTAGTGACTAACAACTCGCAACCATTCTTGTGTGCGCCTGTCGACAGGAATGGTAGGGACCTACAGTTTTATGCCGAATCCGAACGGCTAGACGAGAAGCACTTATTTGTGACAAGTGATACTCTTGGAAGATTTGTCAATTCCTCGCAAGAGGCATTAGCCCTGAAAAAAAAAACTTTTTAGTTTTTAAGTGGACGAGGCTGGGAAGCGGACCCAGACCTCCAGCGTGACAGTCGAACGCACTAACCATTACGCTACGGGCTACTACCGTCGATGGGAAATGTATGTTTTAAAAAATTCCATTTAACGCAATTGACAGAGCAAAACCCTTTAATTTTATACACCCCTATAAAAACAGATCAAATTTAACTGGGATCAAATTTAACCAAAATTTTAACTCAATTGACACACGGCCTTAATAATACTACAAATTTTGACATTTTTGGACAGTTTACATTTCACAAGGAAGGCTTGCCTTTCCGACCGATGGTTTCAACAATAAACTCAGCCTGCTATATACTTGCAAGATATTTGGCAACATATTGTTTACAAAATCGTTCCAATCAAAGTGTTCCATCAAAAATTCTAAACAACTCGTAAAGTTCATCACCAGAACACACATTTTACCTGGACATAAATTGGTGTCATTTGATGTTTCCAATTATTGTTTTAACAATATTTCCACTAATTTAGCCTTGGACATTGTTAATAACAATTTTGACCACCGACGAAAACCAATTACATCAATACAAAAGAAAGAGTTCATGAATTTGCTTAAATTTTGCCTTGTAGACTGAAACTATTTTTGTTACAAGGGAAAATTCATACGCTCCGATACTTGAAGAGGTTATTGACAATGCTTTCCTCAACATTGACTTTGTTCCTCAATTTTGGAGGGTAATATCACAACAAATTGGTATCATAAACTAGTTGCGTCAAATAGACTTTTGAATTTTTATTCAGCACATCCGAAACATATGAAAGAAAATACGGCAAAAAACTTTATTCGGAGAGTTTTCTCATTTAGTCATAAGTCACATTGGAAGAACAACATTGAAAGCGTAACAAATATTTTGAAGAAAAAAAATTTTCCGATTGAAGAAATCAATAAACTCATCTCATCGGTACGTAATACCAACTCGCGTAGAGGTTCGGAGACTAGAAGATTTGACAGAAGTAGCTATCTTTACTTATCAACAGATGAAACCGCCACCCAACCAGCTGTTGAACCATCTTAACCTTATTCAGCCATATCTTATGTTCCAGGTCTTACGGAGTCTTTGGCCAAATCCTGTGAATACTTCATTCCGGACATTAAAGTAGCCATGAAACCAGTGAAAAAAGTTTCGAATTTCTTTGCCAATATGAAACATAAACTGCCTCTGACACAGAACTCGGGTGTTGTTTATAGCGTCCCATGTAAAGACTGTCCCAAAATATACATCGGTGAAACTATTCAAAATTTGTGCAAAAGACTTGAACAACACTCAAATGAATGTGATAAGGTTAACTTAGGCACCGCTAATTTGAAAAGTATTGCAGCACTGGCTAACCATAAACACCATACTGGCCACTCTTTCAATTTTGATAATACTGAAATATTAAAATTTGAACGCAATAAATTCAAGTTACAAGTTCACGAGGTAAACCAAATTGCTTAATTTGAAGAAGATGTATTTAAGTAATTTTAAAACGGACAAAAAAGATTACACAAATACATACGTCAATCTCATCTCATATACCAATGGAAAAAAAATCACAACGACCCTCACATCGTGTAAACACAAACAAAAGATCACAACGAGACACACACCGTGTAAACACTGCACAGCATAATCAGTGCTAACCCTTACCTTTTGTTATTGTCTTTTATGTTTTGAAGCATTCATTGACAGATGCCAAAGTCATTGTCAAAAATAATTAGAATTTGTGATACTGATAACTATATACTAGGTACCTACACTGTAAACAATTTTATCTTTTTAATATTTATTTTTAAATTTTATTTTACTTAATGTTTTTCTTGCTTTTTGTTGTTAGATCCTGATGATGGCACTTAGTGCCGAAATAAATAGAATTCAGCAAAATTCTTACAGCCATATTATTGAAATATTTTAAAACTAGTTTTACAGCAAAACTTGTTCTATAGGGGTTTCTAGATTCAAGTTTTGAACAAATCGGCATTATTGAACAAAAATTTGACATCTAAAACCTGAAACCTTAAAACTAGTTTCGCATAAAACTGGAAATATCTAGTTTTAAGGACTTCAAAACTAGTTTTGACGCTTTTTCGTAATTTTCATCAGAAAATAAAGTTACAAATACATTTAATAATATTGACTGCAAAATGCAATATCGTATACAGTGAAGGCGTAGGGCTTTTTTGGGAAGCAGAAGAAAACGCTGCAACATCATATTACCAAGGTATTAAAATTAAATTAAGATTGTTCTTTGAAATTGTTTTATTTGCCAATTAAAAGGACTTTCATTGAAGTGCAATTTTAGGATGCATCACAAAAATTCATTTTTTCAAAAGCTCAAATAATGTATTAAATTGTGTCTATGCAGAAACATATTATATTAACCTGCATACATATTTATGTTCGTTCAACAAATTTTCCAATTGTCAATCCACTGTAATGGCATATTTGCTACAAGGGAGCTTAGCATTAAATTATGAAGTGATTTTTTAGATGGTAATACCAATTGTAAGGGCTTTGGAAGAAGTGAATTTTAAGATGCATCACAAAAATGCACTTTTTCCAAAGGCCTTATAATTGGTATAAAAACCTTAAAAATTATTTCATAGTGTAATGTTAAGCTCTTCTGTAGAAAAAATGACATTGCAGCGTCTTCCAAGTGGATTGACAGTTCCAAATGTCTCGGACGCCCGTAGATTAATGCATACATCCTAATTGATTACTTGAACCTTAAGAAAAAGTACATCTGTATGATGCAACCTAAAAATGCACTGTTCCCAAACCCATAAAAATTAGTAAAACAATCTAAGGAAATATTTCTTAATTGAATATTTAGCGCTTTGGTAGCATATATGTTGATGCATCTTCTTGCGGAAGGACACTTGGAAAATGCAGATGTTTAACGCCCAAATGTACACATGTAGTACATACATATTGCAGTGTCAGGTATTTACCAGTTTTAAGAATAGTGGATTCGAAACGATCACTATTTTGCACACCCAAAAGTGTAGGCCCTTTTGGACGTAATAATAAAAATTGTCGATGCATTTAAGTTTTCACCAAACACGTTAGTGATTGCTAAGGTGTACTTTATCCTCGTACAATATCCCTATCTTCGATTTTTTTCAGCACAGCTACGCAGTCCATCCAGGTGCCATAAAACATTCCCCTTATCAATAACTAACAACACAGCTATGTATTTCGTTTAACAAAATTTTGGAAATAATAGAGAAAATAATTAATTTGACTTTTAAATATTGATTTCTGACAAAAAAAAAACAAACTTCATTGACAAAACTAGTTTTATGATCAAAACTAAATAGAAACACGTGTTTAAACCAAAACTAGTTTTACCTCTCAAAATGAACAATACCGATTTTTTTTCAAAACTACTTTTGATACATTTTTCTAAAACTCGAAACAAAACTAGTTTTGTTTTGAGTTTTAAAAAAATTGAATTATATGGCAGTTACTTTTTTTTATTCTAAATCCTCTCGGTATGGAGGCAAGTAATTATTTAAGGCAATTATTTCAAAACAGACTATTGGCAAAAAAAAATACCTTAAATCAGGGGAGTGAAGTTTAAACAAATTACATGGTTGCAAAGAATATACAAAAACTAACTACTAACACTGCACTAAGTGATGAGCCGGTGTACACATTTTTGTGTTGGCAATTCGTTGGTCGTAAGTTGCAGCTTGATTTAAGCGCTCTTTGACAAAGATCTGATAGTGTAAAAAAAAAAAGAATATAATAAGAGTGTCAGATGCCAAATTTTGATTTTCAACCGATTTTGAGAGTAAGAATTTTTCGAATTAATACATTTTTGAAAAGTTGTTTTTGGCAACATTTTGATTTTAACCTTTTCAAAGTTTGGATTTACGCAATGGTGTTGATGATAAATTTGGTACAAATTTAAAGTCGATATAGTTGTTTGTTCTGGAGATATTTGAGTTGAAAAACATTTCTTAAGAGTTTTTATTATTTTATTTTTTAAACTCTGAAAAAAACAGTAAATATATTGATTTTTTTTTTTTTGAAAAAAATTACCAGTTGTTGTCTTTGTCATTATGTGTAGAAAAAAAATTGACTGGATTCGAAATCAGAAGTTGTTCCTCGTTAAAAAAAAAACAGTTCGTTGAATTACGCAATTATGTGTAGAAAAAAATTAGGCCGAAATCGACATATTTTTCGTTATCGAGATATTCGAGACGAATTACATTTCACAGCTCGTTTCTAAATTGCTGTAGTAAAGTTAATTGATTTTCTAAGAAAATATTTTCAGCACGTTATAACGTAATTATCTGTAAAATTAGTTAGTTAGTTCTTGAGATATGGTGAACCAAGGTACCCAAAGTTTACTTAGGGTAGGGATGGGCTCGCCAAATAAAAATCCTACACGAACATGATGTTCAGTAAAAGGCACGTGCAAAAATGGTTTAAGTTGCATACGAAAGGCTTAAAAACTGGACATCGACATAGTCATATATATTATATTTATTTGCATTAATTGCAAAAGCGATTACCATACGCAAATCTACTTTATTGTTTTACATATTCATTTTTGTATATCCTATTTTATCCAAGAAGAGGTTTTTGTTTTAATTCGATAATTTATTTTTTGCTTTTAATTCTTTTATTTTTGTTTGTAATATTTATTTTTGTCTACTAAAAAATAATTATTAATTTTCAATTAAAGTTTTTTAAAATAAAATTCAATTTCTAATAAATATTGGCTTTGTTGTTATTTTTAGATATCATGGTTCCACTTTTTTGGCCCATGGTCCAACTAACCCCGCTATTGCACCCAAAGAAAAAACTGTGTAAAATAAACCTAAATCGTAGTACAAATTAAGTTAGTCCTAGTGCCGTTTTGAACCTGGTAAGTTCTTAGGTAACTTTCCTTAGATTCCTTATGTATAAATAAAATTTGCCTTATTTTTGGTAAACATAAGCCAGTTTGCCTATGGCATTTTATCCTTAATCTTGGTTGAATTCAGCCTTACATTTTAGTGTCTCACCCTAACTTCTAAGGTAAAAAGAGAATTAGTTTCGTTTTTCCTAAGGAAATGTTTCCTACAGACTTATGCACATCAACCAAGTGCTTGGGCAGAAGGTTACCTAGTATTTTACCTATGTTTTACTATGGGACATGTTGGCTTGCACAAAGCCGCTGTGTTATAATTCTGAAAAGTATACAAGTAAATTTTATTTGAAAAAAACTTTACTTCCCCGATGAGATTTGAACATGCGACGCTCCGGTTACCAGCACAGTAGGCTTCCACTAAGCCAACTTCTAATACGAAATTTGGATGTTGAAAACTAACTAACATTTTAAATAAGATATACTTAATTAAATTATGAAATAGTGAGGATATAATTATCATTAACTTTAATCAGAAAAATAACTAGAAAATTCTTACAACTTCAATTAGTTTTTTGTTTGTGTCTTTATCTCAAACTAAGGTGAATCCACATTAGACCTTAGTTAATTATAAGGAATAGGTAAATAACATATAAGAACCTAGGTCAAATTCTCTTAGGCCTTGGTTAAAGTTTCAACTATAGACATTTAAGGCGTCAGCATTTCCCTATTACATGGTTAAATGGCCTTAAAAATAAGGCAATTCAGTTTCTTAAACGTGTTTATGCCATTTTGCGTTACCTAGGTTGCACTTAAATTGCCTTAGTGCTGGGTAGAGTTATGCTTTTCTAATAACTTGCATACAAAAAATGTTACTTTAGTTTTTTAAGTCAAATTAGGCTATTTTACGTTAAAAATGACGTACATAAATTGCTTTAGTTCTGGGCAGATTTATGCTCAGCAAATAACTTCCATACAAAATATTACCTAAGGCGTTTAAGGCAGTTTAAAACATATTTTTTCTCTGAGTGTGGTCAAACTTACCCCGCTAGTGGGGCAAGTTGGACCACTTGGACTTTGTGCTCATGAAGCTATATAATTCTTCTGCTGTTACACATTTTCAATTTTTTTAAATTGCATTTAGAAGCCAAAAGTCCATTCTCTTAATTGATCCCACTCTCATAGTTGTATTATGAGCGTTTCGGTAATTATAGTACTTCCAGAAAAAAGTGGTCCAACTATCTCCGACCTACCCGACATACACCCACACATCTTTCTAGATACCTCAAAACGTGAAGATATATGTACAAATTTTTAATTCGACAAATCGCATAACTTGTGATGGGAAGTCAAAAATAAAAAAACGTGCTAGCATATTACTTGAAAAACACTAGGCATCAAGTTCGAAAAAAAACCCACCCAATCGTTTAGGCTGTGGGCAGAATTGTGAAAACAACTTTTTCATCTTCAAAACCTCGAGTTAAATTTTCAATTCATAATAACTATAGTATCTAATACATACATTTGTATATATCTAGCAAGTCAAATTCAAAATGTTGAATTTCCATATTTGGGTGGTGTTTGTATAAATGAAAAAAAGGCATTCCTCATTCTCGTACAACTTCATATAATGTAGGTATTTATACCTAAAAAAGCGTTTTTGAAATAATATTCTAATTTTAAGGTTATAACTTTATAAGCTAGATTAATTAATATGAATTCTATTTTTGGTATTTAATTATAGCCAGCACCATAATAACCACATAATTCAATACCTAATAATAAACAAAATTTAAATCGATTTAGCTTACGGGACCTATGTACATATGTATATGTTGTGTTATTGTGTTGTGTATAGCCTGATGAACCTGCCAATCTAAACCTAAGGCTTTTGAAATATTTTTAACCACATAACTCTTCCCCTTCTCTAATAGCAGGTACCTACATATGTATACCTATTCAAAAACACCGTCAATTCATTTTCATATCCTCTTCATTGTACAGTCGAATTTATTTCAATTTCCTGTTACTCTTAAATTTCAATCAAAACCAATCGAATTAAGCCTCATAATACTCGTAAAACGTCATCATTGGAAATTGCTTATATTCAATGACTTAATTCTACCAGCATAAACATAAATACCGAAAGCAGCAACAACAACAACATTTTTTCTTTATATTGAAAACCCACAACACTCCCTCATTGCCTTTCTATAGGAATGTGATGTGGTTTGACATAAAAATTTATTTATTTCTCAATAAAAAAAAAAATATTATCGCTTAGCTGAATATAAAAATGTTCCGCCTATTAACAACGAAAGCAAAAAATACCAATAACAAGAAAATATATATAATCTTTGATGTCAAATATTAATGTAGAGTTGTATACGGTTCACATATAAAGACCATTAAACATCTGACTTTTCAACTCTACACATATTGGAAAATATGATGAAAAGGATGCCTCAATCAACTGCATTTATGAATGTCTCTTGGGTCAACATCGCTCATTTAAATGAGTATACAACTTCGGTTACGAAAAAAATATCCTTTTTTAACGAGAACGGTTGGCTTTTTTCAATTCACTTAAGTCCATTTTTATTTTGGTCAAGAAACTGCGGACCTCTAAAATCAAATAAAAAACCGAATGATGAGTGGGGATTTTAATATTTCAGACATTATCTTTGCTGTTTACGAGGAGAGTATATTTGGTATTCAAATATTTTTCATCATCCTGTCGTAGGTTATGTATGGAATTTGGTATAAGGACGAACAACAAAAAAAAATATATTTGAAACTGTCCCCAAATGAGTTTTTAGCGAGCGTTTTAACTTAATATCCCTCCATCACCACATCCTCCCATTTTTGATGTCCTTTTTTAGAGTTCGTGGTCCTTTTTTTCAAAACTGTCTCTTTACAAGTCAGAGAGGGCATTATTGAAATGTTGGGGGAAAAAACCACACTCCAGGAGAATATAAACATACATCCTTATGAACATAGTCAGCACGTCATTCTCATGGCTGAAATACAATATCCTTAGCCTTTAAGTTTGATGCGTATATATGTTTCTGTTTATTTTTTTTTTTTTTGTTTTTATATGAGGTAGATATGATGCTTTAAAAGAGTCTTTTGGGTCGCATATTGTAAGGTGTGGAGATTAAGAAGACGAAGAAGAAAAAAAAACTGAGCGAAAGAATTTATATCGTCTCGCAGGAAACATTTTCTATTAAATAAAGTAGGGCGGGTATGTTTTTAACTTTTTCTTACATTTTTTTGAGTGAGTTTTGTTCTGTTTTTGTTTTTTATTTGATTATTATTACATGTACTTTCTTTTAAATCGTAAAAAGTTTTATTAACTTTGCTGGTATAGGTAGGTACTGATGGTGTTGTGCTTCTACCACTGCACTGCACTGGTGGCGATAACTTCAATTAGGATTTTGTGTTTTTTTTATTTTATTTTACTTTGTGTGCGTTTTTTTTTATTGTTATCCTTCTTGGAGAAACTTTAAAGTAATATTTTTCTTTTTGTTGTGCCAATTTGATGATTAAAGTTTGGAGTTTCTTGGCTACATTTTTAAGCAAAAACCTTTAAATATACGTTTTTTAAGTTAAAATGGAAAATTTTATAAAATTATCTTTTAATAGGATTTTTTGTTTTTATTTTTGGATAGTAATGTTGGCCATCAAAACCTTAGTGGAAATTATGGAAATTTGAAGGTTCTTAATGCAAAATATTTAATATTTTGTATAAGTGATTAAGTTTATTGCGGTTTGAAAATAAAAATTAAGGTAAAGAATATTTTAAGAACGTTTTTAGATTGCGTGTTGAATTTGAAAAATAGAGGCTTGGTGCCCTTGAAAACCTTTTAGCTATTTATATTTTAAAGTACCGTTTTAATTTTTTTCTTTTGGAAAAGCTTATAAGATTCTAATAATCTTAGTTATCAAACTTTTTTTCTAACTCCTCTCGGTATGGAGGTATTAATTATTTAAGCCGATTATTTGAAAACAGACTATTGGTAACAAAAATAATACTATAAATAAGGGGAGTGTCGGATACCAATTTTTTTTTTTCAACGATTTTGAGTGTAAGAACTTTTAGAATTAAAATTTTGAATTTCCAAAAGTCGTTTTTGACAACAAGATTTTGATTTGAATCTTTTCAAAAGGGTGGTTTTAAAAATCTTAAAATTACACAACATTTAGACGGTATTGATATATATTTTTGGCAAAAATTTAAAGTCGATATATATTATCTATTCTCAAGATATTCGAGTTGATATACATTTTTTAAGATTTAATAGAATTTTTTTGCAGTGTTTTTGCTCTATAAAACAAGATGTCTATTGATTTTTTTTTTTTTTTTTCAAATTGACTACGTCATTACGTGAACATAGTAAAAAAAAGAAGACTGGCTACGAAATCATTATTTGTTTTTGAAATATTTAAGACGATTTTTATTTTGTAACTGTTTCTCAATTTAAATAAAAAGCGTTCCGTAAAAATGTGTAGGTAGGTAGTAGGAATAGTTAGAGATGGCGGTCACAAGCATCCTCTCTCGATGACCCAATTCCGGCTTTAATGCGCCGTTTTGATACCATTACTCGTTTGACCTGTGGAATAAAAGAACATTTTTTTTTTTTTTTTAAGAAAATGAGGGTGTTTGGTGATAGACCTCCCAACGGATCATCGCCTACGCACGAGTTTGGCTGCAGTATGCTAAGCCAAGCAATTTGCTGTTTTGCACCCTTAGGGTGATCATCTAGTCTCAGACTCGGACATGGTAATCTCTGTACACCTCCGTCTGCTTACAAAGCATGACTTGTGGTTACCAGATAAAAAACCACCCAGATGTATGACCAGACGCTTTAATTGGATTTGGACATGACACAAAACTCAATAAGGATTTGGACTTAGGAAAAACACCCGATAGGACCAAAGTTCGCAACTTAAAACCATTTACACCAAGCCAACTAAGCGACTTGTTGACTGGTATTGAAGCGAAGATTGGCACAACCGTGAGATCGTCCGGTCCTCGTGTACCATGCATGAGCCACCTTCAAAAACCAGTATAGTCTACTAGCTCGCAGTCATAGGATTTTGAGGTAGGAAATTGTGCAAGAGGAAGCCGAAGTAAATCCTAGATCCATTTCTTCGCGTTGAGGAAAGAAGTCAAATCTTTGATCTTCATTTCGTAGAGTTCGTTAAGGTCTTCAAATTAGGGCTTCCCAAAAGATTGTTGCAGTGAGTATTGTAGGGGATGCCAAGCTTCGCCGCATGTTCTCCTATTGGCTAGTGTCCAGTGCATATTGCAACGATCCTGGCAATGTCTCGCCTGGGTCAGGACATAAGGTTAATAGTTGGGGATTTATTATAAGTAGGCCAAATCTTTCTAGAAATTATGCAGTTGGTTTAACTATTCCACTATTGCCCTTCATAGCTCCGAGAGGAATACTGACTCTTTCCGCAAGTGAGTTATGAAGGGCTGAACCTTTACCTAGTAAGTTTTCAGTAGGAAATATCTAGACGAGGAAAACTTGCCCTTGCGGGATATCGGTACCAAACATTTAGACAAGGAAAACTTTTCAAACACTCATGGGACGCTCCCTGTAGTAAAAACTTGTTGGATATGTTACGGTATCCCATCAGGACTGGGTCTGTGTACACTAAAAACATAATTTTTTATAAGCGCCATGCAATTTCAGTATCATGAATGAATCATGAATAATGAATATGGGGCTTTGCACTGCGACCTAAGGATTTATTGTGCCCTCTACTGGAGCTGGAGGGTAAACATCTTACAACTCTTCCCCCAAATTTATTTCTCTAAGAAATTTAAGTATTTGGAGTACATTTTGAGATGGTAAATCACTCTCTTCCACCTGGTAACGTCCCAGGTGTTTGTGTCTTTGGTGCACAAGTGCATCACATTTGCCTAGAATATTGTCCGGTGTTTCCTTATCGTTTTCGCAGAATCTCCATCTGCTTACTAAGCTCATAATGCTAAGATGTCGTTTAAGTTTGCAGTGTCCAGTGAGGAGACCTGTTATTTTACTTAGGTTGTTCCTTCTTAAGCTGATACAGTTTAAAAACCGCTCTTGGTTGTAATTCCCAAGAAGTAGTTTAGCCTGTCTCAGCCCTGGTAGTTCTTTCCAATTTTTGGATCTAATGGTCTCTTCTTCTTCTTTGATTTTATTTTTATTCACATTTTCACCTATTCCGCTATAGGGCTCAGGCCCCATTAAGGGGGACATTGCACCTATTTTTGCTAAGGAATCCGCTTCTTCATGCCCTGGATACCGACCGACGCGACGTGGCCAGGTACCCAATGAAGAGTGACTTTATTGTACTTGCCGAGTTCATTTAACCTGGCTTACACATTCCCACACCAATTTAGAACTAACGCATTATCATACGACATTTTATTCTCTATTTCCTTTTTCTTCTTTTTCATATAACACTTTTTATATGAGTGCAATGGTATATAACAATATGAAATTTGTTGACTTTTGACAGTTTTTTATGTAGCGAGTTAGCCCAGTGGCTAGTGCATTGAAATAACAAGCAGAAGATCGCGGAATCAAGCCGCACATAAGCAAACTTTTTATTTTTTGTTATTCCTGGCGAAGCAAAAGAGTTCATAATCGCCAATGCCTTTGCTAACCCCTTGTCAGAATCGTATGTTTAACACTGTAGTGCCATGTTGTAACCTAGACTGTTCTTCTGCGCAGGCAATCACAAAATTATGACAAAATAAATCAAGCTAGTGACGTCAAGTGTTAATTTGCTCAAAGAACCCCAAAACGTTGTTTCAGTTATTTGAATTGTTTGGTACAAACCTGGTATAGGTACAGTATTAATAACACTATTCTAGAAACTATAATATGTAGGTACCAAGTTTAATCAAAATCGTTAGAGTCGTTTTCGAGAAAACTTAATAAGACCCAAAACGTTGTATAGCAGCTACATGAGCCAAAACAAAAATTTCAATTTCTCCCCTAGGGAATCACATAAAAATGCTTCATACCAAATTTAAATTCAATCCTTCTTACTGTTTAGGTTCTATAGCTCGATGAACATCAGGAAGAATTGACAAACAGCCCC
The DNA here is from genome assembly GCA_949320155.1 of Melangyna quadrimaculata. Lineage (NCBI taxonomy): Eukaryota > Metazoa > Arthropoda > Insecta > Diptera > Syrphidae > Melangyna > Melangyna quadrimaculata. The sequence goes on along the minus strand of OX439483.1, from coordinate 144,163,299 downwards.
ATGGACGTCTTGTCGAAAATCACTTTTTTGGACTTCTCTGTCATCGTAAAGTTAGTTTTGACTAAAACTTAGAATATTTCTTTGACACGAACCAATGGAAAATAGTAAAAAAAAAGACATGATGAAGATGATCCTGATTTTAAGCATGCAGTGCGGATAATCACATCAGTTTTTCGAAGCTCCTCAAACAAAGTTCAAGCTTCACGGTTACCAATGTCCAAATCACTCAGAAGCATTTTTTTTTCTTATTCCAATAAAAGTATTTTAAGAAATTCCACTGAAGAAATCTGTACTTTCTTTTTTAGTCAGGGCCGGGACATAAATACTTCTCTGTCTCCAGTCTCTTTCTGTAAGCCACACAAACACAACACAGCAAAACAATTCCAATAAATTTGTTCTTCGATTTAATTGATTTTCAAATAGGGTTTTTTTTATTCGTTTTACTGTCTCTCTGGAAGCCAGGTTATCTCTGCTTCATCCTTAGTTCTATGTTCTATATGTATAGAAGTAGATGGACGGTGGTTTTGCTTGATCTTATTAACACATTAGGAGAGCTGTTAGAGCTATTTTAGCTGCTAAAACTATTTCACCCCCCCCCCACACTACCCCCAGCGACGATGACAGTTTATTGTCCTTTTTATCGAAAGGACGAAGTAAACGGATGGAAAAGTATAGAAGAGTTGAACATTCCTAAATAAGGGACATAAATATCGTTTGGAAAGAACAACACAAAATCAAGGGTGGTAGAAGAGAAAGCGCACCGCACCCAGTAGGTATAAAGAAGATAAAACAGCAAGAAAACAAACACGATAAAATGTGAAAGGAAAGAAAAAAACTTAAATAAATGACAACTATATAGATGGATGGGTTTTGTTGTTGTTGCCAAGTTATAAATGGGTATTGTGAAGTAGGGCATGAGGTTTTCCTATAGAGATTTTCGATTTTTAATTGAGATTCTTTCATTTGATGGGTAGAAAAAAATAATAAAAGAGGTGAAAGTTTTAGGGTTGTTTATTGTTTATTGTTGATTGTATTTTTTTTTTTTTTATTTTAAGAATTTTGTTTTCATTTCCACATTTTTAGATGGTGAAAAGATAAAACCAAAAAAAAATTAAATTATCAATCAAATGAGATATTTACCGTACCTTCATCACTCACCACAGGGAAATTAATAAAAAAAAAACGAACTTTTTTAATTTTCAAAAAGGTTTGGTAATGGTATGTCCAATTGCTTGGAAAATTGGTTGATGAAACTTTGTTCTTGAATTTGTATGTTCAAAGGAAAAATTCGACAAAAACAAGCATATAGGGTTAAATAAGATAATGACGTTTTCGTTAAAAAAAATATAATATAATAGAACCCATATGCTTAAAATTATAGGCAATCTATTTCAAGGGTCTTAGGCTCAATTTTTTCACTATCCATTAAATTAAAATTCGCTTTTAAAAACCAAAAATTGATCGATTTTAAATATTTTTATTTACTCACCCTCTTTTAACGATTTTAAGTGAAGTTTCCTCTGTTAACTTATTTGTTTTATTAATTTAAAATCGGTTGTAGCTAAAACAACAAAATCCACCTTTTAAGGGGTATGTTTAGCTTTAATGGAGGATTAACGAACTGTGTCATTTATGGTTTCTGAGATTTTTGTAGCCTTATATCTCAAGAACTCATGTTAAAGAGTTTTAATTTGTCAAGGCGTCTGTGCTTGGTGTGATACAGAAAATTTGATATTTATGAATTCATTGGTGATGAAGTAAGTGGGGGCGGAGGTTTGCAAATCATCTAAGTTAGATCCTGTAAAAGGGTTTAGTGCCAGAACTTGGCAGGGTACTACTGTGTCCTTTGATTATAGAATCCATATATGGGCGCAAATTTATGTTCAGTTAAAAGACCAACATTTTGGTTTTATTAGCTTATAAATTTCATGGCATTTAATGCTTAAAAATAATTTCTGGCATATGGCCTGCTCGACAGCGCCTTACGAACGCCATCCTGTATGTCGGTTCGATTTTTGCACTTAGTTTCGAGCATACCCGTTCTGATTTCGCTAATAGTGCGTCGAATGTTGGCTTCTAATTGCTAGTTTATTAGCATAGACAAATGTTTTGACGTAACTCCATAAAAAAAAGTCCAAAGGTGTCAAATGACACGAACGAGGTGTGGATGTAATGGAGTCTCATGAGGATTGTGATCACTCCAAGAATGAAAATTCTGCTTGTTTTTACTACACACCCGTTAAGCCAGAAATGAGCCTCACCGCTGAAGATGATTTGACGATACAAATCTGGTTCAATTTCCAGTTGATTCTCAGCCGATTGACCGAACACACGATGTAATTGATGGTCCGCTGGGTTTAATTCTTGCACCAGTTGGATCTTAAATGGATGTAGACCAAGATCTTTCCTCAAAATGTTTCAGTGGACGGGCAGAGACCAAGTTGCTGACAACGGCGGCATCGGATCGATAAATTCGGGTCGTCTGTCACAATCACGTCTACAGCGGCGATGGCGATCGCTTCGTCTGTACGCACGGAACGTGCTCGACTTGGATGAATATTATCCAAAGGATTAAATGTTATCATGAATCGATCCATAGTATTGCATATTAGCTACTCAGATGCGCACCGTTAACTTGACGAAGTGCTTTATAAGTTTAGCGAACAGGGCGCGAATTTCGGAAATAAATTTTCACGATTCGTAAACGTTGTTGTGGTGTAAATTTTCACGATTCGTAACGTTGTTTTGGTGTAAGTCTTTGCATGTTGAATTGCCAAAGTGTACTGAAAAAAAGTCAAACACACTTCATTAGTATGACAGCTAGTTTGAAATTTATCCCTAACGGAGGTTCTGTACCTCTAAAAAAAACACCCGATAGATTTCATATCTAAAGGGTCTTAATTCTTATATTTATTCACTCAATCCATTAAATTTAAAATCGTCATAAAAATGGTATTTTTTCGAATTTGTATATTAAAATTTTATAAATTTGTATATTTTTAAGGGAGATTTAAAACTTAACAGAGAGTGAATAGTTTGGAGCTAAGCGTGATTCTAGTTAACATCATATTTAAAAACAAAACTTGAAATATCTTGGTATAAATAGCTGAGGTAGGTCTGTTTCCAATAATATTGCTTTCCATCGCTGAGGCAATAAAGTTTGATGATTCGCCTTTTTCAATATCTATGGTTTCTACCAAATTTTAAATACTTTTTCCTTCATTTTACATTACACATACATTACACATTATACAAGCAATAGCTAATAGAGAATTGAACTGAAATTGCCTGGCAATGAAATGCCCACCCAAGCAATAAAAAGCTTTTGCCATTAAAAATGCAACTGCCTCAAATATTGCCAATAACAGTAATAGTATTAAAATCTAAAATAGTACTTGAAGGCTATTGAATATGCCGGAATATGAAAGGAAGAAAGGAACAATTGCGAAGAATAAACTCGCACAAAGGCATTTATGAATTTCTGAGAGAATTGGTCACACAGGTCATTTTTTAATAATTTTGGTATAACTCAAAAACTGAGCCGAATTTAAGAATTTTAATTTAATGACTCTTTGTTAGAAATTAGATTTTCTATTAAATTCGATGGTTCAAAAAATTTATAAAATCATTTAAGCAGGAAAAAGTAATAAAAAACTGATCAAAAAAAAAAGTAAAAAAATTATTGATTTTAAATTTGTTTACTAAACTGCTCACAACTTTTGTCTGTACAAAGATACATGGTATATTCAAGTAAAACGAAATAGAAACTCAAGCCTTCCTTTTTGAAAATCATCCTTCCCTTCTAAATGGGGGAAATAGACACCGCACTTTTTCTTGTCCCAACCCAACATAAACGCTATAGTTATTTGTCGCCGCTTCTAACCCAGGGGATCCATTGGCAATATTTGAGGCAATAAATTGCCTTACTCATTGCCAATGCCTTGATTAAAGCCAATGGAGCTGCTTTGGTAATGGCAATAGCAATATTGCCCGGTAGATGAAAGGCAATTATTTCTTTCTACTGCTAGGCAATAAATTTTGACGTTTCGCCTTTTTTAAATGGATTCCTCCGTCTTTTCCGTTGTTTTTAGGGCTGGCCACAAGACTAGACGCTGCGAGACTTTTCAATCTCTTCTCGGTCTCGTATAATTAAGTCTCGTCTCGGTCTCGTTTCCGAAATATACGATTTCCGAACAACCTCTTGATTATTGGAACGAAATATTTTCGATTATAGTTTGAATACGTGCAGAAAAAAATAAATATTTAACTTAAATTTAATTTTTTAATTTATTAACTCTCTGTAAATTTCGGTCCAAATATACAGTCTCGTCTCGGTTGCTCAAAAGCCAGTCTCGTCTCGTCTCGGTCTCGTCATGTGAGACCGAGATCGAGACCGAGACTTTTCTCGCCTCGTAGCCAGCCCTAGTCATTTTGAACCCGTGAACAAATTGTGAATTAAAGTTTTATGTTATTTAAGTTATGTTATTTAACTCATTTAACTAAAATTGCCAGTCAATGCAATGTTCCCCAAGAAATAAATTATAAATAGACATTCCCATTGCTTTCGCCATTGCCTCAAAAATTGTTAATGGATCCACATCGTAATATGAATCACCACGAATATTGGCGATATAAGTGATTTCGTTAAGGATTCAACACATTGACCATTTACGTTGATCTTTATCGTCTCACCGTAGCTTTACTTGTTATTGTTAAGCCTGCCTGATTTATGGGCATAACACCTCTAGGTATATCGTTGCCTTGAGCTGTTAAAATTTGTCCGACCGACGAAGTATTCAATAAAACGAATTTATTTTCTTATATCTTATCTCCACCTAGTCTGCGATATAGTCGGCTAAAAAAAGAAAAATCTTCATCGTGCAAAAAAAATCTCTTAAAGGAGGTTTAAACTAGTGCCCTTAAGCATACCGTTGTTCATTTTCTCTAAGCTCACACACATAACCACACAAGAAAACGCAATATTCAATGGACACCTCTAAGCACTCCTTGAACTAACCACCACTAAATTGACTCTCTTTTTCTCCGAATAAAAAAGCTCAGACTTCAATACCTACCTCAAAGACGACCATCATCGCGTGTTTCTAGCAAGACTTTTTTTTATGCAAATTTGATACAATTTGCTAATTAAAAAGCCTCCGACGACGATGACTACGCCGAGCAACGTCGTTGTCCGTGACAGAAAATCTTTACAGGCAACCAACAATCTATGTAGGTACATTTTTTTGTACCTACCATAGTTTCAAATAGCCAGAAACCTTATTCCCTTGGGACTTTCTAACCAACTTTGGCAAAATATTTTCTCTTTGTCGTTCAATTTGTATTCTGCCTTCAATATTCTCACACTCATTTAAAAGGAATATAGCGGAGTAAAATATAAAAAAAACTTTGAACAGAAGAAAAAAAAATATATAAACCAGGCCCTAAGGCTGGCTGGTGAATTAAATTAGCCAGGGCGACGATGCGATGGTTTGCTACCGTAGTTGGCACGTTTCACTTTTGTTTTTTTTTTGTTTCTTTTTTTTTTCGCTGCCAATGTTGCAAGTGAAAAGTGTAGGAAACTTTTTGCATCCCTTTGTATAGTCTTCCTACCGTCCGCCTCGCCTTCCCATCCGGAAGCAGACTGATTTGCAACATGGCATGCACTCGATTACTCTCCATTAAGTGGCCTTACTAGCTAGCTGTAGCTATGATGGCATGGCTGGCCTTACTAGCTAGCTGTAGCTATGATGGCATGGCTGGTGGCATGTTTTATAGATAGCTAGTCTTGCTGCTGCTGCTGCCTCTTCAAAGTAAAAACGACAACGTATAAACGACAGTGGCGACATAGCTACTATGGCGTGGAGTAGTTATAGTATAAGAGGAGAGGTATGGTGATGAAAGGGATATAGTGTGACCATTATTTCGACGACAAATGGGCGGATACGTAAGTATTGCATGTGGAAACATCCGCAAATTGCCAAAAAATCTTCGAAACTTCGACAACTCTGGCCTTGATATGGTGACGCTAACGGTGTTAGCCCTTTTTGTATATAAAATGTAAGGTTTCGACGACGACGACAATGTAAACGACGACGGTCCTTTAACGGTTGTCGGTTGTCGTATTTTTTGTTGTTGATCTCGTTTGTTTTTATTTGAAAAAACCAGAAAGTGTGGATGGTGATTTTATTATTATGCCAGAGGCTTGTTAATGGGTGATTTAAAACAATTTGGTGGCTGTTTTGTAACAATTAATGTTGTGTGTGTGGACACTTGGGATATTATATCACCACTTGCTGGATGCTGTTTGTGTGTGTTCGTTGAAAGGTTCGGAGGAGCTCCCATGGATGACAGTGTTTTGTATATATGAGGATGGCATTTGGCGGTGATTTATTGAAGAGGATATTTGCGTAGGCGGTATGGTACAATATGAGCCGGGTATTATAAAATATAGAGAGGTGGTTAGAGGAGAAAGGGAAGTCATCTGGAATACAACTTAACATGGCAAACAATCCCAATGGTATCTACTTATACCCTTTGCCGCAATACTCCGCCTCCACCTAACCAACTCTACCACCCACCGCACCGTCACGGTATACTGGTTGTACCACTGATGTTCCATTTGAGTTAAATGGAAGGAATTTTCGCCGTTAGGAATGTTAGTTTGGTATTTGTTTTTGAAGCTCTGACTCTGTGGGGTAAGTTGGCGCAAAGGGTTCTTATTTTAGTTGAAAGGGACTTTTTTTTTTGTAAACGAGCATTTTTGAAGTAGGTTTGTTTTTTGAAGTCTGATTTTCTTAATTTCACAAAAAACATTTTTCGGTTACCTTGCCTATCTTATATTGAATGAGGAATTTTTCTGAAATGTTCTTAAATAAATTACATATTTAAAAATTAAAGCGGGAGGGTTTTTGTTTGCCCCGAGGACCGAAAATAAAAAAGGCTTTGGGAAAATTGAGACTTTTTGTAAGTTCTTTTTTGGTGGTTTCGATTTTTGTGGAAAATAATTCCTTTAAGGCTTTAAAACCCTTTGTTTAATTAAGACTGTTTAATTCAATATAAAAATAAACTTTTTGACATGTTTTTTATACTGTAAAAGCCAGAATTTGGTCAATTCTAGAATTTACTGGTGAAAGTTAGAATTGTTCAGCAGAATTGGTAAAAGTCCGAAATAATTTGTGTTCATGATTTATTTCGGACATGCACTTGGGAAGCAGGCCACCCAAGACCCGAGGTATACAGTTGTCCCAAAAAACGCTTGATATGGGCGCCTGCCTGGCGGCTGAACATATTTTAAGCGGAAAAACGGACAAAATGATAACCTGCCATAAAAGCCTCGTAAGATGTTGCGGTTGACGTTGTTGAATAGAGAACGGACAGGCTTTTGCGTTGTCGTTCAAATTTGAGAATTTTTTTTTTCAATCGATTTTTGAAAAAAAAGCATGGACTAACCCCTTACCACAAACACAGCATTTTATTTTTAATTTTTTCACGAAAGTCTCTGGAACCCATTGAAATGTACATACATAAATAGAAAGGTATTGTCAAATGCAATCAGCACATCCAAAGCAAACCCTTTTAGAAGGTCTAGCTTTTAAGATATTTGCATGCAAAGTAATTTTTTTGAGTATTGATACCTTGGTTATCTTTGAATGCCTACAATTAAAACGCTTAATCAGTTTTTTAAGAGCTATCCGTAGATGAAAACTAGAACATGCTACGAGCTCTGGTTGCGAAGATATTTGAATTCAAAGTAATTCTTTTAGTTTCGACCCAAAACTAAAAGTCTTTATATGGCTATAACTTTCCAAAAAATGCTCGTAGAAGGTTGGGGTTGACGTTGTTTGAATAGAGAACGGGAAGGCCTTTGCGTTGTCGTTCGAATTTGAGAAATTTTTTAATTCAATTGATTTTTGGAATAAAGCATGGACTACACAAATGCAGCATTTTCCAATTTTTTCACGAAAGTCTCTGGAACCCATTGAAATGTACATAAATAGAAAGGTATTGTCAATTGCAATCAGCACATCCAAAACAAACCCTTTTAGAAAATCTAGTTTTTGAGATATTTGCATGCAAAGTAATTCTTTTCTTTTCGACCCAAAACTAAAAGGGGCGTATTCATAGTCATTTTAGAGCTGGGTGTAAGTAAAACACAGGTTTATTTGAATTTTCGGACGTTGATTCTATTTTTTTAAGTTTAACATTTCAAAATATTTGAAGCTATTTGTGTAGTATACCAAGTTAATTATCTTATAAAAATATAAAGCCAACAATTTGTAATTAAAATCGGTCTGTATTCATAGAACCACAATTGTCTTAAAATTTAGTTAAGTTAAACCTGGGTATATCTGCGACTATATATATGTCCCAAAGCCTTTATATGGCTATATATTTAGAAAAAAGATGGGTTTCTATTCATCGAGCATGCTTTCCTCAGATTATATTTTGCAGAAGGACGGTGAAAGTCATCTAGTTAGCTGTTAGCTCTAGCAACTTAATCGGACTTTGGTTTGGGCGTTGGAGGTCTCTGTTCACTTCTCAGCCTCGTCCACATAAAAACTAAAAAGTTTTTTTTTCAGGGCTACTGCCTCTTGCGAGGAATCCATTCCTGTACTAACGCGCCCACAGAAATGGTTGAGAATTGGTCACGAGCTGTTACAACACCCAATTAATATCTAATTGGTTTTGTATCGATATCTTCAGCTTAGACTGTAGGTAATTCTATTACGGTTTTACTTTGATCGTTCTTGCAGGTCTTCCAAAAGAATTTGGACCGATTTTCTTCTTAAGATCAATTTTTTAAAGACTTTTTTGAAGCAAAACAAGAAAATAGAAAAAAATCGTTTAGTCCGGTTACATTGTTTCTTATGCCCTCACCGAATTTGTATGAGAATTTTTGTGTTCGATTTCCCAAATTGTTCAAATAGGTGTACCTAATCTTAACCAACATCAACAAAAAAAAACATATTTCTTCTAACCGTCTACATCTAACACTACACAACCTGTCAAAAAAATAAAATACAATTTTTCATTCAAAACAAAATCCAAAAAAAAAACATTAGAAAAATATTCATTTTTATCTTCAGTTTTCAACACCTTATGCATGAAGTGTTTTTTAAACATCAATCTTACTCTTTATGATTTTGGTGGTAAGTTATTATAATATGTCGTCCTCATCCTAATGGTTCTAGGGGGCTTGATCCTAATCCTTTGCACCATCACGCTAGTTCATAGAAGCGAGTTATTGTTTTTTTTTTTAAGTTTTATAAAGTAGAGCTTAAGGTATATTACTCGTACATCCGTTAATCTTCTTCAGCACCTGCAGCTGATTAATTGTGTTTTCTTATACTATAAACTTATAACATAAACGAACATTGTGTTCGGGAATATTATAATATTTGCATATTCAAGCACGACTGGATAGGATATTGGGTGTTTTTGTTTATTATTTGAATGAGAGGTGTTGGCGATATAATTAATGTTAGTGCCCTTTTATATGGTTGAAGTGGTTTCAAATTACAAAATAAATATAATTATATCTAAGTTAATATTTTCGTTCTTGTTTTTCTATCATGTTAGATGCATAGATTCAAAATTGAGCCTTGTCTTTCAATTCCTACTCAAACCTTCCCGCGCGGTCACGATCAAAACCCTCAGTACCGTAATTAAAGAAGTGAACATAATATCGTTTTCACATATTTTAGAATGCTTGTTGAGCAGCAAATGAGAGAGGGAATAAGAAGCTTTTAAAGGACTTTTTTTTTTTTGGGCCAGGCAACAACGAAAGTAATTCCCAGATTTAATGTTTACCCCTAAACGGATTCAAGCTGATTGACTTTGACACGAAGCCAAGTATAAGCTAGTACGCAGATCTAACACCTGGGAAATCCCATGCACTGCAGCATTCTCCGGTGCTCGGAGGGAAAAATAGATTGGCTAGGACTAATGCATCGATTTAGCCAAGATCCACCTGTGGTTATCGCGTCCACGTCAAAAACAGGGAATTACTGTGGGAAAGTTTGAGGTCAGAAAGCGTAGATAGCCAGAGATCACCATCACCAAATCATCTTCCAATATCGAATCTCTAAATAAATCTTAAGAAGTACTTTGTCATCAGCATCAAAGTTTGCCCGTGGCAAATTTCGCAAGAAACCATCACGGTTGCCAACTCTGATATTCTGCACTTTAGATACAAGACCAACCTCAGTGAAATCCCTGCTTTAACAAACTAGCACTGTCAATCATATGCAGCTTAACGGGATGTATGCGAAGCAGCCAAGGATAGAATGAACAGTGCTGTACGCTAGCTCTATACAAGCCAAAGAGCAGATAGGAAACTTGGCTTCTCAGATCCAAAACGAAGGAGCATAAGAATGAAGAGTGCCTATTGAGGATATGGAGAGAAGTCATAGCAAAAATACGGCTCAGACATCTTAACAAAAGGTTCAAAAATATTTCTTAAGGTAACGGGACCTAAACCAAAGAGCATAAGACCATAAAGTTTCCTTTTTTTTAAATTGCTATAAAGGACAAGAGTATATTTTTCATGAAGTCAGTTTAATGAAATTTCTTAACATTAATGACTTCAAAACTTGAAGCCTAACAAATTTGGAGCCTAACTGCAAGTTCCTATAACGGTTTGGTTCACGAGATACACTATGTGCCCTGCTAACTTCACTGTGAAGGTGTCAAGTTAGCCAGGTCACTCGATTTGATGAACTGCAAAATCGGGAATAGAAATGCAAATAAACTGCAAATGACTGCATTGGTCCCATAACTCTAAAGTGAAAGTTAGCCTGACAACTTCACAGACGTTCGTGCCGGTCTGCTTGTCTGTGCGTCCTGATATGGATATCGAGCTAGAGCCTACAAAAAATTGGATTTGCTTCAAATTTGGTGTGAAGCCTTTTTATATGATTCCTTAAAGAAGAAATTCGAATTTTTAGCTCATCTATAACATGTAGCTGCCATATAACGGTTTCGGTTTTATCCGGTTTTCTCGAAAACGGCTTTAACGATTTTAATAAAACTTTGTACATGAATTCTATAGAACAGCCAGTAGCGTCTTTAGGGGACCCCTAAGCCATCGCTGTAACTTTTCAAACCAATTTGGAAAGTGAACGATTAGGTTAATTTTAACTTGTAATAAATTTGTTTACAAACCAACATTTAGTTCACATGTGATTGTACCGCTATAATCATAATAGTTAATTATTTGTTTTTTGTTGTCTCGTTTAAAATCTTTAAAGTTTAAGTTTAAGTTTAAGCTAAGACTTATCACAAGGACATACAGTGGTGGCGAATAATTAAGAACGATATTTTTATAAAATATTAAAATGCATAAGTTGTTTGCGAAATCTGTTCGGAGTGTATTTTGGATCCAATTTTTTGTATTTTGATTTGATATTAGAAGCCCTTAAAACAAGAAATTAGATCCAAAATACACTCTGAAAACGGTAAATTGTATAGGATAAAACTTAATTTAATTTGAGGTGTGTTCATTTGGCATAGTATGGCCAATAAGTCAAATAAAAATACTCGAACTGACCAGAAATTTTAAAAAGACATCGTCTTAAATATTATAGAGTCTTATTCATTGGCAATCATGCCCATAACATTTTTTTAAGCACGATAATGATCCAAAATGTTCCCCACGGATTGTTAAGCAGTTGATTGCGTATACAAGAAATAAGTTTTTAGATCGTTAAAAATTCGGGTCTTAATTCCATCGAGAACTTGTGGGGAGACAACAAGGGATTGTTAGAGTTCAAAAGATTTGTAATGTTATGACAACCTTTTGTTTTGTTCTTAATTATGTCGCCAGATGAAATTAGAGTTAAATTAATGATTATTTTTTGCCTACCAATATTCCTTTTTCTAATATTTTGTAAACATTTTTCAAAGTGTTCCTTAGTTCATGGGCTATTAACAAAAGTTATGGACTTAAACATTTTTATAAAAATATAGATCTTGATTATGTCTTGATATGGAATGCCTGCATTTAGTAGAGTATTTAAGGAAAATCCAGTTATATGAATGTGAAATTAATGGCGCAAAATTTTAAACAACCTATTGTTAGGGGCTTAGCAATTCACTAGTAAGTATTTTTCTAAATATTTAGCAATTTAATAACTATTTCAAAATTTTAAACCTTTTTTTTCGATTTGCTAACTAGTAAATTGCTAATTGGGAAATGTCAGTCAGAAGTCAAATTTATTTTGGAATACTCTTGGAATACGTATACCACATTCCAAATATCCACATTTCAAGAGTGAACCTGAGGAAACCTGCCGATGCTATAAAATCCCGATTTTATTTCGTTTAACCCCGCAGGGGATGCCGGAAATTTAATAAAGTGTGGGAGCAACGAAGCAATTTGTTTCGAAATGTTTTTTATAATTTTTGCCACTGTGGACTAGACCATTCCAACTAATGCTCCTTTAAGATTAATTGTTGAACATAGGCGCAAATATTATATCCTTTGTGTTCCAATAGGTAGTTTTACTTACCAACACCCGCCTGATGAATATTTTGCCCAAAAACGTGTAATGTAACTAGTACTTACAATTCTGGTGAAATCGGAAGCCCACGGTTTATAATTCAGCCTTGGATGCTTAGGTTTTCAACCAAGAACCGAACTGTTGTCTTGTCTAACCTATATCTGGAGTAAAATTCTCAATCGTCCAGCTCTTCAAAAGTATGTGCTCGGGATTTAAAACTTCGCACTTTTCTGCACAACAAACGCTGAATTTTCAAATATATCGAAATCTTCGTCTTCCGAAAACATTATATACTATTTTATTTACTTTAAAAAACAATTAAAGCTCACGAATCATACAAAAAAACACAATTCACTTTTCCAATTAAAATGGGTAAGACATTCTTTTCGACGAAAATGACAAATGTCGTATGGATTGCTAAAAGTTAAAGTAACCATTTTGTGATTTTAACTTTAGTAAATTGTTAAGAGATAGTAAAAGGTTAAAATCGGTTAAAATTAGGAAACTCTTCTTTTTAACTTAGTAACTTTAGTAAGTTTAACAGCTTTAACAGTTTACTAAATCGTTTAAAATCTTGCGCCAATATTTCTATTTCAGAAGTATAAAATCTTATAACAGTAGATAAAATCGGAAACCCTGTTCCAAATGTTGAAACAGAGTTTACAATTCAAAGGTGTTTTCTCGTGATAACACTTGCAGTTAGGCTTCATAGCTTTCGCTCCGTCATATTTACATTGAAGGTTTTGAATGAACAACAACCACTTGTGGTATCAAACAGGAGTTAGGAGCGTTCCTTTTCTAAATTAAAAAAGATAAATTGAACTTAGAAGTAATAAATACTTCAAGAGAGACTAAATAGCTTGTTGGTTATGTGAATTGAAAGTTATGAGCTTTAAGATATAGAATTCGATGAAATAATTCAAGATATCTCTTATATAAAAATTGCACTAGTGCATTTATTTACCATTTCTATTCTTTCAAAGTTTACTTTAATTTTGTTTCAATTTCAATTTTCTATTAATCAAATTATTTTCCCACTTACTCCGTTTACATACATGGATAACTGAATCAGACTTGAATTCGGATTCAATTCCGTGTAGACCTGAATCTTATTAAAACAGGTTTTCTCGAGCCGATTCGACTGAATCGAATCGATAACTACAAGTAGACCTGGATTGAAAAATTAAAGAATCGAGTTTTAAGTGTGTGTGTATTTCAATTTGCCTTGTTTTGAATGTTTGAATTCTTAAAAACATGAACAATAATTCTCTCGTAGTCACCATATTCAAAAACCATATTCAAAAAGTCAGTAAAAATTAAAGTGTCAATTCAAGTGTACTTCGATAATATTTGAATTCGATCCAGTGAGGTCGTATACCTAGATCGAAATCTCAATCCGATTCGATTCGATCGTCGAATCCTCTCATGTAAATGGAGTAACTGTTTACTATAATTAAATGTTTAGTTTTCGACTATATAAAGAGATGCTATCTATGAGGTCTTTTTTATATGTTCCGATTTTAAAATTGGTATATTAAGTAACGATTTTGGATTAACTTTGGTCTTCTTTAATATTCAGTTAAATGTTGTAACTTCAACTACGAACATACCTTTTTTTTTTAAATAGAGAATCACGCTCTACAAAATTGATGTTAAGTATTCCTACTTCTTGTATAATATTCTTTTAAAATAACTTGTGCATAACTTTTTTTTGAATATGTTTGCACTTTTCCATTTTGTTCAGGACAGTGGAGTTATTAAAGCAGAATATTTGTTTAAGTGATTTTTGCTCTAAGAACTTTTCATACAGCAACTTAAAATTTCATTTTTGTTAGCTGAAATTTAACAAAAAAAATTATAATAAGTAATGACTGCTGATAAACTTAAAAATTTACAATACATTTTTTACAAAGGACCCCATTTACTAAAGGGCCCAGGGCCCCCAGTTGTCTTAAGACGCCTCTGAGAATAGCCCGCACATAAAAACAATCTATTTTTCGACAATGCACTGAAAAGATTAACAAAGATTCTGGAAAGGGGCTAGCAAGAGTTACCAAGGGCTAGAACAAGAGCCTTAGCGATTATGAACCCTTTTGCCTTTTCAGGCAAAAAAAAAGTTGGCTTATGTGGGACTTGATCCCGCGATCTTCTGCTGATTAGTCTTATGCGCTACACACACGGGGACAACCGCTATACAAAAATTCAATGTCGAAAATGAATAAGTTTTATACCATATTGCATAACAATTACATATAATATACAGATGTCTCACACCCATAGAAAAAAGTGTAATATGAAAAAGAAGACAAAGGAAAGAGAGAAAAAAGTCACCCATATTCTGAAACTCGTATTTATGACTCGTATTCGACTACAGTCGTATGTTGGTATTCCAAAAGTCGTATATCCGACTTCACTTCTACAAATATTGAGAAACGGACAACATCGCATTCGACTGCTCATATTTTATCATTATTCCGAATTTAGTATTTATTCGAATTAAAGTCGTATTTGTGTTGTTTATTCGTCGTGTGAAATCTTTTAAACGAGATATAATGTATAATTTTTCGGATAAAAATGGACAAAAACCTAGTGTTTGCAATATGCATATATATCTGTGGCCACAAGGAAAAACGACATAAGTCACTTTTTGTAGTTTTTCAGGAGAGCAGTTTGTAGATTAGCTTTTCGTTCGCAAAAAAAAGTAACAAACATATTGAAAAAGTAATAACGCAGAAACAAGCAAGATGTTGATAAAAAATATTCTCTATCAAAAAATGTTAACTTGTTTGTTTATTGATCGGTTATTTTGCAAAAACCAAGACTTATGCTGTTTTTCCTTATGCAGTTTTGTAAATAATTCGGTGTTAAGTCGACTTATGTCTTTTTTCCGTACTGGAGTTTAATAAATTATTTTGTTCAAGTTAACTTATGTTGCTTTTCCAAAACAGGATTTGCATTCTTTGAAATCCCAGTCATTTGACTTATCTCTGTGAATGCAGTTAAATACTTTTGCTAAGTATTTTTACTCCAAAGATTAATTCGCAGTCAATTTTGAAGTCTTTTATATTGCAATCATTTTAAGCAGTTAAAAGATTTGAAGTTAAAAGAATGCAATACTAAAGACTTATTGAATTCTTTTATAAGTCTTTTGCATTGAATGAATTCTTGAAGTCTTTTGATTGCAATCAAAGTACTACAGTCTTTTAACTCCTTTGAAGTCTTTTCCTCTTGGAGTATTTTTATTTCTTGGAGTTTTTTTCTGGTTTAAAGTTTAAAAATGCATACAAAAAAGACTTCAAAGGAGTTAAAAGACTGCAGTACTTTGATTGCAATCAAAAGACTTAAAGAATGCATTCCATGCAAACGACTTATAAAAGACTTCAAAGAATTCATTAAGTCTTTAGTATTGCATTCTTTTAACTTCAAGTCTTTTAATTGCTTAAAATGATTGCAATATAAAAGACTTCAAAATTGACTTTAAATTACATTGTGAAGTTAAAATACTAGGGTGAAGTTAAAATATTTAAAAATAAGTCTTTTTATTCGATTGAATAAAATTATTAAAAAAAAAAATTATTGCATTCTTTCCCAACTCTTAAAACTGTAGTGTACAATAGATCAAAGTCGACTTATGTGCCCTTTTTCCAAAACATATTTTTGATAAATACGAATCGCAAAAAAAAACTAACGTTCTTACTTCATAAATAGTAAAAGTAAACGATGACAACAACTAATATAAATAATGTTTAATTTAAGAAATTCACAGTTATAAATTAGTTTGTTTAAATAGTAAATTTAAGTGGTCTTATGCCACATGCACATGGTATAGCTTAAATTTGGAGCTGTATAAAACACTTAATGTATTTCTTTCCTCCTTTTTTTTTGCATTTCGAAAATGCATTTTGGTGGTCTTAGGTCCGCGGTATCGCTGCCAGGTTTATGCAATCCTGTTTGAATTGATACAAATAGCATATCCACCAAATATGAAGCGATATAAAACACTTTAAGAAAATCGTTGAACAAATTTCGTACTAAAATAATTTGTTTTATGACATTTTAATGATTTTGACAAATTTATACAGTGAGTGTCGTATAAAAATTAAATAAATTGGGTGGCACAACGGCTCGTGAAGAACCAGGGCCTAGTGTAGTGACTTTTCTGAGACTGTGACCATTTCTATGTGTGACCATTTATTCGCGTTTGGACAGGAATGGAGGGGACCCACAATTTTATGCCGAATCCGAACGGCTAGACGAGAAGCACATATTCATAACAAGTGATATTCTTGGAGGATTTGTCGATTCTTCGTTAGAGGCAGTAGCCCTGAAAAAAACTTTTAAGTTTTTAAGTGGACGAGGCTGGGAAGTGAACCCAGACCTCCAGCGTGACAGTCTAACGCACTAACCGTTACGGTACGGGCTACTACAAAAACTACTGAACTGAACTACTGAAATTGCATGTAGATTTTAAAATGTTTGTTTTTTGTGCACAAGAGACATTCCTGATGGGGTACGGAAACATGCTTAACAAGTTTTTACTAGGGAGGGCGTCATGAGTATTTGAAAAGTTAAACGCGTCTAAATTTTTGGTAATGAAATCTAGCAAGGACTTGCCAAGTATATGACGAGTTGTCTTTGTCTAGACTTGTCCTACTGAAACCTTACTAGGGTCTTGCCCAAACTAGACAGAAGCTTAGCATTTTTTCCAACCAGGAGCTTCATTGCTTGACAAGCTTTTTGCCAAATAAAAATGAAATATCGAAATGCCATTTTATTATGGACATATTCCCGAGTATCTCATCATTGGCTTGATTTTGTCCTTATTTTGCAACTTTTTACTTGTGCGTTAATCAAAAAATATTTCATTTTAAATTTGTATAAATAATTTTGTCTACGAAATAAAATCACTGAACCCACTGAAGCTACCTTTTTACCCTCCTTGGTGCAACATAAACCTTTATTATGCAGTTTGGTGCAAAATTATTTATAGCCAACGTCCGCAACTAGTGTCAAGAGTGGCAAGCCTATTAAATCATCCAGCCAGCCTTATATACCTAAACCTACATAGGTATTTTGCCTCATTGTTTCTAATGTATTCTCATCACAAAATAAAATTAATTTCTCAAACTTATTTCAATCCATCACTATTGTGTGCAAATTGTTTTGTATAAATGTAGGTAGGTGAAATGAGCTTGATTTATATAGATGGTTGTATAGAAGGACTAAAAAACAAAACCGACCCGACCATCAGACCAGACGAACCTTCTATACACGTATGTATGTATAGAACCAAATATAACCCTAACCATAGAGCTTCATGTGTCATTTCAAATATATTTCATTTCTCAAACTCTTCTCGGCAATGGGCATGGGGGTAGGTAGGTACCTAAAATGTGTAAGACCTTCTTGTAACCATTTGTCATTTCCCTACGCTCACCTTCATTAATCTTAACGTTTGTCAAGATGCAAAAAGCTAAATCTCTCTTCCCCGGTAGAACTCCACACAACAACCTGCAAGATAAAATGGAGAATTTCTTTCAACTTGTTTTTTTTTTTTCACTCTTCACAGGCAAAGGAAGCAAAAAAGCTTCATCTTTTAAAATCATGCCCCATTCTCCACTTTAAAATCCTACGTCACCACCACCAACCCTCCCATATATACTCATCATACATGTTCAAATTCTAATATTTTTCACTCCCTGGCGCTGTATAAGCTTTTTGCAAAAGAAGAAGATCTAAAAAACAAAAATAATTTATTAAATGCATAAAACATTCGAAAGCAAATAAACTAGAATAAATCAAAATCGTTAAGCTTAGAGAGAAATAGTATGAGAGATGGGAGGAGAGAGAGAGCAAGGGGCAGAAATGACAAAGAGAAAGGGTAAAAATAGATACTTAGATACATTTCTATCTTCTTCTATTTTTTAAGGCCACCCAAAACAAAAAATAAACAAAACCAAATAACTCCTCCTCATTCCCTTCGGAAATGAAGAAAAAATAATGAGCAAACTCATGAAGTAAACCCCTTGAGAAATTACCTACACACGTAGGTACCTTAACTCTCTACCTTCGGGTATGGATGGATACGCACAGGTGTACCGTACCCCGTCATCGTATAACCGTTATTGTTACTGTTAAGAATATAGTATAGGTAGCCAGGTATAATCTGCTAGACTACCCTTAGAGAGTTTCAGCTGTGTTCTCTGCGGTGTATATCGAAAAACTTTTGCATTTATGGAACTTTTTAGACTTCTTTTTGCTAACCATATACCGTGCCGACTTTATGAAAATATGGTTGACAACTTATCAATATCACTTTCAGTATTCTTGGAAAACATGATTAAATTAGCCGGCTGGAAAATGCCAAGTTTCTGTCTAGTTTGGGCAAACCATTGTAAGTTTTCAGTAGGGAAAATCTTGACGACTTATCTCATACCTTGCAAGCCTTTGCTGGATTTCAGTAACATTAATTTAGACGAAGGAAAATGTTCAAACACTCGTGAGGCCCTGTCTAGTAAAAACTTGTTGGTAAGTTTTGGTATTCCATCAAGAAATTTAAGTATAATACGCCACTTTTCTCTCATTTTCCTTTCTCTTCTTTTTCATATCACACTATTTACTCTGGCGTGAGACATCTATATAATATTATAGAATTGTTCAGTGAGGAAAAACCACTCCTATGTTGTTTTACCTAAAAAGCAAGTACACAAAATCCTCTTCTATTCTGTAGGTATGTATTTATTATGAAACATTAGAGTATGAAACTTATTCACTTTCGACATTGCATTTTTGTATAGCGAGTAAGCCTAGTAGGTAACGCATTAGACTGACAAGCAGAAGAGCGCGGCATCAAGTGCTTCATAAGCCAACTTTTTTTTTCCTGTCAAAAAAGGGTTCATAATCGCCAAGGCCCTTGTTCTAGCCTTCGATAGCCCTTGCTAGTCCCTTTCCAGAATCTTTCTTAAACTCTCTAGTACCTTGCCGAAAACTAGGTTCTTTTTTGATTTGATTTTCTCAAAAGAGTCGAAAATTGGAGGAAAGTGACTATTCGATGCATATTGGCAACCCTGCTGGAGAAGATTCTATCTAATGGGTGACTAGGTTCATTTATCAAGTCAAATGAGAAATGAACAACATCATTTTAAGTCTTTTGTATATGTAGATATATCGGCGGTGAAGATATTTATTTTTGTGCGAAAAGTCGAGCAGAAAGAAAGATATACATATTCACCATAAAAACCTAAGGTGCTAAATTTTCAACAAAAAAAAAAATAAAAAATAAAATAGATTCGTTCGTAACCATAAGGTAGACACATCAGACAATTTGTTAGTGTTTTCTTTTTGTATTATTCAAGTGTGGGCGTTAAGCTTTAGGGTTTGAGGGGGGCTTATGATGTTAATCTTTTTAGTTGTTGTAGTCCTCCCTCCTGATGTCCATCCATTATGTTATTTTATGGTCAGAAATGAATAATTTTTCTGCAAGCGCAAACCCAACAATTCACAGCAGAGACAGAGTGAGAATGTTTGTTGTTGTTGGTGGTATAAGTAAGGTATTTTATATAATTTGTGATGTGAGTGGCAGATGTTGGTGAAAATGAAATGTGAGAGTTTATTAAAAATTCACTTTGGGTAAATTTATGATAGAGACAGAGAGAGAGAGAGAACAGAGAAAGAGTCTTTGATGATGATGGCTTGATGTGCGAAGCCTGTGGCTAGTTAGCTTAATTGGTGTGGCAATTTGTAGAATGTTCATCAGTTTCAGTATTTTGCAAAAAAAATGTATACCTACATTATGTATGTATGTATAAATAAAAAATGAGAAACATTTTGTATATTTTATGTATTTTTTCGTAGGCTGCAAATTTATTTATTTTGTTTGTGTTCTCATTTTTAACCTTGTGGTTAGTTTTAATCACCTGTGCGTTGAGTTTTTTGGAATATTAAAATGGACGACAAGTTAAATACAAGCAATTATTTTTATCAATTACACTCCGCCCCATTTAAATAGAAACACACTTTTTGTTTACTATCAGAGCGTGTAGCGCTTTGGTAAATTTATAAATTCACCTTTTGGTTTTAGTTCCTAAAAGATCTATTGCGAATAAAACTACATGGACAGAATAATTCAGGAAAATACCATTAGGTTATTTTTGTATGACTTTTCGAATTACTTCATTAAAAACACTGTTTTTTTTTTTTGCGCCACTTGAATAGAAACAGTGTGCGTTTTGTCTATCTATATAGACGGTAAGAAGAAAAAATATTGTTCTAATAATGAAAGTGTAGATAAAAATTAATAATTGTTTTATCAAAGAAAAGATGGGCCGCGGAAAATCATTAAACCCTGCAGAAAACGCCAAAATAGAAGAACACGCGGAAATGAAGCTTCCCCTAAACGCAATTGCCAAACAAATATTTAAAAGTGTAAAAACTGTTTGGTCGAACCTTAGAAATAAAGAAAACTATTGAAAAATGTATAAGGTAGGCAATCAAGAGCCACAACAGAAGCAGACCGATAAAAGATAATTAGACTCGCTTCAAATTCAAGCGACTCTACTGCTAAAATCAAGGCAAAGAGTGGTATTACAGCGAGACTTAACACTATTAGACGTGCTATTCGTGGCTCAAAACATTTAAAGCACCTAAACCTGAAGAAAAAACACCGTTAAATTCAATACGATGACACAATATAATAGATTTTTGCAGGAAGAATATGTCGTGAAAGGAAGAGTGGACAAAAGTGGTATTTTCTGACGAATTAAGATGGCCCGGACGGATTTAATTACTATTTTCATGTTATAAGGAAGAAACCCAGGTTTCTGGATCACCACCATAGCCGAGAAGGCGGTGTTATGGCGTGGGGCTCCATTTTCTGGTTTTGAACAATTGATCCGGACTTTCACACATTGAAGATGACAGCAAACTCCTACAAGGAAGTATTTCAAGAAGATTTACCTAAGTTTACCGATGTCTTTGGACCAATACCATGGACATTTCAACAAGGCAATGCAATACAACGCAAGGATCATTAACAGTTGGATATCCGAGAAAAATGTTACCTTACTTGAATGGCCACCATATTCTCGACATAAATATTATCGAAGACGTAAGGGAATGGATGGTTCGTAGAGTGTACGATTCTGACCGACAATATGAGGACAAAGAATCACTTACTCCTGCAATCAAAGAAGCATGAAGTGCAATTTATTTAAATTGTATAAAATAACTGCATGATTCAGTCTCCAACTGGGATTATCAAGTTATTTCAAATAAAAGTGGTAGTAAACATATTAAAATATGATTGCAAATAAAAAACTACCCACTTTTTCTGCAGTTTTTCAATTTGTTTCCTTATTTCAGAGAATTTTTCTATTCAAGTGGCGCAAAAAAAAAAAACAGTGTTTTAATGAAGTAATTAGAAAAGTCATACAAAATATCCTAATGGTATTTTCTTGAATTGTTCTGTCCCTGCAGTTTCATTCGCAATTGATCCCTCTTTTAGGAACAAGAATCAAAAGGAAGATAGTACACAAAAAGTTTGTTTCTATTCAAGTAGAGTGGAGTGTATAATAAAGCCGTTTTTTTTAATACATAAATCTTATCCAGGTTATTTTTGGTGAATTAAATTTTTGTCACCATTTTTGTTATTTTAATTTATGCATATTTATTTTATCAGGACAGCCGTAAAAAAAAATTGAAAAATGGTTGCATACCTACAAAAGACCGTTGCGGATTTTGTTCGCTTTTATAACAGAAATTTTTTTATTTTTCGCGATAAAACTTAGGTGTGACTGATGTTTATTACTTTTCTTGGGGCAGCATAAGTCACTGTATCACGTCCATGAAGGACACTTCCAATATACAGATATCAGTAAAGACATATTTAATGGTTACACAGGTGCTTGCAAAAAAAACACACTTTTCTTCTGATAGACTGCGTTCACATCCACCTGACTTCAATGGTAATATTTAGGGCTAGGAAATATGCCGCTTAAAATGGAAAATATGCAATTAAACCACCTATTTTATTTTATCCTATTTTTTCGAGGAAAGAAAACAATAAAAAAAGAATTTTCTTTCCTTGTCTAGAAACTAACACCTTCATCCAGGTTCTTCGTCACAAATTTCGATTCAACTCCGATCACCGAACACCGACCAAATTCGAATCGTTTTAAGTGCTTATATCCTTAAGTAAAGAGTGGGCCATCTAGTGGTTTCTTTTTAAATCATAGGTTACTTTGACACTTGCAGCTGTTTCCCGCTCAAAATCTTAACATAAAGCCAGTAACAAAACTCCGCGGAACGAAATGAGTCGCTTTACGCTTGAACAACGTTTAGGATAGTGAAAACTTATTTCCAAAGTGAGTGCTATCGCTGTGTAGCGCAATCAGTTAGTTTTTTTCAAAAGAGGTTTTGGTTGAAATGAAGCACCCATCAAGGGCCTGTAACAAAATTGGCGCATCTAAGGATCAAAAAACCCGAAATTGATTGAAGAGAAGCCAATGGATCCACTGAGTGACAGTTTGGCGCGGATTGTGGAGTGATGGTGACATCATTGGACCATTTTTCTTCAAAAATGAGCCATTTTAACCGACATTTTTTTTTTACTGAATTGAAAACATGGATTTGGACGAACTCTGGTTCATGCAGGATGGTGCGCCATGCCACACAGCCCATGCTACAATCGATCTTTTGCATACCAAATTCCCAAATCGTGTTATCAGCTGTCTTGGCGATGCCGATTGGCCAACTCGGAGTTGCGATTTGTTCCCTTTGGGCTTTTTTTTTGTGGGAACCGTGAAGGGCCGATGTTATACAAACAATCCAGAAACGATCAAAGCACTTAAGGCTAATATCCAAGCAATCCGTGAGCTACAGCGTGACTGAATGCGTTACTGCGAAGCCAGCCGAGGCAGCCAATTGAACCACGTTGTGTTCCATAGTAAATAAATAAATTGGGTGGCGCAACGTTCCATTCCTCTGTTCCAACGTTCCATTCCTCTGTTCGCCTGTCGACAGGAATGGAAGGGACCTACAGTTTTATGCCGAATCCGAACGGCTAAACCAAAAGCACTTATTCATGGCAAGTGATACTCTTGGAGGATTTGTAAATTCCTCCCAAGAGGCAGTAGCCAGTAGTTTTTAAATGGACGACTGGGAAGTGAACCCAGACCTCGCAGCGTGACAGTCCAGCGCACTAACCATTACGCTACGGGCTCGTCAATTTATTAAGCTCTCTGTAAATTTCGTGCCAAAAGACTGAGACCAGCCTTAAACAATATGGTCCTATAACTTCAAGTATTCTGACTCCAACAAGACATTCTGCATCATCATCCGGTGTCTGGTTCTGGATTTATAGGACAATTTATGACAATTTCGTTGTTATAACCTGGTAAGGAGGCAATCCTCATATCGTCGATCTGCCAATATTGCCTCCGTGGCAACACTTCTAAAAAGTAAAGTTAGGACATTGACTGTTTGTGTACCAAGGCCAAACTAGTCAGGATGAAGTGAAGGGTTTACCCTAAAATCTGTCACTAACGCCCTAATTCATAAGATTATTAAGTTCATTCGATTTTAATTTATTTCATTTCATTTCTTTTTTATTTAATTTTTCATTTCATGTCTTTTTTCGATATTTTGACGAAACCACAAAAACTCTTTAAACCCCCAAATCTATTAAAACTGGTTTTTTCAATTTCAAACAAAACAAAAAAATCCATTTACCATTTTACCACAAAACACCCAAACAGCGTTTTCATAAAACAAACAATTCATTAAACTGTACTCATCCTCACTCATCAAACATTGGACTGACATGCCGTTTGTGCAGCAGCAAAAAATACTTTTGTAGCTCTCATTTATAGCTGGACTTCATTTGCGATATTCAGTTTCATCAGAATCAATGACCATCACAAGAAACAACAACAAAAAAAAAAACACTCACAGTTTTTTTAATTTAAAATGGTCAACCACGCTATTTCTATGCTTAACTGAACTGATTTCAACCGCAAAACTCATCACTGCGGGACCATCAGTCGCTGGACTGCTCTGCCACATCGTTTGATGCTGCCAGATTAAACAAACATTTTTTTCCATTAAAACAACCCCATGTACAAATCATTTTTACATTTTCCAAGAAGAACCCGATGAGCTTGATGTAAAAGCAAATTAAGATTAAAAATTACAAAAACACATTTCTTAACAAAAATCTCCCGAGTTTAATTTAATAAAAAATATATGTACACTAGACTGGACCTTAGGCACCTAAAAAAAAACACTCTTCTCCGCCCGTCAATAGTTTCTAAATAGTAAAAAAAAAAATCCTCCAATTTTTTTTAGAGTTTTCCCCCTCCCCCTTAGTCTACCTGTTTTCCATTAAAGATTGTTATATATCAAAATTCATTCGGCCTTAATACGATTAAAAATTTCAAATTATTATTTTTTTTAATGTTACTGGATAGTTTAAACTCCTAAAAATTAACATGGAAAATAATTATATGTGAGGTTTTCTGTTTTAACAGACATTTAATTTAAATAGTTAATTTCTATTTTTGTTCTTTCTTCAAATTCAAATTAAATGTCTATTAAAATAGAATTCCTCACATATAATTATTTTCCATGTTAATTTTAAGGAGTTTGAACTATCCACTAACATTAAAAAAAATAATAATTTGAAATTTTTAATCGTATTAAGGCTGAATGAATTTTGATATACATATATCAATCTTTATTTGAAAACAGGGCGACAAAGGGGGAGGAGGAAAAATATGAACAAATTAGGGGATTTTTTTTTTTTACTATTTAGAAACTATTGACGGGTGGAGAAGAGTGTTCTTTTTTGAAGGTGCCTAAGGTCCAGTCTAATGTAATAGGTACCGAGTATAGAAGTTTCCACCAATTGAAAAAAAAAATAAATTGGGTGGCACAACGGCTCTTGAAGAACCAGCAAACATTCCTGTGTGCGCCTGTCGACAGGAATGGAAGGGTCCTACAATTTTATGCCGAATCCGAACGGCTAGACGAGAAGCACTTATTCGTGACAAGTGATACTTTGTCAATTCAAGTGTAAGAGGCAGTAGCGCTGAAAAAAAACTTTTTAGGTGGACGAGGCTGGGAAGCGAACCCAGACCTCCAGCGTGACAGTCGAACACACTAACCATTACGCTACGGGCAGTGGCGGATCCAGGGGGGTGGCTATAGGAGCTAAAGCCCCCCCCCACAGCCGATTGCTAAAATAATTTGAAATATAGAAAGCAATACATTACAACGTGTTAAGTTTTATATTCGTCTTAAATATTGTTAAGATGAGAATTTTGATGGACAAAATAACGTGGTTGGGGCTGAACAATTTACATGTTCTGCAACTTCTTTTATAAGCCCTAAGGTTGGGGCTAAATCCTATGAAGTGAATTAAAAAAAAAAACAATTGGGGGCTATGAATAATGGACATGTTTCATGCAACGACAATTTCCCCTTAAAACAAAACCCAGAAAACTAAAAAAAAAAACAACTTGGGACTAATAAGGTCTGAGAATATTGGACAAAAAACGTAGTCAGGGTTAAACAACTAACTCCCTAAAAACTAACCCTATTCCAGAGAGCTCTTGGGGCATAGTAGACCTATGCCCCAAAAGCAAAAGGATTTTCAAAGTCCGAAGTTGGAACTAAAGCTTGAAGATATAATTTTAAAAAACGTGGTCGGGGCTTAACATTTACATGTCAAAAGTAACAACTGTTTACCTACACTAAGAACTTAGCTAATTTAACGAAAGAAACGCAATTGAGGCTAATTGAGAACACCGGGGTGTAAAGCTTAGTGTAAATGTTTAATACAACAGGAATTGTTTCTTACGGCCTTGGCTGGGATTAGATCATTTTGGGGCTTAGTTTTTAAGATTTCAAAGGTCCAATGCAATACATACAAAACATTTTTGAGCTAAGCAATTCAATACTAGTTCTCTAGTCGAATTCCAAAAGCGTGAGAAACTCTGTGGACTCAGAAAAATCTTGCAGGTGGATATGAATATTTACAATCTCTATAGACTCTTGAGTGGCTTAAAAATTTATCGACACATTTTTTGAGCAGGATTAGAAAGTGTATGTAGGTGCAGTGTAAACGAAAATTCATTGACACTTGCAGAATTGAGCTTTTCTTATGCTCGACTAAAAGTCTTGAAATTTTGATATTTTATTTTTCGATCCACAAAATCGTGCTTTCCAGTGACAATTTGAAGAAAACAGGTAGGTTCTTTGCTTTGACTAATTAAAGAAAATGAGATCTCAGAGGACTGATACTTTCAAAACACATTTGAGCTTTTGCCAGAAAGACCACTTAAATATCATTTTTCTGAACTAGCATTACAAACAGTTTTTAAATTTTGTTAAAAAGGTGCAGTTCAAAGCATACCTTCAGCTAATTTAAACAAACACTTACATAATGTACAAAGGTGGGCACTTGATACCTAATCAATTATTAAGCAATATACCTATAAATACACGAATTTGTTCGTGTGGTAACGTGGCTAGAACTTAAAGTTATAAAATAAGTTATAGTACCATGTTTTGCTGAGCCTTAATATTAGCTTTTAAAAAAAATTCCCATGCTTAACACATCAATCCCAAATTCTTCTTATTGTGCTTCGTTTTGAAAAAATTATAAAGCGCGATAGGAGCGGATATAAAGGCACAAAAAACACGGCTATTATTTAAGGAAAAGTGAAGTCAAAATTCGTTTTCTGTTACATAACTTCAAATTTACAAACTGGATTTCCAAACTCCAAGCCCCCCCCCCCCCCTCCACAGCCAAATCTTAGATCCGCTACTGGCTACGGGCTACTACTAGTTTCCAATTGAAGTCCCATCAAATTAATCCTCTTACTACAATTTTTTCTTAGACTATTTATGAGGAATTTGTAGTTATTCATTTTGATGTCCCCATGTTGGGCGCCAGTTTTTTGTTTCCATTACAACTTTTGCTGCTAATGCTATTTGGTGACAGGCAAAGCAAATAAAAATCACAACAAAAGTGACAAAAAAAGTCCTAATAGTCCTGGGAGAATAATACAATAGGGCAACAAATCATTTTATCGCCACCATTTGTCCAGCGGGGGAAACAGATCAAATCACAGTTTTTCACATCTTTAGATTCACGTCGTGCGCCACATGAACACATTGAACGACATACAACATTTTATCGACAAATCGACAAACCAGTGAGAAAAAAAAGGATATTCCCAGGCAAATACACAAATAACAATAATAACAAATAATATTCGCCTGCGAAAAGTATCTTACACATGGTGGGCGAAATAATTTATTACTATGATGGTGTCATAAGTTTTGCAATGCTCATCAATCAACATTAAAAAAAAATAATAATAAAAGAAAGTATAAATCCTTTCAATGTTGTTATTGTTGTTTTGTTTGTGGGGAACTCTGGCAGATAGAAATATTTATTTATATATAAATGAAAAACTGTTTTGCATTTTTTTTAAAAGTTGAGTGGCTTATGTCATACGTGTGTTGTTTTGTATCTGAAAGTGTCATCCTTCATTTGTTTCTGTTATAATTTTTTTTCTTCTCCTGTATTTTATAAACCTAGTCCTTTACACGAATCCTTCTCTGTTCATCTATCTAGAATTATAGCTTTATTTTTGTCATTTTGGTTTGTTTTTGTTATTTGGAGTGAATGGATTTTGTTTTCTTTTATTTTTTTTGTAAGGATTCAGATTCTGAGCAATAGAAATGTATGGTTTCACGATGGAGTTTAAAGTATAGAACACACACAGAGTTGCAACAAAATGCCAATTAAATTGAAGTGCTTTCGAATTCAAATGAAGGATTCAGAGAATTTCAGGATATGTGAGTGAATTTAAAAACGTAAATATCCTATCGCGTGTGTCTTTTTACAGGGTGAGGTAGGTTAATTTCATTTAAAATGTATTTTAAGTCTTCGTTTGTGTTTGTTGGATTCAATATGATTTGTATATCAGGTACAAATTATCTGATCAGACCCATGAATATAGGACCATGTTGACCTTATTCGGCACTGGTACAGTTTCTAGATAAAACAAAAAACTCCAAATTCGCTGCTGACCACTCAGATAGTAAACACAGCTGTTTCCCATAATATATGATTTTGATCAAACTGCTTCCATTCATACAGAAACAACAATGCAGTCTTTTTTTGTGGCCTTGCACCTCAGGAGAAAGATTGGAAGACTCTTCTGGATAGAGCATTATAGTTTTTATTCACTCGATGTGGGCGAACGAATATAGTCAACACCAAATGTCTATCCGAGGATTTTTTTGTCGAAAGAACCCAGAAACAGCCTTTCTTATTTTCGTCCAGTACTATCGATATGAAGATATAGCAGATCAAGGAATTCGTCGTGTGCGTAAGGAGTTTTTAAGC
Source organism: Melangyna quadrimaculata (assembly GCA_949320155.1). NCBI lineage: Eukaryota > Metazoa > Arthropoda > Insecta > Diptera > Syrphidae > Melangyna > Melangyna quadrimaculata. The sequence continues at coordinate 144,134,382 of OX439483.1, read as the reverse complement.
TATTTGTTTTGGCAAACCAGCAGTTACCTAGTGTAAAACTTGACTAGATCTCCATTATGAAATTTGTGTAGGTTTATTCGAATGAAGATGCTGCTTTTAAAAGTCACTTTTTGTAATTTTCTTGTTCGCTGAGACTTGAGAACAAGCCTACTTGGTTTTTCATTGCAATTGTGTGTAGAAGTTTTGCATGTTATGTATGGCACTATGAATGTCGTCGTTGACATTTGGTCAACGTCAGACATCAGGAAGAGTTTTCTCTAGGTCCCGAATTTGTCGATAAAAGATGATGATTTTCAAGCCTCCACTTGAAATTCGTTCTTCGGTCTTTTCTAAAAGTGTACTCTTCAATGTGCAGATACAGTTTACGCTCAGTCTTTTAATTTAAGCCACTTAAATAATTCGTTCGATAGAATCTAAATATGTCGTTTTGTTTAGAAATCATATGCGTCGTAAGGTCTCAAAATCTATACATTGGATTCCCATATCAACATGATATTTCAGTTCTCAAACTTCACTTCTGTTCACCTTGCCCTTGATAATGGTTTAATGGCAGCTTCCTATTTCCTCTATATTTGGAAGACCTCAATGGTTGTTCATCAAAATCGGAAAATGACATTGATTTTCTTTATATTTAGCTAAGGCTTTATTCATCTAAGCTTGGTGGTGGAAGTGGATATTCATTGACCGGAGTTGGGTTATCTACTTTCTTTACTACTTGCTCTTCATGATTATGTGCATTCAGCAGCAGCTTGGAGTTCAACGGTAAATGGACGAAACTTTGACCACAGAAACAGTGTGCCACTCCAATTCGGTCCATTAGTTCCTTATTTTTTTAATGTTTTAAAACTATTTCACCTAAGGCACTTAACCGGAGTGTAAAACTGGGGTTTTCAAATATGACACCCCTCAATATTATTGTGCCCAAGGTTTCATCCATGTTCCGATGAAGTCAAAGAACCTGCTGCCAGCTCTCGGATTATTACTCAAATCTACTTTTCCCTGTGCTTCGGTGATAGATTAGGTTATATTCGCTGTTTTGAAGCATGTGTCGCTGGTTTAAGACTTACGGCCATTTTCTTTGACCTTGTCTTAAAGAGACTTCTAGATTCTTGTTTGCAATCACAAGACCCTTCAACCGCCTATAGTTAACTGGAAGACTGCGCACGCCGCGTTGCCTTCTTTGTACGCAAGATCATCTTTTTCTCGTATATCCTAGCTCGAAACTGTTCTATTGTTGTTAACTACCAGACAGCCATTTCGGATTGCATGTGCATCTTTTTACGTCTCCTTGCCTTACTACCTTCACAATACTACGGGTTCTTTTCCGACCACGGTAGCCTGTTGTGGTTTCGGCTGTATTGATAATGTATCGGTACTGGGATAACTGGAAATTCTTGGCCAACTGCTCTTTGTTACCATTAGCAAATTTCAAGGCTGCTAACGTTAAATATATCCTTTTCGCCATTTTACTATTTTGTTCGTGCTTCCAGTTCTGAAAATTGCCGCGTTAAAGAAATGACCAGAGTCGACGCGTCCTTTTAAATTAACACACATCTGAAATTAAGGATACATGCCTTGCGTTGCGATTAGCACATGATCGAATTGGATGAAAGTTTGACCATCCGGAGAGTGGTTAGCCTAGTTTGCTGTCCTTAAAATAGGAAGAAGAACCCGGTACCAGTCCGTTCATTTCCCTCAATGCCGCAGTGACCTGGAACCCAGATAAGAGTGACTTTGGGATTAACAATCAGGCTGGCGAGCTCGTTTCGGGATTGTTGGACCTGTACGGACTACGGAGGAAGGTGTAGCCGAATGGATGGACTTAACAGCTGTCTGACTGTCTGTTAAGATAGCTGTATTACGGTTTTGGTTGGTGTGTTGTTTGAATATTTTGCATGCTTCTTTGATAACCAGTAGTTCAGCTTGAAAAACACTAGAAAAGTCAGGTATCTATAACCGAAAGGACCTGCAAATGTTAGTAGTCCCTGAGAAAATCCCCAACATCACATTCCATCTTTGAGCTATCAGTACAGATTGTTGTGTCTAGTCTAGGAAAGATAGGAAATTTAATATGGGCGACCGGGGACAAATTAATTCATGAAATTTGATTGCTGGTATCGACGTAGAATTGTATCCTCAACAACATTTCCAAAGTCCTCAAAAATCCCTGAATTGACTTTTTGTGTAGATTTTAAGAGGTGGAGAGGGGAGGGAGGCAGGAGTTTGTCAAGCTGAAAAATTGTTTGTAATACACTCTTATTATATGACACATGGTTTTAGAGTGCTTTTCAACGCTGATTCTAAAGAGACTAAAACTGAAAAGATACATGTATTCTGTGGAAAGTTAATGTCAGTTTAATGGAATGATCACTTTTTTTAAAGTACAACAAGTAATATATTACCCAAAACCATTTTAAAATAATGGTATTTTAATGAAATTTGGTATTAATGATTCATTTGGCATGCTTACCAAGAATCAAAAGAGTCCCCAAAAATATCTGTGGTTAAAGGGTATTTTTTTTTTTTTTGACGGAGAGATGCAAGTGAGTGGTTATTACCATAACATCCATGAACAAATTCTGACACTTATGAAATTTGCTAAAAATATTAAATTTATATTGGCACCCAAGGATCAAAAGAGTCCGTACAAATATCTAAGGTCCAAGTATGTTTTTTGGGGGTGTAATGTTTGACCTGCTTAACCGAAAAAAACAGTAATTTCTGTTTCAAAATTAATCTAACTTCGTTTAGGGTACTTGTATCATATTGTTTTTTCTTTTATTAGATTCGGCGCTACAAAATACCTTTAAATCATATATCATATGTCATATGTACTCAAAAAAAACACCCTTTCACCACAGATATTTTTGGGGACTCTTTTGAATCTTAGTAAACATTCCAAATGAAACATTTATACCAAATTTCATTAAAATCCCATTTTATTAAAATGGTTTTTGGTAATATTACTTGTTGTACTTTAAAAAAAAATGATCATTCCATAAAAATGACATTAACTTTCCACAGGATACATGTATCTTTTCAGTTTTGGTCTCTTTAGAATTAGCGTTGAAAAGCACCCTAAAACCATGTGTCATATGATTAGATTGTATTATAACCCTCCCCTCTCCACCTCTTAAAATGCGCCTTTACAAAAAGCCAATGCGGGGATATTGGGGGACTTTGGATAAGTTGTTGAGGATAAAATTCTACGTCGATACCAGGAATAAAATTTCATGAATTAATTTGTCCCTGGTCCAATCCTATCTTTCTTAGACTATCTCGTCACTAAGTCATCTTCCCAATCCTTTCTGGATGGGAATTTTACTTTAAAATCCTAACTGAGGATTACCTTAGGGGTGCAGCAGTAAACAGTGAGACTGTAAAACTATTCAGTGGAATCTGGTCGCACTAAGGCTGTCTACGTCAACAAGGTTATCTTCGACTAAAGACCGCACCTTTTACCAAACGTTTTGCTGCAGGCGTAGAAAGCCTTCCTTACCCGTTCTTCAATGTTTATTTTCAAAATGGTACCCGGATGCCCGATTATGGTCTTCCCGGGCGAAGCCAAAAGCTCTTATAGGGAGTATCACGTTTCCATGCACCTTCGAAAATATTGCTCAAAGAACAATGTGGATCACCTAAGAAATAAGAGCGACACTGTCGAGCTTTATTCCACGCTTCACACCACTTGGAATAGGGCGCGCGCCGTGATAAAATGCTATGCTTGTAGGTGCGCCGTGAACTGGAAATGTTAGGGAATCCTTGCCTTGGGACATCCAGGGCACTTACACCGATGACCAGTGACCAACATAGTAGTTTCAAGGGTTCTTTTTCAAGGGTTATTTTTCGGCACTCTGGCTCGTAGTGAAAATTCTAAGTAGTGACTTCAGCTCTTAATATTGTCACAAGTTTTTTGCCAAGTAAATCAGAAGAGCAACCTATAAAAAAAGGTTTTTTTGAAATTGACAACACAACCTTCTTTTTTAGATTCTTCCATAAAAAGTCGATAACTTTACCTTACGCAGCCCCATTTTTATAGCTCTTATTCTTATTTCTAAACAATTCTAGTACCTTATTTATTATTATTAGCAGCATTATATATTGGTGATCTTTTGAGTATTTTTAAATATTAAAAATCGTAAGTCTTTTAAATCCTCCATGTTTGTATTGATGCCTCACCCTGTGGTTCCTAATATTTATTTTATTAAGGTACCTAGCTATATTCATTTTTATTTTTGTTGCCCTGAAGAGAACTGACGATTGACGACGACAACAACGCCAATGAAAACCGGGAAATATATAGGGATATAGGGAGCAACATTTAGAGCTATCAAATTTGCATCGTCTATTCGATTAATCAAAGGAATTGCGCGAAGGGTTATGACTTCAGGACAGCGACAGGGATTGGAGTGTGAGTGTGAAATTGCAAAATCCCTAACGACCCTCTCGTTTCAGATTTTTCAGTTTTTATATTTTTATTTTATTTTATTTTTTATTTCTATGTGGATAGGTACTATTTTATGTCATTTTTATTTTGGTTACTCTTATCCATTCACTTGTATGTGTGTCTGCAATGTATATCTATCTATTTTTGTGTAACCAAGGATCGTTTGAAAAGGATTAGTAACAATTTGGGAATGCTCCATTTATTTCTAGGAGGAGGATTTTTGTTTTTTCTGTTTTATTATCTTTTATATTTTATGTGCAATTTTTTTTTTTGTTTAACTCGGTTTTCACAGATGGAGATTTTTGTGAAATAGAATATTTTCAATAAATATTTAGAGTGAGATAGGGAGAGAGAGAGATTCTGATTGATACAGATGATATGCTATGGTAACGCGACAGTGTTTCGTTCTTGAAATTGAATATTTATTTTTTTCCGTTGTTTTGATATTTTTGAAAAGGGTGTTTTTTTCTATATATTCTAAGGTTTAATGAGAGGATGATAGAGAAAAGGGACTTTTTATTAGATTTATTTTATGATTTATATATTGTATGAAAACTCTGAGATGGATAGCTTTTTTATTTTTTATGGTATGAGGAATTTTAATTAAAACTTTTTACATCTCTATATGCGATGGTTTAATTGAATGCAGAAGGGTTATTAACGAAGTTGATGGATCGGTGAAAAAATATAGTTATTTGAAAAAAAAAATCATATTAACTGAAACAATTCGTAAACAATTTCAGCTCACATTCAAAAATAAAATATTTTTTGTTTTTTATTGGACTTTTACTGTCCTCGAAGTAAGTATCTATACCTACACAATGAGAGTGTTGGATAAATAAAATGCATAATTAAGTCGCACAAGCTTGCTCGCGTAGCTAACAACTTTACCCGCGCAGAAAAACAATCTAGTTTTCAACAAGGCACTAGAGAGTTTTACACAGATTCTTGCAAGGCACTAGTAAGATTTAGCAAAGGCTAAAACACAGGCCTTGGTGATTATAAACCCTTTTGTCTCGTCAGGCTCATGTGGGACTTGATCCCGGTATCTTCTGAATGTCATTCAAAAATTCAACGTCGAAAGTGAATAAGTTTCATTCCATGCTAAGTTTCACCTGCTAATTTCTCTGGCTGTTTGTGATTTGTTTAACAAAAAACAACTTGCTTTAAATTCAAGATGGCGGCCAAAGTTGAAGAAATAGGAGCTCGAATTTTTTTATTTGGGCTCCTTAAGGCCCCCTTAATTATTGAAAAAAAAAATACTTTACCTTTTTGTTTTTATACACAAAATATCCTTTATTGCGTATAACCTATAAATAACCGATCGGAATAACAATTTCCGGATTATATCGAAAGCTATCAATCCTAGACAAAAAATTGTTGTAGATTATTCAATTATAAACAACTTTTGTTAAGGGCTCTTTTAGCGAAAAGTTGAAAATAAACGAGTTATTTAACAAAAACCGACTTTCTTAAAATTCAAAATGGCGGCTAACGCGAAAGAGCTAGGCGGACGAATACCGTACTGAACACTCTTTACGAACCACCCCCCTTACGATTAAAAGAAAAAAAATCAACTATTTAATTTTTGTAACTAAAAATTACATTTCGACTTGCCTAGTGTAAAAAAAAAGTTTAAACTAAAAATGAGGAATAAGACATCCACAAGTCAAGACCTCAACAAGTGTGTACGCAGCTGTATTTATGACAAAAAAATGGGCACGACTGGATCACGCAAACTTGCTCTCGTAGCTAACAACGCGAATGTAACTTAAAATTGACAATGCGCATATATAGTGGTTCTATAGCATTATATCATTAAAAAAAGTTTTAAAAACAATTTAAAATATAAAATATTATTTTTTTTTGTAATAGCTAAAACGGATAGAGTTCAAAAAAAAAGTATGCTATCTGATTTGTTTGATATATATGAAAATAAGCGGTTTTTTTTTTAAATAATTTTTATATATATAGAAATTCTTGAAAATTTAAAAAATTTAAATATGGTATGCCAACTTTTAGTATTTAATAAAATACATTTTTTCACAAAATTTAAAAAAAATAATCATGAACCCATTTTCAAGATATTGAATTTTCAAAAAAAAATTCAATATTTTTTTAAAAATCCAAAAATTATTTTTTTCACAAATTTTATTTGCAAAGTGTAAAAATTGTAAAGGACCTCCTACGCAAAAAATTTGGTTCAAATCGGTGCAGCCGTTAACGATAAATTTGAAAACCAAAAAATCCTTTCTATGACAGGTACCGTTAAAAACCGTTATAAAAAAAAAACAAATTTTCTACCAAAATATTAAGTGTTGTCTATCATCGTAATGTTAGGGAAAATTATTATCTCGATTTTTTTTTGCACGAATCCTAAACTTGCCCTATACTACGTATATCGCTAGTAAAAGGGTTGACAAAAAAAAAGTTTTGCTAGAAAAGTGTGTGGTGCCAGCGTGGTAGGTAGCACCTTATATCGGAAGTAGCATATAGGGTAAAAGCGGGTGAGATGGTATACCTTTTTTATTTGTCCAATATCTTCGAAAATATACAACATTTTCTTTTTTTTTATTTTACGTAAATGTATTATATTAGTTAAGTTATTATGTACTTTATTTACAAAGTTTTGTAAAGCAGCCTTCAATTTTTAATTAAAATAATAAAAAACGATTAAGAAAAACCATCTCCCCGTATAAGGTGGGTGAGATGGTATACCGTGGTGGGTGAGATGGCGCATGTATTGTATTTATTTTGCCAAAATCGTTGCAATTATGCTTAAATGATGTGCATGAATCATGTGCCCATATGTGGCACATGATAAGCGGCAACCAATCATCTTTTTTCTTGGTGGAATTGTATTCCTCTGCGCATCCCACACAAATTATTTTTGCGAAGAGTTGTCGCTGGTACGTTGTAAACTTTAGCAGCAAATTTAATCGACATCAAGTTTTTGTTAACGTCATTTAATGCAGCCTTCAAAGAAACTTCTGACAAAGATCCCCGGTTAGAATTATGTTTCTTCTTATAAACTATTGGCATCAATTTATAACAGAGCAAAACAAAGTTTGCGGCCACTGTGCACCAAAGTGAACAAGTGTGCTATATAATGCCCCATCTCACCCTCAAAAAACTTCGCCATCTCCTCCTTTTTGTCATTCCCACAATTTTTAGGCTCATACAAAAACAGGTAGAATTTTTGCAATCTTTTCATAGACAGGTCACAGTCAATACATTGTTGTATGTTTTAATGTATCATAATCACAGGAATCAAAGAAACCATTGACTCACAAAGAAAACAGAGATTAAAAAAGGTAGAAAACAAATTTTCGGAACCTACGCTTTGTTGTTTTTTTTTTTTTTGTTTTTAAAACATGCCGCGCACTAAAGGGGTTCTTACTACCCTTAATTATGACTAGCACAGTGCGAGCCTTAGGAAAACAAGGAAGGATTTAAAAGGAGATACCGATGCACATTGGTTTTGAAGTTCTGAATATCAAAATGGGGGGGAAAAATAGGGTCAGGTAAAGCATTCCACATTCTTGTTGTGCGACTAAAGAAGGAATCCCTATACTTAACGGTACGTCCGAAATTGGGCTCAAGGGTAAACTGATGAGCATTCCTAAAAGCGCGAGTATTACGGTTGAATTGTTTAAGGGGAGGAATGCAACTGGCTATTTCACTTGAACACTGTTTATAAAAATAGCGATAGAACAGTGAGAGACAGGTGACATTGCGGCGATGTTCGAGGGGTGCTATTGTTGACGTTATTGTTCGATCACCTATCATTTTAAGGGCCCTTTTTTGTATTCGGTCCAACAAGCTTAGATGAGTTATAGGAGCACCTGCCCATATATGTGAATTATACTCAAGCTTTGGACGAATAAATGCTTTGTAGATCATAGCCAGATCAGAGGGGGTAAAGAATTTCTTGCATCTTCGGAGAAAACCTAAGCACTTAGCAGCGTTTTTGGCGACGTCAAATATGTGGTCATTCCACATTAGGTGGTCTGTGACACACATACCGAGAACTGAGAGCTGTTCGGTTTCCTCGATGCAAGTGCCGTCCATGGAAAGCGGCATTGGAGGTGGGTTTCGCTTTAATGACAGAAGGCAGCATTGAGTTTTTGAAGCATTAAATTCTACGCGGTTTTTGTTTCCCCATTGGACAATGCTGCTTAGATCAGAATTTAATGAGCTTATCATACGCTGCCGTTCAAGTTCCACATCCGAAGGACATGGGTGTGAATCTGTAAACGAATATGAGAAGCTGAGGGTACTGTCGTCAGCGAAACAGTTTAATGGATTAGAAGTTTCAGATAAAAGATCGTTTATGAATATAAGGAAGAGAGTCGGAGACAAAACGGAGCCCTGGGGCACACCAGCATTTATTTTATGGATTTCAGACTTGAAACCATCCAATACAACTTGAATTGAACGGTCCGAAAGGTAGTTTCTAATCCAGCGAAGTAGAGATTCGTCGATGCCAAATGCACGCATTTTCGATAAGAGAGCTTGGTGCCAAACTCTATCAAATGCTTTTGAAATATCAAGTGCAATAATCTTACTTTCTCCAAAACGATGTAAAGATTTGTGCCACTGTTCGGTGAGATAAACCATCAGATCACCAGTGGACCTATTGCTGCGAAAGCCGTACTGCCGGTCATTAAGAAGCTTTCGATCTTCGAGATATTTCTTGAGCTGAAAATTAATCAGCGTTTCCATGACCTTGGAAAGAAGGGACGTAAGTGCAATCGGTCGATAGTTAGAGGGTGAAGAAGATACGCCTTTTTTAGGAACAGGCTGGACAAATGCTGTTTTCCATCCACTCGGAAAGAGACCAGTAGAGTGGGACAGATGGAAAAGCTTACGCAGTGGTTTTGCCAGCGTTGAAGAACACCTCTTCAGAACAATGGGAGGGATACTATCCGGGCCAGCGGATTTGTGTATATCAAGATCTTTCAGGACTCTGGCAACTGCACGAGTGCGAAAGAAGATTTGTCCCATAAAATCATTTACGCTCTCAAGTACAGGAGGAGTCATAACACTTTCTGGCAGCGTCGAATTGACAGCAAACTGTGCTGCAAGCAAATTGGCTTTATCTATCGAGCTGACAAAAGGGGTGTCATTGAAGACGAGCGTTGGAACCGACGACGAAGTAGAATTTCGTATATTTTTTGCAAATGACCAAAAATTTTTACTACCTGTGGGACATTGTAGTATTTTTTGCCTTAATTTCTGGTCATGCAAAAATTTGGTTCGTCGAATATGAACATTACAGGTCTTTCTAGCTTGTTTGAACTTATTCCGGTTTTCCTCAGTAGGGTTGGCCTTATAACATCGGAAATTTACTTCTCTAACCCTAATAACCTCTTTACAGCTCGAATCAAACCATGAGTTTTCTTTGGGTTTGATAGATTTTACCCTATTCGGGATAAAATTTCTCATTCCACAAAGAATTAAATTTGTGATCATATCTGCACTGGCATCTACGTCACTATCGAGGAAGCATAGTGACCAGTTAAAGTTACTGAAGAAACCGTTGAGACCGTCCCAGTTGGCTTTCTCGTATTACCAAACGGTTCTCGTTGGTGCTTTCTCTTTAACTGTGTTTTGTTGGCACGAGAAATTCGCAGATATGACACAATGGTCTGATGTGCCTAGAGGCGATAATACACTAATTGAGTATTTATTAGGATCAGAGGTGAGAAACAAGTCTAGGGTGTTGGCGGATTGACCTGCAATGTCCGGTATTCGAGTGGGCTCGTCAACAAGCTGAGTTAGTTGGTTTAACTCAGCGAAGAGCTCAACATACCTTCCTTCGGGTGTTGTCTGGCCTGAAAAGCGAAGCCAACTAGAATTGTGTACATTGAAATCGCCCGCAATGACGATTTCAGTGCAAGGATAAAGGGCAACAATTCTTTGGATGGAGTCGGAGAGAGCATCAAATTCGTTAAAAGTTAAATTTCTGTCCAGGTTCGGGCTCCGATAAATAAAACATGAATGAATGATGTGCTTATTGACCGAAAATTTGAACCACATGAAGTTAAAATATGTGTTTGAGCACAAACCATATTGTGGTTGAAGTTGGTACGCAACATCATTTCTTATATAAATGGCGAGTCCATGGTGAGCAAAGAATAGAGGCACTAAGCTATACCCATATAGGTTAAATTCTGAATGATCAGAATTTTCACCTATTTGTGTTTCACTCAGTGCCAAAACAGCTGGCCTGTATTGCACAGTATGAACGTATGCAGAATAGAAATTCTGTCTAAGCCCACGAATGTTGCTAAAATCCACCCTAAATCTACCACCCATTTAAAATATTCCTAACTTGCAAAAACACAAGTCAGACAATTACCTAAGAAGAACGTTTAATCTAGATCCCAATTTGAGCTTTTCAATAACAATTTGCCACTAGTGTTATGCCTAAGTGACAATCTGAAATTGAACCGCCCCTGGTTAACTAGATAAAACAAACAACTATCTATCTGACGTCATAATTAATTTGTTCAATGCAAGCACTGTGAGGGAGCAGTACCATGCACATCACACAGTGCTTTCAATAGTCAAACCAATTTGACTGCGAGAGATGATGGGGGAAGGAAATTGGGAGGAATACCACTCGCTGCTGCTGTTAGCTCTTAATTTCTCATTTAGCTGTTTTTATATATAGGTTTATGTTGATTGTAATGCACTGATGTGCTTAGGTGATGGACTGGACTGTTGGTTGCACATTAACTATCACAGACACTAAAACCGGTTTATTGTTTTTTTTTTTTTTTGCGCGACGTAGATTTGGGGATATTTATTTTTTGATGGTTAATTTTTTTTAAAACACAAGCACTGATTAATGATTAATAATGGTGGTGTAATGATTTTTTGTTTGTATTATTATTAAAGAAATGGACGAGACAACAATAAATATAAACAGGGATGGACGAAAGCGAGGGGACTTTTACTTCCACAGAGACTTAACAAAACGTGTGTGCAGCCAATGGACGGCGGATCGGCACCCAACCTATATGTGTGTTCTGGGTCTACACCTTTATCACGTTTTTTAATTTTTTTGCATCACAGTAGATACGACGAACACTGCCTACTTCGATTTGAAACGAGAAAATGAACACAAAAATGGTTTTAAAGTTTTGTTTGGACAATAAATGTAGGAGATATTAAAGGTGCGCCATCTCCCCCGGTGTAGTAGCCCGTAGCGTAATGGTTAGTGCGTTCGACTGTCACGCTGGAGCTCTGGGATCGCTTCCCAGCCTCGTCCACCTAAAAAACTAAAAAGTTTTTTTTCAGGGCTACTGCCTCTTGCGAGGAATTGACAAATCCTCCAAGAGTATCACTTGTCACGAATAAGTGCTTCTCGTTCGGATTCGGCATACAATTGTAGGTCCCTTCCATACCTGTCGACAGGCGCACACAGGAATGGTTGCGAGTTGTTAGTCACTAGGCCCTGGTTCTTCATGAGCCGTTGTGCCACCCGATTTATTTATTTTTCATCTCCCCCAGTGCGCTATCTCACCCGCTTTTACCCTATTTGTAAATAGTGTACATTTCATCATTTAAGTTAAAAATTAAACACATTTTGTCTTATTTTCTTTTAAATTTTATAAAATGAAAAAAAAGGAACTTTGTGGGTAAGAGCGCGCAGTATGCATTCTTAGGTGCCCCGTATTAAACTTGCGCATTCTTACCTTATATTTAACTTTTCGTCTTTTTCAACTCATTTTCAGGACAGAGAAACTTGAATTCAGAAGATATTATTTGAAAATGGGTCGGTTTTTCTTTATTTTTTGACTTGATTTTAATGAAAAAGAATAACTGTTTGTTTAAGTAAGTATTCCATTAAGTTTTTAGAGATTTGATAGCTTTGGAAACCGTTAAGTTTTACATTAAAGCTATGTGCGCGCTCTTACCCAAGATTTTGCGCGGTCTTACCCTGACTTCGGGGTAAGAGTGCGCACTTTCACTTGATTTGTTATTTTTTTTTTAATTATTTGCTCTTAAAATATAGGCTTATAAAATTACGTTTATATCTCTTACAGCCTTTTCACAATTTGAACTGAAAGTGAAAAGTGCGCGCACTTAGCCCAACTGACTCTACTGCATAACAAAAACATACAGAATAGAACCAGACTTGTATATATTTATGTATTCCTTTTTAGGTAGAACAACTTAGAACAGGTCCTTCCTCATTGAACAATCCGTAACAAATGTCTCACACCCATAGTAAAATGTGATACGAAAAATAAGACAAAGGAAAGAGAGAAAAAAGTATCGTATGATGCTGAAATTGCATTGTGCTTTTTGTGTTTTTTATGAACAAGAGGCATTCCTGATGGGGTCCCGAAACGTGTCAAACAAATTTTTACTAGGGATTGCCTCACGAGTGTCTAAACTTTTGGTACTGAAATCCAGCGAGCCTTGTTAAGTATTTGACAAGTTTTCCTTGTCTTTATTTTCCCTACTGAAAACCTAGTAGGGTCTTGCCGAAACTAGACAGAACTTGGAATTTTTACAGCCGTGTAACGCAGCTAGATAATGGCCATGTATGTTTTTGGTTCAATAATATAATGATGTCGCCAAAAATAAAATGTTAAGTGGTAACTAAATAAAAAAATAAAAAGTTTAAATATAAATTATTACATAATTTTTTTATATTTTTGTTTGTAGATACATAGCTAAAAAAAAAAACATTCAAAATAGCTGAAACTAAAAAAATAAGTATGCCACGTAATGTTTGATAAATATAAATGTATGATTTTCTTAAAAATTAATTTTTTATATATGTACAAATTTTGTTGAACATTTAAAAAAATACAATTTGGTATGCCAACGTTTAAAAAAAAAATAAATAAATCGGGTGGCACAACGGCTCATGAAGAACCAGGGCCTAGTGACTAACAACTCGCAACCATTCCTGTGTGCTCCTTTCGACAGGAATGGAAGGGACCTACAATTTTATGCCGAATCCGAACGGCTATACGAGAAGCACTTATTCGTGACAAGTGATACTCTTGGAGAATTTGTCAATTCCTCGCAAGAGGCAGTAGCCCTGAAAAAAAACTTTTTTAGTTCTTTAGGTGGACGAGGCTGGGAAGCGATCCCAGACCTCCAGCGTGACAGTCGAACGCACTAACCATTACGCTACGGGCTACTACTATGCCAACGTTTAGTATCTATTAAAATTTAATTTTACACAGAATTTAAAAAAAATCACTAACCTATTTATAAGATATTGAATTTTTGGAAGATTTGTATATGCAAAAAATCGATTTTAAGACAATAACCGTTATAAATAATTATTCTACCAAAGTATTTATTATATACTATATTCCTAATAGTACCTAACCTATTTTTTTTCTCAAAAAAAAAAGAGTTGTTTTTGAAATAAATCAATTGTTGTATATTGGTTGTATTATGAGTGTCAAGTTAGCAAAACAACATTTACGAATCGAAAAATGGTTAGTTAAATAATTTGCCGTTAATTAGTCGTAAATTAGTTGTGACATTTTCAATTTCGTCGTGCCATGTTTTCTATGTTTTTCTTTTTCGGGCTGTTTGCTGATTTGATGTCAAGTAAGCAAAGCAATACCTCAAAACGGGTTTAAAACTTCTTATATTGAATTGTTAATTGCTTAATAATTTGTCGTTAATTAGTTCTTAATAATTAGTTGTGATATTTTCAATTTATTTGTGCTATTAAGAAATAATCAAAGTCAAATTATTAGCAACTAACTGTATTCGATATAAGATGTTTAAGTCTTTCTTCAAAAAAAAAAAATAAAATATATAGAAGATATAGCACGACGAAATTGAAAATGCCACAGCTAGTTCATAAGTGGCAAATTAATAACCTATAAATCATTCGCTGTGTAGAGTTTTTACCACTCTTTTCTGAGCGGGTGCTTTGCTAACTTGATATAAAGTTAGCGAAGCAACATTGAACGACAAATTCGAAATTGCTACAACTAATAAACGACTAATAACCGGTAAATTAACCAGTTTTCTATTCATGAATATTGTTTCATTAACAAGACACTCATGGGTGCATTGCAGGTACCGTCATTTTTAAAGTTAAAAAAGTTTTCAATTTCCGCTCTAGGGAATCACTTAAAAACCTTTATTCCAAAGTTGGAAGGTAATCGCTTTAGTGGTGTAGGCTGCAGACAGAAGACAGAAGACAGAGGAACAGACAGACAGACAGAATTGCGGGACCCACCCAGCTAGAAAAATGGCAAGTTTCTGTCTAGTTTGAACTAGGCCCTTGTAACTTGTCAGTAGGGAACATCTAGATGGGGAAAACTTGTCAGATACTTGGCAAGTCTTTGCTGTAAACCCATCCAACCAAAAATTTTGACGAGAGAAACTTTTGAGGCCCACCGTAGCAAAAACTTGCTGGATATGTTTCAGTTCCCTATCAGGAATGTCTCTTATACACGAAAAACTAAAATTTTATAAGCACCATACTTTTTCTCTCTTTCCGTTGTCTTCTTTTTGATATCACACTTTTTACTATGAGTGTGAGACATCTGTATATTATATGATTCTTCAGTGATAAAAAAGTCAGAAAAGTCAAAAAGAACAGAACAGTGAGAATCGTCAGAGAAGTCGTACCAAAAACCCTGTTCTATTCTATCTAAAAAACAAGTAAATGAAATCCTGTTTATAGTCTGTATGTATTTGTTATGCAATATAGAATGAAACATAAGAGTATGAAACTTATTCTTTTTCGACAATAAATTTTTGTATAGAAGTTGTTTTACAAGCCAAACGGGCTGATAATCGTCAAGGCCCTTTTTCTAGCCTTTGCTAAGCCTTGCTAGCCCCTTGCCAGAATCTATGTAAAACTCTGTAGTGAACTTATCAAAAACTAGTTTGTTTTTCTGCGCGGGCACTTTTTTTCACATTTCCTATCATCGTAATGTTGGACAAATTTATTATATAGAGTTCTGTTTTTTTTTTACTAATCCAAAACTTGCCCTATAGTACCTACCTATATCGAAAGGAAAATTTGTCAATGAACAATCGATTTCCATCAAGTGCTTATTTATTATCGTTTTTTTTACTTGACCATTTTTGATTGCCATTTCAACTTTTGAGACGGTAATACCTATACCTATTCTAGGTTTTTCAAAGCTCATAAATGAGGTGCTAACTACCTTTCTTATTTAAGTTTTTAAATTTCGTCAAAACTTAACAGCTCGTTTAGTAAAACAGTAAAATTTTCTTTGTCTCTATTATAAAAAAAAAAAAAAAACAATTTAATGAATTATTAAGAAACTCATGCAAACACGAATTTTCCCTTACCAAAAATATGTCTTTATTCACTTGGACGACACGAAAACCAACGACCGAAAGTTACTATTTAATTATTCAATTAAAAATATATTTTTGAAAAGTAACTTCCTTTTGAAAATTACATATTCTGTCATAATTAAAAAACAAAAATAAACATTCCCTTCCGATCGTGTTCTTGACAACACTTAATGGCTACTTTATTCCACTAGATGTAAGACTCTTCCACCTCATCCTCTATCCCCTACCCCCACCTCGATTCATCTCATTAAAACCCTTAATTTTCTTTTCCAACAGATTTTCCTACAAAATCTACATTCCATATATAAGTGTACCCCAAAAGTATGCTAAGTGAATCCTTTTATTTCCACGTCTACCCATCCCTTTTGACCTTCCCTCTTGTTTTTTATTTTTACTCTTTCTCTCTACCCCTTATTAAGCATATAAAAATTCATCAAGTTTTCATTATGTGAACAAAAGGCCAAGAAAACAAAAACAAAAAAAAAAAAACAGGAAAGCAAAATTATGAAATAAAAATGAAATAATTTTTCATTATTAAAAACCATAAAACAATATTAAAAAGTAATAATAAAAAAAAAACAAGAAGAACTTTCCAACAAAACACACTGATGGTTAACAAAAAAGAAAATTTAAAAAATGAGGTAGGTACGACTTCACCGCTGTGAAATCCGCGCTGGGTGGTTTGGTTATACCGGTTAAGAGTTTGGTTGCTCATTGGGTAACATAGAGGGAACTGACGGCAGTCATTATTACATCACTTGGCAATCCTTTGAAATTGTTTTTTTTTTTGGTTCCTTCTTTCGCACGCATTTATGAGTTTGGACTTAGAATTTCAAATAAACAACCCTCCACCCCTCTTTTCGAATAACAATGCAAAAACGTAGGGCTTCTATTACCAAAAAAGAAAGGCAAGGTTAAGGGTTAAAGGTTGAGTGAAGATGGAGAGCTTCCTGAGGATAGCGACGAGTGAACAAAAATTAAATAAACCACTACTGTGCGCGCAAAACCTGTTATGCATTTTTACCTGGCTTAAATTTCATGTGCAAAGTTGTAACTGTAGATATATACAAAAGGATACGCCACGCTGCGCTGTGGAAAGGCTAACGACGACGACGATGCAAAGGGTTCAAATTAAAGTGCAGCAGTGAAAAATATTTGGCGAAAAAGCAAAGCAGTTTTCTCTTGCAAAAAATAATAAATAAATAAAAAGTAAAAATATTTAATGTACAACGTGCATATACACAAAAAGGTGCATGCTATGGTTAAAGAAGACGACGACGTGGACGCAAGGACGAGGAAGAACGTAGGTAGTTGACTTGGATGTTGAAGTCAAGCCCAAGGTCCAAAGAGAGAGGTATAGAGTATGCTTGACGGACTGTGAATCATAAAGTCAAAAAGGCGAAACAAGTGAAAGGCAAAAGGTTGGAAGGGTAGTCGTGGGGTGAGGGGGGGTGGTGGTGATGTAAGTTGAAGGAAGAGGAGAGTCAAGTGCAACACGCTTCAATTTCATTATAATCCCAGTAAAATTTTATGGAAACAAAGAGAAAGCAAAAATATTTATATATAAAAGGACTCAAATAAAAATGAAAAATAACATCGGTTTGCATGAGCAGCTGGAATAAATTACAATGATATTCTTGGATGATCTCATCTCAAGGAAATATGATATAATGATGAGAATGTCGATGATGATGAAAGGATAATTTGGTAAAATATGCAGTGAATCTATAGGTATATGCAATTATATACCTATATTTTTTAATTTGTAAAGAAAATAATGCAATTCGAGTGAATTTATTTTTAATCAGAAATCAAGTAGCAATTTGTTGATTTTTTTATTAATAAAAATAAATCAATTGGAAAAGTAAATAAATAAATTTGTTAATTTAATTGTGTTTTGAAGTTGAAATTGATGGCCTTGGTCATTTGAGGGGAATTTCTACATTTTTCAGGACTAAATTCAGAATTCTGTTGGTTTGGTTTCATCAATAATGATGATGATGTTAATTGTGAGTCACACCTTAACGTCAAGTTTTTTGTCCAACTTAATTTGACATTTCTTTGTTTCAGTGTTTGACAAATTCAACGATGAAGAGGTACACAATTGAGCAGCGCGTTAAGATTGTTGAAGCCTTTTACGAAAATGGGCATTCAAATCAAAATGCATTTCGTGCACTTCGTGATTTTTTGGTAAGCATAATGCCTTGTACGCTGCTGATGCGAAACGAAAAATCCCATACAAAAATGACATGACGAAATCATAAACGAAAAATTTCCCCGAACCGAAATAAGTTTGTAAGAAACTGAAATACATTTGAAAAAAAATAAATAAATAAAAAAATCTCTTTTCTTGGCAGGTATTTTTTGCTACACCCTATACAAAAAATTTGTTTTCTTTCTTTTTTTTCATATACCTTCCTACTCAGGCCAACGCAAGTGAAAATTTTCTGCATGAATTTCTCATAGGTACACGAATCTACACACCAACAAAAAGATGCACTGCACCAGTCGTTGATGCTGCAAAGCACGTCCTCGAAGTGTCAAATTTTTTTGACAATTTGGAAAAATTATATCCTTTTTTTTTGGCAATAGCACAAAATGGTGGTCAATGTTGAATAACGAGTCATCTGAGGAATATTAAATTAACTCTTAAAAGGGTTTGCCCTACTAGTCGGTCATCAAGAAATGACGCTTTATTTGCTGTACGGAAAAATTATTCATTAAAAATGGAAACATTGAACCACCTTAATTTAGATGAAGGTGATGAAAATAAACATATAATTAACATTTTAGAGATCTACGAATTCATGGTGTTGGTCTCGTTTTTTCTTCCATTTTCGAAATCATTAACCCTGTGTCCAAAGCCGTAGGTACTGCATAAAAACAATGGGGCGTATTCATAGTCGTTTTAGACCTGGGTCTAAGTTAAACAGAGCTTTGGTTGAATTTTCAGACGTGGATTCTTTTTTTTTTAAGATTATCATTTCAAAATATTTGAAGCTATTAGTGTGGTTTACAAAGTTAACTATCTTATAAAAATATAAAACCAACAGTTTGTAATTAAATTCGGTCTGTATTCATTGAGCCAAAATTGTCTTAAACTGTAGTTTAGTTAAACCTGAGTCTATCTGCGACTATGAATATGCCCCAATGCTTTACAAAAAGAAAGTATTTTAGTAAGTACCTAATCTTTTTAATAGACTTACAGAATTAAGAAATCAAAAATCGTTCTTAAGTTTGCTTATAGAGTCCAGAGATTTAGGAAAAGAGTGGGGGGTAACATAACAACTGTTTTTAAAAAATAAAAGATGGAAAAAAAACGAAACGCTTTTTTGACAACTTATCAGAAGATGGGAGAATATCAGACCCGGAATCTTGCTTCAAAGTCAAAGTTAAGTTTACTATAATTCTGCCGTCATAAGAAAAAGGCATAAGCGCCATAAATCAAAAATCGAGTTTGAGGTATATTTGGAATCAGTGTCTTATTTTTGTGTGAACAAAAAAATCATATTTCTAACTGAAAATTGCTCAAAATCACGATTGAAAATGGGCATAAATCCATTTTCGTATGGTTTTCAAAGAAACCAAAAACATTAAAACGCATTTATCTCAAAACTCCAAAAGTGGAGATGTGCCCTTTTTACTTAGGACGGCAGAATTGCTGCTTAGATAAATTGATTTCTGAAACTGAGTTAAGATTTCAGAGCGAAAATGATCTAAGTAATTTATTTGAAGTTTTACAACCAGAAAAACTTTTATCCTTTCAAATGAAAAAATTGAAAAGGAAGCAGGAAAACTGGTTGTTAAATACAATGAGGACCTGTTAGTTGATCTTTTTGAACAACTAATTGCTTTAAAATCCAGTTTGAAATCAGAAATTCAGAAAATTCAGGCAACAAAACTCACATAGTTATTGCTAATTAAATAAAATAGCCTTGCATCCAGTTTTCCGGAAGTAATAACGGCATGCCTTTTATGTTTGACGCTTCCGGTAACAACAGCTGACAGAACATTCTCTAAGATAAAAATAATAAAAAATTATTTAAGAACTTCTATGGTACAAGAATATTTGTCGGACTTAGCGATCATGTCCATAGAAGTTGAAAAGCTTGCAAAATTAAATCATTGTCAGAAATAGATGTTTTAGTTAATAAATTAGCGGAAACAAAGGAAAGAAAAATTTGTATTTGATTTTTTTACTGTTAGTTTAAGTTTTATAGCACCTACATGTATTTATGTATGTACTTACCTATTTAAAGACCATATGTATGTTCCATTAAATATACTGGATTGTGCCATTAAATATAGGTACTGGATGAGTTATTGTGAGTGTTTTTTTTTGTTTTGTAAAAATTGTCTTTTGTTAAATTTGTAATTTTGTAGGGGCCCCCAACTTATTCTTGATACGGGGCCTTTCGAGAGCTAGCTACGCCACTGGATTATACCAAATGGTTTTGACAAGTCTTCACTCTCTTTTTGCACAGAATCAATTGCCGGGCAATTAATTGTGTGCGGAAAATGACATTTGGGTTTATTCGTGTTTTTATTTGTTGTTTCTTTCATTACTGCATTGTTTTTTGTTTGATTTGTTCGTTAAATGTTGATATATTTATTTGCAAATCGTGAAAGTTCCCATGAATATTTTTCCGCTGTGTTTTCGTGAGCATTTCGTTGCCTTTTTGGAGACCACAGGAACATTTCGTTTCGCATCAGCAGCGTACTAGGCTAAATCGACCAAATGTGCACAATAGGTAGAATTTTGCGCAAATTTCAGCAACCCGGGTTTGTAGGAAATGTGAAAACGCCTGTGCATGCTCGCCCAGTTCTTTCTGAGGAAAACATTGCTATTGTTCGCGATAGTGTGGCATCGACTCGTCGTGTCCAACAATTGAACATCTCACGAACATCACTGATGCGAACTTTGAATACAAATTTGAATTTACACGCTTTCAAGGTTCAATTGGCTCAAGAGCTGAAGCCTACTGGCCGCATTTCACGCTGAATCTGAATGGTTGGTTGAACAGACAGAAGTGAATGTTGACTTTACAAAGAAAATCGTCTTAAGCAACGAGGCACACTTTCACCTCAGTAGATTCGTTAACAAGCAGAATCGCCGCATTTGGGCAAATGAGAGTCCACGAGTGATTTTTATTGAAAAGCCGATGCATCCACAAAGAGTGACTGATGTTTGGTGCGGTTTATGGGTTGGCGGCGGCGGCGTCATCGGGCCGTACTTCTTCGAAAATGAGGTGGACCACTTACCGTGAATGGTGTTCGCTATCGCGAGATGATAACGAACTTCTTGTAGCCAAAAATTGAAGATATGGACCTGCACAAAATGTGCTTCCAACAGGATGGTGCCACTTGCCCTCACACAGACAACAAAAGAATGGCTCTTTTGCGCGAGAAATTCAATGGCCGTGTTATCTCACGACGCGTCTTGGCGATGTTAATTGGCCGCCACAATCATGTGATTTGACACCGTTGGACTTCTTTCTTTGGGGATATATAAAAAAAAGTGTACGTCAAAAAGCCAAGAACAATTCAAGAGCTAAAGGATGAGATAATTGGGCACATTAACGACATTGAACCATCGGATAGAGGTATGCCACCGAAACCGTGGCGAGCATTTGGCCGATATTGCTCTAAAGACTAACGTGTAACTCTATAAACAAAGAATATAAAACTAAGAACATAATAATTATATTTTTGTATTTAATAATTAAATAAGGACATTGTGCCACTCGTGCAAATCCGGCATTACTGGTGAAGCCAGTAGAGAAGCAAGTTGACTCGTTCAGACTTGTATATAAAGCGATCTTGATAGCTGTTGGTGAAAGGAGACGCGACCAAGAAATTTAAATGACAACAACTTTCAAATATGATTGAAAATAACGGCTATGATTTTGGTGGATTAAAAAAACTCTTTCAAACCAGAATTTTTCGGGATTTAATATTTCGCTCGGCAAATATGCGATTTTTGGGATTTCGGGTGACAATATTTGGAACACAATATTCTGTTACCGATTTGTCAAGTCTTATGCTGGGTTTATATCATCTGCAAAAATGAAGAAAAGGAAAGCGGGACAGAAGTACGTTAAAAAACCGAGCGTGGTGAAAGAGAACCAACATGAAGATGAACATTTCCTTCTTCATATCTGAATTCGGACACTATAATCTGCATGTATGAAGATCTTCTGCATTTTTATCTTCTCTCTCTATCCAACAAAAGTAAAAAATAAATTTCGTATTTTGAATCCCTTTTTTTTGCATAAATCAGAGGAAGATACATGTAAATCCACCAATAGAAGTTCAAATTAAATTGAAGAATTTTTGCAAATATGATATATTGGGAAACGGTTAAGAAATCTGATTTTTTTTTTTTAGATAAAATTGTTGGCTTGGGGATTTTAGGGCTTTTGGGTGACATATGGAACGAAATATTCTATCTACGCCAAAATTTAGTTTATTACCAATCCGTCAGGATATGAATTGTCAAATTCCATTGAAGGATGGTTACCATGATGAAGGATTAAAAAACCACTAAAAACACGATTTTTTTAAAGAATTATTATAGAACCACATTTGTCTCATGTGTGTTGTTGCTGTGTGTTGGGGCGTTGGGGGAAATACATATATGGAATGACAGCGGAACATGAATCCACAACACAACACAACACAAGAGACATGAGTTGAGTGGTTCCGACTTAAAAGCTTCTCTACTGGCTTCGAAAAAGGCAAGCCAGTTGACGAGCAAGTTACTTAAGTGTCTGTTTGTTGGTAAGAATATGTAAGTGTATTGCCACTGGCTAGCCAGAACCGACTATTATGGCCTCAGCAAAAGAAAAAAAATAATCGATTTTCTAATCCATTTCACTCACGGAATGATCGGATTTTCGACTTATTTTTATTGCATGAGTTTAGATTTAGATTTGGAGTTGTGCTTAAATGGTGTTGAGATTACCGAAGAGGGATTTTGGTCAAATGATCAAATAAATTTGAATACACACACATAAAATAAGTCATATTTTTAAACAAACATGTAAAAAAAAAAAAACAATTCATTATACACTGCTCGTCATAAGGTTACAAGCAGGCATTTGTGAAAAGTTAATCTGAAATATCTCCTTTAGTATGCGAAAGAGATCAAAATTTGGTATGACACAAAAGAGACTGTTAAATGTACCATAGAAAAAATTACGTTTGAGGTCCGAGAAAAAAAGTTAACGGCATCACAACAGGGATGGAGGCGTAATGATCTGGGCCGCAATATTCTATTAGGGAACAATTTACTTGGCCATGACTAAGATGCCTGATTTACAGTCATCTTGGTCAGAAGCATTATTTCCGCGAACCAATGATCTTTTCGGACAAACCGCATTGGTTTTCAACAAAATAATGCTCCTTTTCATGCAGCTCGAGTGTTTAAATCATTATTTTAAGGAAAAACGTTCCATTGCTGCCTTGGACTTCAAAATAAAAGAAAATTTATTGGGATGGCTCACATGAAAAGTATACGAAAAATCGAAGCAATATGATGACTGATTCACACCGTTAATTTGGCCTTGATTAAAATTTCACTTGACTATCTTAAATCATTTTATAACTCTCTTAAACATTGAATTTTGGAGTTTTTGTAAATAAATTTGTCGAAAAAAAAATTAAAAAAAAAAATTAAACTATCGTTTTTCTTCAATTTTGTACGTGCTTCTAACCTTATCACGGGATAAAATTACTTAAAAAAAGTGACTTGGCTAACATTTATTCTCTTATCGGCCGTTAACTTTTTTTCTCAGACCTCAAACATAAGTTGTTCTATGGTACATTTAACAGTCTCTCTTGTGTCAACCCAAATTTTGATCTCTTTCTTATACAAAAGGAGATATTTCAGATTAACTTTTCACAAATACCTGCTTCTAACTTTATGACGAGCAGTGTACATAACAAATTTTGACTCGACTCGAAAACTCTTTTTTTCTTTTGTTTTATATAAACTTAAATCTTAAAGTAATTTAAATTTTCGTTTTGGCCAAACTCAAAGCTCTTTTGTTTCGACTAAACTAATAGTCAATAATAGGCGTGTTTTTAGGGCCCTCTATTTAAGCTTTAAAAAATGTCCATGTAAAATAAACAACAAATGTGCTTAGTCCGCGGATATAAACATCTCTGCTTAAAAATTAAGCTAAAATAAAAACAGTGCTTCCATTTACCATTTTCTACGTCTATGCGATGAATTCTCTACAAATGTCAAAAATTTATGCCAAAATTCATTAGTTTGGCAGATGGATCTTGAAGCACGAGTCGACTGGTCGAGAAAAAGATGAGTGAAAAAAAAGGTAAGAACCAAATAATTTATTAATTATTGTTAAAATATAATTATTAATTTAAAATAAATATTACTTTTCAATAAATAAAAGAAAGACGCGGTCCAGGGAGACGTTAGGGTTTCTCCACTGCTATCAGGCTCGTAAGGATGAGTTCACGCAGAGCCAGAAGAGGGTATTATGCTTATGCCAATGTTCTCGAAGATATGGTTGCCCGGGGGATAACGGTAGGTCTCAAATCTGATATTTTCATGAAGGCACATAATATATTTTCTATAATTATATTTCCAGAACCCACACACGACTGCAAGTGCCTTAGAAGGAAAAATTCGAACGCTCATGATTGCATTTTAGGAAGCAAAAGATAATGTGAAGCGGACGGGTGCGAGTCCAACTACTTTTCTTTTCATGGATGAGATGGAGGAAATATTTGGTGGCAAACACATCTTCTCCAACATCCACACACTACATATGGGAAGGAATCTTAAAAATAACCAAATGACTAATAATGTTAAAATAATCAAGAGTTAAAATTATCTACGAAGAAATATGATTTGTTTTAATTTGTTTGTTTGCACACAGTTGACAGCCAAAATGCCAGAAAATGTCAGTGCTGCCAAGATTTTATAAGGAGGCAATGAGGGTTTTTTGTGCTATTATTTCTTAAGCTAACATAGAGGAGAGGGCACAAAAAAACACGACTAATGTAACGATTAATATAAATTTTGATCTGCTTGATTGTGTTTAAAGTTAATGATATTGTTGTTGTGTTTAAAGTTAATTATATTGTTTACAAATTACCCAGCATTGTTTGTAATAACTTAAAATTTAATAATTTATTTTAAAAAGAAAACGAACAAAACACAGTAACATTTTCACCATGGCAGACGACATTTTTTGTCATGCCCTAAAATTTATTCTTGCAACCAAAACAAAAATGTGTTAACAACTTTTTTATTAATTGAATAAAATCCATCTATCATCATCTATCTGTTCTCTTTAAGTAGGATTGATTTCGTTGACTGGTTATGAGATTCATTCATATTATCACTTAATGAAAGCATACAATTAGGTTCGAATAAGCTTCGAGGGCCAGCTCGCTTGAATACCACACAAAGTGAACGTAGTAAATAACATACGTAATACCTTTTTAGTCTCCTCATATTAAATAGTATACATAAATAGGGCAAGTTGGACCACCACCGGTCCAACTTTCCCCACACCTATGTTGTTTGATGCACATATTGTGTCACTCAATAGAAACCACTGAAAGCATTTAAATTTTAATTATGGAATATTAAAAAATATTAACGGGGCTCAAGAAAATACGATAACTTGTTGTGAGACTAGAACGTTTTCTATTAAATAAATCAAAAAGAAACAAACATATTTTTTTTACTTTGGCACTACAAAAACAAAAATCGGTGTGTGGCTACCGTTCTACTGACAAAATGCAACTGAAACCAGTTTGGCGGGGCGCGTGACTCTGAGCAGAGTCCGAGCATTTCGAGCATGCTCTGAACATCCTCTGAACAAAGCGTGTTCTGAGCGCTCAGAATTATTTTTGAAACACACCTGAACACTTAGCTGTCACTATTTTATTTTAAGGCTCTGCTCTGAACTAAAAAAAAAATTTGCGTGGTCCAACTTGCTGCATGGCTACGGTGACCATACGTCTTCTTTTTGAGAGCACAGTCCTCTTTTTAGCAGTTGTGACCTCTCTGATTTTTTTTTTTGCTAAATTTGCTAAAAGAGGACGGACAGTACGTTGAAATTTTTTTTACTAAAATGTCCTCTTTTTCTACTAAAATTTTTTTGGATTTATATGAAATAGCAAAAAACGTCAATGCCTGAAGCTTCTCTTATTTTAAAAAATTTTAAAATAAAAGTAATGGAAACGAAAGGCAGAAGATATTTTA
This sequence comes from Melangyna quadrimaculata, assembly GCA_949320155.1. Classification (NCBI taxonomy): domain Eukaryota; kingdom Metazoa; phylum Arthropoda; class Insecta; order Diptera; family Syrphidae; genus Melangyna; species Melangyna quadrimaculata. Next base: position 144,108,361 of record OX439483.1, on the reverse strand, counting down.
CCATTGTCGGTTAAAAAAGAAAAGAATGTCTTTTAAATCTGGAATCTAAAGGTAATATTGATATTATCATTTTAGAAAAAGTCGCTTCTTTTTATGAAAACTGTATTGATAACTTAAATTAATCGGAATAATTTAAAGACATATTTCGATTGGGCACTTTTGCAAAAAGTTCCATCTTGGGAGTTCTTAAATATAATAATATAAAAGCTTTTAAAGTGTTCACTCTCACTACTAACAGCAAATGGACCCACTGAACACGAACGGGTGTTTTCTATGTCAAAGAAAATTTGGGAATCTGGAAAATCTCAATCTCAAATCTCAAAAGTAGATGCATTAAAGTAAATATTAATAACAAAGTTCAACTGTGAAATTTCGAGATGGATTGTGCAGAGTTCAAAATATTTTTAAGAAATATAACATTCTGCAGAAAAATGTGGAAAGTAGGTAAAATAATAACTTTTTTCTTAAACTATTTACACAAAGTTTTTTTTTTTTCTTCATTTTTTAAATTGATTCGAATTGACTGTAAAAATAATATGATATATGAAGTAGGTACAAACAGCATTTTGTCTGTCCTCTTTTTCGTGTTTGAAAAAATGTTCACCGCACCCATAGCCCCGCCCTATCCTACCTAACCTATATCGCAAGCAAAAATTATTTCCAGAAAATATCATTCGACTAAGGCAGGTTTTTTCTCAGACATCTATTTATCTTGTTTTGACTTTTAAACGCTCATATCTAAAGTTCTATATATGTTTCTTTATTTAAAATTGACATTTAAACCCTAGTAGCAGTGGCTGACTAAGCTTGTTGGGGGCCCGGGGCGGCAATACTGAATGGGGCCCCTTGTATGATCAGATATTTTTGTAGTCTTAATAACGTCAGCTTTTACGACAGAGAAAACATAAACCATAGTAATTATAATACATTCTTTAATCTTATCTTTATTCGCTATTTATATTGCATACAAAAGATATCTACTAAAAAAATTGTGTTTCAAAATAAATTTACTAGTTGTGGGTACATACATATTTTACAAAAATAAAGATACAAAACTAAAGAGTAATGGATTTTATCTAAACAAACATTTTAAATATTTAAGAAAGGGCAAAAAACTATATTTTGTATTCTTTAAATAAAAGTGAAGTTTAGAAAAACGTTAACAGGAGCAGAAAAAGTAAAAATACATAAATGCGTTAAAAAAAACTTTAATTCTTATGCCGAGAAAAATCAACCAAACTGAAAATAAGTTACACAGGTTTTTAACAATTATCTCTTGAAAATCCTACACAGCGGAAGAAATAAGATATGGACGAAAAAATGAGGTTAAAACTGTGGTTTGCCTCAAATTACATTCTCGGCCCCTTAAATGACGTGATATGCAAAAATGATATGCAAAAATACCTAGCACCCACCATTTAAAAATGTTAAAGAAACCATTCCAAAGTCAAGGTTATATGAGATTGCGAATGAATTTTCTTATTGATAATGTGGTTTCGAGTTACGAATGAAAATATATTGTCTTTTCTGATTTTAAATTATTATTTTTAATTTTAATATTTTATAAAAGAGAAAAACTTTATCCATTTAGACATCACAGTCGTACGTCAGGTGTTATGGCGTGAGAAACTATATCCAATGTAAATAAATCTACCAAGAACACGCATCTCATATACGCATCTCATTGCGGGTTCTAATACTGCGAACCGCTCTCAGAGCTTTTGCTTTTGTATGTGCTATTCAATAATTCTCTCAGCGCTTTTACAATGATATACCACACACAGTGACACAGCCTGCGTGTTTGTCCTTATTATACCTACCCATCTCCTTATAAACATTGTATGTGTTGTTTGGCAAGATTGTATGAGTAAGAGCTTTTGTCTCAAACATTTTTGTTTCGTTGTTTTGCTCTTCTTTAGAAAAGCTTGATTTTATTTTCAGATGCAGATAATACATCTTGTAAAATTTATATTCTTTTTTATACCTGACCCCATATGGCAATCTCGAATCGAAATTTAGACCTACTACAGTGATATAAAATATTTAATTAATGTTTGCTAGAACGTGTATTTCCAAAACTTACTAATATTTTAAGACTTGTACATTCGATGTTTCCACAAGGCTTCGCCCCTTTCCACACTTCCAAGTCAGGTAAAATCTAGATTTAGAATACAGAATTGAACTTTTACCGGGACCGCCCTTTAAACTTGGCTTGAACTTCGTTTAAAACGTTTGGACCTGGCTACTTAAAGAAAATTTTGAACTCAGTAGACATTTTGAAGATGATGACGTCTTAATAGAAGCTTTCAGTGATGACTGGATCGAGATTGGTCTCGATTATTTAAAAAAAAAAATCTGAATCATTCAATTAAGCCTTCTAATATAGAGATTTTGCCATACTCAAATTTTAAACAAATATTGAAATAATTTTTGTATACATACATATACGAAATTAAATATTTTTTTTAAATTTTGTCTTTTTTTGAAAGATTTCTGAAGTGGCCTCAATTGAGTGAGGAAAATATTTATGCCGTATTTTTGCAGTTCTTTTACAGAGGCCGGCAGATTTCGATGCGGTTTTCGCGTTACCCTTCAATTTGATGTCATTACTTTAGCAAAATGTGTTCTTAAACATAGCTCTTAAACTTTTCCGGGAGAAATTATCCAACAAAACATTTTGACGAACTAGAACAGGCACAGAAATAAGGACAACTCATCAGCATTTATAGGCATACTAACCAACATTTAAAGTGCAAAAAACAATGAATAGAAAACAAAATAAAAGCTTTTATTCAAAAATGGCGACCGACACGACCCCCTGCTTTGTATAGGAAACACTTTACTTTAACCAAACAAAAATTCTGTTGATCCAGTTGGGCTAATCTGAAGATTTCTTGAAAATCACATCAAAATCGGTATAGAATTTGTAAATACATCTGTAAATGTTTATTGAGTGGAATGAGTGCTCCCGTAAAAAAATTAATCTTGAAAAAAAAATTGAGTTCGAGATGGGGGGGACCCATACATTTTTTTTTCATGTGTGATATAGAAACATTACGAGAAAAAAAATATAATTAATAGGTAGTAATGGGTGATTTTTTAAGAGGTTTAGAACTTTTTTAAAAAAAAAAAACACAAAAAATTCGAAAAATGAATAAAATATTTATTTGAGTCGATAGTTTGAACCTTGGAATTTAATGTTTAAAGATAATTTCATGCAAATGTTGACCGCGGCTGCGTCTCAGCTAGCCCATCCGCTGAGTCCAATTTTGGCATACTCTTTCACACATATCGGCCGGTATCTCACGAATGAATGCATGGATGTTGGCTTCCAGTGCGTCAATCGAAGCGGGCTTGTCCCTATAGACATTAGCCTTGACATACCCCCACAAAAAATAGTCTAATGGTGTCAAATCGCACGATCTAGGCGGCCAATTGACCGGCCCGAAACGTGAAATTAACTGTTCACCAAACTCGCCTCGCAATTGCTCCATTGTTTCGCGTGCTGTGTGGCATGTGGCACCGTCTTGTTGAAACCACATATCATGCAAGTCAAGAACTTCCATTTCGGGCAAAAAAAAGTTTGTTATCATCGCTCGGTAGCGTTCACCATTGACAGTAACGCTGCGATTCGCATCATCTTTGAAGAAATATGGCCCAATAATGCCGCCGGCCCATAAACCGCACCAAACAGTGGCTTTTTCGGGATGCATTGGTAGCTGTTGCAATGCTTCTGGCTGATCTTCAATCCAAATGCGGCAATTTTGCTTATTTACGTACCCATTCAACCAAAAATGAGCCTCATCACTGAACACAATTTTTCGATAAAAAAGCGGATCCTCGGCCAGCTTTCCAAGAGCCCATTCACCAAAAATTCGGCGTTGTGGTAGGTCGGCTAGCTTTAGTTCTTGCACCAGCTGTATCTTAAAAGGCTTTACGCCCAAATCCTTCCGCAAAATTTTCCACGTAGTGCTGTAACAAAGGCCTAACTGCTGGGAACGGCGCCGAATCGACATTTCGCGGTCTTCTGTCACACAAGCTGATACGGCCGCAATATTTTCTTCACTACGCACAGTACGTAAAAGTGTTGGTGGTTTAATGTCCAACAAAGTAAATTTGGTGCGAAACTTGGTCACAATCTTCCGAATAGACTGCTCAGAAGGTCGAGAATGCCGACCATAAAATGGAAGCAGCGCGCGATGAACATTTCGAACCGAGCACGAATTTTGATAGTAAAATTCAATAATTTGCAAGCGTTGTTCATTTGTAAGACGATCCATGGTTAAATTGCAAACCAAACTAAAGCTGTTTGACAGTGACACAAGGTACTAAACACACGTCAGCTGTCAAAACCAGTGTTGCCAAAACAAACCAGCTAAAAAATCACCCGTTAGGTTCATATGAACGTATTTTTCTTTAAATCTTAAAATATATACCTTTGTAATGTACATCCATTCTACACCTATTTTTTTCATTGTTCAATGAACAGTAATGGAGGTTGAATTGGAGTTGGGGGCCCCGGACACCGGGGGCCCAGGGCGTACCTACCCCTACCTTAGTCCGCCAGTGCCTAGTAGGCCTATACGTCTACATCCACCATCCATCAACTTTTTAATTTTCAAAACTGACTCCTTAAAAAATAAAAATAGAAAATCACAAAAAGTCAAATAATATACATTATGTAGATGTATAAACGTCAGAAAGGTTTTTATTTTTAAACAAAATATATGCTTTATTCTTTGACTTATTAACACGAAAAATCAAGGTAAGCGCATTTAACCAAATATGTTCATATTTTCTCTTTTATTTCTACAAATAATTTCCCTCCTTCATTTTTTTTTTTTTTTTTTCAATAAAACATCAATCAAAGGCAGTAACTTAAGATTGTTTACATTATTAAAATCTTGACAAAATCCTCATTGCAGTCCAAAAATAAAAACATTATATTTCCAGCGACTAGTATGTTTTCAATCGGCTTATGTAAAAAAAAAACATGTATTGTATAATTGTATATGTATTGCAGCCTTGCTGATATTCTCTTAAATATTTTATTAAATTTATAAATCTCATTGAATCAGAAGAGAAGTGTGCCCTTCTGATGGCAAAATACAGATTTGCGAATCAATAATTCAAAACAACATTATTATTGCGGGGCAATACAAAAATAAAATCATGACTTCCATGCCAATTTCGGTATTTCAAATCTAAGTAACTTGTTGATGTATAAAGTTGAATTTTTCAAGTTTAAAGGTCAGAATACAAAAGTGTAAACCACCTTCAAAGATCGTAATTTTTGATGAGTTGTTTAATTTTCCATAAAATCGATTCTGATGTATGAATGTAAAATTGAAAAATGAACTGTTTCCATATTTTTGCTGTGTATTGATTGAAAAATGCAAACTGAACCTTCATTTTCGTTGCGTCATAGTTATAAGAGGTTATAAAACTGACCTTTTCTATAGATTTTTGTCTTTTTTTCAAACACACCACCAATGGGATTATCCACCCACATAGAGTAAGGGCTTTACATTCTCGATGAAGGATAATGATAAATGATCATCCCTCTTATGCGTCTCCAATGGGGATTAAATCAGCAGTTCCTTCGTCATCCATATCCGGTAGATAGATACATATAGTTGGTTGTTAAGGAGGAGGAGGGTAAATGCTTAAAGAACAAATGAACTTTAGGTTTTTCGATTTGGACTCGAAGAGTTTTCTGTGGCGTGTTGGTAGCAGTTTTCTTGTTCATTTTTATTAACAACTACTATCTACCATCATTCGTCGCTCTCTCAAAGGATATCAACTTAAAAAATCTTTGATAATAATTATTCCACAGAGGACTGACACTATGATGTCTTTTGTTTTTTGCTCTTTCTTTTACATTTTTTTTTTTTTTTTTAGTTCTCATCCTTTTCTGGAATGAAATCATGTTTTTATCTTTAATTTCTTTACACTTCTTTTGTTTTTTTTTACAAATCTTTCGCTTCAATAACAAAAAGAAACAGTGAAAACACATTATCGTCGAATTATTTTCAGCAAATTCATCATTTTGTTGTTTTCTGTTTTTAAGAGTTTACGTTGTAAGTTCAATTTCGTTACTGGGAATATTTTTTGATGGTAGGTTGTTTGGCGTTTCGGAGTAGGTAAAGCATGAACCTATTATTTATTCAAAAGGGTTCATAGGTAAAAAGTTGTAAGCTAGGAAAAAGTTTTTAACTTTTTGCATTCAAAGTAGTTTTTAAAACGCTTGATCAGTTTCTTGAGAGCTATCCACAGCTCAAAGCTAGAGCATTATGTAGGATCTGGTTGCAGAGATATTTCGATTCAAAGTAAATTTTATTTAATTTCAACGCAAAAACTAAAAGACTTAATATGAACATAACTTTCCAAATAAGGCTCGTAAGAGGTTGCGATTGACGTTGTTGAATGTAGAACGGTCAGGCCATTGCATTGCCGTTAAAAACTCAACTTTTGTTTTCCAATCGATTTTCGAAAAAAAGCATGGACTACCCCCTTATCACTAAAAATGCATTTTTTAACAAAAGTCCCTGGAACCCATTAAAACGTACATATGTAGAAAGGTTTTGTCAAATGTAATCAGAAAATCCAAAGCCAACCCTTCAATAAGGTCTAGTTTTCGAAATATTTGCATTCAAAGTAATTTTTTTGAGTTTTGAAGGCTTGTATGACTTTGGATGCCTATACAGTTCCGCAAATAAGGCTCTGACGTCATTACAAGAGCTATCCAAAGCTGGAAACTAGAACATTCTATGAGGTCTGGTTGCAGAGATATCTTAATTCAAAGTAAATCCATTAAAATCGATTTTTTTGAGTTTTGAAAGTTTGCATGACTTTGGGTGCCTACAGTTCCACAAATAAGGCTCGAAAGGCATTGCGGTTTCTAAAAGCTTAATTAGTTTTTCAAGAGCTATCCATAGCTGAAAACTAAAACATTCTATGAGGTCTGATATCTTAATTCAAAGTTAATCCATTATTTTCGATTTTTTGAGTTTTGAAAGTTTGGATGACTTTCGATGCCTAAAGTTCCACAAATAAAGCTCGGAAGGCCTTGCGGCTTTTAAAACGCTAAATAATTTTTTGAGAGCTATCCATAGGCGAAAACAAGAATATTCTGTGTCTGGTTGCAGAGATATTTTGATTCAAAGTTAATCTTTCTTGTTTCAACCCAAAAACTAAAAGGCCTGTTATGGCGATAACCTTCCAAATGAGGCCATAAGCACCTTTGTATCGCATGTAAAAATAATAAAATAGAATTGAGAAAATTAAAAAAAACATCTTGATATAAAATACTGAAAAAATAAATTTGTCTGGATGGATAAAAAGCTAACGCTTGTTATGATATTTCAAGTGGCATAATTTGTTGTCTTTAATTCTTGTTTCTTTTTAAATTCAATTTTTAAGAAAATTTTCTCTCCTGCCTACACGATTTGTTGTTTTTTTTGTATTTTTAACTCAGGACACATGCATTTTAACACTCCACTTAGTTACTCAAAGACACAAATATTTATTTGTTTGATTTTTGTTATGTCTGTTTCTATGAGAGCAGAGTGTAAATTGTATTTATGTCATATGTCTGTATCTATCCATGGGTTCAGGGGTACAACCACTCTCTAGACTAGACAAAAATGTTCAATTCTTGAAATAAAAACCATTATAACGCGTTAGAGAATTGTACGAAAATTTTGAATAGAATTTTCTCAAAAAAGAAAAAAATTTTTATAATATTTTGCTTGTTGTTTGCTTTGGTTGAATATGAAACATTAAAAAACACTTCAAATCAACCAATGAGACAAAAGCGTGTGTCGTAGCCAATAGGAGGCAGAAAGGCACCCTCAGCAGCACTTAAGTCCCCAATAGAGATACTTAAATTTAATTTGATTTAAAATTTACAGAAAAAATGACAAAAAGTGTTAAATACATTTTTTTTAAACTTTAAATTCTGATTTGGAAAAACCATAGTTTAAAAGATAAAATTTTTTAATAGAACATTTGAAAATTGAAAGTAAAAAACAATTCTCCGGCAAAGTCGCTGGATTGCAGGCGTTATTTCGTAGAAAAAAATCAACAGTTCTTTGTTAAACATGTTTCGGTAGGAGATGCTGTATCATATGACTTCTTCAAATTCGTTCTGGAGCAGATAGAGCGTAGATCAGGCATCAACACTGAGGGCACTATGTATATTCTACAGATCCGTCCAACTACTGGGATATGCGGACGATATAGACACAATTGGCCGCTCTCGTTATAGAGAGGTTCAAAGCGGCCGGTGCGGCGGCGGCGTTGGCGTGGCGCCCGGAGGCGGTTGGAGAATAGGCGAAATAGCCCGAGAGCTGGTGAACATTTACTCAAAGTGTTTTATACCGCTTCAAAGTTTTGTGGCCATGTCGTTTGTATCAGTGCAAGCTACATGTCAACGGTCTGGCAGCGATATGGCGGGCCCTCGCGAGCTCTCGGACTAAAACTCATTGAGCTTGAAGTAACGAGGATAAGACCAAGTACCTGATATTACCAACAAAAATCATCTGTCCACTGGCTAGGGCAAAACATCACTATTGATAGCAGCAAACTTCGAAGTAATTAAGGAGCTCATCTACCTCGGAGTAAACATGAACTCCACACCCTTTAGTGGAAATCGGACGGAGAATTATCCTAGACAACCGCTGCTACTTCGGTTTGGCTAAACAAATGGGTTCAAAACTCCTTAGGCGTAAGAGGAAGTGTATCCTCTACAAAACCCTTATCTTGCCAGTCCTGCTGTACTGATCTGAGTGCTGCACGATAAGCAAAAAGGGCTGACTCTGGTTTCTTTTGAAAAAAAATTCTTCGAAGGATGCTTGGTCCTATGTATGTATGTGCAAAGAGGTCAAATGGAGGAGTAGATATATAACCACGAGCTGTACAAAGATGTGCCCCTGCAAAGAGAGTGTTCGAATCCGAATTCACAGGTTCGAGACGAGAAGGAAGACCAAAACTCCGGTTTAAAGATCAAGCCGTGTCACAAACAGCGGAGCGCTTGGTTTAGATGACTGGAAGCAGAGGCGCCGCTAGACCAAAATGAGGCGTGTGCGAGATTAAATTTGCGGGGCCCTGGCTGCATCATTATGAAAAAAATGTTTGTGTACCGGGACTCAAGGGTATGATGTGTAAACATCAGTGTAGGATATAGTTTATACTATAGCTTACAGTATATAGTAAACTGATGAGGTTGCCAAAGGCACCCGTTGAACATGTTATGTTATTTCATGTGATTCAGGGCTGAGCGTAAATATGTATTTAATTTTGTTTCTAACCTCACCCTCCACTTTCAAAAAAGTACTTTTAGAGAATGTGGCAATTCTTAAAATCATACCCAATTTAGACCTTAAAATCATAACAGTTGCACCATGCCTTAAAAAACTGCATTTTCCACAATTATATGATGATGATAATTTTCTCGACACTATTTAATGCACAAACCGTTGGCTTGGTTGGTGTCGTTGGTGTATTACTATACCCAACCACATAACCGACATTTACCACATTATCTCAATTTACTCTATTCAATGCACGAACCATTCGCGTCCATTAGTTAAAAATCTAAATAAACAAGATGGTGGCGTATCCGTAATTTTGTCTTTCCTCTTTCAAGTTTACCCATACCGAGAGTTTGTTTTTTTCTTAATACCAAGCGCTAAGATGTTAACACATCAAAAAGTATATACACACCTGTCATCAAATCTTCCGAGGTCAATGTTATAATTTAAGTTCGAAATTTTTATAACAAACTTAAAGCAATATTTGATTTCAAAATTTTAAAACATTCTCTAATTTGCATGCACATACAAATAAATAAAATAGAATAATAAGCTCACTTTTGAATACTGCGTGTAAATAATAAGTATATACATAGGTATCTGAAAAAAATGTGTTTTCTTTTTGTAACTGTAGTTGAAGTTACAAAAGGTTATGAGTGAATCACAAAATGACTGATTGTTCGGGGTCTGAAAGATATACTTCCTGTATCTTAGAATGTTGGTTGGTGATATGTTTATGTTCTTCTGATGAATTACTTTCTAAACTCAATTGAGTGTCGGACGAAATTGTATTTTTTAAGGAAGTCCAATTGTTTCAGTTAGATGGAGGTTTTTTGAGGAATTTCAACATAACAGATCTAAATCTTCAGTCCAGGCAACTATTTCAGCTTTTGTTTCTTTTTTCGATGAACCAGATTTATTTTTCCGTCCCAGAATCTCTGTTTCTGCTATGTTCTGATACGATTTTTATCGAGCTTGAGCTCGACAAACTTAAATTAGATTTAGGCGAATTTATTTCCCTCCCTGTAGATGCGTATTTAGGTAATTAAAACAACGAATGTTATAATGTGGCTATAAAATGATTCCAAATACTTTACATACTTAAAACATACGTTGTGTACGAGCAAATTACAAACATTACAAGAAATAAATTAATTTCAATTTGTACATTAGGGTGGTCCTTATACAGCTCATTGTCTTATTTTGAATGAAGCACCCCACTAATTTGTTTTAAATAAAATAAATCCAAGTATTTTTGTAAATTCAACTTTAAAAATTCATAACTTTGGTGATGATTGTTAAAGAAAATTGAATATTGGCACACATGTAGTTACTTTTGTCGTGTTAAAAAAAATATAAAACAAAATTTAAAACATTATTTATTAAAATTAAAATTAAATAAAAAAAATATTTGTGTTTAAATGTCTAGGGAAATAAATGTTGCAAATTTTTGTCTGATACAATTTTATAAACATGACGAAAGTGTGTGCCAAAATTCAATTTCCTTTATCAATCAGCTCCTAGCTTAAAATAATAAGTATTCCTTTACATTCATAGGTACCGTAGATGTTTATATCCATTCTGCATAAGATAAAGGTTAAAAAGTGAAGAAAGGTATAACCAGGTTTTGACTCAACTCTACCCAGTCAGTAAAATCGAGTCGAATCAAAACAATTTCAATTACTTTTTTATTTGATTGTTATGAATGAAGAAAATAGACACGGTTTGCCGGATTTTCTTATTTCAAGACTCGGATATATTTTAATGTGGCACACGCGGGGCCACTCGAAGCGCGGGGCCGAGTGCAGTGGCACACTCCACACACCCCTTCCGCCGCCTCTGACTGGAAGCAGCGTGCTCGGTATCGTAGAGAATGGAAAGCCACCGTGTATCAGGCAGCGACCCATCTTGGATCGGAAGCCTGATAAGTAAGTAAGTAAAAGATCCTCAAAATCAATCCTCTGAATAATGTCTTTCTAACGCAAATGGAGTTCTTTAAAAAGGAATATCAATTTTACATTAAGCTTCATTTTAGAAGATATCAATCTTTTAAGTGAACCTCTCTATATCATTCTTAAATATAAAACGAAGTTTTAAGATAAAAATATATTTTTTTGTTTTTACCTCAGTTCGGCCTAAAAATTTCAAAAACTGAAAAAAATATCTAAGTATACCATAAGTGAATCAGAAAATCTAAGCATTACCACTAAGGAAAAAAAGACTTTTTTTAAATTGGCATATTTTGTTATTTATGTTTACCCCAATATACCCTATTTTTTTTTTTAGATAGATATATGTATTTGTATTATTTTTGCTCCAGGAAATTCTTTCTTTTAAAAGGTCCACCACTGCTAAAATAATTTTTTAAATCATTCTTTTAAACCCCATTTGCGGCCAATAGACCCTACAAAATCGACACCTTCTTTTGTCTTTAAAAATGATTAATAATCAAACTAAACATCTTAGGAAATTAAAAATTGCATATTCGTGATCTAGGGAGTGCCACCTTTCAATCGATGTATCGCACGAACTTTTATCTTTGAACCAAATTTGCGGCCAAGCTATACGCATTAGACCCTACGAAGTTGATACACTTTTTTGTCTTTATAAGTGACTTATGACTAAACTAAGCATCTAAGGGAAAATTGCATATTCGTTATATAGAGAGTTCCAACTTTCAATCGATGTTTCGCACGGTACGGAAATCGAACTTTTATTTTTAAACCCTATTTGCGGCCAGACTAGTATGTACGTCCTAGACCCTACAAAGTTGACACCTTTTTTGCCTTTAAAAGTGATTTATGAATAAACTAAGCATCTTAGATAATTAAAAATTTGCTTATTCGTGATCTAGTGAGTGCCACCTATCAATCGATGTATCGCACGATACGGAAAACGAACTTTTATTTTTAAACCCCATTTGCGGCCAAACTATACGTCCTAGACGCTTCACAGGTGACACCTTATACTATTACCGCCATTCAAACACAAGAAGAATTTTTGAATACCTTTTTTTTGTTTTCTTACCTCATTTCACCCAATACAAATCTAAATCTACATACTCTTAAGCAAACCCCTATGTTTGACTTTTCAAACTTCAAACAAATTTCTAAAATCGAACGTGTGGTTTCTGAGATTACCATGGACAAACAAATAAAGAAAGATTTTAGCTTTTTATTAATGTCGAAGAAGAAAGTCCGAAAGTCTGTGGTTTCAATCCCTACCCTATTTCAAGTAAAAATAAGATTTTTATTTTTCATGGGTTGGTACTGCTGTTCACAATTAAATTTCGAATATTTTAAGGGTAACTCTCATCATAAAGAATTTATGTTAGCCGTTTTGATTTTCTAGATAAATGTAGTTCGCCTAATTTCTTGCTGAAAAATCACATATCAAGAGGAGTGATTCAATTTTTTTAGTCGCTATACCCTTTTTCTTCACGCGCTGTAGTGCAACTAAAACTGTGTCTGACCATATCTTATGGAGACCTGCATACTTAATACCTGAAATGGAGACCCGCAAAGGAAGTCTAAGTAAACCATATTTTAGTAGTAAATAGTGTGACTCGATAAAATACATCTACTGTTTTTAGAGTTTCGTTAATTCTGTGGCTTTGGTTTGATAATCAAATACATGGCAGACTTCGATGAACCCTGCGTTAAAAACGATTCTGTCTACAGTTTTAAACGGGTTCAACCTCGGACAGCACATCTTTGGAATTTTTCGAAACAGTTGAAAGATGATCCCAAAAAAGTCACACATTAAAATTCACATTTTCAACCTTAATTACGAAAGAATTCGAGCTGCTGAAGTTGGACAATGACATCAGTGCCACATATTGTTGAGGTACAAAACTCACAAAACCATACTCAAAATTAACAAAATAACTTTCCAGACATTTACACCACAAACAACAAAACAAACCTTCTTCTAACTCGAAACTTTTTTTTTTTGAGGAAAATTGTATGTCGTTTGACATTCCTTTGTCACACCAAAATTGTTGTGAACTTTTAGTGGTTTCTTTCTATATAGCTACTTCCGACAGAAAACAAAATCGCTTTTAAAAGGAAATAGTTCTCTATAAAACCTAGAGATAGAATCATTAACATTTCTCTCTCTCTTTCTCCCTCTTATATCAAAAAAGAGTAAATACCAACTAAAAACGACCCCAACAGCTTAATTAAACTTTTTAAATAAACAAAATCCAAAACAAAAGCTGAAAAGAAGAAAAAAAAAAAACGTACACGAACGACTCTAATTTGGATTCCCTTTGGCTAAAAAACCGACACCATTACCATAGTGTTGTTGTTGTTTTTGGCGCCAAAACCAAGATTTATTATTACCCACTCATTTGAACTTTAACCTCAACCTACCTTCCTTGTATTTATACAATATTTCTCATGCTGTAAAACAATCTTCTTAGAGTTCCACTATGCTCGTTGAAATATCCCCATCCTTTCATAGAATCGAAATTCTTGATGCCGAAAACAACACAAATTCACACACAGCTCTACATCCAAGCCATCAATCCTTAAAAGCGCCAAGTCATATACACGAACCAATACTTGCAAAGAAATCCCTTTTTAGTCGAGAAACAATTTCCACATGATGTGATCTTGAAAAGCCCCTCAAACAACCAATTAGAATTACCTCGCAATCCAATCCCAATTCAAAACCACCTCACCACAAAAACACACACACCCAGCACCATTTGGTCCTTTTATTTGCTTGCACAACCCTTTTTCCAATGCATAAGCACACAAACAGGATATATGAACATTTCGCAGACGTTAATCACTGTTTGAATTTTCCACGCGACAGCACATATACCGAAGTTTGAACGTTAAATTAAAATCTATCGTGTTCGTCCTGGCCCCGGGCACCGCACCGCACAGCAACGCGGAACCTTTCAACTCCTGTGCGTCTGCTCTATTCATCTGTATAAAATGGATAAAGGATGAGTAAGGAACTGACAGTGTTTGAGCCTGAATGAGTGTAGGGTGGGTGCAATTGTATGTAATGCTCCAATAGCACATGGAACATGTGTTCGTTAGACCAATTTCAAAATCCCAAGTTAATACAACTGTCAAAACATTGACAGCTACAGCTACAGCCAGAGCCTCAGCTAGCTAGAGCCATCTCCCCAAAAAACAAAGAGAGTATATAATAGTGTGCTCTTATTCATTCTCTCTCTCTCTCTATCCATTTTACATCAAAAAGAAGATGGAAGGGAATATAGTGCTGTAACTTGACAAAGGATTATGCCTCAGTGAAAATCCCTGTTAATTTGATCAAGCTTCGATTTGACACAATATACAAACTACAACACAACGAGCGAGTGAGCAAGCAAGCAAAAGTAGAGCTGAGCCGAATGATGCGAACTAGGTGATGATGATGATGGAAACTGGGGAGAACATTGAACAAATGCACCATACCCCCACCCATCCTGATGATGATGGTAGCAAAATTGAAAGCTTAATTTATTAAGGGAAGCTGTAAGGATTAACTCACATTGGAGCTATACAATCGAATCACATTTGGGACTTAGCTGTTGAAGGTATTTTACATATTATCTATAGATACATACGTATATGTGTACTTTGAATATTGAATTACTGACAAAGTGGACGCCAAACTGTTCTATGTTTTTTGGTGTTAGCTAACAAAATTCGTTACTGCGTTCGTATCCGTTAACATTCTTTTTTTTTTTTTGACAATTTGTCGTTATTCGTTGCTATAAACAGTGTGTTTAACAAGATGGAAAATGGAGGTAATCATCGATGTTAATCTGAAAATTATTTCAGTTGTTACCTCAGATTTAAATTGGCGCCCAACGTGAGACCACTATTACTGCGTACAAAAGTTCTGTAATTCAAATAAATATTTGGAGTTTAACATTTCATGGTATTATATAAAAGGTGGTCCCAAAGGTAATGACAAGAAACCATGAAGAAATGGCAACTCTGATGTAATGGGTTTTACATACAAGACCACCACACTAAAACTGATTTATGAATATCGCTAACGACTCATGCAGCTAAGAAAGCGACATTGAAGGCTGTAAATCATTTAACAACCAGGGATACTCACGAGCTCTGCGAGCAAAAGAGTTGAGAGGAAAGCCGACTTTTTTTGGAGAAGGGAAAAGAAGAACGAAAAAAAGGCAAACTATCAAGGAAATAGAAAGATTCTCAATACAAAGAATAAAGTTCGAATATGGAAAATGGAAGTAATGGAAAATGGAGGTAATCATCGATGTTAATCTGAAAATTATTTCAGTTGTTACCTCAGATTTAAATTGGCGCCCAACGTGAGACCACTATTACTGCGTACAAAAGTTCTGTAATTCAAATAAATATTTGGAGTTTAACATTTCATGGTATTATATAAAAGGTGGTCCCAAAGGTAATGACAAGAAACCATGAAGAAATGGCAACTCTGATGTAATGGGTTTTACATACAAGACCACCACACTAAAACTGATTTATGAATATCGCTAACGACTCATGCAGCTAAGAAAGCGACATTGAAGGCTGTAAATCATTTAACAACCAGGGATACTCACGAGCTCTGCGAGCAAAAGAGTTGAGAGGAAAGCCGACTTTTTTTGGAGAAGGGAAAAGAAGAACGAAAAAAAGGCAAACTATCAAGGAAATAGAAAGATTCTCAATACAAAGAATAAAGTTCGAATATTAAACAAACAGATAAAAAGAGCCTTGTTCCTACTCGTGCTAGGAATAGTGTGTTAAACAAGATGAAAATTGAAGAAAAAACATGAACACCTGAACTTAAAAAACTATTTAAGTTGAAAACTCAAGATGTAATTGGCGCCCAATGTGAGACCAGTTCTATGAGTACAACAAATTAGGAAGTCAATATGAATATTTTTTTTTTTTTAATATAGAGTGGTTGTAATAAAAGGAGATAGCTGATCTAAAGTGAAACATCAGATATGTATGGCCGTTGAGCAAGCTAGCTTCTCGAAAGGAAAAAGAGGAGTGTGACCAAAGAAATAGTAAATAAGTCCTAGTAAAGAGGGTGTTTGAATATCTTATTTCAAGATACAAATGAACCCGTCAAGGGTACAAGGTGCGAACCACAGTTTGAATTGATGACCAAGAGAACAGTCAATGTTGAGGATATGCTGTCATGCAGATTGCACCGTTCAACGACGACATAAGATTTCATATTTCATCATTATGGTAGGGGAAAGTAGTAAAATCCGGAATGTCAAAATCCCGCCATTGCGAAATCCCGAAAAAAAATTTGCTAAATGGTGCTAAAAGTCTAATACGGCCTTGAAAAACAAAAATCTTCAAAAATTCATATAAAATAACCTATCGCTGACCAATTTCTAAAAACTATTGACCTTTTATGAGGATTTAATAACCTTTCAAATGCTATCATTTTTTTAGAAAGTTTTACTAAAACCAGCAGACCTTTTATCACGAGTCATTGGCCTTTCAAATGGTATACTTCTTTTGCAAATATCCCACAAATGAGGTGCTAAGTCTTATACGACCTTGAAAAAATAAATTTTAAAAATTCAATTAAACAAAAACTATGGCTGACCAATTACTGAAACAAACTGGCCTTTTATGAGGTCAAGGTAACCTTTCAGATGGTAAATATTTTGTTCGAATATCCCATAAATGAGGTGCTAAAAATAGTTTTGACCTTGAAAATTAAAAAAAAAAATTTATGGCTGATCAATTACTGAAAGTAGCTGACCTTTTTTGACCAATTACTGACCTTTTAGCTGGCATACTCATTTTTTATAAATTCTATAAATGAGGTGCTAAAAGTCTTTTACTGTGGCCTTGAACCAAACTTTAAAAATTCATAAAAAACCTATGGCTGACCAATTACTGAAACTAGCTCACCTTTTATCACGAGCCGGTGTTCTTTTGAACGGTATACTTGATTTGCGAATATCCCATAAATGAGGTGCCAAAAATAGTTGGTGACCTTGAAAAAATGTATCCCTTGACTAAAAATTTTCTATGGCTGACCAATTTCTGAAACTAGCTGACCTTTCTTGACAAATTACTGACCTTTTAGATGGCATACTTTTTTTGCGAATATCCCATATATGAGGTGCTAAAGGTTAGGAGCCCAGGTAGGTACCGTTACCGTTATTTTTGGTCCTCAACATAATATGTGTAAACATAATCCAAAAAACACTACCAAGTTTAATGAAAATCCATCTAGCCGTTTAGACTGTAAAGACACGAGGACAAACAGACCCACTTTTTCGTCTTCCCTAAATAATCGTCATAACAAGATTGATCATCAAAATCTCGGGTTGAATTTTGTTAAGAAATTCTCAATTCGTCATATACAGTCGACGCCGCTTTTAGCGACCGCCAAGCGACCAGCCAAATGTGGTCACAATAGCCGGTGCTCGCTATATCCGACTTACCACAAAAATTAACGATGAGATAACAACAGAAGTACATAGGTATGCGCTTTTAAATTTTAGGAACAGAATAGTAAAGAATCTAGCTAAATTCATTCGAATTTGTGTTTATTAGAACACATTGAGGTTTGAATTCTCAGTTACTAACTTTGTGTTAGCATTCTTTGCTCTATTCCCCATTGAGCACTAAAATCCCTTCAGCCCCAAACTTGTGGTGTTCCCAGCTTGACGTAAAGCTGGGAGCACCACACCTCCCAATGAAAAAAAGTAATGATGCAGGAATAAGGGGCTTATTTTAGTGCTAATTTAGTGCTCCAATCCCAAGTGAGCACCAAAATCCCTTCACCCCAAACTTTTTTTTTAAGGCTGAGTGTAGAAAGTCTCCACTTTTTGCAACTTTGACATTCAATTTCGAGGTCAAATCATGGAGCCCTAAATTTAATATTGGTGCACTAAATTAGTTCCAAAATAGCCCTTTATTCCTGCATCATTAGATTTTTGAATTCCCGTTGTGGTGTTCCCAGCTTGACGTGAAGCTGGGAACAGTGATTTTTGTGCTCACTGGGAATTGGAGCACTAAATTAGCCCTAAATAAGCCTCTAATTACTTCGTCACTAGATTTTCAAAATTCCGTTGTGGTGTTCGTATAGCTTGACACACCTTAACTGTAAATGGCTTTATAATTAGTCGTAGGAAAAAAGTGTGTGAATAGTATTTTTTAAAGAATTTTGTGATCTACAAACTGCACCTAGACGACTTTTCGATAGCATTTACCGTTCAAAAGTAATTTTTGAAAAACTGATTATTTTGACACTCGGTCTCGCGTAATTTGCTTACGTCGGATCAACAGGTACTTTTTACCATTGCCTCATTCTGGTCAGTGGAAGGTCCGCACCAAATTTAAGCGATATCATACATTTGTTTTGGGAAATGTCTATTTTGACAGGGGTAGGGGAGATCTGCTTAAGTTGACATAATTTTTCTATTTAGGACTCATAGCAATGAAAACAAAGTCAATTAAGTTTATTTATTTATTTGTAACAAAAAAAACTTAAAATTCAAACATATGTATGTATATTACCGTTTTTAAAAATTATTTTAAATTTGTTCCAAAGCCCTGTATAAGATGACATACCTTTGGATAAGATGACATAATAGCCTTTGGGTAGATGGCATCCTTTTTATCATTAATTGTCATTGCAGAGATCGCAAATGAATTACTTTATTTTTTGATCAACACCGGCACACAATGCGTGGTACCATTTAGTGCATGCCTGGCAACATAGCCAATGCTGTATAGCTAGTTGCAGTAAATGCAAGACACATCTGATGACACATCGTCTGAAAAGTCGTGTGGAACATAATTGTCCACTAATATGGGGCGTTTTGTTACTTTTCGAGCTCTTACACTCTTCCGATTCTCTTTTTCATTTTTTGCCTGGAGCTGAGCTTTAACTGCATTCATAAATGGGCTTGAAGGGAGAACTTGAGATCCTGTAGCCTTCCTTTTTTGTCTGGTACTTCCAGTTGGAACTGATTTTGGTATAGGCGATATAGATTTGAGCATATGTTCAACGAACGGATAGATGACAACGATAGGTGATATAGATTTGAGCATATGTTCAACGAACGGATAAGATGACAACGATGTAGGACTTGAAATGTTGAGATGAAATGCTGGTACGTCAGATCGTACATTCTGGGTAAGATGACATTTTTTTTTTTTTTTTTTTTTTTATATTCCACGCGCGCAAAAGGGGTTATGGCTACCCTTAAAATGTTTTTAACACAGCACGAGCGATTAGGTAAGTAGGAGAGGATTTAGAAGGAGATACCGATGCACATTGGTTTTGAACGTTTGCACATCGAAATGGGAGGGGAAAGTCGAGTCAGGTAAAGCATTCCTCATTCGTGTGGTGCGACTGAAGAAAGAATCTCTGTACATTACAGTACGTCCGAAGTTGGGCTCGAGAGTGAACTGATGGGCATTCCTAGAAGCGCGAGTATTACGGTTGAATTTTTTAAGGGGGGGAATGCAACTGGCTATTTCACTAGAACACTGATTATAATAATAGCGATAAAATAGAGAAAGACACGAAACATTACGGCGGTGTTCGAGAGATGTAATTGTTTCTGTTATAGATCTTTCGCCTATCATTTTTAAAGCTCTCTTTTGAATTCTGTCCAACAAACTCAAGTGAGTTCTTGGAGCACCTGCCCAAACATGAGAATTGTACTCAAGATTTGGACGAATAAAGGCTTTGTAGATCACAGCCAGATCAGAAGGGGAAAAAAACTTCTTGCATCTATGGAGAAAACCTAAACACTTAGCAGCGTTTTTGGCGACATCAAATATGTGGTCATTCCACAAAAGGTGGTCAGTGACACAAATACCGAGAACTGAGAGCTGTTCGGTTTCCTCGATGCAAGTGCCGTCCATGGAAAGCGGCATTGGGGGTGGGTTTCGCTTTAACGACAGGAGACAACATTGAATTTTAGAAGCATTAAATTCTACGCGGTTTTTGATTCCCCATTAGACAATGCTGTCGAGATCAGAATTTAGTGAGCTTATCATACGCTGCCGTTTAAGTTCCACATCCGAAGGACATGGATGAGAATCTGTAAACGAATATGAGAAACTGAGGGTACTATCGTCAGCAAAACAGTTTAATGGATTAGAAGTTTCAGACAAAAGATCATTTATAAAAATAAGGAAGAGAGTCGGAGACAAAACGGAGCCCTGGGGCACACCAGAATTTATTTTGTGGATTTCAGACTTGAAACCGTCCAATACAACTTGTATTGAACGGTCCGAAAGGTAATTTCTAATCCAACGAAGAAGAGGTTCATCGAAACCAAATGCGCGCATTTTCGATAAGAGAGCTTGATGCCAAACTCTATCAAACGCTTTTGAAATATCAAGTGCAATAATCTTACTTTCTCCAAAACGATGTAAAGATTTGTTCCACTGTTCGGTGAGATATACCATCAGATCACCAGTGGACCTATTGCTACGAAAGCCGTACTGCCGGTCATTAAGAAGCTTTCGTTCCTCGAGATATTTCTTGAGCTGGAAATTAATCAGCGTTTCCATGACCTTGGAAAGAAGGGACGTAAGTGCAATTGGCCGATAGTTAGAGGGTGAAGAAGATACGCCTTTTTTAGGGACAGGCTGGACAAATGCTGTTTTCCATCCACTCGGATAGAGACCAGTAGAGTAGGACAGATGGAAAAGCTTACGCAGTGGTTTTGCCAGCGTTGAAGAACACCTCTTCAGAACAATGGGAGGGATACCATCCGGGCCAGCGGATTTGTGTACATCGAGATCCTTTAGAACTCTAGCAACTGCACGAGTGCGAAAGAAGATTTGTCCCATAAAATCATTTACGCTCTCAAGTACAGGAGGAGTCATACCACTTTCTGGCAGCGTCGAATTAACAGCAAACTGTGCTGCAAGCAAATTGGCTTTATCTTGCGAGCTGACAAAAGGAGTATCATTGAAGACGAGCGTTGGAACCGAGGACGAGGTGGTGTTTCGTATGTTTTTTACAAATGACCAAAAATTTTTACTACCTTTGGGACATTGTAGTATTTTTTGTCGTAATTTTTGATCATGCAAAAATTTGGTTCTTCGAATATGAACGTTACAGGTCTTTCTAGCTTGTTGAAACTTTTTCCGGTTTTCCTCAGTAGGGTTGGCTTTATAACATCGGAAGCTTACTTCTCTAACCCTAATAACCTCTTTACAGCTCGAATCAAACCATGAGTTTTCTTTGGGTTTGATAGATTTCACCCTATTCGGGATAAAATTTCTCATTCCACAAAGAATCAAGTTTGTAATCATATCTGCACTGGCATCAACATCACTATCGAGTAAGCATAGTGACCAGTTAAAGCTCTTGAAGAAATTATTGAGACCGTCCCAGTTGGCTTTCTCGTATTGCCAAACGGTTCTCTTTAGGATTTTTTCTTTAACTGTGATTTGGTGGCACGAGAAATTCGCAGATATGACACAATGGTCTGATGAGCCTAGAGGAGATAATACACTAATAGTGTATTTATTCGGGTCAGAGGTAAGGAACAAGTCTAGAGTGTTGGCGATTTGACCTGCAACGTCAGGAATCCGAGTAGGCTCGTCAACAAGCTGAGTCAGTTGGTTTAACTCAGCAAAAATCTCGACATACCTTCCTTCGGGTGTTGTCTGACCAGAATAGCGTAGCCACGAAGAATTGTGTACATTGAAATCGCACGTAACAACGATTTCACTGTGCGGATAATGGGAAACAATTCTCAGGATTGAATCGGACAGCGCATCGAATTCGTTAGAAGTCGAATTACTATCCAAACTTGGGCTACGATAAATGAAACATGTATGTATGATGTGCTTATTGACGGTGAATTTTAACCACATGAAGTTAAAGTTTGTATTTAAACAAGGGCCATATTGTGGTTGAAGCTGATAAGCCACATCATTTCGTACATGTGTCAACTGTCAATATGACACGATCACAAATGGTTTAAATGCTTAAGGCATAAAGGCAAACTACACGATCTGGCACTTAAATAACACAAACAATTCATAAAAGACAAACAACTGTATTCATAACACACTTCAGACACCACATTGCACTCACCTTAACGGAAATATCTTCGATGGAACTTTTGGGTAAAAAAAAATTTCATGTGCAAAATTCTTCCATCTGCTCCTGAAAAAAAACTGTTGCAAACTGGGGAAAGCTACATAGTTGAGAAACTGACATTTTAAAACTGTACATTTGGGCGTGTTTAAAAGAACCGTAAGAATTATGGTAGCTGAGAAAATGCGACTATGTCGTCTTGTCGACTTTGTCATCTTAAGCAGATCTCCCCTATACCTATGAACTGGAAATTGTAACCAGATCAAAAAAAAAAAAGATCCTACATCGTTTAAGGAAACATCGTTTTATCAATATTCATGGTGTGAGAATTCTACAAACGGTTGTAATTTTTTTTAATACAAGCGCCATTCGCCATTCATGGACATGGGGAATATTCCGCTTAAACAAAAAAAAGCTCGAAGATTTGGACATAATAAATTCTACTATTTTTTTTTTTTCCAAACAACGACTCAAAATAAATTTTGAGGAAGCGTTCAAGAAATCAATACGCATAATTTTAAAACGCTCCAACCTTTGCAAATGTATCCATTTACATTCCGCAGAAATTCCAATTAACTTTCAAGGTATATGAGGATTTTTGGTAAAATTATCAAAGTCTGTTTATTAAAATCTATTCCATGAATACAAAACCATCAAAGTAAATCCAAAACAAATTATTCAATTTTTTTCTAATTAAGCCTGACACACTCAGAAAAACACTTGTTTTCAGGGTAACTAAGTTATATAGTAGGTAGGTACGGTACCTATAACTATACCTTTATCAAAAACCAACAAACAAACGAAAAACCATAAAATTTAAATTTTGTCAGTGACACTGTTTTGGGCTGTTATACCGCACTCATAAATTATCCCAAAAGTTAATCGAAAAGGCACTTTCTGGTGTGAACTTTAGCCATTTTACATACATATATGTATGTTTCTGAAAAGCCTCATATGTGTACCTTTACTGAAATATTTTATCCACATATTATAATAGAGCTGCCTGCCGCTGTGCCACCAATCTTTATATTCTACGCGGATGTGTCTGATTTTTCGGCAGGTCCCCGTTTTAGATCAGCATGTTGTATAAAGCGTGTGTCAAATATCCCACACGTACAGCTTTATATCGCTCTTTCTCGCTCTTACACTATTTTCCCTTATAAACCAGGACGATTATCCTGTCAACAGAATACTAATTAGAATTTTATTTAACTACGAGGTCCTTTCAACTGTGTATACGTATGTAGCTCTGCTGTAATGTAAACATTATGTAATAGTAGTATCCTTTTTCTGTGTTTCCATATTCGAAGCTTTCCTAGGAACTGGTACAGAAAACACACCCTCCTAACATGCAATTTTGTGTGGGAAAGAATCCTCCCCGGGAAGGAGCGGGGGAGATGATATGTTACATGGATGTGCTTGGATATGTTCCAAGTGTCACAACTGATTAAATAAACCGTTTAACATCTTGATGGATAAATGAGACAACAAACAGGCACAGACTCAAAACATCAGCTTAAAGGAAACAACTTAAGAGTGGCATACACAACACTACAACATAACTCTCTTCAGGAACACCAACACTAGACACCTACATAATAAGAAAAGAAAAAAAGAAAGGAGACACAAAGAAGGATCATCCCAAAGAGAAGATGCGTTTAGCCAATTTAACCGCTTAATCAGGATGTCACAGGAAAAAAAAGTCCTTTTTCCAGAATGTTTTTATTTTTTTTTCTTCTTCTTCTGTTGTCTTTTTGTTAGTTTGGAAAAGGTTACAATAAATACGAGCATAATATATGAACCTTTATATGTATATGTATGTCTTGTCTATGTTGTGTTGGTATAAAATGTATTTAATCCCCTTATAGCTTCCAATTGACTTGAAGTGACACTTTTGCCTTCATTGATGGACACGGACTGACAGAATACGGAGTTTGAGTGGGTAAATTATGAGTTTCTCTCTGGGAAAATTGTGTGGATGATTCAGGACACGTTTCAAGAGCAAGAACCTCAAAAGCTGGTTTCAAGAAAGTTATTTTATTCGGGCGTTACCTTCTTCTCTGTGTCAGAGACGGATTTGGTAATTTTTTGAGGTTAATAGCAATACATAGATATATTGGTACAAATGTTGGACACCTACAAGGTGGTTGCAGAAAATTTGCAGTGTTTTAAGTAAGACGTAAAAAAAGCTGGAGCACATAAGATGGGTCGAAATACAAAAAAATTGTATGGAGGCGTGAATTTTCTCCGTTTAGGTAGAAGGTACAATTTTCTAAAAAAAAAAAAATTGAACAGAAAACAATTATAAAAAGAAAGGCAACTCTATAATTTTAAGCTTTAATTTTTTTAAGTCATTAAAACCATTCTTCAATATTCTTTCAAGTTGTTTCAGTGATTACTTTTTTTTTTTAAATTAATTTTCAAACTCAAAATTTTAGGAAAATTATTGAAAACAATTAAATAAGAGCATCGGATCATAAGACCGAAAATATTAATTAAAAACGTAAAACTTTAGATTTTTTGTTTTTTTTTTTTTAATTTTTTTTTTCTAAAATTTTGATTTTCAGAACTAATTTTTTAAAAACTATTTATTATAAAACAATTTGATCTTAAAAGAATATTAAAGAATGTGATTTAAAATATGTTTTCTTCATATTTTTTTTTTTACTATTTGAAATTTTTTTTTAGAACACTGTCTTGCGTTTGATTATCTATTTTTATTCATCCTAAATGCTCTAGCATTTTGTCACAACTTATGCAGAACAACCATTAAAAAAGGTGTGAAGTTTCCAGTTTAAATTCATACATATTTTACGGATATAAGAAACAATCATATAAGAAAAACTCGCTTACAAGAAATGCAGTCCAAAACACCGTCAGCCGTATCTATAAAATTATCTTAAAATGCCTTTTAGAGGTTATTTAGTTAAGCTTGCTTAAATATTAAAGTTGCCTTTAAATCACGTTACTTAAATTTGTATCTATAATCAATATTCCTTTCATACTTAACTAAACAACCGTAATGTAACGTAACGCAAGAAAGTTGACAAATCTGATACAAATTTCTAGTACATTTTTCACTCTCAGGCTATTTTTGTCAGATTACAAAAAAATTTGCATACACAAAAGAGTGAACAAATAATAAGACAGAAAGAGAAGCAAATGGGTGTATGTGTGTATGCATCGTCAAACACAGAAGACAGAAGAAATGAAACCATTCCACTTTAGTTTTTTTTTTATTTTGTTTTCAGAAATTTCCTTCCTGTATTCGTGAGAAAGTATATTATTTTCTTTAACAAAAAAAACAAAAAAAAAATAATTTAAACCCGGCCATCACAGTACACACATAAATATTTCCTTACTCAACCTACGCACAATTTGTTTTGATAAAAAAAAAAACCATTCTCATGTGTCAAAATATATTTAAGTTGGCTTTGCGTAGCCTTTAAACGCTTTGGATGGTGTTTAAGTTAAGAGGTGTTTAAGTTACGTTGCTTAAATTTGGAAATTGATTATAGATACCGCTTTCACACCTAAGTGTTATTTAGAGGTAGTTTAGAGTTAAGAAGCCTTTAAAATTTCTTTATAGATTCGGCTGCGTGTCTTTTTCTTTGAATTCCCTTTGAAATTGATCGTATTAAAAGAAACTCGCATATAAGAAAACACGGCTATAAAAATTATTTCTTTGCACAAATATTAATTTCAAGAACAAAAATGTACGCATATAAGAAATTTACTTCATCATTTTTTAATTTACCGTTGCCAAAACTAGGTTGTGCCCATTAACATAGTTTTAAGGTTAATGACAGCTTTTAATTTTCATATGGAATTGCAGAAACAACTTAAAAAGTGCTAGAATACTCAGCAAATATGTGTTATTGCTTGGTTTTGGGGCTCTTTTGTGTCTGTTTTATGTCTGTATAAAAGATTTCCTTTCTTATGTCCGTGTTTCTCATATTAGAAATAGTCATTCCTATATCCGTTGTTTGCATATAAGAAAAACTCGGATTTAAGAAAGAAATTTCTTGGATTATCAGAGTTTCTTATATCCGTGTTGCACTGTATTTGGAACAACATTTCTCTGGCACTGTGGAATTATATTAAAATACGAACCCAATCGTTTTTTTTTATAAATTTCGGGAACTTTTGAGAGAAAATAAGAATAAGCATTTTTACTTTTTATTTGTCTTACAAAAAATAATGTCTACATGAAATTTGGCATTTATGAAAAAAATGTACCCAAATGGAAAATGGTCCCAAATTGTGGGCTTTTTTTATAATGATAAATGGGCCCATTTTCAAAAGAAAAATGGGCCCAAAACAAAAAATGAAAAATTGACGCAAACATTTATATGAAAATCAACAGTAAATAGAAAAATGAGAATCGTACAAAAAAATCTAGGGATTATTTCAATCTAATTAACCATAAAGATATTTCTGGAAGAGTGATTAAATAATCGTACAAAAATAGCGATTTTTGGGGAATTTTTACTTCAGAATAAAAGTTTGCCTATTTTTCATAAATAGCCCGAAACCCATGAAAAATGGTTTTATAACTTACAAATTTGAACTGCTTTTTGTTGTTTTCCATTTAAATTTTTGGGGTCATATTCCAATGTATGTTTGGGCAAAATTTCATGTAGCAAAAAAAAAAATATCGATAAATCTAAAAAAACGATTTTCGTAACAAGATCTGTTATAGTCCAAGCGGCGACCGTAGGATCACTTACCTCATAAGGTAAGAGGTTCTAATACCCCTTATTCGATAGATCTATTTAAGAGAAACTCAACGCACATGGGTTGCCTAGCGAAATTCGGGTAGGTGACGTCTTCCACTTCCGGTTGTTTTTTTGGACCATGACTTAGCTCATCGAGTAAGAGATTTTAACTACGCCCAAATTATAGGCCTTGATAAGAAAGAACGACAAATATAGGCTTGCCTAGTTTAAAATAGGAAGGGGGTGTTGCCAACCCTTTTTGAAAAGCACTTTTTTAGAACTATGACTTAGCTCGTCGAGTAAGAGGATAAAACTAGTATCAAATTCAAGATTAAAATATACTGAATATAACAAAATAGGGTTGCCACTTTTAAAATACTTGTGTACGTGTCAACCATTCTTAAAGGAAACAAATGTTAGAATCACGTTATTGCTTATTTTATTTTGGTCGATTTGATAAAGTATTATATACCAAAAAAAGTTGACAATCAAAAACAACAAAAAAGTAGAAAAAAATAGATTTAACTCAGTCCTAAAAGTTTTCAGTTACATTTTGTATAAAAAATTGTTTTTTTTTACCTAGACACAAGTAAACCCGGTATCATTAAATTAAAGCCCAGGCGGTGCTATATTTAAAAAATATAGGTTGGCTCCTCTTAAAAAGG
The DNA here is from genome assembly GCA_949320155.1 of Melangyna quadrimaculata. Classification (NCBI taxonomy): domain Eukaryota; kingdom Metazoa; phylum Arthropoda; class Insecta; order Diptera; family Syrphidae; genus Melangyna; species Melangyna quadrimaculata. The sequence continues at coordinate 144,080,608 of OX439483.1, read as the reverse complement.
TGCATGCCCTTGCCAGACCTGATTTAATACAAAAATATACCATAATATCTACATTTTCAGGTGAAATGTTTAAAATTTGATAAGGTAAGAGCTAAAAACATACATCAAATTAAAGCTTAAGCCTTAACTACATAGACCTACTTTTGTACAAAAGTGAGAAATTAAAATGCTCGCTAAAGAAACATGCTTGCAAAACACCAAACGAAGATTGTTCTGACACATTAATTAAACCACCATACACAATTTCCCATTGTTTTTTTTTTTTTGGAAACAAGTGTCTTCAGAATAGATATTAATTTCTCACTTTTGTACTTTTTTAAAAATGAAGGCCTATGTAGTTAAGCCTTTAGACTCTAATCTATCAAAAAAATATAGGCTGCCTTTTCTCAATCAGGTGCATGTACCTGCCAACCCGGATTTAATGAAATTTTTTACAAAAGTTAGTTCTTTTTCAGATTACCCAGTCAAATTAGACTTTGACCCGGAAAAAAATTTTAACTGGTATATTTTGTGGTGGTCACGTTCAGAATCATATGTGAAAAGTCCCAAGCAATCCGCAATGAAAAACGCAGCCATTTTGCACTCTTTGTTTGTGGCTATATCTGTGGATCATGTTGCCCTAGGAAGACAATTTAAGTGACAAATGGACGGGCTTAGATCTGCAAAACATGGAAGTAAATAAAAATTAGCTACAGGGATCGCATGGCTACATGGAATTAAATGAATTTAACAGAGTAAATTGCAGTTCAAGTTCGAAAAAATTAACCATGTCCTATGCATATTGTTTAAAGAGCGGAAATTTAGTGTACATGTTCCAACAACAGTGCCAAGAATCATATGTGTTAACTTTAATTTTAATTTTGTTTGGGTCCCTTTTGGGACCTTTTGATGGGGATACATTTCAAGTGGTTTCCTCAAAATCCTATTACTAAAAAAATAAATTAAAAATCCACGATTTATTTCGCGCCTTTCCAGCTGTTGGATGACACTAAAAACTTTTATTTTTTAAACATTAGTACTCTGGTAGTCAAGACCTTCTGATTGCGATACATTTTGGTAGCATACATCAATTATCTAAAAATTTCAATACAAAATCCACGACTTTAATCGCGTCTGGGGTTTTGGGGCCACTTAGACGTCTGTCATGTGCATATTCGCACTCAGGGGGTCAAGATCTTTCGTTTGTGATACATTTCAAGTGGTTTCCTTTTTGACAAAAAACGCAAAAAAAAAACGCATTTTCAGGGACGTGTGTCGGGGGTTTCGGGGCCACTTAAACGTCTGTCACGTACATATTAACACTCAGGGAGTCCATGGCTAAAAGTTGTGATAAATTTCAGGTGGTTTCCACAAAAGCCTAAAAACGCGAAAAAAAACGCGTTTTCGGGGACGTCTGTCTGGGTTTTGGGGCCACCTACACGTCTGTCGAAACCAGTTTTGTAATCAGGGAGTTCATGGCGTCAAGTTGTATTACATTTGAAATGGTTTTCCATCCGATTTCAATTTTCAGGAAAATTGTACTTTTGATGCACTTTTACGTGGTAACGGGGCCACTACATGCTGGCAGACGAACGTATTCGTTATCACCTTCCCCAGGACTAAGTATACTTTTCATATCTTTTGGTTTCCTTTCACGACCAAAATCTGCTCCAGGCTCTTAGACTATAGTTTTATCCTCTTACTCGATGAGCAAAGCCATAGTTCTAAAAAAGTGCTTTTCAAAAAGGGTTGGCAACACCCCCTACCCATTTTAAACATTTTTCGTTGTTTCTAGTCTAGGCCTATATAATTTGGGCGTAGTTAAAATCTATAACTCGATGAGCTAAGTCATGGTCCAAAAAATTAACCGGAAGTGGCCCGTTTTAAACGTCACCTACCCAAATTTCGATAGGCAACCCATGCGCGTTGAAATTCTCTTGAATAGATCTATCAACTTAGGGGTATTAGAACCTCTTACCTTATGAGCTAAGTGATCCTACAGTCGGCTCTCCGTCTCCGCCTATTACATGGTGATGCCTTTGTTGGCTTTTTGAGACATACTTTAGTTCTGCCGGCAATTTTTGTGTAAAAATGAATGATATTTTGTACTCTTAGTCCCAGTTTTTCAGTTGTGAGTTAAACCAGAGATAATTAACTCTGGAAATAGATTTGTCTCCAGATATGTCAAGAAGCAGTTCTTAAGGGCCAGTTATAGCGATATGGAAAACGCATCAGTAAAAAAATTTCTTTTTGATAACTTTATTTGTTAAGATACGATTTGCAATAACAAAGAGAGCACAAATCGATGAACAATTACCTAAAATAATTTATTCATACAAAACAAAAAAAACTATTTGAAAACAAATATTTGTGTCCAAAAAAAGCATTTTTTAATTTTCCTGAAGGAAATTCCGCACGGAAAAAAAATTCTGTACGGAATTTACATCAGGAAAATTAAAAAATTGCTTTTTGGGACCGACATATTTGCTTCAATTAGGTTTTCTTTATAAATAAATTATTTCAGGTAATTGTTTATTGGTTTGTATCATTTTTATATTCCAAATCGTATCTTAACAAATAAAATTATCAAAAAGAAATTTTTTTACTGATGCGTTTTCCTGAATGCTATAAACGGCCCCTTACGTGGGGGATGAATGCAGAAAGACTTACAGAACAGAAAAGATATAATATCGAAAGCATTTGTTGAATTAATCCAGAGTTAGACCACCAAATTTGGTAAGTTAACTCGAGTTTCAATTTAACCCCACACTGAAAAACCGGCCCTTAATGGTCTGTCTGAACAGGATTTCTCAGATAATTTTCTCTGGTTGAATGTCGAAATACTGAGAAAAATTATCAAGTTGGCCAAAATTTGGTTATCAGAAAAAATCTATATTTTGAACTTACTTTTCTTAATTTGTAACACGCCATTTTTATCAGTCTTAGCAGGAATACTATTTCAGGCCGTGAGTGTAAAAGTGGCCTAACTGCAATTTTATCGAAATTGAGTTTATTACGAAAATTGAATCTGTACCTACTAACCCACATTTCTGCATTAAAATTTGTTAAATTTTCGGCTTCATGCCATAGTTACAGGCCTTTTGTACTTAGACCAAACACAAACAAATTAAAAGCTTAGTGCAAGAGTGGCCTATCTACCAGTTAGGCCACTCTTGCGCTCGCGTATTTGATTTTATTGTTTGAAACTTTAAGCTAGGTCAATTATTTTACTATTTTCTCAAAGGTGTTATAAATGCAATAAATTAAACATAAGTGCGTACCCTAATAATCTCCCTCGATAAGCCATGAAGTTAGAGTTTCATATTAAAGTCAATGCTGCAATCATTGAACAAAGTAAGTAGGTATAAGTGAGTGCATTACGTGTTGAAGCGTTTGGGTATTTTCCTAAACGGTTTAAAATCTACGCTTCTGCTAAGAAAATGCAAAAACGAAGCATTTGATTATGTAAAGTACAATAATCAGATCAAGTACAAGTAGAGGCTGGAATAAAAATATTTAAATTGCGACATTATGTCAATATCTCATCCAGACTTTAGAGTTGATAAAATTAGCCTTTAGTTTTTTGTCAGCGGCTATTCGTATTTACCATGCGACCAAGATTTTGGGGTGATTGAAAAGAAATGAAAATATTTTCCAAATATTTACATCCCCATGGTTGGATAGAAGCCAAAAACTCAGCGAGAAAAAAACAACCATTTAATGCCTTAAAAATGCCCAAAGACCACTTTTTCTCCACTTTGAAATTAGAAGAAAACATTTAAAAGAGAAAGATCTCTGCAAATGGACTTAAGGTTAACTGGTTCAAGATTATGGAGCTTCAATATTTAAAGACCTACCTCTTCTTAATATTTTTTCAATATTCTCTTGAAGAAAGGTTTCCATTTCAAAGGTTTTGTATTTCGAAAGTAGTAAGTGTAAGCCTAGCAATCTTCAACCTAAAAACCCTATACCCCGGTGGAAGACCTATAATTATCGAGAAGAATAAGGATTTGCCGGACCTTCTGCAGGTTATACCGCCAATATATCACAATTTTTAGACTGATCTTATATAAATAGCTGTGTTTTATTATCTTTTATCGGGATCTGGATCCGGATCTGGATTAACTTTTACGCGTAGGTAATACAAAAATAATTTGGGATCCTGCTTTCTATCTGAAACTTTTTCAAGGTCTAATCTTAATTCTAATCTAGTTTTAATTCTCAGAACCAGGTGACCATTTTGATTCGTAAATGTTGCCAGCACTGTGAAAGAAAAACAAGATTCAGATCCAGATCCCGATAAAAGATAATAAAACACTTCAACTACTTTTCCATTTTTGTTTTTTGTTTACATGTCAAAATTGAAAACGGCAAAAAAACTCGGAATACCACAATCAAAATGCAAAATTTGTGCGGGATCTGGATCGTTTTATTATCAAAATTATCAGATCCATATGGATCTTGGTGGATAATAATAATGACAATTCTTATGCAAGTACCACAAAGGCTTTTATGGATCCTAACACTTCTGAAAGTGAAATGTTAAGTCTCAACTTGATTAGCAAAAAACCTAATAAAAAAATAAATTTAAAAAAATAAATAAATACAAAAACTTATTTTATTTAAAAGTCTTTGGCCTATCTTTACCGATTTAAAATTTTTTTTTTTTTTACAATTTTCCTCTGTGCAATAGTGGCCTATCTGACTTTAAAATCAATTATAACGGTATTAAGGATGATGAATACAAAATCAAAACCCTGTTATTTTTTGGGCATATTGCATAAAGAAAATCAAAGCTATGATTCTTTGTTTTAAAACTAAAAGTGTTTGAAAATAAAATGTTTCTTATTTTTGCTCTACTGATAATAATGAAAAATGCAGCTAGGCCACTATTCACGGCCTAATTTCTACTCTTGTAATAGATGTGTCAATGAGCGGTGATGTAATTATAACTTATCGCTAACATTCCTTAAAATTTTATTAAAATCAGTTTAGTGATTCAGATTTCATGGAAATAAGACTGCTTTTCCATGATAAAAACTATGCTCATTCGAAAATTACCTAATTTATAGATCACACTAAAAATCTAAGCTCCCATATGAAATTCTTAACTTTGGAGTGCATTTTGTCCATTTTTTAGATTTGGCTAAAATTTAGCCTGATCTGCATTTGGGACTTAAGGTCTACACAAAATACAAGCCCAATTTTTTGTTTATAACACTTAGGCTAAGCGCGCACATGCAACTCTTAACGAAATTAAATAGTTACTCTTAACGAAATTAAGTAGTTTAATCACTAGTTTATCGATGACCGCGCACATAAGCAACTTTTTTACCAACTTTTAAATTTTCGAAGCCAAGAATCGAATTGATTTTTCACTAAATCACCTTTTTAGTATGATTTTGTGCATAACTTTGCAAATATTTGTACACAAATTTAGCATGACATTTAAACATTAATTGAGTACTTCGTTTTTAAATAGCCGACAAATATAACTCAAGTTATAAGCCTCATAAAGTGGCCCAATCGGCTTTTTTTCAAGGTTTAATGCAAAAATGTAATGAAAAATCAAATTGATGAGGTCTTTTAACACAATTTTAGTATGAAATTTGTTGCCCCTTCCCAATAAAAAATAGACAAAAATAGACATCCTTCAGTAAGTAAGATGTTGTCCACCTATTTTTTTTTAAAGACTACTTGGGAAATCAAAAAAGCGCATACCTTGAACTTTTCCACAGCACCAGCTGGTTCAGAAATTGTTCGCATTTAAATAAGACAAACTATTTTTGCACGTTTGTATCTAGAATTTCATGAGCTTAATATTTACCCTTCAGATTTTTTTCTTTGATATAATTAAAAACGAATTTGGTTTCACAAAACCCCTCCTTAAAAAGCCTTGTTCAAAAAAAGGAACATACCTATCTATTTCTTTTAAAGAAATTTTTATAACTTTATTCAAATATTGCAAAACTTTGTGTGAAACCTGCATTTTGGACAGGAAGCAATTTTCGTTTGTTTCGTCCGAAATCCCACGTCTCGAAATGTAAGTTTTTATTACGATTTTTGTTTTGAATTGCCTAAAGGACATCAACTCGCGTATCATTTTAACACAATTAAAAAAACATAGCGATTAAAAGAGGCGCCCCAGCAATTTAAGAGGCCACCAAAGTCCAACTTACTGGGCTTATATGAATCTGGTTAATCCTCAACTGGTCCCCTTTTATCATCTTCATAATGCTGCTTTGGGGTAAAATTCAAGCAAGTAGGTATAGGTATATCTTGATGTTGCTTGATGCTCCTTGACAAAGGGTTCCCATCACACAACACACAAAGGTTATATTTTGTACACATATTTTTCGTATATAGAAAAATAACATGTACATTTTTGCACCAAACCCGATAATACGCTTGTGATTCTTTGGTCCCTGAATAATTTATGAGCCTCTAGGTGGATATTAAAATATACAATATAGGGTGGTATATATATTTTCTTGGATACTTAAGGGCATGCTATATTCTGTCAAATATTGATGTTTTTTTCACATGCACCGCACTATTTTTTGGTATATTTTTTGGACAGACAGAGGGTAGACTACTGTACCTTTGAAAAATGACAAATCAAATTTAAAGAAGAGGTTTTTTTTTCATGGTCGTATAGGATTAGTTATCCCAAATATATAAGAAAAGAAGAGTGATTTTTTTTTTTTTTTTTTTGTATTTTCTAAATTGAAAAAGGAAGAAAAAAAAATCAAATTAAGGTTTAAAGAAAAAAAATTGTTTTAAGAAACTCTCTTCTTCTGAGGCAATTGGATAAGTGGAAAGTTATGTTGAGGAATAATTTAGTTTGAAGGTATTTTTTTTTTTTTGATTTGAAAAGAATTTGACAGGGATCAAAATATTGAATTAGTACCTATGGGTGAGTATAAGTTTAATATTCCTCAAAACTAATAACAAACAAATTTTACGGAAATATGTATGACTGATATAGGTATCTAAAGCCTACGTCAAACAAGAAGCTTTGGTAAATAAATGAAGGCCATTATTACTCATTCAAACACATCCTGAAATATTGAACAATCGGAATTTAATCCAGAAACGGCTTAAGCAAGCGTATAGGAATTTTAGCACTCTTGGACCATTCTCCGATTTGACACTCTAAACCTGCAGGACCCATCGACCTTACATTTTTCTAACGCAAAAAATTCATCACTTCTTTGTTGGAAAAAAGACAGCTTGAAGTCAATCAAGGCTCCGCTTAAATATCGACATAAAAACACCAGCACGTAATTTTTACCAATAGCTGCTTCTTAAGTCTAATTAAGTAATTGTGTACCAAAATCTTCTTTCGAGGAACTGAAAGGTCCCTCTAGTAGACACTAACCATATCAATGTTAGAATTTACAAATTGGATAAGAAGAGTGCGAAAAAAGAACCCTTTAGAAGAAACGCAGGGAATCTTTACAAAATCAATATTTTTAGTCAGACGAAATGTCAAAGTCAAGAAGAAGCAACTACAAAGCGGCTATGGTCCTTTGAGGATATGAACTTTTCTCGAAGCTGGGTGAGGTCAAGAAGTAGGATTTACCAACTGCCACAAGATGCTCTAACGAAATATGGCTGATCAGCTAAAACTTTCTTCTTTTCTTCATCTCCAAGGCTTCTTCTATATAGAGATGGATGATCTGGAAACTATGATAAGATGACGTGAGACACCTGATGGTTGATGAGGTAAAGATCGAAAAACTACATAAACATTTTTGGTCACCGAGGCTGATATGATTTACGGGTAACCACATCAAGTCTAGCACGAGCCTAATAGGAGGACTTGTTTCTATGTTTCAAGGAGAATTTTTTAATCATTGAACGTGTTGCCACTTCTTCTAACCATCTCGGAACTTTCGCAAAAGACAAAGGTATACATAACAGCAATGATCTCGCGCACTAGCACGAGTAGCAAGCAACTTTACGAAACTTACGATGGAAGTTAATTACTGTATTGGTGAGTGATAATACAAAATAAAACGCTGATGCTTGCCCCCGAATGAGATCTTCGTGAAGATGTAAGAGGAAGTAAAAGCTCTAAGCCCAGGTTCGGGAGAAATTAAAGGATGTCAGAATTATTGAAATGATACTAAAAATGTCACTGTATACACGGGCAAAACGGTTGTCTACTTAAAGTCTTAAATATTGATTTCTTAAAAAAAGTCATTGATGTATATGTATGTCGCCACTGAGCCCGAAATAGTGTAATTTCGAGAACTCAACTTTGAGATTATTAAAAAACTATTTCAAAAGCAGTTGCATTGAAAAAGAGGTAAAGTTAAGATGACTTAAACTATGTACGTCAATATATGAAAAACTGTGCAATTCCATCCACTAAGAACATATAGTAATAATGTATTGCTATATTTTACAGTTCAGAACAATGATAACTTTTAAGTGCCATTAGAAGCCCAAATTCAAAGGTATGAATAAGGAAGGATTGCCGAACTTAAAAGACCTGATGGCCAGAATGAAAATGCAAACTGTTAACTTCTAGACATTTTAGTTACTCCAGGGGCATCAATATCAACCCTCCACCAACCAGTATTAGAATAATAACCGCGATCCTATGTCTAAGAAACAACAAAGCAACTAGATTGTACAGACATCGTCACTGATAAGTTCCTTAATGGAGCTGCTTATTTCTTTTTTAGTTTCACTTGCTTTACTTTACGTAAATCGTGATTGCACCTTCACCTTAGGATCACTAGGTATGGAAGTCATATTTGATAAAATTGTTGCTATTTAAAGGACGCTCGATGGTGGAACGGTGATGTACGTCAGAAATATTTACAATGTACATAGGCATCATAAAGAGAATCTGGTAGGGAATCATGAATAATTTTAAATCTTAATTCGACCAAAATATCACATCGCACTTATTAAGGAACCATTTGAATGCAAGGCAATATTGTGTACAGCTCTCTCGCGCCTCTTAAACGTGGAAATGCTGCAAAAAAATTTCGAGTATGTTATGTATAATCATTGTAATAGTCCGTAGTGTAATCGTTAGTGCGTTGGACTGTCACGCTGGAGGCCTGGGTTCACTTCCCAGTCTCGTCCAATTAAAAACTAAAAAGTTTTTTTTTCAGGGTTACTGCCTCTTACGCGGAATTGACAAATCCTCCAAGAGTATCACTTGTCATGAATAAGTGTTTCTCGTCTAGCCCTTCGGATTCGGCATAAAATTCTAGGTCCCTTCCATTACTGTCGACACGTGCACACAGGAATGGTTGCGAGTTGTCAGGCACTATCACTAGGCCCTGGTTCTTCGCGAGCTGTTGCGCCACCCATTTTATTATTTATAAAGGGTGGTTAAATTTTAAGGGCCGATGTTGATTTTGAATAAATATTGAGTTGATTTGATAAATATTATTTAGGAAATTATTGTGATTTCTTTTTATTATAATAATATTGGTATGGTTCAATAAAGTATGGTACAAAATATCGGTCAAATGGCCGCCGCGACCTCGGCGGCACACCTCCATTAGATGGTCCTAATTTTCGATGACGCTGAGGCATAATTGAGGTTCTTTGCCGTTAATGTGCCGAATTATCTCATCCTTTAGCTCTTGAATTGTTGCTGGCTTATCGACGTACACCTTTATTCTAAATAACCCCAAAGAAAGAAGCCCAATGGTGTCAAATCACATGATCTTGGGGGCCAATTGACATCGCCACCACGTGAGATAACACGGCCATTGAATTTGCCGCTCAAAAGAGCCATTGTTTCGTTAGCTGTGTGGCAAGTGGCACCGTCCTGTTGAAACCACATATCATCCACTTCCATATCTTCCACATTCGGGTCATAAAAAGTTCGTTATCATCTCACGATAGCGAAAAACATTCACAGTAACTGCCTGACCGGCCTCATTTTGGAAAAAAAAAGGCCCGATGATGCCGTCAGCCCATAAACCGCAGCAACCAGTCACTTTTTGTGAGTGTATTGGTTTTTCGACAACCACTCTTGAATTATCATTCGCCCAAATGCGGCAATTCTGCTTATTGACGAATCCACTGAGGTGAAAATGTGCCTCATCACTGAAGATGATGATGCACGAAATGCATTTTTTTTTTTGAACGTCCATTTTTATTATAAGCCTGAATAATTTTAACGCGTTGCTCGATTGTGTATCTTTCTATGGTTCAAATTGAGTTGGTCTGAAATTGAGAAATGTCAAATGAAATGCACAAAAAAAACTTGACGTTTAGGTGTGGCTCACATTCAACATCGGCCCTTAAAATTTAACCACCCTGTATATGGAGGGCTCACAGCTGTACCGAACCAAGTCATTTTTGTTCGTTCTTTTGAAATGTTTCAAAATAATTCCTCATTTTAAAATTAGAAGAAAATTTAGAGAAGAAATTTCCAATTGTCCATAGAATTTATCCTCTAATTTTCTTCTTATTTTAAAATGAGGAAGTATTAAAAAAAAATGCAAAAACATTTCAAAAGAACGAAAATAAAAGTGTCTTGGTTCTTGGCCCTCCATATACCTAGTCATTAAGATTCTTGTGATCAGGAAGTAAGAGACGGTTTTCAACAATACTGTGTGGCTTAGGACTGTACAAATAAAAGTGTATATTGAAATCAAATAAAAGAATTGCTGTAGTATTGGGCATTTACTGACGTAACCAGATGATACCATATAAAAAAGCTCTTTTTCTAATAGAAAATTCATGGTGTAAGGCAAGTTAGAAGGCCAAAAACAATTCAATGATCAATTGCTTTAATGGTGTCTTACTTGAAGAAACGGGGAAATATGGAAGTACTTTATTGCCACCATTTCCTTCAGAATTAATAAGAATGTTCCTGCGAACATCAGCTTCCAGAAAATATGAAGAATAATTCCGGTTAGGCTGTATGGCGCCAGGAACATGGAGTTTTTCAATATTGAATGATTTTAAGTTAGGTTAGGCTGAAGTGGCTGCCGGCGGAAAGACTGACCGACGACGTCGCGACCTAAATCTAGAGAAATTCTCCCAACTCGCTAAAATCAATTGGAGCTACGTATGAAACACGCGAGACTACTGACATTGGCTAAAACACTTGGATCATTAAAGATGTCTCCCAGATGGAGTTGTGCGTCGGTCAGCGTCGTCTTTGGGATAAGGTAAGGCATGACCAAAGGAGATGAGGAATCGATTCTTCCTCCTCCATACAGCTTCTGCAGATATGGAGTATGGGAGAAGAAAATATTTTAAACAAAAAATTGCAGGTCTGTTACATGTACACTGTACCATGTGAGCATCTCAGACAATTGATTAAAAATTCAAAGGCTGATGTTGCAGCCTATCTGCCTATCAACTCAGACAACAATACCAGTGGAAAGATAAAACGAAGGATAATTCTTGTCAATTGCAGCTTTTTTTGGAATTTACACTAAGAAGAAAATTTAGTATGAATGATTTCTCTCGAGCAACTAAAGCTTCATTTCATAAGACACTTATCGGTATCATCCCAGATCTGTTCTGTGGTGCAGAGGCATGCACTGGCACTCTGTCGGCGATATGCAAAGATGGAAAGCTGAGAAGAACATACAGCAACGAACTGTAAGGGCTGTCAGCGACATAAATAATAAATAATTTAGATGACCCAACGGCTCGTTAAGAACCAGGGCCTAGTGAATAACAACTCGCAACCATTCCTGTGTGCGCGTGTCGACAGGAATGGAAGGGACCTACATTTGTTGCCGAATCCAAACGGCTAGACGAAAAGCACTTTTTCATGACAAGCAATACTCTTGGGGGATTTGTCAATTCCTCGTAAGAGGCAGTAGCCCTGATTTTTTTTTTAATTTTTGGTGGGCGAGACTGAAAATTTAACCCAGACTTTCAGCGTAACAGTTCAGCACTAACCATTGCGCGACGGGCTATTACAGCTGTAAAAGTCTTCGGATTTTTTCTCGAGGAACATTTTCAGTACAGGTAGAATCCAAAACTGTTGGAGCAAGCAACTGGAAGAAGACCACGTCCAACTTGCCGTACAAAACTAAAGACAGCTAGGTAGGGATAGAGCCGGATGAATTAGGGTTGTTGGTTGAGGCCCTGGTTCAAACCGGATTGCAGAACCACCATAAAAATGAAAGACGGGAGAACCCAAATGATCTGCTAAATCTTTACGTTTATCCAAGAGGGAAAGGGTTTAAAAAAAAAGAATAAATCAGGTAGCACAAGCAAGTGGAATGGGATCTCCACCAAGCTGGAGAAGCATAAATTTGGACCAAACAGGCCTAAGAATAAAGCTTCTTGCTAGAAGCCTAGGTCCAGACGGGACAGCACTCTAGCACCCCTAACTGTAGCCAAGTTAATAAATAATAATATAACTCTAGAACTTTGAGCATACGGTATTTGCTAAGTGGTTTTAATAAAGCTACTCAAACCAGTCAAATGTTTAAAATAAAAATTGTATGTCTGGAGATCTTATTTCAAAGAACTACATTAAAATTCAGTTTAAATGTTCAAGCCCTTTGTGCATTTGTGTATAAATGAAGTTATAATATTTCCATGTTGATATTTCGTACTCTCTTCAACGAAATTCGACAAAAATTACTACTTACAGCACACTTGAATTTTCCTTAACACATTTCAATAATTCATTTGGTAAACGAATATTCAGAAGTGGGATTTTCAACTTAATTCTTAAACCTGATTTACTTTATCGTATTTTGTTCGTTCTTCTTCTCAATAATATTCAACCTGCTACCAGATATCCATTTCCTACTTCCTCTTCAATTCTTTTTGCAATAACTTTTTTTTTTTTGTATTTTGTTAATCTACTTCCACATTGATATCTTCAAAAGTTCTTTTACCCCCCCTACCAAAATAATTTATTTTTCACCAACCTTCACCCTTATTTTTTTTTTTTTTTTTTTTGCATTTCTCTCAAGTGCATTTGTGAATTCCCGACGACACACATTATGTAGTAGGTAGATATATAGAGCAGAAGAAAAAGAATTTAGTATAGGTTATAAGAATTTTCAATTCAGCAAAATTGAAATCAAGCAAAACAGCGATTTCCCCACTCAAGTTTATTTTGAAAAAAAAAAAAAATCAAATAGATATTTCGAATGTGTGTTGTAGTAGGTAGGACGAGTCTAAGGATAACTGGAAAGGTGGCAATGGCAATCGAATAAGTAAGTAGGTGAAAAAGGCAAGGGCTGCTGCTTTCAAGGTAAGTGAAGTGAGAAAAATAAACTCTCACTCCCTCACGTACTTCGCATCACCACCAGATGGAGCACACCTTCCGCATCCACCAAACTCTATTATAACCAAACTCAGCTTTTCCATACAACAATGTATTTTTCGAGAGCACACCCCAGAGAAATAGACAAAAAATAAAAAATACATATTTTCAATTCCCCTTAAGCAAAAAAGTTAAGAAAAAAAAGTATAAATTTCCATATGCACTCACCTGGGATTGCAATGACTATCAGCAGGCAAAGAATTGCTGCTGATCGTAAATACACGACCCGAGTGTGCAACATTTTATATCCTCTGCTAGTTTGTTTGGTTGTATGTATGTTACTGTATATATTTATACTGATGGCGCGCCTTTAGTGTTATCTCTCCAGCAATAGTGCGGTGGTAGCGGAATAAAAATGGTATTTTTCCAAACTTTTCTCCCGTTTTCACGGAACACAAAAAAATAACACGCGAGAGAAAAGAAAAATAACAATATCTGCTGGTCTAGGAAATATCCTTGAGGGATTTATATTTTATATAATTTGCCCTTAGCGCGGCGGCGTGGTATCAAAAACCTGGCAGATAGAAAAACGTTACGCGACGTGTGAGATAACTCTATGTGTATTTTATCCCTGCCACACGACGACGACGACAGCAATGGCTATGACGCCGACGACACGACGAACAACGGCTAGCGAGAATGAAGACAAAACGAAAAAAAATGGCGCCCAACGGGAAACACTACGATTTTTTTTTATTTGATTTTTCAATCGACACACATGCACTTTGCGTCGTTTGAGGACATCAGGTGTTTTATAAACGAAAAACCAAAATCGTTCACTTTAAGGATATTCTTTCATAACAAACAAACAAAACTCACACAAAACCAGAAATTCCGTTAACCAACCAACGATTTTGTTGGCTTTTATTTGGCTGCAGAAGAGAGAAAGATCGTTTGATATTTGTTCGCACAATGAAATTATTGCGGTCAACAATTTTGCACACACAGTTTGGTTCTTTTCCTAAATTCTAGCTGATGGCAATGGTGATGGGATAGAGCAATGCCGCCGCCGTCATTCACTTATATTTTGCATGCACAGTTATTGTTTCTTACACAATTACGTCTGCTGATGCGTTATAGAGTTGATTTTGCATAGGTTACTCGTGGCTCGTTGAATTGTTGTGAATAATGTTGTTTGTCCTTCTGAGTTTTTGTTCAAAATGTTTGTTGGGTGTGTGTCCTGGAATCAAATCATAATTGATTGAATTTTGCACACGGATAAATCTTTTGCTCTTCGTTGTGTAGGCAAAAAGAGAGTCACAGAGTCTCCAGATGCAATGAATGCGTAAAATGGTTTAACCAGTTACAACAACAACACGTAGGATTGATGGGAAAATGTCGTCGTCGTTGTCGGTGCATTCAGTTAGGAAACAAACGTGCGGTTGCATCCGTTGCAGAGATAAATGCTGTTATGTTGGTGCGGTTGGTTGGGGCTTTGATGGGTATGGGTAGCGAGCGAGGTATTTATAGGTTTGGGTTTGTTTTTCTTTTTGGGTTCAATTTGTTTGAAATTGCGTTAGTGGAGTACTTCTAGTAGTCTGGTTCAACAACGATGGCGTTAGTAATGGTTTTTACATACCTGCAATGAAAAAGATAGAAAATGGGTTAAAATTTGTATAGATCCAACATAATACCAAAAATAAAAACAAAGACTTTTGTAATAAAAAAGAAATATCATCGGAACCAGACCTCTTCTAGTTTTTAGCTATAGATAAATTATTCAGCGTTTTAAAAGCAATGTCTTCCGAGCCTTATTTGTGAACTATAGGCATCCAAAGTCATCCAAACTTTCAAAACTAAAAAAAAAATCGAAAATAATGGATTTGCTTTTTTTTTTTTTAAATCGATTGAAAAAAATTCTCAAATTCGAATGGTTATTCAGAGTCCGGGCCGTTCTGTATTCAACGACGTCAAGCGCAACCTCCTACGAGCCTTTTTTGGAAAGTTGTAGCTAGATAAAGGTTTAAAGTTTTGGGTCGAAAATAAAAGAATAACTTTGAATTCAAATATCTTCGGAACAAGACCTCGTAGAATGTTCTAGTTTCCAGCTATGAATAGCTCTTGTCGCATTCTGAGGCTTATTTGCATCCAAAGATAACCAAGTTTTCAAAACTCAAAAAAAAAATATATGCATGCAAATATTTCGACAACTAGATCTTATAGAAGGGTTTGCTTTGGATATGCTGATTGCATTTGACAAAATATTTCTATATGTGTACGTTTCAATGGGTTACAGCGGCTTTTGTTAAAAAATGCATTTTTAGTGATAAGGGGGTAGTCCATGTAGTAAGGCCTGACCGTTCTCTGTTCAACAACGTCGACCACAACCTCTTACGAGCCTTATTTGGAAAGTTATGGCCATATTAAGACTTTTAGTTTTTGGGTTGAAACAAGAAAGATTAACTTTGAATGAAAATATCTCTGCAACCAGACCCCATAGAATGTTCTAGTTTTCATCTATGGATAGCTCTCTAAAAACTGATCTGGCGTTTTAAAAACAGGAAGGCCTTCTGAGCCTTATTTGTGGAACTGTAGGCATCCAAAGATAACCACGGTTGCAAAACTCAAAAAAATAACTTTGCATGGAAATATTTCAAAAACTAGAAAATCAATTTATTTCGAAAATCAATTTATTTCACCACTGAAAATGCACTGAGAAAGATTTACAAAAAAATAAAACAACTGTCGCTCTCAACTCAAAAGTCATTGTTTTTAATTTAACTCTCAAGAAAAAACAAAATATCTTCAAAAACTTATTAAGGTCCTTCAAGCCAGACAAAAGAAAAAAACAATAAAACTTAATCGTTCCATTATCGAACAGTCCACACATCATCGCATGCATGACTTTTCTAAAACAAAAAAAAAATATCCTTCAACTATCTGCAGGACACTAAATTCCCTCGTTAACCTCCAAATTAAGTCTCACAAAAAAAAAAAAAAAAAAAAAACACAACCAATATCCTTTCAAAAAAAAAGAAAAACTATAAATATATTACATTCCACTTTCTGAACACATCCCAATTTCCTTTGTTTTTATTTTCTACGTATACGCTCGTGTGCATTTACCAAAATATTTTTTCTTTGTTGATCCTAGATTTGGTATAGGATGGTTAATTTTGTGTAGATGGCCAGCAGCGTCGGCGCGCATTAGAGCAGGCACGTTTATTATTCTTTTGTTTTGTAGGTCCATCAGAATCTTTGTCCTTTTTGGCACGTTATATAGAACACAATCTGAAATCAACTTCTAATGAACTTTAAGAAGTCCTTATATAAATCTCCAAAGGATAAACTTTTCCCATTTTCATGTTTTTTTGTCTTCTATTTTTTTTTTTTTTTTGCTTATTTTCTATAACTCTCTCTCTTTCTCTCTATTGAACTTTTACTCCCTTCTCTGGGTCCGCATTCATATATCCTGTCCTGGGAGCTGAGGGACCAACCACTAAACTATTGTCTACACACTTCATCGTCGTTGGTGCGGTGCGGTGCTCCTGTTCGTCCATGTCTCTACTAATGCAAGTTTCCGTATGTTGGAACTTGGAACTATATGAGCATCGAGTATGTAGGTTTATCAAGTCTACTTCCATGTTTCCATTTATTTTTTTATCATTTCTCCCCTTGCAAGATTTTCTTTTTCATCTAATTTTTTTTTCTGTTATTGTTGCTGTTATCCTTGTCCCCCAGGGGCGTACCGCCATCGCATCCTGTGTGATATATTTTTTTTTTCATATTCTACAAGTTTGATAAATAAAATATTGCTGCACAAAAAAATATACAAAACGAAACAAGCAGGTTAGTATAGTTGGTTGGTGGAGTGAAAGCAATTCATGTCCTTTGACATGTTGGCGTGCACACATAAATACTTGTACACACCAAAGTCACACGGCTAGGTACTGAAAGAGTGCGGATCAAGGATGCTCATGCTCGTATACCTTGTATTTTTCTCTTCAGCACTGTTGCTGTTTTTGTTGTTATTGTTGTATTAAGGATTTTTCTTGATAGGAAAGTTTTAGCTTTTTTATACTGCTCGGCCCGATGCCCTTGGGAGTCTTATTGTGCAACAGTGATGAGGAGGGGGTACAGAAGTCCGGACAGTCCTGATGGCAATTGCATATGGCTAGAAAGTCACAGTCCTGTTCTGGGTATATTATAACTACATATGTGACGGAGCGAGGGATAAGAATTTTTGGTCAATATTGATGGAATTTCCTACAGAGATTTTTTCCTTAATCAATGGCATCAAGTTTGATCAACTTGCTGCACGTTTCGTTTATCCGATTTTCTATTTTTATTTAGAAATTTATTTATAGAGAAACTCGCCATCAGAGAAAGTTATTTAAGAAAGAAAAGACCTCCTTCTGGGCACAAAAGAGCACAGTGGTAGATATCCTTCTTAGTTGAAGTCGTAGTCGTAGTCGTCCTCGTCCAAGTCGTCATCGTCTGTGCTTCGACAGCTAGAACCGACCGACCGACGATCCAATCATTGGTAATATGAAAAAGGATATTATTTGCCATCCATACAAAATAAATTGGTGTCCATCTGGGGATGTAATATAGCCAGGACGAACTTGTTTGGGTGATGATGGGGGGAGGTGGGAAGTATAGATATGCGGTGGTATCGGCAACGGTATGGCGCTGCGCTGTGGTTTTTACCTTTTATAAATTGAAGGTAAAAACGTTGGTCAGTATAGTAGTTATGTATCTATATCCTTTTGGTATCGTTAATATAGAAATGTGTTTAGGGGGAAAATTTCCCATACATAGATATATGTATAAACCTGTTTTACCACATCCTGGCGATGGGTATTTTCTTCTTTTTTTTGTAGTGTAATTGAAGTTCGGACATTGCGATTAGAGGGTAAATAAAATGAATTTCGTGAGCTTACTTACATTTTTGGGATTTTCTTTCAGGCGAAATCGGAAATACTATGTAGGGTATGGCATGGTGGGGTAGTAAAGGATATTGGATAATGAATGAAGGATATATTGTCGGTTTTTCGGACGGGGTGCGTTGAAACGAACGTATACGATCTGGTTGTAATATACCTAACTCTACCAACTAGGTACCTTTACATTGAGAAGCTCTAGCTAAGTTAGATTTGTTACATCATTTCAAGGATGTGTAAGGATTAGGAAATTCTATTTGGAATTATGTATGTAGGTATAATATTTTATTTATTTATTGGTTGGTGTGTTTTTTTTTCTGATGAAATGAAAGGAATAGATTTAAGTTTGAGTACCTAGGACTTACGAGTATATGTGTATGAATTCTGGTTCAACCAGGTGGCCAAAATAGGGAATTATTTATGTACCAATCTGTACCTAGATCTACTTTCCTGAAATGAAGGTTATTTTCTATAAGTAGAAACGATAAATTACTTGTGTGTTGACTTCTAATTGGAAATGATGACGATTTTAGTGAGATGAGGGAGAGGGTTTTTTTTTGCGCCATCCGAGAGAAAAATCCATTTGATTGAGATGGAGTTTTATTTGAAAATAATGAGAATGTAGGTTTTTTTGTTTATTTATTTTATTTCATACCTTCTTAATAGAATGAGTTTTGGAATCTGAAAGGCTTTAAGAAAGTTAAAGCAGAATAGATTATACAATCATTTTTGGCTGAAAGGCGGACAAAAATTGTATTGTTGCTATCAACGCAGAATTCTGTCCTCAACCACATAATCAAATCAGCAAATTCCACGAGTGTCAGGATTTGTTCATAGAGGTTATGGTCATACGCACTTTCATCTCCCCCTCAAAAAGGCACCCTTTCACCAAAGATCTATTTGGGGAGTCTATTTATTCTTGGTAAACATGCCAAATGATACATTTATTCCAAATTTCATTAACTTACTTTACTTTAGACAGAACAAGATGGACTATCGCCTCAACCAACAAGCCCTTCTTCCCAGCTCTGTCCCTAGGACCGGGATTATAAGGGTCTTGTATAAAGTCTCCTTGGTTCTCTGAGAGGGGACCTTACTACTTAAGTGCCTTCGTAGACTGAAGAAACAGCGGTTGGCAAAAGTAATTCTTCGCTTGATCCCTGCACTGATGTCATTTTGTGAGGTAGTGTGGAGCCCAGGTAGACAAAGTCCTTGACAATTTTGAAGTTATATATGTCCATCGTGATATTTTTTCCCGTGTCAACGATGTTGAGATTCCTTTCTCGATGACAGCATATACTACGTCTTGTCCACCAATCCCATTTCAGCCACCTGCGATTCAATGCTCGCAAATGCGCCTGTCACAGCTCGCTTCGTTCTGCCGACAATGTCTATGTCATCTGCATACGCAAGGAATTGAATGGACTTTTGATAAATTGTACCGCTGGTGTTGACTTGTGCGTTCCGTACAATTGCTTGAAGAAGAATGTTAAAAAGGTTGCATGATAAAGCGTCGCCTTGCCTAAATTCTTTCTCAACATCAAAGGATTCGGTGATTTTCTTACGGATTTTGACGGAGCAGCTAGATTCCTCCATATGTCATCCTGTACAAGTGGACGAGTTAGGCAGGGATGCCGAGATATGACATGGCTCTGTATATTTCGTCATTTTTCACGCGCACCATACGCGACTATAAAATCAATAACGAGGTGGTGTGTATCGATCAGGAATTCCTGTTTTTTTTTTTTATAAAATCTGTCGGAGTGTGAACATTTGATCGACGGTTGACTTGCCTAGCCTGAAACTGAAACTACATACACTGATAGGGGCCGATCAGATTATTGACAAAAGGTTTTAAGCAATTTATGGATGGGGCACCCTCTGCCGAGTTTCCATTCATCGGGCATACATTCATCCGACCAAATTTTGCAGATGAGCTGGTGTATGCTCCTAACCAATTCATCTCCCGCTAATTTGAATACTTCAGTTAGTAGGCCATTGATGACTTAAGTTTGGATATCGCCCGCCGTACTTCGGCTAGGTCGGATGGTCGGAACTGTTGACCATCATCGTCCAAGTTGAATGGAGTGTTCTGCCTTCTAGCGGGGTCTCAGCTGTCTTGGCCGTTAAGCAGTCTAGAGAAGTGTTCTTTCCATATCCTTAGCACTGACTGTTTATCTACTACCATATTCCCACTCTTATCTTGGCAGGTTTCCGTTCTAGCTTTGTATCCTTGGCTTGGGTGGATCGTTTCACCCTATGATAAAATTTTCGAACATATCACCTGCCGCTACAACCCTCAATAGACACGACCACCCGCTCCTCGTGCTCCCTCTTTTTTCCTGAGAAATCAGCGTTCTTCTTTTCTTTTCAGCCCGTAGAGCTCGCGGGCTACTCTCTCAGCACCTCTTGACCGAGTCTGCACCATTGCCTGGTAGGTCTCGTCCTTAACTGCATGCGCCAGCCGGCATTCTTCATCGAACTAGGGGTTTCGTTGTGGTCGCCTAGTGAAACCCAGCACATCAGAGGCAGCACTTCTGATGGCTTTTTGAAATTGTTTCCACTGGTCGTTTAGACTTGATTCTGGAGGCGGACTTCCTGAGAGATTAAGAGTTACGTGGTCCGCAAAAGTTTTGGCGGTCTCTTGCAATTTAAGCTTCTCGACATCGTACCTTTTCACACCATCTGCTCTGCGTTGTGGATATCCGCACCATCTAGCTACCACCATCCCAGTCAATCATGGCCCCTCGGAACGTTGGGACATCCAAGACACTAGAAGCATGTCTCGCGTCTATCGCAATGTGGTCGATTCGGTTGACGGTTCGTTGATCACGCGACCGCCAAGTCCGCTTGTGTAATTTGAGGTGTGGGAAAAAAGTGCTTGAGATGATGACATTTAGCCCCGCCGCAAAGTCTTCCAGCCTGTATCCCTTGCTGGAAGTTTCGTCGTGAAGGCTGTGTCCTCAGACTATCGAACCAAAGATGCCCTCCTTTCCGAATCTTGCGTTAAAGTTACTAAGAATGATCTTCACGTCGTACTTCGGGCACGTATCATACGTTGTCGCCAGGAGTTCGTAGAATGCTTCCTTGGTTGAGTCATCTCTCTCTTCATGGGATGCGTGAACACAGATCAGCGTAATGTTCTTAAATTTGCCTTTAATGCGGATTGTGACCAGGCGCTCGCTTACACTTCGGAGCCCAACAATTCTTGCCTAAGTCATCCCTTATCACAAACCCGCAACCAAAAATCCGCTGACCCTGCTCCTTGAAGCAACCGCCGTAGTAGATGTCTTTCAGTCTTCGTATGGGTGGACCACCCTTTCTTATTTAAATTTTTGTTTGCACCAAATTTCAACTAAGGTACGAAAAACTTGATTACAAATAATATCAGTTTAGCCATTTATGAGTTTTTTACTTAGCCATGTGAGTATAAGTGGGGCTACACCGGGTCATTCCCCATTTTATGTTCTGCATCATATGGTCATTTTTAATTAAAATCTCGAGTTTTCCTTTTTTTTTAGTTGTTGGATTACATAAGTTTCTCGATATTTCGGTATAAATGGAGAATATGTACTAATATCGCAAATAAGAACTTTTTTGAGGGTTTAAAAATGCCAAACCTTATACCTACGTCAAGCCGTCCCCTCTTATATCTTCCTGCTTTCTACCTACTCCCTGTTTCCCTTTCTATACAGATTTTGTTTACACATGACAGCTTTACCCTGAAACAAGAGTTAGAATATTTTTTTTTTTTTGTTTTCAAAACTTCAACGTCCATCAAAAAAGTTGCATTGCATGTTTGCATAGAAGTTGCAATTGACTGATTTTCCATTCTGTATTATAGAGGTACATTACGTATACGACTTACCCCTTCTTCAGCCCCTTAACTAACCCTACCCTCTGTACAAAATCCTGCACAGAACCACACATAGCTATTAGGTATGTTTGTTGATTTTTTAGTTTTTTTTTTTTTTGTTCGTTTCTTTTAAAAGGAAATTTTCAACTGTGTTTTCAAAAAAAAAGTTACAAGCTGAGGGAAGCTTGTGGAAAATTGAAATTAGACGTGAATTGAAAAAGTTAGAAAACAGCAAAAGTTTGAGAACAGAACGAGAAGCATGATGAAAAAAGGACGAAGGAGGATGAAGTTGGATAGGCCATCAGCAGAAACAGATGTACTCCGTAGTAAGCTACGTTTCCACATTTATATAGGTATTTCGACTTTATTTTAACACACTTTGGTTAATGATGGAAATGGAAGCCTCATTCAGAAGGAACAACTCATTCATTTTTGCCTTTATCGATGTCCCAGCCCAGTTCATGTTCAAAGTTAATGAGAGAGACTCCTTCCTTTTGTTTTTTTTTTTTTTTTTGATTTTGCTGCCGGATGACTGTAATATTCCAGAGATGACTGTGCAACTTCAAGTGATGATGTGTCCTATGACCTCAACTATACACACACATACACACAGAAACTGCTGGTCATTCATTTAAGTACACTACTACTTCATTGTTGGTCGGTGATGATGATGGTAGTCGTTTTGTACGGAAAATTCGGATACGGATCGTTAGGCGCGTGGTGTTTGGTCTTGGTCCTGGTCCTGGTCGGTTTTAATTTTGTGCGTCATTGTTAGGCAATTGTGTGCAAAATCAAAAAAAAATAATAATGAAGGAATATCCTTGAAGTCATCCTGATGGAGCCATCATTATCATCAGCATCAGCAGTGGAGAGTGACTTTATCATCATCATTATCGCTGATGTAACTACCGCCTTCTTCATAGATGCTGTGCGCCGCGCCATCATTGTTTTTATTGCCATGTGATTCCGGTTTAATTGCCTAAGTTTTTATGTTTTTAATGGTCCGTCGTCGTCGTTGACGTTGTTGTGGGGGTTTTAGTGAGTCCTCTTGCACTATAGGTAGCTACACTATAGCTAGTCCTTTTATTATTGTTTTGTTTTTTAATTTGACGTTTTATTGTGTTTGTAGTGCTATCCTTTTTTTGGAATAAATTGGAAAATGGTTGGCGATTTTTTTTTTAATTGATATAAATAAATCAGAATTGAGTAGGTATAGGTATACGAAATAATTGACCTACTAAAGAGAATTTATACAATTATGAGGATATCCTTTTTGTAGCAGGGATATAAATAGTTATTTGCATAGATTAACATAAAAATTATTTTTTTAATTAGTTTTAGTTGATTATTTAGGAAATTAAGCTTGATTCCATGTCTTAGAGAGAAGGTAGGTAGGCGGATATTATTTCCAAGGTCAAAGAACCAATTTTTGGGTAGGTAATAAGGAGTTTTTTTTTATGTTAATGTTTAAACAAATCTTTGAACTTGCCTTACCACGATATTAATATCCAGAGCTAAAATCAGAGTGGTAAATTAGCATTCGCTTTGTGGAGCACTAGCCTATTAGCCGAAAGAGTTGCATTTACTAAAACCTGGCTGATGGCTCCTCCGAAAGGTTTTTGAGGTAGAACGTGATGATAGGAGGGACGAAAAATCTCTGTGGGCGGGGGGCACAAGTTAAGTGAAAAATAGATTTAAAACAATCACCGTTCCCCCAACCACATTGCTGATTTAGGTGGAAGGGCAATTGAATCAAAATGCTCTTTAAAATAGAAAGCAGATATAATTATTTCATTCAAACATTCACCGCACAGAAAAGGAAAAATGCTCAGGAGATTCATTCATCAAAATTCATTAACAACGCTCAAGGCCAACTCCTTGTGGATGACGACAAAATTCTTCACAGATGGCAAGAGTAGATAGATAAAGATAAATTCATTTATTAAACAGTTTTTTTTTAATTATTTACATGATCGTGTTACAATGTTTTAAATGAATAAGATGACAATGGCGAAATTTGCCGTCGGTCAGAGTGACTTAAATATACATATTATAATATTTTAAATAAATGCAGAAATAATTAGTTTGGTATAATGCAAAGCTGCTTCACAGTATTTATAAATTACGTCCCAATTTGGACCATTAAGTAATTTCTTGATTTCTTCTAGGGTTAATGTTGGTTTTTCAAAATACTGGATCCTCCAGTTTCTCAATATTGGGCAAATACCTATGAAGTGAAACGTGTCCTCTCTTGCATGCTGGTTAAAAAGTGTGCAGCAATTGGTTTCGGCGGTGTTAAAGGATGTTCCATTCGGATTAAAGAGTTCTCCTCTCGATCGAAATAACAAGGATTATTCGGGGAAAAGTTGGTTTCGATTGAGAAACAACCACCAATGAATGCTGGTCCTAATTAGCGTCCAACCAATCTGCAATCGCTTTTCCCTCGGGTGAAACAGTAGTATCCAGCCAAAGGTGATGTCTTGCATTGAAGTCTCCGCCGATAAGTCCATATGTGCTCCTTTGAAGTACACTGTTGAAAATGTGTACGTGGCTTTGTATATTTCTCATGCTGGAATGGCATTTGAAATACACGCCGATTATGGTGAGGATCTCATCTCTTCCTATTTGTATGGTGATGGCGGTGGGATCACTAGACTTCAGACCAGAAATGGTGACTTCGTTGGTGTTGGGCGACAGGTTCGTCCGCACGTAAATTGCTGTGCCTTTCCGGCCCTCCTTCTTGTCCTTCCGGAAGGTTTTGTAACCGATGATGTCAATGTTATTGCATTTGGTTACGTTGGTCTCGCTGATGAGGGCAATGTCCGGGTTGTTGTTCTTCATAAACAAGTTGAATGACGTCCTTCTTTCCAGGCTGTGTAACGAGTTAGCGTTATACGTCAGTGTTCGGAGTTTCTTTAGTTGCATAACTGGAATATGAAGGTGGTCAGCGCATGTGGTACAGCACTCCTGGCTTTTTCCATCACGGACATGAGGTTGGATCCGAAAACACGTTGAACTTCTGAGCTGAGGTTCATCGCTGACGAAGCTGATGTTGGTCTGGATATCTTTGCTGGTGCTGGACTTGCTGGAATGGTTTTGGCTGGGGTCCTTGTTGGTTGTGGCTGTTTCTGCTTCTGGTTCTTGAAAGGTGCTGGTTTAGCTGGTTTGGGTTACGGTACAGGCGGACTTGGCAACAAACTCCTTTTGAGATTTTTTCTCGGCAAGGACCTTGTTCCTTTCGGTCAGTTTTGCTTTAAGAGTTGGGCAACCCTTAAAGCTTGCTGGATGACCTTCCTTTTGGCAGTTCGCACACCATACGTCCGATCCCGCTTTTTCCTTGCGCTTGCACATTCCAGGATCATGTTCCTCCTTGCACTTTACGTATACGTATTGGCGTCCACAGTTAGTTCCAACGTGTCCAAAACGTTTCGGCATTGTACAAGGTCATTGCTCAGCTCTACAACAAATTTGTTGTATACCTTGCCTGGTCCCTTCTTGGCTTTAAATGGTGTGACCTTCGCCACTGGCAGTCCTTCAATCCGGAGCTCGTCTTCCACTTCAATGGCTTCATGCGAGTAGTGAATCCCTTTTAGGAGCAGTAGATTTTTCCTGTCCTCTCGTAGCGTGTAGGAGTTATATTGGATCTTTCGCTCCTTAAGGAATTTTTTCACTTCCTCGAAAGAATCCCGGTTTACTGCGCTGATTATCGTTGTTTTGGTGTTCCGATTATTAAATGCTACACTCCGGATTTTTAGTGTGGGATTTACCCTTTTGTAAATCCTTTGGGTAATAAACACAGGTAGCCGGCAGGTAT
The DNA here is from genome assembly GCA_949320155.1 of Melangyna quadrimaculata. Lineage (NCBI taxonomy): Eukaryota > Metazoa > Arthropoda > Insecta > Diptera > Syrphidae > Melangyna > Melangyna quadrimaculata. The sequence goes on along the minus strand of OX439483.1, from coordinate 144,054,788 downwards.
ACCTGTGTTTGTACCTTTTATTTTTTTAATTAGGGGTGGTATAAAATTCACTGACTTATTTTCTTCCGCTAGCACATCCGTGTGTGTTCGCTGACTGTCACTGAATGAACAAAGGTAAGATGCCCCGCAGGAATCACCGAAGAGTTCCCAATTAGAGTAGGTGTGCACCAGGGAAGCGTCTTGAGTCCTTTGCTCTTTATTACTGTAATCTCTTTATACTGTCCTTGACTTTGTGCTTGAGGATAAGGTGACAGATCCCAAAGTAAATCAGTTATTATTTGCTTACGATGGAGCCATCATAACTGAAGATCCTGTGTCCTTGCAACGAGCACTTGATGTATGGGTGGATGTTCTGGAGGGAAATGTATACCGCATTAGCTCTAAAAAGACCGAATACCTATGCTGTCCATTTTATGATCCAAACAGGCCTATTCCGGACATCTATTTGAATGCTTCCCAAATTCGAAAAGTTTAAGTATCTTGGATCAATGATCAATAGCGAAGGATCTTGTGATGATGATATCAAACATCGTGTAAGCGTAGGGTGCTTGAAGAGGCGGGAAAACTCGACCATCTTCTGTGATTGGAAAATGCCCCCTAAGCTGAAAGGAAAGCTCTAGACGGCAGTTGTTCGTCCAGCGCTAACATACGGTTCACAATGTTGGACAATGTACAAGAAGTATGAGAGTAAATTGACGCCAGCTGAAATGAAGATGCTTCGCATGACAGCAGGCGTGACAAAGCATGATCGAATAAGAAGCAAGAAAATCCGAGGAAACTTACACGTCAAAAATACCATCTTGGACAAAATACAGTATGACCAACTAAGCCGGTACTGTCATGTACAAGGAAGATGCCATATGAGAACCCAGTTCAAAAGGCAATGGCACAAGACGTTCCAACACTATCGCGGAAGAAAGGCAGGCGAAAAAACTCCTGGATGAAACAAATGCAACGACATCAGCTGCAGTTAGTTGGCCTCAGACATATGGACAAATCCAAAACCGGGAGGCATGTCGACATTTTCTGAGGTCAACCCGGCGAACCCCACAAGTGGAACCTTAGGTGAAGCAGTTGAGGGGGAGAATTGTGGCCCTCTCGAGATCATGACAATCGCCAGTAAAATGAAGAAGAAGAATAAATAATCACAGGGGGCCAAATCCAGGGAATAAGCTTGATGGGGTAGTAACTCGTACCTTAATTCATGCAATTTTGCCATTGCGACTACGGACTTGTGCGCAGGATTGTTGCATATATAAAAAAGCACTTTTTTCCTCGCCAAATGGGGTATTATTTTTTAAGGCAGCGTCGAATCGCTAAAACAGGTCAGCATAATAAACTCCAGTAATCATCTAACCTTTCTCATGGTAATCTATGTGGATGACACCTCACGGATCCCAAAGGCTTCTCGAGTTCCCCGCCTTCACTCGGCCTTTGATTTCGACTTCGATTGGGCGACCAGAGCGTTCTGCGTTAGTTGTGCTGGAGCGTCCGCAGCGTAATTCGGTAAACTAATTGTGGATTGTTCCAATTGACGGAGAAGAGTGTCCATAATATTTTTGGAGCTTTTGTTTTTCGGTTGTAATATTTTATTTGGCGCCAGGAAAAGTGATTTATCAGCACTCGAAATTCGTATTGTTAAAACATTTTGTATTATAAAGATCAATGCGCGCTAGACGTGCACCTATTCGGTATTATCCTTAAAACTGAACTTAATTATATATTTTTCTAAAGCTTTAAGAAACAAATTAAATAAAATTTCGATCCTTTTTCAAAATTATATTCCCCAAGGACAATTCATGCAATAATACTTTTGGTAGTCAAAACAAAAAAAAAAAAACTTAAACAAAAAAAAAATATCCACAATATAACTGAGAATGAAAAACAGAAATTGTAATTGGTACAATATTGAAACAAAAAAAAAAATAAAATCTCGCCAACAACCACAGACCACCGACCTCAACAGCATTTTACCAGACACAATCACTGTCACCGCAGATCCAGCACCAACCCAACTTAACCACTACCACCAGCACCGCCAACCCACCATCATCATCAGCAGCAGCAGTAGTACCACCATCAGGGCCAGTGAATACACGAACAAAATAGCAAAAAAAGGAAGTCATTAAATCCACCTCCAGAAATAAAAAAAGGAGAAAAAAAACAGATATACGAGAATACAAAAATAGCGTCGCGAATATTCAAGCTACAAACTCTCTCACCAGCAGATTCTTAGAATAGAAGAATATCCTTTTTTTTGAAATAAAAAAAGGAAAAATTCAAAAAAATAACCTTTCCGACGCAAACAATGGAAAAGAACAACCACAGGAACATAGGGTAAAAGAAACACCGCAATCCTTTTCATATATAAAGAAAAAACGGAAATGCCATTTTTTAAGGACTTCCTGTACAACTTTTTTGTTGTTGTCTCTCTCTGTACATTTCCTAGGGACATTGAATAATTAACAATTGTCCCGTCGTCGTTGTGTCGCGTAGAGAGGTTCTGTTGCCGTTGACGACGTCGTCGTATAAATAGTTATTGCCACTGCCATTGCATCATCATTGCATTCCATGGCAAATATACAAAAGTATAAAGTCTTATATCTTCCCCTTTCACACACTCTCTCTTTCTATAAATTGCCTGTGTCCTGGAACATCCAAATTTTCTATGTCCCAAACAGCACCCACATAAAAAAGGCACAACAATAACAAATCGCTTCTTGGAAACAAGGACTATGTTGTATATCTATCTCTCCAAGGAAACGTCAACGTCATCGCGTCCGTCAGTCCTTTCCAGTATTTTTTTTTTTATTTTTTTGAGAAGCGTCAGATCCTTAAATTTTTGGAAACCACCGTCCTTATGAAAATGACTAAGGGGAGTATAAAGTGACAAAACAAATCTAACAGAAAGCATTTTTGTGACAAGCAAATTTTCCGGCTGACATTGAACATCTGGAATGGTGTTTTCTAGCTACATACAAACACACGTTAAGAATGGGACACACAGAGGACCGTCTAACTAACTAACCGACATACAAAGGAAACAACAGCGTAACAACTGTTGGTAAAGACTGGTTTTGGTCCTTGGTCGTTGGTCCTTGGTTCTGATGATGCTTGTTCAAGCACACTTTAAGTGGGGTGAATGAACATAATAAGACATCACACACGCAAATGTATACCTACCCACCTACGGCAGAAAAGGACGAAATCCTTGAATTTTCTGGAAAACTTTTCTAGCTGGACCGCAGCAGCAGCACAAGTCCACCATTAGCAGCTTCAAAAGAGAAACAAAAAAAAACTTTAAAACGAAGATCCTATGCATGCAGAGGCAGACGCACACACACACACACACAATCAAAGTGAGAATGAACTTCGCCTGAGAAAACCTATCCTTGGGGCTTGGGCATATAGAAATAGGATGCGAATTTTCCAAGAAGATAAGTTTCTTTGGTTGGTGCGTTCATTTTTCTTCCTCGCCATGGCCAACTTGAAAGTAACAACAAAGTGTTGCTGATGGTGTTTGGGTGCTTTCTTGGGTCTCTGTCTCTAGCCATTATATACAAAACGAATTCTATACTAAAACAGATGTTGTCAGAGCAAAGATTGTTGAGGCACAAAATGAGAAAAAAATAGAACACCATCGCACCATGTAATGTCTCGAAGAAAACTAGCAAGGACAATTTCTATTTGCTACAAGAGTAAAAGGATATGAAAATATAAACACTTCTTTTCAATGAGAGAAATAACAATAGAAAATTATTTTGTAGTAGGTAAAACCTCAAAAAGGATCTTTTGGTGTTTGGTAGAAAAAAGAAAAAATTAAAAAGGGTTGAAATTTCAACCAGACGGACCAGACCATCAATGTAATTATTTTTTTTTTTTGTTTTAACAGCCTTATTGGAGTTGGAAGAGCGGAAGGAACCTTTTATAGTTTTCTAGTTGAATTTGTTCATTTTTGTTGTTGGGGTGCAAGAACTAACTACTGAAGCAAAAGTAAGAAAAAGGATGCAAGGATCTCTCCCATCAAATTTAATTGCTCGATAAAATTAAGAACTTTATTGACAGCAGAAGGAGATAATTTTAATAAAGAAATTTTGACAGTAGAATGGTTAATTTTTAAAGATAAAATATATTATTATTCATTATTTAATTGAATGGGAATTGGGAATGTGCTTATGGTCTTACATCTAAGAAGAATAAAGTGACGAAAATCTGATTATGTATCTCTATGAATATACAATGAGGGAGATTTTTTTTTTTAATTAAGCGCGAACTAAAGGGGTCTTACTACCCTGAAAACGTTTAAACACAATGCGGGCGTTAGGAAAATAGCGAAGGATTTAAGAGGAGAAACCCATGTACATTATGGTGATCCTTATAAGGGTCATAAATAAATAAATAACCCTTCGTAGCAATCCGTTGAGGATTTTTGGATCATTATCGTCCTTAAAAAAAAATTTTATGGGAATGATTTCAAATGAATAAGACTCCATAACATGTTCCTCAATGTCTTTATACACTTTCTGGTCAATTCGAGCATTTCCTTCTAACTTATCGACCATACTTTGCCAAGTGAATGCACCCCAAACCTACATCCTGTACATCCTGTACTCTGTACCGTCTTAAGAGTGTATTTTTAATTCAATTTCTTGTTCTTATATAGGGCTTCTAACATCAAATTTACTTTCTGACCTACAAAATAAGTTTCAGAACAAGAAATTTGACGCACTTCTCAACCTCAACAGATTTCCCCAACAAAAGTTATGCATTTTAAATTTTATGAGAATATCGTTCTTAACTAGGCCACCACCACTGTATATAGATAAAATAAAAAAAAAATATTTTTGTTTAAATGGATATGTAAGAAGGGAAATAACTGTTGTAATTTTTTTTTTTTTTTCTGATACAGTTTTATAAATATGACAAAAATTACTACAAGTGTTCCAAAATTCAATTTTTGTATCAATCATTACCAAAGTTAAGATTTTTTTAAATTTAGATTTACAAAAATACAGGATTTCCCATATAAAACGTCAGACGTCTTGGGGGCCGGGTTAACGTTAATAAAATGATCTTAAATTTTACAGGAATTTTTTTTATTTAGTAAGAACAAATAAAGAGGGTGCTGCATCAAGACAATGAGCTTTATAAGGACCACCCTAATGTACATTCAACATGTATGCACATTTGTTTTGAACCTCTGAATATAAAAATGGCAGGGAAAATTAGAGCCGGGTAAGGCATTCTACATTCAAAATCTATTCACTTAGTCAAAAAATGTTTGCATGTAATTATCGCATGGATTTTCAGCTCACTTTATACAAATGTACTTAGTACATTTTTAAATTTGTAATGTCTACAACAATTTTTTAGATCTGCTGTAGTCAATACATTTGTTCTTAGACCTATGCCATAAATAAGTGCTGTTTTTTTTTGCGATTCTGATATTGTTCTGTAGTGAATACAGTTAATTTATGCACTCATTACGGAAATATATCTACATTTTGTATGGATTTTTCACAAAGAAATTTGTCAGTTTTGTCTTCGTACGTCGAGTCCAGTGAATATGTGGAGAGCACAGTTTTCATGCACTTCATGGGCGATTCTAAATTGTTATGTAATGTGTACAGACTTATGCACTGTTTACAAACATACATACAAATATTCTATTGGCTACAGCTACAGTACATACTCTTAAATACACTGCTCGCCATTAGGTTAGAAGCAGGCATTTGTGAAAAGTTAATCTGAAATATCTCCTTTTGTATGCGAGAGCGATCAGAATTTGGTATGACACAAGAGACTGTAGAAACCCGTAGCGTAATGGTTAGAACGTTCGACTGTCACGCTGGAGGTCTGGGTTCGCTTTCCAGCCTCGTCCACCTAAAAACTAAAAAGTTTTTTTCAGGGTTACTGCCTCTTGCGAGGAATTGACAAATCCTCCAAGAGTATCACTTGTCACGAATAAGTGCTTTTCGTCTAGCCGTTCGGACTCGGCATGAAATTGTAGGTCCCTTCCGTTCCTGTCGACAGGCGCACACAAGAATGGTTGCGAGTTGTTAGTCACTAGGCCCTGGTTCTTCACGAGCCGTTGTGCCACACAATTTATTTGATTTATTCAAGAGACACTGTACTGTAATGTACCATAGAACAACTTATGTTTGAGCTTCGATAAAAAAAAATTAACGGCATATAAGAGGATAAATGTTAGCCGAGTCACTCGGATTCCGAAAGAACAACAATATCCTATCACAGAGAAAAAACAACGTAAAATCAAAGCAAACAACTTTGATTCTAATATTTTTCGGAACGATTTGGCGCTAACGCCGAAAATTCTTAAATCAAAGTGGAGCGACTTTATTTCAAAGTGATTCCATACTTAAAAACGAACAAGATTTTACTACGTTTAATGTTGATTTAAAGTGGAATCATAGGTAAATCAAATTCATCAATCTTTTAAAACAACATTTATCTACTTCGAATCAACATAGATTGAACTTCGCTCGGTTAGGTATTGATTCAAAATGGCTACCCACGCCACGCTTCTTTGTTTAAATTTATGTAAAACAAAGACAAATGTATATTCATGATCATGATCAACGCATTTCATTTTTGTGGTGACTGGTGAATCATTTATTTGTGACGACTTAAGTGAATCGTTTGATGCTATGAGTATTTCGTAGTAATTAATATAGGAAAAGTAATTAAATATTGTTTTTCGATAATATGAAAGTGAATTTTGACTGCGCGTTTAATTTGTTCACAAAAATGTAAAGGAGCTACTTCGAAAAACAACAACGCGCTCTCGAAATTCTTTATATTAAGCTTACAAATACAATCAAATTGAGGTTTACTTAACTATGCGGCACTTTGAAACTACGTTGATGGCACTTTAAATGCCATAAAAGTGGATCGCAAAGTAAAATATGGATTTCAATGTAAAAATGAATACGTTTTACTTGGAAACAAGGTTGAGCGCACTTTAAATGTGGATCTCAATTTAAAAATGATAACGTTTCACTTTACAACAACGTTGAACGAAATGTAAATGTACAAAAATTGATTTCGATGCATAAATAAACACGTTTTACTTTGAAATTAGGTTGAATCTCTTAAAATTACGTCGTATATTAAAATTAACATTGTTTCAACGTAAAAATAATAATGCTCCACTTCATTTAAAAAACTTTAGATCAAATACGCTCGTATTTAACTTTAGAAAGCATGTGATTATTATCCTACTATTATGATATGATAAACTTGGTTGTTGAAAGTACTAAGATGAATCGTTTCCAGTCATCGTGGTACTATTTCCGCAAACCAAATATCTTTTTAGATGAACTTCACGGATTTTCATACAAACAGCGCCCCTATTCATGCAGCTGTAGTGTTAAAATCATCAAATATAAGCCAAAATGCTCTATTGCTCCCTTAACCCCCTATGCCCGGAAGCTGTCCGTTCTGGGCTCGCGACAGCCCACGACGGATTTCGGCCTCAACCAACAAACCTGCCAGTTTTGTCCCTAGGAAGCCGCTTCCAGTTACGCACACTAAGTTGGTTGAGGTCGTTCTCCACTTGTGCACGCCACCTTTTATGGGCTTTTTCTCACGGTCGGATTCGAAGACTCGTCGGGCAGGTGTGTTGTTGTTCATACGTTCCACGTGTTCCAGCTTTTGCACTTTTGCTGATTTTTTTAGTAAAAGGCTAAAAATCTCCATGTATTTTGTATGGGAACTTTCAACTGCTCGGTGGCACGTGTTAACGTCAACCGATTTCAACAAAATATTGCACAGATTTTTATTTTATTACCTTGATCACTTTTAGGGGAGCTGGTCCCGAAAGAAATTCTAACTTTGCCAAAATAAGCGCCACCCTACAGTATATGTACTTCGTCTTGTCCTCATTGACTGCTTAAAATTCGTGCTTATAAGTTAAGCAAGCCAAGTCCGGATGAACGAGACCAGTACCCGATGGCTACCACTTGGATACTAAAACAAGCACCCGGTCTTGTCACGCCTTGCGACACTAGCCTAGTACCATTCAGCGCTTAGCCGCATCGTACAGCACCCAACCATCAATATTAACAACCATTCTTAAACCTACACCGTCAATGTCGAGCTACGTTCTAGTTGTTAGCTAGGGGAGTAAGTTCGTGGGATCCATCAGTCGTGCATTTTTTTTTATTATTTCAAATCACAATTTAAAAAGACGGTCTATTCTGACAAAATACTTGTTTCAATTTTTGATTTGTTTTCACAAAATTGTCTGTTCATGTTGAGTGATTTGTCTGTCAAATAAACGCACTCATCTGAACATGAATAACGGCGCACTCTTATAAATATGATAAAACGCATATCAACTAACTGTGAACCTTGTACCTACATAATAAACCATTACAAAATATATCCTGATCATAAATTCGGCGTTTTATAGCTGTCAAAAAAAAACCGTCTGCATTTTTTTTTGTTAAAATAAAAACCTTATATAAACAATGCTCACTTTGATTTTTCTCTAATGTTTCAAATCGTTTATCCCATCTTGGTCTATTATATTTCAACGCACACCATTTTAACATTCATATATTATAACCAGACACATAATTCAAGATTTATAAAATTCCCTCAAACACAAAGAAAAACAAACAAAAAAAAAAAAACACCAACAACTAGACAATGTGTATTTCTGGTTGAACGCTTTAATACAACGAAAAAAAAAACAAGTAAAACAAAAAAATGATAGCCTATTTATTTCAAGAACCAACAATCAAAAAAAGCAAAAGACGAAATTCAGATATTTTAAATATCCAACACACGTATTTACAGTTATAATACACCCAAGGACACACTCCCAACAGAGATATGATATAATCCTCCCAAAAAGCCATCCGTTTAACCACAATCCTTTAAACAAAAAAAAACAAATATCCTTCACACAACAATTTACATACTTTTCGACGACAACAACAACAACAGCCAGTATAAAACACAGAAAAGAGGCCCTTAAATCTTATCATCATCATAACCATTGAACTCATAAATAACCAGACTCAGAGGAGCAAGCAAACACAACCAACTGTAACCCCAAATAAAAAAAAAACAAAAAAAAAAAAAAAAACAACAAGAAAAATACAGAAAAATGGTCTACATGACATAAAGCATTATCCCGACAAATATTTACTTCGGTCCTTCATCGATCAGGGAAATGGATTTTTTTTGTTTTATCTGGAATTTTATTACTTATAGTTTTTTTTTTTTACTAAAATAGATCTACATATCTCTAGATTTTCAGGATATTTAGATTTTTTCTTTGAAAACGCATTGAATTTTTGTAACACAAAAAAAAAAATAAGTAAGTAGACCCAAAAAGGGTTATCGAGTGAAAGTCATCAATAACCTTGATTATAATTTATTCAGCCTTTTGTTTTGTAAACGGCCTGGGTAATTTGTTTACTCCATGATAACTTTTAGTTTTTATTGTGGAAGGACGACTGACGACGAGATTCGAGGGTGACGCCAACTGTATTTGAATTGATGAATTTTTAAAATCCAAACATTCAAAAAGTGTGAGACATTCCAAGGCACGTAATGCTATTTCGTGTCAGAACTAAATGGTGATCCAAAGAAAAACTACGCTGTTAACTGGTAAATAAAACAAAAATTTTTCAGAGAATAATCTTAATGTTTTATTATGATAGAAGGATCTACGAGAATCATCGGCCAATTGCTCGGTGGCATACCTCTATCCGATGGTCCATATAATAATGATTCTGCGACCTAATTGAGGTTCAAAGCCGTTAATGTGTCGAATTATCTCATCCTTTAGCTCTTGAAATGTTCTGGGCTTATTGACGTACACTTTTTCTTCTTAATATCCCCAAAGGAAGAAGTTCAACGGTGTCAAATCACATGCTAGTGGCCGCCAATTGCCATCGCTACGACCGACGCGACGCACGCGACGCGACGTGAGATAACACGGCCATTGAATTTCTCGCGCAATAGAGCCATTGTTTCGTTGGCTGTGTGGCAAGTGGCACCATCCTGTTGGAAGCACATATCGTCCAGCTTCATATCCTCAATTTCTGGCCACAAGAAGTTCGTTATCATCTCGCGATAGCGAACACCATTCACGGTAACTGATAGGCCGACCTCGTTTTCGAAGAAGTACGGCCCGATGACGCCGCCAGCCCATAAACCGCACCAAAAAGGCACTCTTTGTGTATGCATCGGCTTTTCAACAATCACTCCTAGATTCTCATTTGCCCAAATGCGGCAATTACGCTTGTTAACGAATCCACTGAGGTAAAAGTGTGCCGCGTCGCTGAAGATGAATTTTTTTGTAAAGTCTCCATTCACTTCTGTCTGTTCAACCAACCAATCGGCGTATTGACGAAGACGCGGCGCTTGAAATAGGCTTCAGCTCTTGAGTCAATTGAACCTTTTAAGCGTGTAAATCGTGTTGTGTTGTTCGTGAGATTTTCAATTGTTGGTCAACGACGAGTCAAGATTGACGGCTCTTCTTCCACACTATCGCGAACAATAGCAATGTTTTCCGCAGAACGAACTGGGCTGCGTGCACAGGTGTTTTCACATTTCCTACAGACCCAGTTTCCTGAAATATGCGCACAATTCTAACGATTTGGTCGATTATGCTGACCAAAAAAATCACGAAGCGCACGAAAGGCATTTTGATTTGAACGCCCATTTTCGTAAAAGTCTTCAACAATCTTAAAGCGTTGCTCAATTTTGTACCTCTCCATGTGTGGGAAACGACCCTTTACTATATCAATTTTCTAGATATTGAAAAATGTTTACTAAGAAAAATATTAAACCAACAGTCAGCACAGTCTTTAGAATCCCTGATATTTATGACAGTCACATATATGAAAAAAACTTAAACCTGCAGTTGATCTTTCAATTTCCTGTTTTGACTTTCAATCAAATTATGTGGAATTCAATTTTGGAAATGGAGATGAGTGTCGATCAGTCTTTTTTTAACCGAGAAAAAAAGAGAAGAAATGGAGAGAAGAGTTTTCGAAACTTGAATTTTTGAATTATTTTTTTTCAGTGTAAAGTATATCAGGGGTATTTAATTGAATTAATGTACTGGCTGATTGTTGGTTTAATAATACATACAAACAAAATAAAGTTTAAATGAGGTTATTATTTTAGGGCTTTAATATTTAGTTATTTAGTTATTTTTTTTCTTTCTTACTTATTTTGTTAGATTTTAAGTATATTTAGCTTTAAATAAAGTAAACAAAACGTATTAGATGATAAATGAAACCTTTAGTCTGTTTTTTTTTTTTTTCTATTCTTAGCTTATTTTGATAATTTTCTTTATGGGAAGGTGTACTTCTTTTTGGAATTACATGTTTTAGGAAAATGTATTTAGCGATAAATCGTTGCTAAGAAAATGTCATGGGTGGATGTGACCAGGTAAGCCAGTGGTCTTGGGAAGGCTAAATGAAGATAGCAATGCCCTACCGGAGATTATGATGGGGAAGATGATGCTTTTAGGAAGAATGATATAGATTTTGGGAAACATAGTTTTTTTGGTAATTTTTTTAGGGGCCTTTGTAAATAAGAGGACACAATAGTCACGGTTATATCCATTAGGATATGTGGGTGGGCACTCCCTCAGAGGGGCAATTTCACTGAGCTCCCTCCTCACTTCGAAATTTTGAAACACCTTACCTATCAGGACGAATTCGGGCTCTTCCCTTTGAACCCGTTTATTTATTTGATTGTATATATACATATACCCTCCGGCATGTTAAACGTAACAAATGTCTAGTGCTGCGACAGCAAGGACCCCCCCACCGACGAGCTAGGACGTGCTGAATGCTAGCATGCCACGCTGTCGTGGCCTGGACACCCTCCCTTTCCTGCTGCCAGGATCAGCCAATAGATCCTGTATGCTATGAGTTGTAATGGTTGTGAGGGAAGGGGAGGTTTGGGATTCCTCGATAAGTTAGATTCGACTATGTGCTGTTTGTTTCTTATCGCGGGTTTTAGCACCTCTATTTGTGTGAGATCGTACGGAACAATACGTTGAGGAATCCTGCCGACTACACCATTCGGTTCCGTTAGACATGGTTAATTTGTCAAACACTGAATCAAAGTAATGTCAAATCAAGTTGAGCAAAAAACTTGACGCTAAGGTGTGAGTCACAATTAACATCGTGCATTATGGTTGGACCACCCTTTATAACTCTCATTTGTCATCCTTGTCAAAACTGATTTTCACGAAACGTAGTCATACTCATTCAATTATGTACAATTTCAATATTTTTCAAAATTTCAAGAACAAATTGTACAATCAGAAATAAATTAACATGTTTAAGACTTTAAGAGCCCGCAAATCACTGAGGTGTTAAAATATGTCCAATAATTTGTAGTACAAAATACTTTCTGACAACAAGATACTACCTATTGTCTTAGTGGACTCATTTTAACAATTTTTTTATAGCAGGCAATAACTCAGACAGTTTATTTTCTCGAGATGTCATTAGACTCAATCAAAATGTCTTACTTTTGCTTGAAAGATGATGGAAATGAATTTTGTTTGGATAAGTTTGGTCAATTATTTTTTTTTTCGTAGTAAATCAGTAAACTGGAAAAAGCGGAAAATAAATTTCTTTTACTTCTTGTAGGTGATAAATCATGTTTATATTCTTTATATATCATATATAAATTCTTAACCTACTATATATACACCAGAAAATGAGAGGATGAAAGAAACAATTCCGTTCAAGGGATGTTATTCTTAAATGCATTGCTGTGGAATCAACGATTAATTTCTAAAATAATCGTCGCAATGGTCACTTTCCAATATTTTTGGTAAAGGTATCTCAAAACCCAAGCCGAATTCGTGAATTCAACTGAAATACTTTTTGTTGGAAATAACATTTACTATCAAAATGGATGGTTTAAACATTTTATAGAAAATTTAAGTAGGGATATTTAACAAAAACTAATCTTATGAAGTCAAAAAAATCATTTGATTTTAATTTAATTTTTGTTTGTGTGTGCAGGATAGGCACAACCCATTATTCAAATGAGAGTAGTCTTTAATACGACGCGGCGACGGACGGATCGAAAAAGTATTTTTTGATTGAAACTGGTGGAATTTTAACCATTCAAAAATACATAACTACCTACATTTTTTAATTTTTTTTTTCTCGTTGAACTAAATATTTTAAGAACGAGTTCTTAATTTTTTGTATTTTGAATTAAGGTTTCTAAATATTTTATAGGAGATTTTATAGCAAAAGCCTTATTAAATTACACATCTAAGTAGGTACAGAACAAAAGGGACACAAACAACTCGAATAAGATTTATTTTAAACAATAATAATTTTGAACATACCAAAACTATAGCTTTATTTTCTTATCACCCAGAAATCCAAAAGCTTACCTGTAATGAAAAAAAAAATAAACAAATTAATCATTTTTATATTAGAGTTTAGTTTAACATTAAAAATATTGACAACATTAAATAGCTAAATAATGTAAAGGTAGGTATGTAATGTATTAAAATGTATTAGAATTTACTGTCAACTAAAATATTCTTTAAACCAGTTTCTATTTTCATTTTTAACTTTAAAGACTTTCAAATTAAAACTTAAAGTAGATGATCGAATTTGTTACCAAAAGTTTTGTTGCTAAAATAACTAGGCCAAATTACTACAGCATGAACCAATCTGTACTTAATAAAGTTATAACAACATGTGCTCTAGGTGTATACTTCTCACAAAATCTTGACTTTACACCCAACATATGAGAAAATCGTCAATAAATCTAATGCAATGCATGGTTTTATTTAACGTTGGAGTCAGGAATTTTCGTGTAGCCGCGTAACATCTTCCCTGATGTACAACTCTTTTGTTCGTCCCCACTCCCCACTTAGAATATGCGAGTACTGTATGGTCACCCCACTACTCTGTTCACATTAATCGCATCGAATCGGTCCAGCGTAAATTTCTGCGTTTTGCATTAGGACATCTGAATTGGAATTGGGATCATTCCACCTTCACCTACCTCCTTATAGCAATCGCCTTATTCTTTTAAATATAATCGTTAGAAGTCATAGTTCTCGGAACCCTGATATTTTTCATCTCGACTTCCATCGTAGCAATTATGGTCTCAATGAGCCACTGACTCGTATGAAACATGAAGCGAATATAAACCATACGTTTTTGACTTGAGTTACTAAAAGCTTACACTTAAGCACAAGCTTGATATTCACCAGCACCAATCTGCTAATATTATCTGCTTGTTTGTGGAATGCAACGAAAAAGTGTTGCCACGCTTTATTTATTTGTTTGTCTATTTAATGTTTCACTTGTAATTGTGTATATATTTTATTATGGTCTATGTTATCTTTTGTAATGTGTTAAGCTTTATGTATTTTTTAACTAACAACTAACACCAAGCTAAATGATGACAATGTGACAAGTTGCTGTTTTTTAGTATCTGATGGTGAATAATGAGGAATGAAATATGTAATGTTACAAATGCTTGCAACAAGCAGTACTGATACCGCATTTAAATATTATAAATACTTCCAAGCGTAGATATAGAGAATGGAGACATTAAGTTACTCATAATTCCATAATTTCAATTTTTTTTTTAAACCTATTTTGAAAATTGAATACAAAATTTTTTAAATCTTGAAATGAAAATGAAAAATGGGCAAACAAAATTAAAAAAGCTTTGGAATGGATTTCAATTGGAATTTTACAAAACTACATTTCTAAATTAGTAAGGCAATTTTTTAAGAAATTGCTCGATTGTTAACAAAGTACCAAATTCAAATTTTGTTTTCGAAATTTTTTAAAGAACATAATTCTATGATAATGAATATGACGAAATTTAAAAATAAAATTAATTCTATCTAGGTTAGGTTAGTGGGCTGACCTGAAATTGATTGAAGGAGTGTCAGTCGTTGCGTAAATACCGGGTTGAGGATAGGTTGACGCACCATTGTCTTTTAAGAGCGTGTCCCTTTCCTTTACCCTCACAGGATTGATGAACCCCACACCAGACCCGTAGGAGCAGTGCCTCCATTCAATGTCTCGTGAGTGAGTTTGATAGATTAGTGTTGGTTTCTGCGTCTGCCCCGTTCTGTCATATTAACCTACGTCGTCGGCACAATCACCGGGTTTAGGAGAGACCAACGTATCACCGTTCTTTAAGGGCGTGATCCCCCCTAGCCCCACTGTTTAATTATACCCCCACCAGGCCCGTAGGAGCAGTGGCTCCGTGCAACGTCTGGTGGATGAGTTTGATAGATCAGTGGTTGGTGTATGTGCCTGCCTAGTTAACTCGGTGAAGCTATCAAGGTATTGAAGAATTGTCTGATGGCATGGCATATTAACACCGGGTTGAGGAGAGTTAAACGTACCATTGTCCTCTTAGGGCGTGTTCCACTCATTTACCCCCACCGGAAAGATCAACTCTCCACCGGGTCCGTAGGAGCAGTGGCTCCATGCAACGTCCGCTGGGTGAGCTTGATAGATCAGTGGTTGGTGCATGCGTCTGCCCCGTTCAGTCAGATTAGTCTTCAGGTTATTAAAGAAGTGTCCGTTAGCACAGTCACCAGGTTGAGGAGAGGCCAACGCACCATCGTCTTTTTAAGGGTGTGGTCCCTTCTACTTACCTCCACTGTTTAAATCATCTCTACCACCAGGCCCGTAGGAGCAATGGCTCCATGCAACGTCTGGCGGTTGAGTTTGATAGATCTAATTCTATCTAAGCTCTAAGTGACTTTAATTGTAGAAAACAATAAGTTTCGTCAAGGTGTAAAAACCAATCAATGAGAGTTCAAAGTATTCTTATCGACAAAAGCTAAGACACTAAGAAAGCAATAAGTTATACAAAAGTACTCTCACCGGGAAGAGTAGGAAGTACTCTCACTCATGTTTACGCATGTAAACTGGGCTTTTGGTTTCTCTCTCTCTCTTGAGAACTAATTAGTTTGGGTTCATCACAGGTTCACAGATTTGATGAGAAGGTTTACGGTTTAGATAACCAAATTCAAACTTTATTAGCACTGAAATTTGTGTCGATTCACAAGATTTCCATCGTTGTTAACTCAGTTTGAGGGAGTAGAGAACGATTAGAAAAAGATTCAAATGTAGATGAATTCAAAACGGCAAAACAAATATGATGTTTGCCACCATCTCCAGATCAATTCAACAAAACTTAACATAGCGTTTCTTCTTCGTTCGTATAGCCTTAGCTAATTCAGAAAATTTGAACATGCAGCCATTAACATATTAAGACTCAGTATACCACACAAGAAGACAGGGTTGGCACTCCTGAAATAGCTATAACTTCAGCCAAAAAATAACTTCCTGGTAGAACATTAAAATTAACAAAATGTTTAATTTCTATCCTTAAAATCCTGAATATCAAAATTTAAACTTTTTTTTCCAATCCTATTTTCATATGAATTTCCGAAAATGCCCGGCTACACATTTCTATATCCAAATAAATATATTATACAAATAAACTAAGATTCGTTATAGACATAAATAAGAATGACAAACATCTTTCCTTAAGCGAAATAAATCAAAACCAAACATTTGTCATCTTTTGCGTTACCTCTTCTACTGATTTAAGACATTATTAGGTATTCTTGAAAAATAATAACACTCGTGATACTGTTAGAACCTATCAATTTAATAGGAAAATACACCGATAAAAAAAAAACAATCGGTGAGAGTAAAAAAGAACTCTCATCCACAAAACCAATCGACAAGAGTAAGAGTAAGAAAATCAGTGATAGAACACAAAAACAATCAGTGAGAGTAAAAAGTACTCTCACTGAAAACATCATTCCGTATGTTTTCCTCATCTTTTTACTCATTTCCGCTTCGTTCATCATATTTACGCATACATTTTTAAAGAAATGTTACGGTTTCACAAGAAAACTTGACTTAAGATTTCAGGATTTAATTATGTAGATATTAAGTAGTTCTTAAGAATAAATTTGTTAAGACCACAAAAGACAGAATTTTGGAGCTAAATAAGCCCTCACAGGAATGTAGATTTATATGATTTCCGTCGCGATGGTTAACCAAGTCTGGCGGACTTGAGAAATAACGTAAGATAAAGGTCACATAAAAGCATTTTTCTTCATTTTATAGCCTTAGCCACTTTAGGAAAAAGAACTAACAGCCAATAATTTTTTTTTATTTATATCCTTAAAGGTGGCTGTTTAACAGCTCTTTGTAAAAATCCTAAGTTTCGAAATTTGAATTCTTTTCAAATCCTCCTTCAAAACTCCTTCTTAAAAAAAAAAACCTTTTAAGTATCCTAGACATTTTTGTTTTAATGACTCTTCTTCATTGGTATATTTTAAAATTTTATTATCAAAACTTTAAAAAATGTCCATTCCATTTTCAATGATCCAATGGAATTGCCATTGCCTGTTTAGCTCTCTTAAAATGATTAATTAAATCTATGAGAAAAAAAACACACACAAATCTCTGACAAAACTTCATGCGTAATCATCTCGTCGCCAAAATGATTGAAAAAAAAAGAAATGATTTATACGATTGACGAGCATGTACATACATATTTAAATATAATTTCTCATCTTTTTACGATTGGTATTGTTTTGGTTTATTTTATTTCCATGAAAAGACAAAGACATGAACAAAAAATAACATTAAATTATTACTGGAAATAGCAATTGACTGTGTCTCGCATCCCAATAATATAATAATTAAATGCCTGTGTTGTTATAAATATCTAGGTATCCTCTTCAGTTTAATATCATAATGTCCATAATAATTTTACATAATATGCTTCCACTTCACCTCGGGGAGAATAAAAACAAAATATTAAAAAAATTGAGAATAAAAAAAATAAACTTCCCCCGCAAAAGATTATGAAAGCAATAAAAAAATGTTTTTCAGAAGCAATCCATAAATTCCGTGGAAAATATTCCATAAATTCCATATAAATCCTTGTAGAAAGGAATAACAATAGCAAAATTCATCCAGTTTTCTCGACAACGACGACCAAGACTGACGACCGACACAGGCACAACAACAACAAGGACGACCGACCGACGCGACGACGACGCTACGTTAGTAGAGAGCTCCATCATTCTTTCTCTATGATAATAAGCCATCGAGCACGAGCTAGTCCTAGTCCTAGTAGCTCTTCAGAAGATCTCCATGATTTATAAAAAAACTAAGAAAAATTACCTATGTACCTCGTAATAGATACTCAAGTCGTGCGTCGCGTCGGGGCGTCAGAATCCCCGGAAGTCTTTTGCTGCTGAAGCGCTGGTGCTATCAGCCAATTTAGTTCTTTAGTTCGCGGTGCGGATATTTGGCATGCTTTCCTTTCCTTATTTTATTGAATCAAATTTTATAGCATAAACAAATTCGATATTAATGCCAATTTTTTTTCCTTCACGTCTCTTTTAGTTTGGTCCTTTGATGATGATGATCGTAAGGCAGTGTCAGTGGCGTTATAGGGATGGAAATTATGCTCAACAAACTTTGGCATTGAAGTTTTGATTTTGTTTTTATTTATTTTTGCAAGTTTCTGTTTACCAAATCAACCTCAGAGGGGCATTGATGGTTGTTAAGTTACTTTTATATTTTTTTTTTTATTTTGTTTTTATCTTCAAGGAAGAGGTCTTATTTTGATGATATAGTGGAGGTGATTTATTAGTTTGTCACTCATGAGATTGTTTTATTTTTATTTTTATCTCACGCAACGGACGAAGTTTCTTACTTGTTTTGTTTGAATTTTTATAGGACTTTATGGTGTCGTTACTTCAGAAAAAAAAAGTTACGCGATTTTGCGAAAATTGATGTTTATAAGTTTCTTAAAAAATGAATTATTTTTTAATGTTATAATAAGCAGGGTAATAAGACCCCCAAGACATCACAGGAGGGAAATTTTAATACAAAAAAAAAAACATTAAGCTTTATTACCTTTACATACGAGTATATGAGTCGCTAGAGAGAAATTTTCCCGACATAGGGAGGTTTTATTTTAAAGTTATCGATAAGAAATATTTTTTGGAATAAATTCACGGTTATCATTAACGACATATTTATCTCATTTTGGTTTAACAAGAAAAATAAAAAAAAATAAATCGGGTGGCACAACGGCTCATGAAGAACCAGGGCCTAGTGACTAACAACTCGCAACCATTCCTGTGTGCGCCTTTCGAGAGGAATGGAAAGGACCTACAATTTAATGCCGAATCCGAACGGCTAGATGAGAAGCACTTATTCGTGACAAGTGATACTCTTGGAGGATTTGTCAATTCCTCGCAAGAGGCAGTAGCCCTGAAAAAAAAACTTTTTAGTTTTTAGGTGGACGAGGCTGGGAAGCGATCCCAGACCTCCAGCGTGACAGTCGAACGCATTAACCATTACGCTACGGGCTACTACATTTTGATTTAAGGGCAGACGTAAAATTTTGCATTTCCTGTTTTTTAACAAAATGTGTTATTCTTTAGGATTCAATAAGAGTTTTTTTTTAGTTTATTCAACATTAACTAGCTGCTTTAAACCATTTCTAAAAAAAAAAATACAAGAAAAACAACGTTTTAAAAATTATATCCCAGGCTTATTTCAAAAACTACTAAATATTGATCAATGTATTAATATATTTAATTATATTCTGTTTTTCTGTAAGATATACAAAACTTTTATTTTTCTCGAATGTAAAATACAAAATAGACATTTGTTTTTGGCGTCTTGTCAATATTTTTGAGGTTATGCAAAAAAATGCTTTCGTACCTTACAATTTTATCGTAGCTAGAAATCGGCAATAACCTATGTTATTAGTTCAATATTTAAATGAAAAAGTTGAAAAATAAATTACTATACAAGTAATAAAGGTGTTATTTAAACAGCTAAAAATGCCCTTTTAAATTGCTAGAGCTGAAACAAAAAAAAATATGCTATCTGGGTTTTTGATAAATATGAATTTATGAAAAAAAAAAAAATCGTTAGCATTGAACATTTTGAAAATTTTGCCAACCCGATCATCAGAATTCTTTGTGTGGTGCTGAGTCTTTGTTTCACAATGTCTGAGTAAAGTTATAATAAGTAACTCGACAATTAAATTATGCGTAAAGTAAATCCTCCCTGTAATAAACTTTGCGTTTCACAGTTATCAGAATTATAAATTTATGTGTCAATTAACTACTCGTAAGTTATTCCAGTTTTCCAGACAATATTATTGTATTGTCAAATTAAAAATGAAATTATTCAAAAATAATCTATAATAGTTGTCGGAGTGTTGATATTTAAGTGCCGTTGTCTTTTGTTAAAGTTTTTTTGATATGGTATCTTTTCTAAAACTTGCATACGTGGTTTCAACAAAAGAAAAATTAAGAAATTTCTGTGATACGCGTTTAAGCCCGAAAGTGTATTTCAACCGTTTATCGAAGGTTTGGTGTGTGTGTGGTGTATTTTGTTTTGTCAACTCGTTGACCATCCGCGTTGCGTACAAATTAATATTTGCTTGTACCAAAAGTATAATAGATCGTAAACCATACCACCTTCATATGTACATCTGCATGTATAATCTGGGTACCTCCCTACTTTAGTAGCTTAGTAAAATACAGCAAATTTAATATGATATAATAATGTTATGGATTGAGATAATGTCAAGAGCTTAAAATGGTAAGCGGCACTGTTGAGATACGATTATTTTCAAATTAATTAAAAACGTTGGTATACACAACACAACTTCATTCAAAAATTGCATTACAACTTTTAAAAAATTATGAAATCCGTCCTCAACTTTCAAGCGCAGAACATTATATTTATTTGTTTTATAAGTCGCAATAACAGCTGAAAATATTTTAATTGCCAGTTTAGTTTTTTAATCAGTACTTCCTCTGCCCAGTAAAATACTCAGAACTTTAATTATTAATTAAGACTATTTGGATATTGTGAAACGTAAATAAGGATATTACTTGACGAGTAAGTTCAAAGTAGCTTAATTAAAACTGTACTCAAATATTGTGAAACAAGCCTTTAATATGTTCATTTTTATTGGAAAAGCTTTGCCCGTCATAAGGATTGAACTTAAGACATCAACTGTGACTGGAATTCGGAAGCCGACGACGTTAGAGCAGTTTTTCTAATTAATTTTTTATACATATATAAAATTTTGTGCACATTTTCAAAAATAAAATCTGGTGTTTCAACTTTTAGTATTTAATAAAATACAATTCAAATAAAATTTTAAAAAATATTCAATAGCCATTTTTTAAGATATTGAATTTTCAAAAAAAGAAAAATGCTCAATATTTTTTTTAATCCAAAAATCATTTTTTGGAAAATTTATGTATGCAAAATTGTTTGAATTGTTAAGAGATCTCTTATACAAAAATTTTGGTTGAAATCGGTGTATCCGTTAACGAGAAATTTGAAAACCAAAAAATTTGTTCTATGACAGGTACGGTTTATAATCTTACTGATATTTTTTTTTATCAAAATATTGAAATTACTTTAAATAGTAGTTCATATTTTTTTTTATAAATCGTTATAGCTGTTTTTGAGATAAATTACTTTTTTTTTATAATACTTGTATGGCAGGCACCGTTATTTTTTTTTAAGCTAAAAAAATTTCAATTTCCCTTCTAGGGAATCGCTTAAGAATCGTACGCCCATGTTCTGCAATTCGATCGAATTCGAATTGAAATCACTTTTCAATTTAACGTGCAATGAAATTGCATGTTCTACATTTCGATCTATTTCGAAAACTTCGAAATCGCTTCGAGCAACTTTTTTTCGCATTCTCTATCAGCGCAATGTTAGGGAAAATTATTGTCTCGAGTTCGATTTTTTTTACGAATCCAAAACTTGCCCTATAGCTACTATTTGAAGGGTGGTTAAATTTTAAGGGCCGATGTTGATTTTGAATAAAACACAAATTATTACGGAAATTATTGTCATTTCTTTTTATTATGATAATATTGGTATGGTACAATTAAGTATGGAACAACATATCGGCCAAATGGCCGCCGCGACCTCGGCGGCACACCTCCATCCGATGGTCCAAATGTTTGATGACGCTGAGGCATAATTGAGGTTCTATGCCGTTAATGTCCCGAATTATCTCATCCTTTCTCTTGAATTGTTGCTGGCTTATCGACGTACACCTTTTCTTTCAAATAACCCCAAAGAAAATAGTCCAACGGTGTCAAATCACATGATCTTGGCGGCCAATTAACATCGCCACCACGTGAGATAACACGGCCATTGAATTTGTCGCTCAAAAGAGCCATTGTTTTGTTAGCTGTGTGGCAAGTGGCACCGTCCTGTTGAAACGACATATCGTCCACATCCATATCTTCCAATTCGGGCCATAAAAAGTTCGTTTTCATCTCACGATAGCGAACACCATTCACAGTAACTGCGAGACCGGCCTCATTTTGGAAAACGGCCCGATGATGGCGCCAGCCCATAAACCGCACCAAACAGTCACTCTTTGTGGGTGCATTGGATTATTGACAATCACTCTTGGATTATCATTCGCCTAAATGCGGCAATTCTGCTTATTGATGAATCCACTGAGGTGCAAATGTGCCTCATCACTGAAGATGATTTTCTTCGAAAATTGATCATCCACTGTTGCCATTTCTTGACAACATTCTAAACATTGACGACGCTTTAAATGGTCAAGAGGTTTTAGTTCTTGAGTCAATTGTACCTTGTAAGCATGTAAATGTAAGTCTTTATGCATAATGTTCATCAACGACGAGCGTGGGAGGTGCAATTGTTGGGCACGACGACGAGTTGAGATGGACGGCTCTTCAGCCACACTATCGCGAACAGCAGCAAAATTTTCTGCAGTACGAGCTGTACGAGCATGCGCTGGTGTTTTCACATCTCCTACAGCCCCGATTTGCTCAAATTTTTGCACGACGATTAAATGGACCGAAAAAATCACGAAGTGCACGATATGCACATTGATTTTAACGCCCATTTTCATAGTAAGCCTGAATAACTTTAAGGCGTTGCTCGATTGTGAATCCTTCCATGGATCAAATTGAATTAGTCTGAAATTGAGAAATGTCAAATGAAATGCAGAAAAAAACTTGACGTTTAGGTGTGGTTCACATTCAACATCGGCCCTTTAAATTTAACCACCCTTTATAACGCTAGTAAAAAGTATTCAAACTTTTTTTTTTTTTTTTGAAATTTTGTCTGTTTTTTTTTCAACCTTATTTGGAATTTCATATAGAGTGCTCTTAGGAATTCAAAGTCAATTACAGAAATCCGGATGGTGTAGCAATTTAACTTTTCAAAATATTAAAAAAATAAACAAACGAAATTTTTCATAAGAATAAGAAAAATTCGGTTAAATGAGCCTTTCAGCAACTGATGGATTATTATCAATCAGCAGCTTATCTTGTTTTTATTAAGAAGTTGGTTCTTTTATTTTTAAATATTCAGAACAGTAATAGTCCTAGAACCATCGATATTTCTGTATTAGCTTTTAAATTGATTGGAGCATTGATTATCAAAGCCCAATATAGTAGGTAGTAGGAACTCAGTTACGTAAAATCTTCAAAAAAAATAATCAATATTTTGAGTTTTTAAATATTTTTGTGGCCAAATTTGCATCTTTGTGAGAATTTAAATCTAGCTTGATCTTATCGGAGGATTAAAGTCGGATTAACTTTTATAATCTCACAATCTAGTTCACTCGATTGCGATTTTGTTTTTAAATTAAATAATTACCTTATTAACCAAAACTGATTATAAGACTGGGGTTTTTGATCTGTATGCCATAAATCACAAAATGACGATTATTTCATAAAAAAATGGAGGAAAGCTAATCCGTTGCTATAGTTCTTGATCTAATGTACATAAAAACTTTATTTTTCCAGTCATTCAAATACAATTCTAAACATTTTGCACTATATTTTTGTTGATAATATTTCTTTAGATTTTGTTTTAAATTACAGCTTTATTTGTCTCAAATAGACTCTTTAGCTAATCACTTTACATTGCTTTCTTAGCTCTTTTAAATATGTACCAGTACCAGTACGTTACTACAAATATTCAACAAAAGAAGGTAAAATGAAGCTTCTCTTTTTAATTAGTTTTCTTCTACTTAAGCTTCGTATAGTCGTAAGTTTACGGTACATAAGCATTCACTTGTGGGTGCATTGAGGAATGCCTTAAAACAAACCAAACGAAAACTATTCATCTCCTTCTAAATAAGGTACCTTACGAGTATAGGTACGAAAAAAGATTCTTTTACAAAACAAAAAGCAATGTTGGAGGTAGGAATAGGTAGGTAGGTACTCGTACATATAGAAGCACTTCCTAAACATTAGGTAACCAAACCACTCTTGGAAAATTCACAGAAATTGCTTAATCTGCATAAGCCACATTTACCGTTAGCTTTGATGGATACACTATACACACAGTTCAGTAGGAGTACCACTGGCTGCCTTTATTTCTCTATGTAGGTACACGTTGAAGCGGCGCCCGGTGGGGCGCTGCGGTATGGCATTTTACTTCAACACCAATACCTTTTCTCTGTTTGGTATAGTTAAATTATATAGAAGAAAAGTTTATGTGAAGCGGGTTGTGTAGTTTAGTTATGGTAGGAGGTACCTGAAGAAAAAGTAAACCAACCTACCTAGATATACCAATAGCTTGATGTGCAAAAAAGGATTGTTGTAAGTTTGACATCCTGATGATGTATTTTCCTCTTGGTATAGTAAAATGCTTTTTGAACAATTATTATCTGTAGAGGAGAAGAATGCACTCTGTGGAAGAAGAATGAAGGTTTATACAGTAGGTACCTACCTGGTTACAACAGAAGAGGTAATTTATTTTGAACTTCTTCAGGTGGTTGACTTGAAGGCTTGATGGTAATAAAGTGTCTGGCATAGAAATATTATAGTATTATAATAAAATGAAACGGATTTTCTGATGAATTTTACTGCGAGATATAAACGAGTAGATGAAGAGAAATGGAATTTGAAGTATATAAAAGTTTGGTAGCCTTAAGAGTGTTATTTTGTAGTTTGAATTTTAATAAACTTCAAAATAAATCAACTGTTTCGAAAGATTTTAATAAGGATATCAAGAGGAACCAGGAACACATCATGAATGTAAACTAATTTTATAGTTTTTTATAACTAAAGCAGTTTTAATTTGTTTCTGATTAAAAAGATTGAAATTATTGTAAAGCTTTTATAAGTAAACCTATTGAACTGTTTCGTAGTGTAATTAAAACGAAATATTTTTGCTTGATTGGCACCTGGGCGCACGGGCGAACAGAAAAATAGACCGACGAGGTAGCATAAAATACAAAAACAATAGTCTGCTATTCCGGTTCAGTCGCTTTGGTCCTTCTTTTTAGTTTTTATTTCAATAAATAAGACTGCACTCCAAAACGGAGTGTACCTAATACTGGCGTTTTTGTATTTGGTGAACAAAGACTTCTCTCTGTGAACAAAGTTTCATCCATGTACCGATCAGGTCAAAAAATACGATCTACGTCTGCTAAAAAAATAAAATAAATCGGGTGGCACAACGGCTCATGAAGAACCAGGGCCTAGTGACTGACAACTCGCAACCATTCCTGTGTGCGCCTTTCGACAGGAATGGAAGGGACCTACAATTTTATGCCGAATCCGAACGGCTAGACGAGAAGCACTTATTCGTGACAAGTGATACTCTTGGAGGATTTGTCAATTCCTCGCAAGAGGCAGTAGCCCTGAAAAAAAACTTTTTTAGTTTTTAGGTGGACGAGGCTGGGAAGCGATCCCAGACCTCCAGCGTGACAGTCGAACGCACTAACCATTACGCTACGGGCTACTACGTCTGCTATGCCATCTAAATCTTTAGGGGCAGTTTGCTTACAGTAGGTCTTAAATTTAGTATGAGACTATCACAGGCTCTAATTAACTAACGCTTATCAACAAAAATTGTCCTATAAGCGATATCAATGATTAACAACTCATACACAATCGATGACTTACCAGTTCAAAAAATCATGGATTACAGATGATTAGCTGGTGAACAAACTGGCCCTAGGTAGCGTTTATTGTACAATCAAATAGAGGGACACAATTACCACCACTTCAAAGCAAAGTTAGCAAGTTTTGAAACTGAACACAGTTGCTAACAGAGGTCTAGTGATGAAAGTCCCTAAGAATCCGATGTGTGCTCTAGCGGCAGTTAAGTGCAACATGTGTTTTTGCGGTTTTTCACGTTTATCTTTGAAACTGTTTGTCCTATAGAAATATAATTTAAGACAAAAATGTGGCAAATAAAATTTGCAATAAGATTTAAGAGATTCAAATTTCTTTTATCTTTGACAGTTTAAAAGTTATTTAACTCAACAAAAAAAAAAATTATATTTCTTTTCAAATACCTAAATACCCCTATATCTTATACCACGTCTTCTACTGGGGTTTTTCTACTACACCCTTTTTAGACTTTTAAAATGGAGCTGGAAGGAGATTGGTTATATACTGAATGTTCTTATACTATGTACAGCCAGGCGCCGGCGCGGCGAGATGAGGTTCTTAAGTAAACTTAAAACTTAAAAAATCTGCTCTAGCGATGTATTTTATACTTAAATACGGTCGAATTTCACATTCAATTTCGGTTTGTTGTTTTTGTTTTCCTTGATTAAATTCGGGTTTGTTTATTTCGATTCCAATATTCATGCTGAATCAATTTTTAGGCAAATTCATACGTTTTGAATCCGTTTATATTTTTTGTTCGCCGAATTGAGAATCAGAATATTTGTACTGATTTTTATGGAAACTGATTTCGCAAAACCAAATAAATAAACAACTAACCGAATTTGAACAAGGAAAACAAAAACAACTAACCGATATTAAATACGAAATTCAGAACAGAGGTGATAGTGCTATTTATTTCGATAAAAAGCTTAATTGACTTCAATTCCATGCGTTTCACTCAAGTATGATGACAGATGGGCTCATCAGTTAAGATTCTGCCAACCTTACCCTTCTTAATTGATCGATGTTTACCGTAGCGGTAGTTGACGCCGTGTCCCCCTTGGAGAGGTCAATGATCTAAGTAAGTAAGTAGGTAAGATGTTTACCGACCCTTATATAACAACCACAGCACGAATTTAATCACATTACAGAAGAATGATAAAATTCACAGTATTTTTATAAGTTATCAAAAATCCCCGTATTAGATTTTTGACAAGTGATGAGGAGGGGGGAGGTTGAGGTTAACCAAATAAATTAAAATTGATAATTTAACATACAGATTTGCATTATTTGTCTATATTAACGATATAAGAATATAAGTATACCATCATCTTATCTACACCGTCAATGTCTAGCTATATTCTAGTTGTTTTTTTTAAATACAACTGAGAGAAATATTACGAAACAAAATTCTTACCCCCAGTTTCACAGTGGAAGTTTAAACTCTACATTTGGCATAAACTTGAGTTCAACAATTTATTTAGTTTCACAGTTTCGTTTAAACCTTGAACTGAGTTCAATTTGTAGTTTAAGTTAACGGAGATCATTCTGCCGTTTAAACCTAAGTTCAACGTTTGGGACCACTATATACATAATACATAATGGAATTTATTTACTTATTTTTCATAACCAATTCGAGCAGCTATGTCTGCTGTTGAAAAGTTGTTATTTCTCTTGTTTTTTCACAATGATTGGTTTATTTTCCATTTTTTTTTATTTATTTAAGTTCGTGTCACTTGACGAAAAAAATGTCGACAGATTATCAACAATCCAAAATAATTGCTGCTGTTTCGCGTATTCTTTGATTCAGAAAGAGAAAGAAGAGAGGTACTGTTTACAATACGTCACTTGGTGAGGCAAAAACAAAAAAATGCTGCCAACTTTTTTACATAAAATCTAGTAAAACGAAGTTCAACTGATCTAAAGATCAGATTTCGCTGTGAAACCGGAAGAGTTAAACCAAAAATTTAAACTCAGTTCCAGGTTCAGCTGATCTTAAGTTTAAACTCACACTGTGAAACTGGGAGTTACACTCATGAAATTTGCCAAAAAATTTTAAATTTTTCATAGAAACGGAGAACCAAAAAAGTCCAAAAAATATTTATAGCCAGCCTGAGATCATTTCCTGTTTAACGGAAATGACAGCGATTTTCGCATGAATAGGACTTATTTTGTTTGCCATAGTCACCTTGCTTTGATTTTCTTATTTAGTGAAAAGCACAAAAATCATTTATCGTTCATATTCTTGGATTGGCCAAACTGGGCATTATAAACTTCCACATTTTTGTTTCAAATGATAACTCCACCGTCAGCCTGCATCCCTGAAGCGATTGACTCTACCAAAAATAAGTTTTATGATCTTGCTGTGATGTTAACATTTTCCGGCTACATAAAATTTGGCCCCAAACATAAAATAAAAAGTTTGTAAATTGGTGGCATTTTTAATTTTGGGGTGAAATTTTCAAAAATTGTATTTTTGTAAATGGCCCAAAATTGTATTTTTTATACAAAAACAAACAAAAAAATGCCCCAAGAATCGCCCGATTTTTTGTACGTTTATTTTAATCAGATTTACCAAATTTTAAAAGGATACTTTGGGACAGTGATAATCGTACTGCTTAAACGGAGCGACGGAGTCACATGAGTGGGACAGAGGCCCCATAAAAGTGAGGTAAAAACCTTGAACCTGCGAAGAGGGCCAGTTAAAGTACATTTAAGGCGCCCTCAAACCGACGCGAAATATTTTTTGTACGATTATTTAATCAGATTATCCAAATTTTAAAAGCATAGTTCTGAGGCAGTGGATTGAATAATTGGCGAAGGAAAGATAGGAAAATTAATATGGGCAATTACGAAATTTTATTGCTGGTATCGACGCAGAATTTTATCCTCAAGAACATATCCAAAAGTCCTCCAAAATCCCCGAATAATTGGTTTTTTGTATAGACGCATTTTAAGAGGTGGAGGGCGAGGGAGGCGGGAGTTTGTCAAGCTAAAAAATACAATTTAATCATTTGACACGTGTTTAGGGTGCTTTTCAACGCTGATTCTAAAGAGACCAAAACTGAAAACATACATGTACCTATCCTGTGGAAAGTTAATGTCATTTTTATGGAATGATCAATTTTTATAAATTACAGCAAGTAATATATTACCCAATACCATGTTAAAATAATATGATTTTAATGAAATTTGGTATTAATCGGCCCTTGCAAGGTATCCCTCGGAACGGAAAATTCTCCGATTTCCTCCGAGTCGGAGGCTTTTTGCTTCGAGGTATTCTTCCGAACAGCTGTTCGGAACATTTTTCCGACATTATTGGGTGCAGCCCGGTGTTTTGCGTTGACATGCGATGTAATAAGTTTTTGGATGAAAAATTTAAAATATTGTTCCGAAATCCTCCGACGGAAATTGTTCGCGGAATTTGTTACGATTTTCAATGAATTGTAAGAAAAATGTAATAAATATAAAATATAATTAAAGAAAGAAATTTTGAGTACTTGTTGCTTGAATTTACGTTTCCAGGACAAGAGTAAACGAAAAAACAAGCACCAAACAATTCAACCTCTGATAAACTTGTGCAAGATTATCTATAGCACAGCACGAAACTAGCTGTCTCATGTCAAATCAATGCGTCGTTGCATTTTGTATTTTTCCTTTCCGAATCGGACACCTCGAATGTAATGCGTTGTGGAGAATTAAGAAATGGAGCATGTTCCGCTCCGACGGATACCTCGCTAGGGCAGAATGTTTCAATTGGCATGTTTACTAAAAATCAAAAGAGTCCCCAAAAATATCTGTGGTGAAAGGGTGTTTTTTTGAGGGCGAGATGTTAGTGCGTCATTATTACCATAACATCTATGAATAAGTTTTGACACTGATGAAATTTGTTAAAAATATTATATACATATGTCATGGTTCCCAAGTATCAAAAGTGTCCATTAAAATAACTTCATCCAAAGAGTTTTTTAGAGAGTTATGTTTGACCTGCCCTATACGGAGCAAAATGTTAGGTCTTACATACGTGTAATCGAGATAGTACATATGATATATGATTTAAAGGTATTTTTTAACGCCGAATCTTATAAAAGAAAAACCAATATGCAAGCACCCTAAAAAAGTTAGACTAATTTTGAAGCAGAAATGACTGTTTTTTCCGTTAAGCAGGTCAAACAAACCCCCAAAAAACACACTTGGTCCTTAAATATTTGTACGGACTCTTTTGATCCTTGGGTGCGCATATAAATTTAATATTTTTATCAAAGTTCATAAGTGTCAGTGGAGTATCAATGAAATTGCCATTGCTTCAAATATTGTTAATGGAACCATAGTGTAAGTCTTAAAAACTAAGGTGACTTGCAGACCCATACACAAAATTTACCAAAACCTGTTAGAGAATACTGTTCGATAGTGAAATTAAATTGAATAGCTTCTTTGTTTTAAATTCTACTCATGATATATTAACTTCTTAGTTTCGGGTATCACTTTCCTTATACCGGGCCCGCTGTACGAGTATAGATGGCTGCCATAATGAAAAACTGCCCTTTTAAGGAATCGTGCGTAAATTTTCAAATTTAAAGAAACACTTTTTTTGGTTGTTAGAAACCATTTTCCTCGCAGTTATTTTTGTTAAATTTGATGTAAAATTAAATGAGTTTTATTCTAAAGCTACGTGGAATATTATTCTTCCCTTCATTGAATTCATTTAAAAAACTATACTCGAAACGCAATCCAGTGGCTCGAATGCAACCTTAATTAAATTTTTGAATTCACAAAAGAACTAGGTACATATATACGGGTACATGTTCCAGATGAACACCAAAGTTCATTCACTTGAAATTCAATTCCTTCACCATCTCCCAAATAGTATTTGTTGTCGTTAATTGAACTATTAATTCAACTTGATTTCTAAGAAAACGACGACGACAACGCAACGCATTCCATTCGAAGCTCTATAAAGATAGATATAGATAGTTACGAATATCACTTCATTTCCACCCGATTAAACATTAATTTTACAACGCCAAGCAATTCTTAGACTTACCTACCGATACCGACCACAATCACACCATCGAGAAAACGCAATTGCATTTGCAAAACCAAAACATACACCTCCTCCCCCTTCTTGTCTTCCGATTGCATTATATTTCTCTAAACTTCAATTAGGAGCTGCTTCAATCAGCTTTAAACCAATCGACCCACACCCCCTCCTCTCCTTCCGTATCTTTATAGACCATATTCTGGTGGTATAACGTTCTATCACATTCAACCTATATTGAATGCTTTTCACATTGAGTATCCTTTTGCGATCATTTTCCAATTTTCTCCACCACCAGATGGAATGAAATTGGATTTTCCTTCTTTTTTGTTTTATTTTTTGTTTTACAAGAGCAGAATTCAGGAATAGCAAGAGAAGTTGTCATCGTTTGTCTTCCAGCAATGAACCTTCTACTGTTGCTGTTATTCCACACAGATGCACCGTTAGATTGCAATTGAATTTTTGGACGGAAATGTCGAGTCTTCTCCTTTATTTTTGGGTTTGGTTTTGTTTTATTTTATTTTGTGTTTTCTTTTTTTGTCACAAGGAAAAAGGAATCCTTGATGATTTCTTGTGTCATAAGTCAAGAAGGAAATGTAGTATTTGTGTTTTTCATTGTTTTTTGTTCCATCGATCGGTATAGATGGGGTGTGTTACTGCCCTTATGTCTGTTTTTAACATCTGTCAAGAATAATGTCAATTTCATTCAGGTCGCTAATGCTTATTAAGTTTGTTGAGAAAACTTCGGGACCGTAGTTGCTTTGATTAATTCTATAAAGGTTAGGTATGCTAGTCCACATTTATTTGCACTCGTTCAAATTTGCATTTTTATCTACGCAGGTGTGTATTCTTTTCAAACAATCTGTCTACACACCTAAAATTTAAAAAAGAAAATTGTTTAAATTTAAAGTTTCGAAGAAGGAGCCAAAAACGTGCCAACGTTGAATTTAGTATTTTTCTATTTTGTCAAAAATAAGAATATGGGCACGCAGAGAGGGTAAAAATTTCACAGTAAAATGTTGATAGCCTCTACTCTGTTGGGTCAAATTTCTGCCAAGAAATTTCAATGGACTTGTGGCAAATCCACTATCTTCTCTTAACACACTCCCACATGGGTCAGAATTCCAAGAAACTGTTTTCGAAGAAAAACGCGGTTGCCTTCCTGGAGATACACCGCACCGCCACCATGTTTTTCCCACCAAAAATAATTTTATGTTTATGACTCACTTTTCCTTTGTTGCATTATGGATCTATGGCGTATCAGGCAGGTGAAAATGTCAACCGCTTTCCTGAAGAACTGTTCTTCGGAATTCTGACACATAGGTGCCTGTAAGAGTGGAACTTCGGATTAGGGTGCACCATCCATAAAAAAGGTGATTCTTTGAAATGCCTAACTACAGAGGAATTAGTCTCCTAAACGTCGTTTATAAAATCTTGTCGGCATCCTGTGTGACCGCTTAAAACCTTTTGTCAACGATCTGATTAGTCCTTATCAGTGTGGTTTTAGGCCACCCAAAGCAACCGTCGATCAAATGTTCACACTCCGAAAGATTTTAGAAAAAAAAACAGGAATTCCAGATCGATACACACCACCTCTTTAAAGATTTTCAAGTCGCGTATGACAGCGTGAAAGAGGACGAATTATACAGAGCCATGTCGTATTTCGGCATCCCTGCCAAATTCGTCCGCTTGTACAGGATGACGATGGAGAACTCCCGCTGCTCCGTCAAAAACGGTAAGAACACCACCGAACCCTTTGATGTTGAGAAAGGTCTGAGGCAGTGCGACGCGTTATCATGCAACCTATTTAACATCCTTCTTGAAACAATTGTACGCAACGCACACGTCGACACTAGCGGTACAATCTATCAAAAGTTCGTTCAATTGCTTGCGTATGCAGACAACATAGACAATGTCGGCAGAACGAAGCGAGCTGTAACAGGCGCATTTGCAAGTATTAAATCGGAGGCGGCGAAAATGGAATTGGCAGTTAATGAGGACAAGACGAAGTAATCTTAACACCGTCGACTCGGCGGGCAAAATATCACGATCGATAGATATAACTTCGAAATTGTCAAGGACTTTGTTGGCTCCACTATGACCAAAATGACATCAGTGCAGAGATCAAACGAAGAATTAATCTTGCCAACCGCTGTTTCTACTAAGATGTCTAAGATGGCATTTAAGTAGTAAGGCCCTCTCTCAGAGAACTAAGGCGACTTTATACAAGACCCTAATCATCCCAGTCCTGATCTATTGGGCAGAAGCATGGACATTGAAAAAATCGGATGAAAGTCTGCTAGGGTGCTTTGAGAGGAAGATTCTTCGTGTGTATCGAAGGAGTGTGGGGGAGAAGATTCAACGACGAGCTATACGGGCTATACAGCGAGCGACGTTTACATGGTCAGAAAGCTAAACATACAGCGACTGAGAAGGCTGGAGCACGTGGAACGTATGCACAGCAACGCACCTGCTTGACAAATCTTCAAATCCAACCCAGAGGGTCTATACGCAGCAGAGGAAGAACAGGTGGCGCGACCAAGTGTAAGGACAACCTCAACCAACTCAGTGTGTGCAACTGGAAGCAGCTAGCTACGGACATAGCTGGCTGGAGGGGCCTGTTAGTTGATGCCGAAGCCCACCCTGGGCTGTGAGCGCCATCTAAAGCAAAGTAAGAAGGTACCTGAATTTTCCGGGCTAAATTGACCGCACTATTTGTAGGTCATACTATTATGTATATCTTTTCTCGGAGAAAATAATACAAATTTTTGTTTAGTTGCACAATTTGTACCTATCCAGGTTGAGCTTTAATACGTTAAGCTCGGTCCGAGTTGGTTTTAGATAAAAAAATAAGTGTTAATCATCCTAAAAACAAGCTTTGATAGTTTTCCTCTTTTTGATCTCTTTCAATGTTCGAACAGAAAATGCGCAACTCTTCTTAAGATATTAAAATGCAAAAAAAATAATTTATTTTTCTCACAAAAGTCACACTCTACAAGTCAAGTCAAACTATACCTAAATGCCCCCTTTTCAAGTTTGTTTTATGCAATCGAAAATGTTGTGCAAACAAATGTAAAAAAAAATGTTTTGAAAAGATTTAATCTCAAAGTGGTCACTTTTAATGTTTTACTTTTATTTATTAATTTTTTGTTCAACAGAAATCTGAATCGGATTTCTTCCTTTCAAATATAGTCCTGATTGTACAAGATAAAGCAGAAAACTCAACATACAAACGAAAATGAAAAAAAAAAAAAATAGGAATAAAATAAAATCAGCGAATAACAATTCTCTGAAGGTACCAGGAAAAATATATAAAAAGAAATACAGTTCCACCGCACTTAGGTTACCCTACTTAAACACTGGGAATGTTTTGGTTGTGCAATACCTTCATACAGAAGTTCTATGATGGCTCGTTCCATCATCCTTACAAAAAGAAAAACACCCAAATCCAAAGCAAAAATCACATTTCTTATGTAAACAGGTATGTGTATCCCACTCTCTCAATTTTAAATCCGATTTTTTCTGTCCCTCCTCAGTGGTATATATTCTGTTTTTTTTTGCCAGTTGATTTTTGCATGTTGTGCTTTCCATCAGAAAAAGCCACTCTCTTGTCAGAGGTACCTACCACCAAGGAATAACAACAACTGACAAAAAAAAGGAAAACACATTCAAACAACAGGACAGGAATAACTGAAGCAGCCATTTAGAAAAGAGCTCCGTAACAGTAAGTCAGCTAGTCAGTCATAGTCGGAGTTAGAGTCAGAGATCCTGGTTTACCTACATCATCATCAACTTCATTATCATTATCATCAGTAGTGGGTATCGAGTATGTATTGTTGGGAAATGTTTTTGTAACGAATTTCCTTTCTGCCAGGATACTTTTAGCACATCATTAGAATCACATGTTGCTTTATGCATGCTCCTTTGTATAGTGTTACTCTATCCAGCTCTTGGTCCTGCTCATCCTATTGTTCAATACATGGATGGATATATGAACGAAGAAGAAACTGCAGCCTTCATTTCGGTGTGATTCACTGTTAGCTGTTGCATAAGGGATAACTTGTCGGTTCAGCCTCGAATCGGAGTATCTCTTTGTTCTCAACCCCGCAGCCCCCCTTCCGATCCCCGTTGAAGTGATGCGGAGGCGAGCTTCCACTATGTACACTATTAACCACAAAGTGAATGCTTCCATGACCTGGGAGAAGTCCTTTTTTTGTGTGTGTGTTTTTTTTTTTTGGTATTTTTGTTGTCTACCTATGTTTTGCTTGTTGTTGTTGGATGCCTATTTTGTTGTCAAGTCAGTGGGTAAAGGATGTCATTCGAATAAAATACAACATTATCGAGGAGGTCCTGTGGTGCTACTCCTCCTCCTCCTAGTCATCATCATTATCATCATAGTCCTCGAACCCCGTGGGGCTCCTTTGTAATATTTAAAAGTGGTTTTTCAATATGTTGAATGCGGTTTTGTAATCAGTGGAATTGGTTTGCAGTTTGTGTTGTTCGCTTCAGTTCGCTTTTAGTTCGAAAGTATCATCAAGTTGGACTGAGTGAAAGAGAGAGAAAGACTAGCGCAACAAAAAATATAAATAAGAATGAAAATCATTCAACAATGATAACCTTTCCTCTTCTGAAACAAAACACCATCATCATCATCATCAGGATACAGTCTCTGCTGCTGCTGTGGTGGATTGTATGATCGGGTTTAATAGGCATTTTACTTTGGATGAATGAGAGGGAGTAACAGGTGCCGCGCACTATACTGACATTTTTTTTTTATTTTAATTTTTTTATTTTGACAATTGAACTCACTATGAACGGGAAGGACGAATGTAAAACGGATCAGCAGGATACCTACTTTTTTTTGCAATTTGCAATGTGGTTTAGTGGTTTCAATGGATATGGGATTACAGGGCGTATGAGTGATTTTTTGTTTTCATAAGATCTTTGATATTATCGGAAAATCAATCTAATTGCACTTATAAAATTAAGAAATGAACCGAACAATTTGCTGTTGGATTGCTCACGACTAAAATACTGATAAATAAATTAAAAAAAAAAAGCAAATACCTATAAGAAAAAATATATCACATAACACAGTGGAACAAAAATTAATGCTTTGAATGACCAGAACACGAATACAATCTAAGAATCGTTGTATTGGCTCAAGTTTTCGAAATATCCTAGTCTAAAAGTGCAAATAAAAGTATTTTCGGGTATTTTTTAAAGTTATTTCACACCATCAATCTGTTTTTCAGACCTCAGAATTGCTCGATTGGCTCAAGTTCTCGAGATATTCTAGCCTAAAAGTGCCAAAAACCGAGTGTTTCGTTATTTTTTAGGTTAATTTCTCTTCAAAAACTCAATTTGAATCTCTCCAAAATGTAAATTCTTCTTCAACATATCATAAGTAAAGCTATGGGGGTGGAGGACCAGAGACTCTATCTAAGTGATGAGATGTTTCTATAGATAAAAAAAGTATTGGAAAGATCCATTTTTTTTGTTAAATGGATATATCAGTACTTTCATATGCCCTAATGATGGGGCTGTAAGTTTAACCTCAAAAATAACAAACAAAAAAACGCTTTTTGGCACTTTTGTTCTATGATATCTCGAACACCTTAGCCAATCTAGCAATTCAGATTCGAATTCAGAACACAAAAAGACCTTCCGAAAAGTGAAATTTGGTTTAAACCACAAGGCATGTGTTCCCCTGTGTAATCTGTGGTGATTCTATGATTAGGTAGTAAGTAAGTAATAGTTAATAGCTAAAACAGATAGAGCTCAAAACAAAGTATGCCATCTGATTTGTTTAATAAGAATTTATAGAAAAAAAAAATCAAAAATCGTTAGAGCGGTTTTCTTAAAAATTAATTTTGTATACATTCCGCTCCACTTGAATAGAAACAAACTTTTTTTTCCTATAAGAGCGTGTAGCGCTTTGGTAAATTTATAAATTCTGCTTTTAGTTTTAGTTCATAAAAGACGGATCTATTGCGAATAAAACTGCCGGGACAGAATAGTTCAGGAAAATAAAAAAGTGTGCCTTTTGTCTCTATAGATTACGGTAAGAAGAAAAAACATTATTCTAATAATGAAAGTGAAGATTAAAAATAATAATTGTTTTATCAAAGAAAAGATGGGCCGCGGAAAACCATAAAATCCTGCAGAAAAAGCCAAAATAGAAGTACACGCGGAAAATAAGCTTCCCCTACGCACAATTGCTAACAAAATAAGTAGAAGTGTGAAAATTGTTTGGTTGAACCTTAGAAATAAAGAAAACTATGGAAAAAATGTGTAAGGTAGGCAATCAAGAGCCACAACAGAAGCAGACCGAAGTAAGATAATTAGACTTGCTTAAAATTCAAGCGACTCTACTGTTAAAATCAAGGCAAAGAGTGGTATTACAGCGAGACTTAACACTATTGGACGTGCTATTCGTGGGTCAAAACATTTAAAGCACCTAAACCTGATGAAAAAACACCGTTAAATTCAATACGATGAAACAATATAATAGATTTTTGCAGTAAGAATATGTCGTGGAAGGAAGAGTGGACAAAAGTGGTAGTTTCTGACGAAGAAAATTCAATTTAGATGGTCCGGATGGATATAATTACTATTTTCTTGTTATGAGGAAGGAACCGAGGATTCTGGAGCACCACCATAGCCAAGAAGGCGATGTAATGGCGTGAGGTGTGATTTTCTGGTTTTGAACAATTGATCTGGAGTTTCCCACATTGAAAATGACGGCAAACTCCTACAAGGAAATATTGCAAGAAGTTTTCCCTAAGTTAACATATGCCTTTGGACCAATACCATGGACATTTCAACAAGACAACGTGCCAATCCACAACGCAAGGATCATTAACAGTTGGATATCCGAGAAAAACGTAACCTAACTTCAATGGCCACCGTAGTCTCCGGACCCAAATATTATTGAAAACGTATTGGGATGGATGGTTCGTAGAGTTTACGATTCTGACCGACAATATGAGGACAAAGAATCACTTACTGCTGCAATCAAAGAAGCATGAAGTGCAATTTCTTTAAATTATATAAAATAACTGCATTATTTAGTCCCCAACAGCAACAGGGCTTTTCAGGTTATTTCAAATAAATGTGGTAGCACACATTACCCGTGTTTTTTGGCATTCTATAAATAGTACAATAGAAAATTACCAAAAAAACGCATCCGCAGTAGCCTGTTTTTTGTATTTCAAAATTGGTTTAACTGAAAGAACACCTGTCAGAATATTAAAAAATAATATATATATTTGTGAGAATCAGAAGCAGTCAAAATTAACTTCACGAAAAAACTAATAGTAACCACCATTTGAGAATGAAATCACCAAAAATCTATTCGAGACTCGGAAAACTATCCGCAGTATGATTCTTCTTTAACTTTTATCGGCAGTATTCATACTGCCGATGTTGTATTTGTTATTCATGTAAAATCCTACTATGGATAGCTACTATGAAATACTACTATGGATAGCTTTTCCAATAAAACACGGGTATTATGAAAATATGATTACAAATAAAAAACTACCCTCTTTTACTGTATTTTTCAATTTGTTTCCTTATTTAATAGAATGTTTCTATTCAAGTGGCGCAAAAAAAAAATCAGTGTTTTAAAAAAAGTTTGTTTCTATTCTAGTGGAGCGGGATGTATATACAAATTCTTGAACATTTTTAAAAATAAAATTTGGTATGGCAACCTTTATTGTTTAATAAAATACAATTTAACACATAAGAAAAAAAAAATTCACTAACCAGTTTTCAAGATAATGAATTTTCAATTTCCATTTTTAAAAATCAAAAAATTATTTTTTCGAAAATTTGGATATGCAATATTGTTAGAATTGTAAAGGATCTCTTGGAGATATTTAAAAACCAAGAAATTGGTTCTATGACAGGTACCATTAATATCCGTTATTGCCATTTTTTTTTTTTTTACTTAAACATTAATCATACTCTTAATACAAATTTTTTTTTTGTCAAAATTGTAAGAGCCGTTTTTGAAATAAATACGTCTTTCTATATATTGGTTTGGTTGTGGAGCAAAAACTGTTGTTTCTTAAGCTAAAAAAAAAAATTCAATTTCCCCTGTAGGGAATCAAAAAAAAAATCCCTGTAGGGAATTCAATGTTTGAATAAAATCGCTTCTTTGGTTTAAGCTGCAGGTCGAGGTACAAGCAGACAGACTTACAAACAGACAGACAGAATTGAATTCTTTATCATCGTAATTTTAGGGAAAGTTATTATCCCGAGATCGATTTTTTTTACGAATCCGAAACCTGCTTGACATTTTTGCCACATTGTTTAACAGCGCTCTGAACAATGCATATTATCCAGGGCGGTGGAAGACAGCTGTGGTTCATGCTCTCCCGAAAAAGGGAACTCCAATCCGGCGAATCTCCGGTCGATAAGTCTTCTTCCGAGTATCAGTAAGGTATTTAAGAAAGGTATAAATAGAGCTCTGTCCAAGTGGGCGTAGGACAATAATATCAATTCGTACAATCAGTTCGGCTTTAAGGCGGGAGCGGTGAACTCACCGATTCTCTTCAGTATTTACACCAGCGATCTGAT
Source organism: Melangyna quadrimaculata (assembly GCA_949320155.1). NCBI lineage: Eukaryota > Metazoa > Arthropoda > Insecta > Diptera > Syrphidae > Melangyna > Melangyna quadrimaculata. Next base: position 144,015,171 of record OX439483.1, on the reverse strand, counting down.
ACGTAGACTAGCCCATGTCATAGTGTATGCCGACGATCTAATTGCGTACAGAACAGCTCCAACAGTTGAGGTCATCGGAATTCTCTCACAGCGTGACTTCGACAAGATTCAGAGATATTGCGATGACTGGAAGTTGAAAATCAACGTCCAGAAATCCGAAACTATTCTGTTCAGGAATCCATTGCGTGGAGCCCCTAGGAATACAAGAAAGAACTGGCGCAAGCTGGTGATCGTAGGGCCACATGGCCATCCACTGGCGAATAAAAGTGTAGTAAAGTACCTTGGCATCTGGATGGATCAGTATTTGTATTTTGAGAGACATAAAAATGCTGCTCTGACCAGGGCCAGGGGAGCTTTCGCCCTGACAAAACGGTTGTTTTTTAGCAGCTTCGACGCTGCCTTGGATTACACAGAACACCAGAGTCGGAGTACAAACATTATTATTCCAACGAGGTTCTATACAATGGAGCCCACATTAACAGAATCGATAATTTTATACTAAAGCTGATTCGGGGTCACATTGCAAGAGCGATGTCCACGGCTAATAGCTTATTTGTTGGGGCTTACCACCCCAACACTGATTACTACGAGAGTGTACGTTTAAGTGGATTTATCCCACCCGATGCTTTTCTCTATTTAGATAGTCGAGGGCTGATTCAGGATAGAGAGGCGGTTCCGCTTATCTACCACGTCGGCCGTAGAGCTGTAGATAGGTGCCTCCTTTATAGTCGAGACGTCCTCGCACAGGGTGGAGCAGAGCGCCTTCGGTTCAGTAGGACTGTGTCCGATCAGAACCGGAGAGACAGGGTAAAACAGGAGAACCAGTTTTGGTGGTCAATCAAAACAAAAAAATTAAAACAAACAAATTATAAAATCAAAAAATTAAAACAAAAAAATAACAAAATTGAAAATGCTTGCTGTGGATGTTCTAGTTTTAAGATAGTTGTAAGTAGTTTTATAGAAGTTTTAAGTATAGTTTTAAGTAGTTTTAATTAGTTTTAATTAACTTTTAAGTTTTATATAAAATATAAAAAAAAATGATAAAGTAACCAAGTTTTTTTTTTAAATCTTTCTTGGTAAAAAATAAAACCAATGAAAGTTAGTTCGTAGGCCGAAAGGCATTAGCATTAAGTTATTGTTTAATTTAGATCGCCCGCTTAGGGTCAGTATTTTATTTGTAAGATATTGATAAGTAGGCTAGTTTTTCATGAATTTTATATAAGAAATTTTTTATAAGAAAAATGGAAAATGCCTCCGTGATATATCTATCGCCTATCATTTGTATAGCTCTCTTTGTATATATGAATTGAATGGTGCAGGGAAATTATTCCACGTGGGAATTTATTTCCTTTTTAATGGAAATCTGCTCCACTTTTCATTGAATTGATTCCCACCGAGGGCGAGAATATATTTCACCTTAAATTCTGTGAATTATTTCTCACCTAAAACCGCACGAATTTTTAATTATTTTTGCATAATACTCCTTTGCTCTACTTAGGGTATGGTCAGTTCCAGGCAGGCGCTTATGTTGTCAGTGGGTGTACCTTAAGTTCGTGTGTCATAAAGAGTACCTTGAGTGGACCGCTTGTGAGTTGGTGTGCTTCAGTTGAAAGTTGAAAGCACACCAACTGACAACATAGGCGCTTGCCTAGCGACTGAGCATCCCCTAAGCGGAGCGACGGAGTCGCGTGAGCGTGACCGAGGACCCGAAAAGGGAGTTAAAATCCTTGAACCCACGAAGCGGGCCACCCAAGGTACTCTTTATTACACATAAGCTTACAGTACACCAACTGACAAAATAAATTAAAAAAATTAAAAATTAAATTAATAAATTTAAAGAGATTACAAACTAGTTTTTGAGAACGAAAACACTATTTAAAAGTAATAGGAAAACAAGTGTAATTATTTCTCACACTAAGTGGGCAGAAACTTCACCATTCAAACTGAAATTCATTCTCAGGAAAAAGTGTAATAAATTCTCTATCTCAGTGGGAATCAACTCCACTTTGAAAAGTGAAGAAGATTCCCACTAAGAGTTAAATAAATGCTCATGTGGAGTAGATTCCCGTGGAATTATTTCCCTGCACCTATTTGAATTTACCATAAAATGGCGCGTTTATTAGGATAATCATATAGATTAAAAATCATCTAGAGGCCTGATTAGATTATTCTCAATTCTTGCATCCAAGCTCAATACTTCTCAAAATTCTTCATTTAAAATTCTTCAAATATTAAAATATAGGCACAGGTGTTTCTGTTTCCGAACTAAAATTCCCAAAATCTGAATTTAATATTATTTTTAGTTTGTTAACCCACATCGTATGAGATCACACGTAAAACAGATTTCCTAAATTTATCGATGACGACAAAAAGTTTTAATATTTTTTTTGTTTCCATTTTGCAAAGCCATTTTTCTGTATAATTTTAGAGAAGATTTACAAACATTCTCTGTTTTTTTATTAAAAAAAAAAAAAGAAAAGTCATTGCAGCCCAAGGATACCATATACATATGTACATACATACGCATTCACATGCAAGTTCCTAGTAATAAATTTTGCAGACCGTATGAAAACACCAACGTTAAAGGATATACATAGTATCTAATCTATATAAACATATAGTAGGTTAGTGTTTTGAGGAGATAGGTGAAGGGGGGGAGGGTGAGTGGAGGTTGGCGACGGACGGGGGCAAAGTTGAATCCTTGGAGTTCCATGTTATATCCTTTATTTGATATACAAAATCGTACTAGGTACTGTAAGCAAGTTTTTCTTGCTCTAGCAACAAGGACGAATCGTGTTTTTGTTGCTGGGTATATATAGGGTAAACCTACTGAAACTGATGCTTGGATTCTTATATGCATGAAAACTAAAATGAAAGTTGTAGAATTATTTAGGATTTGAATGTATCTTTTGGAATATGTAGCGGAATTATCTGTCATTTGGGACTTTTTGGTGTAGGTTATACTAGTTTTGTGTATATGGTAATTTTCTACAAGAAGTCACCATATCACAGGATATGGGTATTTTGCTCTTTTGATTATACAAATACATACATACAATATATTATATTTTGTACAATGAAACTGCACTCTCTCTCTCTCTCTCTTTCTTTCTTTCTTTCTTTGTTTGTTTTTGTCTTTTTTTATCTGATCTGTTGACTTTTTGTATAGGGATTATTTTTTTAACTAGAGGATTTTGTTGCATTGTTTTAATTTTTAGTGGCGATGGCGTTAAATAAGGACACAGTGTTTTACAAAATACTGACTCTTTTATTTTTATGTTGTTGCTTATTTTAAAGAAAATATATAGGTTTAGGTATATCGAGGTATTTTTGTCTTCTTAAAATTGTTTGATTTAATAGAAAAAAATTGAAAAAAAAAAAATAAAAAAAAATAGATTTTTTATTTTTCGTTAAAAAAGAAATTTCATACAAATTTCAATGTAATAAAAGATGGGCCATCTAGTGGTTTCTTCTTAAATCTTAGGTTATTTTGACACTGACAGCTGTTTCCCGCTCGAAATCTAGACACAAAGTCAGTATCATACCTCCGCGTAACGAATTGAGTCAATTTACGCTTCAGCAACGTTGGGAAATATTAAAAAGTTATTTACAAAGTGATTTGGGCAAAAATCATCTTCTCTGATGAGGCGCATTTTCATCTTGGCCACATATGGGGCTCGGAAAACCCGCACGTTACTGTCGAGAAGCCAATGCATCCACAGAGAGTGACAGTTTGGTGCGAATTGTGGAGTGGTGGCATCATTGGACCATTTTTCTTCGAAAATGAGGCTGAGATCAATGTTTCGACCATGTTAACCGATACTGAAATTGAAGAAATAGATTTGAACGATGTTTGGTTCATGCAAGATCGCTCAACATGCCACACAGTCCATCCCACAATCGATCGCACCAAATTCCCAAATTGTGTTATCATCGGTATTGACGATGTCAATTGGCCCGCCTCGGAGGTGCGATTTGACCCCTTTGGACTTTTTTTGTGGGGAACCATGAAGGACCAATGTTATGCCAACAATAAGAAATTGATTCAAGCACTTAAGGCCAATATCATCCAAGCAATGCAATATTTTCAACCTGAATAGCATTAGTCACTTAAAATTTAAAAAAAACAAGAAGGTTTTCACTTTTTTTGTTGATTTTAAATCGGCTTTTGACACGATTCCGAGAAATGCTCTTTTGTTTAAACTGAGATCCATTGGAATGTCAAACAAAATTGTAAAGCTTTTGAAAATCCTTTATTGTGATACTGAGTCAGGAGTATGGGATGGTACCTTATGTTCTAACTTTTTTAATGTCCGTCAAGGTGTAAAGCAAGGCTGTAAGCTAAGTCCAAATTTGTTCGCAATATATTTAAATGATATAAGTAGCGAATTGCCTGGGGGGTTGATATATGTGGTATTAAAATAAAGGTGTTACTTTATGCTGATGATTTTGTTCTATTGGCAGAATCCCCTCAAGAACATCAAAGCATGATTAATAAACTTGCAGAGTACTGCGAAGGTTGGAAGTTAATTATTAATCTGTCAACATCTAAATGTTTGGTTTTCCGAAAAGGTGCACGACGTCCGGTTGAACAAAAATGGTCCCTTACAATCTCAAATACAGGAAACATCTGGAACAAAAATTAACAAGCTCAAAAAATGCATTCAATTCCACGTGGTCTTGTTTTATTAGTAATCAGAATATTTCCAAAAAGTTGAAAATTTTTGAGGCAGCTTCGAGATCTATCATGTGTTATGCGGCACCTATTTGGGGACAGTGTGAACATGACGTTGAAAAACTTTTACGTTTTTTCCTAAAAAAAATGCTTTTTCTTCCAAAAAACACTCCCAACTATATGTTGCACCTCGAAACTTGGATCAATAAAATGTTTATATTCACTCTCAACTTACATTTTGAGTACATACGGAAAGTTTTTAGTTATCCAAGAAACCGACTCCCAAAAATATTAGCAGAGGAAACAATTCAAAAGTCAACATTCTGGTTTAATGATTGGGTTAAAATTTTTGGTGATACTGGAATAGAAATGAACTTTTATTCTCAAAATATTGATTGGAGTTTGAAACATAAAAACGTAATTGAAACTTTAATAAGTACGGCTTGGGAAAAAAATGTAGAAATAGCACGAATGTCACAGTTTCATGATGAATATTGTCATCTTGAATATCCGAATAACAAGTTCTATTTTAATGACGTGTTGCGAGATAAAGTTATATCATTGATTTTTAAGGCAAGAGGCGGGCTTCTTAATATTAATTCTCGGGCATTTAAAGAAAACACAAATGGAATATGCTCAATTTGTAACTTGGATCAAGCTGAAAATACTTTTCACTTTGTGGCAATTTGTCCAATTTATAAAAGAATTAGATTTTTCTACTTCGGTAAAGAAAGTTTAACGAAAGAAGAATTTAACATAAAAATGAATGGCCAAAACTACACAAATCTTTATTTATATCTTTTAGGGGTTTTGAAATATAGAAACTTAATTATTAATGAGTTTTTCTAATAAACAAAACAATTTGAAATATATGTAAATGAAATATAATGTTAAATATAAATATCAACATAAATAAACAAAATCAAAAAGAAATTAACATTTTAAAAAATCAAAGAACAAAAATTAAATCGCATTTGCCAATCTGACAGACAACAATATTGTTAATGTCATATTATTTTGCTAATTATATATCGTCTTACTTCTATTATATAAAATCAATATCAACTTTTAAAAATGTTGAGATTTATTATATCTTTAAGATTATTATATTGTTTTTGTATCTAATTTTTGAAAAATAAAATACATTATTATTATTATTATTATTATTATTATTATTATTATTCATCCAAGCAATGCGTGAGCTACAGCCCGAAACCATCACCAAGGTCTTGGAAAATTGGAGTAACAGAATGCGCTTCTGCGAAGCCAGCCGGACAGCCACTCGAACAAGGTTATGTTTTCCATAATTAGTGGGAATGTTTGATTTTACCAATAAGAAGTGTTATTTTGATATTCAAAGAAAAATTGAATTTTTGTTTATAAGTGATCGGATGTTTATTTTAATGCAAAGAGGAAAGTATGTCATAAATAATGGAAAACAAAACAGCCAAATAGCCGCCACGTCTACGCTTACACAACAATGAAATTTTCCATCACCAAATCGTAAAATGGCTGCTGTATGCCCTCGATAGCTTCACGAATTCCATCTCTGAGGTCTTGAATCGACGCTGGGCTCTTGGCGTAGACCTTATCTTTCACGTGGCCCCAAAGGAAGAAGTCGCCAGGTGTTAAATCAGAAGATCTCGGTGGCCAATTGTGATCACCTCTTTGAGAGATAACATGGTCCGGAAACTTTCCCCGTAAAAAATCGATGGTTTCGTTGGTGGTGTGGCACGTAGCGCCTTGTTGAAAGTAAACGTTTTCTAGATCAATAACATCCAATTCCGGCAATAAAAAAATTATTAATCATCTCTCGACAGCGCAATCCATTCACCGTAGGCTTTGCTCCACCCTCATTTTCGAAATAAATAAGGTCCAATGACCCCGCCGAACCATAAACCGCACCAAACAGTTACTCGTTGTGGATGGAGAGGCTTTTCAACAATAAATCTTGGGTATTCCGAGACCCAGATGCGACAATTTAGCTTGTTGACGTAGCCACCGTGGTGGAAATGAGCCTCATCAGTCAAGATGATTTTTCGATGAAATTCAGGATCATTTTCATGCATTTTTTATAGTGAATTTTAATAATTTCAATGCATTGTTGAAGCGTGTATCGTTCCATTTTTCTTACTGTAGTAGTTTCTACTTGTCAAATGTCAAAAAATTACAGTTTCAAAAGTGACAACTACCGAAAAAGCGGGCTATTCTCTTATTGGAATCATCATTACATCAGAATCATGCCCTAAAATACTATTGACGAATAAAGGTACACCCTGTATAAAAAGGCAAATAAATTATAAGTACCTACGAAGTTTAATCAAAATCGTAAGAGCCGTTTTTTAGAAAATTTAGTAAAATTAAAATCATTGTATGGTAGCTAACCGTTTTAGATGAGCTAAAACAAAAGTTCGAATTTCTCCTATAGGAAATGACATTAAAATGTTTCGCAGCAAATTTGACGCAAAGCATTCCATTTGTTGAGGCTCTAGCTTGATGCACATCAGGAGTCAGGGCCCACAGACAAACAGACCGACGCACGGCCGGCGACCGACGTCTTGACTACAATCACTTTTTTGGACTTCTCCATCATCGTTATGTTTTTTTTTTTTTTTGACACGAAACCAATACTTGCCCTAAAGAGCAAGTAAAAAGTATATGCATTCCAAATGGAAATAGAACAAAAAATCAGTCCGATCCACGTTGTGGTTTCACAGTCTTACAAACACACGTTATCATAAAATGATATTATTATTATAAAAAATGTTTCACTTCTTCATTTTGGTGTATAAAAATCTCTCTTACCATTAAAATAAACAATTTCTCGCATTTATTTTTAATGTCAATTTAAATCTTTTATAATGTAAATTCAAGTAGGTACATTATCTCCATTAAATATTTTATGTTGTTTTTTTTTTCAGTTCTCCGAACAATATCCCATAAGTCTCATCCCGCACAACAAACCACAAAATGATATTTTTGAATTATTGAGTTACATCTTATTTTTTCATTTTGTATTCTTATAATATTATTCTCTTCCATGTTTTATGCCTAAGGAGCATTAAGGAGTCCCGCCTCCTCCCCGTCCCTACACCCTAGGACACCGTACAGAAAATAAATAAAATTAAAATTACTTCCGCTTTGATGGTGAAAAGAAGGAGATACTATAGAGAAAAAGAACTTCACTTCATTTAACAGGATTTTTTTTACATATATTTAAGCGCATATTTATGTTCTGTTTTGTTTTACATCCTTATTCTTATTGTCATCATGATTTTTTTTTTTTTTTGATAAACAAAAATCATAATCTCAAACAAAACAAAAAATAAAATCTATGTTAATGGAATGTTTTTATTTTACTATTTTATCATATTATTTTGTTTTTATTTTACTATTTTATCATATTATTTTGTCTGTTTTGCGTTTGTTTTTCTTTTCAATGACCTTTAAATTCAATTTTCATACAGCTGAAAATCTTGTGACTTATATTATTTTTTTTAATTTAAAACAATAAAAAAAAACAACATTTTACTTTTTTTAATCAATAAAACAATTGTGCGATCGTATATAATCATTAAATTAATGAAATAAGTAATATCTCGTTGTAAATATTGGTCTCAATGTTTGCATTCGAATCTTGCATCGGTTTTATTATTCTTTTTTTTTTATTGAAAATTCAAGAGATATTGTATTTGATTGGGAATTTGGGATCCTTAAAATCGTCATATCACAATTGAGAAGAGAGGAAAGAATAAAACGTACGAACTTTTTTTTTATAGATAGAAGATGAAAAACAACTGGGTTATAATGTAAAAATTTAAATTCCTTCAGGCATATTCCGGTTTCATATTATTCGACTGCTGTTTGGCAACCAAACAAAGCAGAGATGTAATAGCACAGTCAAATTCGACAATAAATTCGCAAGGCCCGATGTAGTTCTGCATGTTTGATATGTTGTTGGGGCATGTTAGAGTAGTCTGTAGCCTTTGTATATAAAAACTATAGTAATCTCATCAGAAGCGGCGACTACTGAGTCACGCAGTGTCCAACTTCCAACTTCTCTCAACACTTTTTGTTGAGAAAACAAATTTGAAAGTCGAGATCTAACTCTCTCACTCCCTTACAATATAACTAGACTTACTCTTTCTAAAAATTAATGTCAACGCTGTCAAAATCATAAAAACATGTTGCAAACACATGCGCCACCAGCCGTCGAAATTCATCGTAAATAAAAACGACTCATTGATAATACTTTATAGTTTTCATATACAAAGCTGTAGCTAACTTTGCAACTTCGAAAAACTTGTGCTCGCTGCAGGAAAAATGCAACAGTGAAAAAATCACTAAGATCAACCCATTTTTTCAGACATTTTCCTTTGTGTGGTTTAAATAAATTGGTTCATCATTTTCTTTAAATCCGCGTCCGGGAACTGTTTGATGCTATCGACTTCGGACAAATTTTTAAAATTGAATTAAAGTAAAAAAAAGTCAAAATTATTGAAAATGTATTTTGTATCGAATATCTCGAAAACAAATTATGTTCTACACACATAAGCCCTAACTAAAAAAGTTATTTAGTATAAAGTTTAATTCAACCCATATAAAACAAATCGACTTTAAGCCTAATTCGACTCTCGTCTTTTTTATTCCTTAACAACAAACACTTTACTTTTAGTTTTAAACAAACACAATTTCTGTAAGGTCTATAAGAAATACAATATAGTAAGAAAAAAAAAATTACAGATATCATACGAACTAGTGCGATAATAAAAAATTGGCACGACTGGTTCGCACAAACTTGCTCTCGTAGTTAACATCTTTAACGTAGCTAGAAATTGATGATGTACAAGTACATAGCTATTGGTTCCAAAATATTATGATATCATTAAAAAAAATGTAAATAAATTATAACTATAAATAACAATAAATTTATTATTTCAATGGCTTTGAAAGTAAGAGCTCAAAATCAAGTATGCCATCTGATTTGTTTGATAAACATGAATTTATGAAAAAAAAAAATAAAAAATCTTTGGAGTGGTTTTCTTAAAAATTAATTTTAGAAGTGAAACTTCTTTGGGCGCGTTGAGAGTGAAATTTCAAGGTTGAATTTTTGTGAAACGAAAAAATGTAACGCTACGTGTGCAACGCTGAGACCATTGATTAGCTAAGTGGTGGGAGGTAGAGTAAAAGTAAAAATTTTATTGATAGGCTAATATATTTTATATTGCAATAAGTTTGGATTTTTTGATAGTCTATATTATTGTAGCAGATAAAAGGGAAAATGTCCTTTTATGTCTTTTTTCTAATTTCGTTAATTAGAATGCTAGAGTTTTGATTTTTTTTGGTGAATCGATGTTAAGGAAAATCTAAGAATATTACTAGTTTAAAATTTGTGTCTATCTCCTACTGGTATGGAGATATTAACTGTTTTAAAAATTTTATCTCAAAATAGGCTAATTTCAAAAAATTTAATTAAATCAGGAGAGTCCGCTAAAAAATTGAACTATATATGGTTGCAAAATACATAAAACCAAAACCAAAAGCTGTCATATCCAAATTTTTGGTTTTGCAGAGATTTTGAGTGTAGGAATTTTTGGAAATAGTCGGAAAACCTACTCAAATAAACTGATTTATATTTTTTAAATTGTTACCTTTTTTTACTTTAAATTTTTACCATTATTATTTAATTTTCAAGTTTACCACCCCAACCCATCGATCATCTTGATATAGAACACTTATGTAGCTGCGTCTTACGCATATAAGCTTAATATACCTATACATATCGAGATTTTTAGATCGCCAAAGAATTTTCACTTCTGCCACGAGTACTGAGTTACACGCACCCTTTTTTTATATATAAAATTTGTTCGCTCATTTTCAAAAATAAAATCTGTTATGCCAATATTTAGTATACAATAAAATACGATTTACACAAAATAAAAAAAAAATATTCATTAGCCCGTTTTCAAGATACTGAATTTTCAAAAAAAAAAAAAAAAATATTTCAATATTTTTTTAAAAATCCAAAAACTATTTTTTTGAAAATTTGTATATGCAAAATTATTTCAAAATGTTTAGTTTTCAAAAAGAAAAAATTGATTTTTTTTTTTTTTAATTTTCAAAAATATTTTTTTTTAAATTTTGGTTCACAATAATGTTTAAAAAAAGAATAAAAAAGCGTGTGGCCATATTAGTCAAAAAACACTATGTACCAAGTTTAAAGAAAATCCCTCCAGCCGTTTACGTTATAGGGGCAAGGAAAGACAGAATTGCGAAACCCATTTTTTTCGCGTTTTCTATAATCGTAATGTTAAGGAAAATTAATACCTCGTGTTAGATTTTTTTTACGAGTCCATAACTTACGAATCCATAGTACCTATGTATACCTATCGCAAGGAAAAATTAAAATCGGACTTTGACGGTTTTAACTTTAATAAGTGCAAGAAACACAACAATTTGATCTGTCACACAAAAAACTCTGAACAAATTGTTTTTCTAAAACTGTTGCAAAATATAGCTTAATTGCTCAAAACAGTAAAATCTTTCACATAAACCGTAATCTGGTGAAATGTTTGTATTGAAATAACAAGGTTTAAAAAGTTCCTTGAAATAAACTCAAACGCAAATAAATTCAAACCAAATTTTTAACTTCATTGCACTTTTAAAAGTACAAAAATTGGTATTGGTCTATAAATTCATTTATTATATTTTTCTCAGATCATGGTGATATTTTGAAAAAAAAAAAACTAGGGCGAGTTAAACATTTTGTTTTTTTTTTTGTCAAAATGGTGTTATCTGCGTTGGTGGGGGTAACTTTATCACCCCACACAAAATCAAAACATTTAAAATATTCTAATTCTTGTAACCATTCAATATTATATTTCCGACAATTTGTTTGGACTTAGTCTAGCATGTTCAATAATTAAGATAACAAATCGGAGAAACATCCAGACTTATTAGCAGAATTTCTCTTGCGTTTCTTTGTTCCTAGAAGTCTAGGGCATAAAGGTAACCCACCTCTTCTAGGAGTAGCTTACAAGACTGTGGAATTGAAACAAAATGTTTGCGGAATAGTAAACTTGACTACTTTGAGAAAAACTATTGCCATTATTAACAGTTCGAACTAACAAAGGGGTTGTTCAAAATTTGTTTCTTTTTTAGAAATTAAAATACCGTTTTTATCATTTTCGAAATTAAAAAAAACTACTTAAATAGCTTTGGCGCCATTAGAATTTTAAGAATTTAAAAATTTAACGAACGATGTTGATGCTTCTTTATTCACTCGTGTACTCGTGGCAGAAGTGAAACTTATTTGGAGATCTAAAAATCTCGATATGTATAGGAATATTAAGCTTATATGCGTAAGACGCAGCTATGTATTTTATATCAAAATGATCGATGAGTTGGGGTTGTTAACTTGAAAATTAAATAATAATGGTGAAAATTTAAAGTATAAAAAAGGTGAACATTTAAAAGATATAAATCGGTTTATTTGAGTAGGTTTTCCGACTATTTCCAAAACTTCCTACCACTCAAAATCTCTGCAAAATCAAAAATTTGTATTAACAACTTTAATTTGGTTTTATTAATTTTTCAACCATATATAATTCAAATTTTTAGTTGAGATAAAATGTTTAAAATAATTTATATCTCCATACCAGTAGGAGATAGATAAAAAATCTTAAAGTAGTAAGATTCTTAGAATTTCATTATCTATTCACCATATTTCAAATTTCAAAACTCGAGAATTCTAACTAAAGAAATTAGAAAAAATACATGAAAGGACATTTTCCCATTTATCTGCTACAATAATATACCTACCTAGATTATCAAAAAATCCAAACTTATTGCACTATAAAATATATTAGCCTATCAATAAAAATATTTACTTTTACTCTACCTACCACCACTTAGCTAATCAATGATATCAGCGTTGCAAATGTGGCGTTACATTTTTTCGTTTCACACAAATTCAACCTTGAAATTTCTCTCTCAACGCGCGCAAAGAAGTTTCACTTCAAAAAAAAATGTTATTTAAGTGTTAAATAGATATCTACCAACTAAAGAAAGAAACTTCTTAATAACAGGTAGAAATATTTTGTTGAAAAGTTTTTCCATATAACATCCCTGCTTAAATCCTTCGATCCTTTGAACAAAATTATTGAATTCACATTTTCCATTTGGCTAAAGGCAAAATTTAGTGTTGACTTTAGCTCCTAGTTCTTTTATCTGTAATTCGCGCAATGTGTTGCGTCTTCGTGTGATATACAAGAATATGCAAAGAAGACGCAAGAAGGCGAAAATTATTTTATTCAATTCAGTGGCACTCTATATCAACTATAGCATTGAAACTTGGTTAGGAAGCAATTTGACGCTGCGGTTGTCAATGAAGGACTTAACTTTGGAAGGAACAGTTCCTCCTGAGGAAAAAAAAAAGAATTTATATTGAAAAGGATGAAGTACTCTCATGCCGATGTTGATACTGAGGTGAGTGCAAGCATATAGAAAACCATCCACCATGGGCAAAGGAATTCACAAACATATGAAAATTATGGCTTTCATTTTCAAGAAAAAAAAAAAAAAAAAGTTAAGATGTTAGATATTGTGTTTGTTTTTTTTTATGTTAAGAGATATAATTCCTGGGTGGTGTGTATTTCACACTTAAAGAAAATTTTGAAACATCAAGGTCGCCCGCATGTGCTTGCTTGTGAGCTTGTCATGTTGCAAGAGTTAACAACAAGAGGAAGAACAAAAAAGGAACTTTGTTTGATTTGTATTCCAGGGATGATAACACTCAGCAGAGTGGTGTTGCTGAACAAGATGCGAATGATGATTGGTTAAGGTATGAAGAATATAATACACATTTTCGCTGCCTCGTCTTCACCTTTTGTGTCAGAACTCAGAACAGGACATGTGGGATAAGTGGGATTTTCCAACTTTTTTTTTTATTTTGTTGCCTTCCTCTTTTTTTCTTATTCTTTAGGTTTATTGTGTGCGGGGCCAAACTGCAAACAAAAAAATTAAAGTTGAAATGTTGAAAGTCTTTCATTTTGGTTTTTTTGTTATTTTAATGTCAGTAGTCAGTTGTGAGGATGAAGAGTGAAGAAAAGGAACTCTCACTCTTTTCTAAACAAATTCACACATGTTCCTTATTTTTGTAATACCTCTTGTGATATCATAAAACATAAAAACAGACTTACTATATGATGGTGGTGTAGCATTGGCTTAGTGCGAAAAGAATTTTTTTTGTTAACAAAGGTTATAAATCATCGTACATAACATACCTATGTATAACTTTTTGAAAAGTTTAACGGTTCACGCAATGCATAGCAAAATTTTTTTTTTTTTTTTTGAAAAAAAGAAAGTTTTAAGTTTTTGAAGAAAAAGTTTGGTGGATAACATAAATTTATCTCTTTCAACACAATTTTTGTTTTTTTTTTTTTTTTTTTTTTTTTGGGAGGGTTGGGTTTCGGGGGTTTTTTCTTTCTTTATTCATTTTATTTATTTTTATTTCTTTTGAGTGCAGTCATTGGAAATGAAATTATGAATTATGGTTATTGAAATAAATTGCCTAACAGGTACTTTTCCATTAATAAAGTGCGTGAGAGAAGAGAAGTGTTACCATAATAATGGCAATATAAGGCAGAGATTATAAGTAAACTTGCGAGCCCATTTGTTTAAGGTTTATTAATATTATTTTTTTAATGATTTATGAGCAAAGTTCATCGTTGAAAATCAAGGTATAAAAATATATAGGGCAAGTTTTGGATTCTTATAAAAAAAATGCACACGACTGGATCGCACAATCTTGCTCTCGTAGCTAACAACTTGAACGTAGCTTAAAATTGACAATGTGGATATGAAGTGGTTCTATAACATTATGATATCATTTAAAATGTTTTAAAAACAATTTAAAATATAAAGTATTACTAAAAATTACTATAAATTTCTTTTTTAATAGCTTAAACAGATAGAACTCAAAAAACATTGTGCCATCTGATTCAAAAATCGTTAGAGCGGTTTTTATTTTAATAATTTTGTATAATATAAAAATTCTTGAAAATTTAAAAAAATTAAATTTGGTATTCCAACTTTTAGTATTTAATCAAATACAATTTTTGACAAAATTTAAAAAAATTCATAAATAGTGCGGAGGCTAAGCAATATAATTGCGCACTTTGTGATACAAGCATGAAATTTGTATCATAGTCGGTACCTTGAAAAAACATGATTTTAAGTGATTGGGCCCCTTTAGGTGGGCGGGACAAAATGGAAAAAAAAATATTAAAAAAAAAAACGACAATACTTACAAAATTTTGTTATAGCTTTTCTTAAAGCTAATACTTCATTCTCTTATATAGTACTTAAATAAAGATTTTTCAATGGTAAGTTTTCGGACAAAATATTTTCAAGTCAAAATTTTTAAAAAAAGGTGTTTTTTTATGATTTTTTTTTCCAAAATTTTACGTAGTTAATTACTTATTTTATTTTAATTTTGTAATAGTATTATTAATTGGTGATAAGATGGTAGGAACTAGATGGTTGTTTGTTGTCTAGTTTTTGAGAAAATTTAAAATCATCAAAACCACTATTTTTATAATTATTTTGTTTGTTGATCTTTAAGTACATGCAAACCATCATCTTTGATCTAAAAATACACTGGATTTTTATTTTAGGATTTTTTTCATATTTCCTTTAAATTAAAAATATTTTTTAATATAAAATTTTTAGTTTACCAGGTATTTTCAAAATTTTATTTAATCTTACACAACTAACAAATTGGTATACCTATAGGTGTACGGTAACTAACGGTACTTTCGGTATACCAAAAGTATCTAGGTTATGAAACTCTGGAGCATTCTGCCTCGCATATGCAAAGATCCGTGCATGGTAAATGGCTTGTTTTGCATTTACAGCCGCTTTGGCATCCCTTCTTGAAACCACAACGAATTAGCTCCTCACATGCCTTAGCTGCTTCAGGGATTGTAATCCACTCCGGAACATAAAAGCCAATCCAACCCCAACTAGTACCAGGTACAGGATTTGGAATCCGTGCCTGCCCCCAGATGAAGCAGCCCTGATATATGGCTCGCTTCACGTGTTGCTTGAGTGCATCTTATGTGGGTGGAATCCTTTGTACTGAGCTTGTTCTTGTTAAAAGCTTCTTTCTTGTTTTGATGATGCTAGTGATCGTACTTGTCCGATCATAATAGTAATATTATGAATCTTTCTATTGCGTGCATCGTTTCCTCAGGTATAATTTTCGGGGTGCAGCTCAAATTCTTTAGGGCTTCTGTTAACTCGGGCATCGAACTCCAAGTAATGGAGTACTTAGAGTTCCATGCCACATCACTTTACCATGTCCAAAAAAACAAGAAACAACTATCTTCACTGATGGCTCAAAGATGGAGTGTGGTATTGGTGCAGTGATTTTGTCTAAGTCTCTAAATGTCTCAAGGTCCTTTCGGCTACCTGTCTTCGCTAGTGTTTTCTAGCTGAATAACTAGCAATCAGGGAATCATGCAAGTTACTAAAGGAAGATCGAAACCAGAACCGTAATGCAGCTATTATTACAGACAGTCAGGCGGGTGTTAAAGCTATTAATTCAGCTAAATCATCTTCCAAATTGGTCCAGCAATGCCGGGATGATCTTGCAAGTCTGAACACTGACCTCGGTTCCAGTTCACAGTGGCAATGAACGAGCTAACGAGCTGGACAGGCAAGCATCAGTCCTTCATGGCTCACTTGCGGAAAGAGTCAATATTCCGCTAGGAGTTATGAAGGACAATATTCTCTCAATTTTTCTTACTGAATCAAATCGCAGGTGGAACAGTTTATCAAACTGTATTATTTCTAGAAAGATTTGGCCCACCTATGATAAAGGCCGAACAATTGAACTTAAACACAGACCCAGGCAAGACATATCCAGGGTCATTGCAACCTGCAGCGGACACTGGCCAATAGCAGAGCATGCAGCGAAGCTGGATTAACCTCAAAATACTCACTGTCAGAGCTGTGGGGACCAGCAGGAAAAGGAAACAGTAGTTTATTTCCTCTGCAAATGCCCTGTTGTAGCCAAAGATAGAGCACAATCATTCGGAAGGGCATTTTTTGACGACATTAACGAACTTTCGGAAAAGAAGATCAAATACTTGATTTCTTTCCTCAACGGGACGGAATGGCTCTAGGACAATTTTCGGCTACCTTTGAATCACACCTTCGTCGATTCCCTATGATCGCAAGAAAGCGGACTAGGGTTCTAGCTGGGGTTCATGGTGCACAGCGGATTGATGATCATTCGATGTGATCAGTGGATGCTCCAGTGTCAACCAACAAACTGTTGGGCACACTGTGGATGGTGCGGGTGCTAGTCTGGTTGAGTGAGTGATCCGCTTTCTGATGATTTTGCTAAAAGCTGCCCAGTCATTCCACAAACAACAAAATCCTTTCAATCCCATTCTACATTCGAACCAAAATGGACGATATCCCGAGGATATGCCCATAATCTCCCATTTCAAATATATCCACAGATTCTAACGGGTTATCGTAACAAAACGGCGCACTTGAGCGCTAATTGGGCTATGGCCTAGGCTGCCCGTGGCTGCCGTTTCTACCACCTTACCTAGATACAATATCCTAAAATCAACATACTACCCCTTTATTTATAGAGAGAAAATAGTTATTTCAGCTCCAATGTTTAGGAAAACTACATCATGGAATAAAAATATCCCGGACTCAAATAAAGCATTTACCAAATGCCTTTGGTTTGAGTCCAGAAAATTCTTATTCCATGGTGTAGTTTTCCTAAACACGGAAGCTGAAATAACTATTTTTTCTTTATAAATAAGGAGGTACATATGTAAGTATATTATATAAAATGTGACAAAATCAAATCAAAAAATTTGTATATACATACATATTGTACAAACAAAATTAAAATGCGTTTTTGTCTACTGACTTTTTCTTTCATACAAAAGAACACGAAATAAATCTATTGAAAAAACGTTGTAAAATAAGGGAGATGGTGTAAGGCTCCTGGTGAATCTATTATATGCCATTGATTGAAAGGAACAACCAAAAAAAATAAAAATCCAGTGTGTTTTTAGATCAAAGATGAAGGTTTGCATATTCTTAAGGATCAACAAACAAACAAATTATAAAAAAAGTGCTTTTGATAATTTTAAATTTTCTCAAAAAGTAGACAACTAACAACCATCTAGTTCCTACCGTTTTATCACCAATTAATAATACTATTAAAAAACTAAAATAAAATTAGTAATTAAAAAGGTAAAATTTTGAAAAAAAAATCATTAAAAAAAAAATTCAACTTTTTTTTTCAAAATTTTGACTTTGGAAATATTTTTTCCGAAAACTTACAATGGAAAAAACTTTATTTAAATACAATATAAGAGAATGAAGTATTAGCTTTAAGAAAAGCTATAACAAAATTTTGTAGGTACTGTCGTTTTTTTTTTCAATATTTTTTTTTCCATTTTAAGTAATTTTCCTAACAAAATTGTCCCGCCCACCTAAAGGGCGGGACATATCAAGTGGCCCAATCTTTTAAAATCATTTTTTTGCAAGGAATCAACTATGATAAAAATTTCATGCTTGTATCACAAAGTGCACAATTAGTCTTTACATGGGTGCTATGCCGCTCCAATATAACCCGTTTTCAAGATATTGAATTTTCAAAAAAAAAATCCATATTTTTTAAAAATTAAAATTTTTTTTTTTGAAAAATTGTATATGCATAAAAATGTCATGTCTTCTGTTCTTCAAGTTCTTGTTGGGTCAGCCAAAAATGTTTGAGAAATATTGTTGGCCGGGAAATATTCATTAAAAAAGCACGATAATTCAAATATTTATTTATATTTATATTTAATAAATATTCATTTAATTCTAGCTCCAGTTTTTCAGTGGTCAGTTAAACCAGAGTTACTTAACTCTGAAAATAAATTTGTCGATAGTTACGTCAAGAAGCCGTTTTTAAATGAAAGGTGAATGCAGAAAGTCTTAAAAACAAAGAAGATAAAATGACAAAAGCATTTGTTAAGTTAATCCAGAGTTAACTCACCAAATTTGATGAGTTTACTCGGGTTTAATTTAAACTACGCACTGAAAAACTGGCCTACTTACTATGTTAAACAAAGATTAAAAAAAAAGTTCTTGTGTACCGAAATCCACGTTGGGAAAGGTGGTCCCCCTTAGTAAACCTGTCTCAAAGAACCAGTTTG
This sequence comes from Melangyna quadrimaculata, assembly GCA_949320155.1. Lineage (NCBI taxonomy): Eukaryota > Metazoa > Arthropoda > Insecta > Diptera > Syrphidae > Melangyna > Melangyna quadrimaculata. Next base: position 143,996,259 of record OX439483.1, on the reverse strand, counting down.
CAATATCGAAAAAAAAATCGGTAGAAGTCGTAAAGTGATATCTGCATTCCTTTGTAATAAGTCGGCATAATATGATAAGAATAATAAAGGCGGTAGTAATACAATTATTATTTCCAAAACTGATAAGAGAGATAATTTGAGTGAAGCATCTAACTCTCATAACTCGACCGCAAGAATCAGGACAAATGTTTGTAGTTAAAGCAAGCTTATCTACTAGGTATTCAAAGAGTCACACAGGTAACAATGATTTCAGCCCCCGTACCTACATTTCGAAATTCGATATAATAACGGAGATATGAACGTTTGAAAGTTCCATACAAAGTTCAATTTTTTTTATAAAAAAAAAACAGTGGGTTTACAATTAATTTTTTGTTGATATATGAAATGTACAATTAGAGATAAATCGACTGGCGTTTTTATTTTTACGAAAATCGAAAGTGCACTGGCTGACTTCGAGTTGGTAAAAAATGTTCATGGCTTAAAAACCTATTAAAATAAACAATAAAAATAATTATATTCTAACCTGATGATCCAACTACTATTGTAATTTTTTGTGTTTTATTTTAAATTAAAAATTATAAAAAAATATGTAGGTACAAATGGAAAAACAACACTCTTTGTTTCATTTGACTGAGAATTTAATCGGCCATAAGCAAAACCTGCGCGAGCAGGTGTGCTAACCTGTGATAAGGCGCAGTAGGTATATATTTTCAATTATTTAACAGCACTATGTCCTCCTCCCATAGATGATCTTCGGAACCATTCCAATCAAAAAAAAATCACAAAAATTAATTTTGATAGATCTAAAAATCCATGCGGCTCAGACTTAATTAACGTGTTAAACCATCACCCTAATCTATATAAACATCAACATGATGCTTCTGTACATAGCTTAGTACTATAATTCGCCTGCATAATCTATTAAGTGAATTTATTTAACACCTGATGGTATTTTACTATTAAAAGATCAAAATATACATTTCCATAGGTAGTCTATATCTCTTTGACATCAACAACCTTGGGCTTGCTTTACCTTTACCGTCTATATTTTCTGCTTCTTAAGACATTTTTGATCTCCTCATCAGACACACGCACCAGCACAGCACAACACATCACAGGGCAAAATCGAAAGAAAACATCTGAAGCAGCTTAAAGCAATCAAAAGGCATAGGTAAGGTACATATATACAATTTCATCTTAAGCACCTATCTTCTATGTATGTTTTTCCCTTTTTGACCTATAATACCTACTTGATTGACAGCATCAGCAGAGTTCACCTCAAACCACCTCTCAAGGACGAAGGACACCACAACAACATTATCTTAACAAAAATAAACACACGTTTACCTACCTACCTACCTATGTTGCATGTTAAAACACCACCATCACATAGATAGACCGTTCCAGACGACGACGCACGACGACAAGAAGAAGTGTCTCGAGAAATATCCATATAAAGAAAAGGGAGAGGCAATTCAAAGGACATATCACATCAAGTTTGTTAAAGAGTCTTTAAATGTGTGTTGGTGTGTGTGTGTGTGTTCGATGGTCAGTACGATATGTGACATGATGTTATAGGCGGCGAAGAAAGGAAAATTTCACCTCTGTCACCACTATTTCTAATCAACACTCAATTCCATGGATTAAATATCCATAGATTATCATTTTGCCCCCCGGAACAGCTAGTTTAAGGACCTTTCTTTTCGATGGAAAAGGACACAATATGATGAGATGACTTGGCCCAACCGAACAGAACCAACTAGACCATAGACTCAACTCATATAGAGAGTACAATTTATTTTCTATTTTATGTGGAAATATCCTTTAAAGGAAATTACTTCTTTTCTATTTATTTTTTCTCATATGTATAAACGATGTTGTCCTTGGTTGTCTGATGGTCGTCCTTAAAAATGTTCAAGGATACAAGTAGGTATGTTTAAGCGTAGGTACATTCCACCACTCAAATTTAAAAGTGAGTGCTTAACCAAGAGATGGAGAGTTGGCAGGCGCAGGGGAGGGGGTGTAAGATGAAGTATAGGACTTTGTGGTTAAAGTACCAAACCCATATAGGTACCGTTTTACCAAAGGATAATGTCGTCCTTTCCTGTGTGTGCGGTGCCGGTGGTATATCTGTAATTGAAATAAGAGTAATTTAGGGAATTGAAAGGATGTCCCTAAATCGTGTATTATCTCCTTGTGTGTGTGTTTATATGTGTTGGGAGTAAATTTGTGATACGCCCAAACATGTTTTTAAACTTCCTATAAACACTGACGGAAAAAAAAAACCGAAAGAAAGTCATCATCATCTCTCGTCCTTTATGTGAGGATTTTCATCTTTTATTTTTTTTTTTGCAATGCAAATTCATTCACTTAAGGAAATCCTTTAAAACGATTAAAGTGATCGTCATAAGGGATACTTTACACAGTTACATGAAAAGGCTTCCTCTGATGGCAAAGGGAGCATCAATAATAAACTTTCACCAAAAAAACAAAAAGGACACTTTTGACCGACGACATAATAAAGCACCAACCTATAGTAGCATGCCTTGTTGTTAATCCCTTTGAGTTTAATCCTGCTTAAGGATGAGGATGGATGCAGGATTTAAAAAAAAATAAAGATTCTCCTCCTGCCAAGAACAAATTGAATTTGAATACAGAGAGAAAAAAGGAAACGCTTTTGGATGTTTTTTTTTTTATAGACAAAGTTACACAAATTGATGTGCTGTAGGTAGGTATTTCTGTAGGTTTGGATATGCAATTTAATTTCATTTTCTCTTTTTTTATGAATTAATTAAATATGTCAATCCCTTATTCGCAATTTCTATTAAATAAGAAAAAACAATAAAAATTGAATCAAAGTGCATACAAAAATAAAAAAAAAAAACACGAAGGATCTCCGGCAGCATCCTAGTTCTATGCAATTTTCACTGGAATTGTAGAATATTGTAGTGCTTCAAGGAATAAACAACACTGTTATCAAAAACAGAAGACAAAAAAAAAAATCAAAAAGAGAGATGTTGTTGTTGTTTGAAAAGACCTCTTTCTTTATTTTGTCATCACAATCATCTGATCCTTGATGTTAACGAATGTTTTCTGAACATTATATTATTTTCTTTTATTTGCATCTTATATTAACAGTTTCTATGGTTTCAATGCATTTTGCTCTTCTTCGCCACTTTGGAAAAAAAAAAGTTGAAGAAATCTTTTGATAGAAACTGCATTGCACTTTGAATGATGCTTTAAAGAATCATTTTTGTATGAGGCAATGCGAAATCAGTGTTTATGTATTTTGTTTTTTTTTATGATTTATATGGTAATTAGCAGAATAACCTTGTACCATCACTTAAGGGGCTTTTAAATGGACCATTTATAATTGTGACGATGACTGCGAAAGAGAACTCAGTTTTGCTTTTAAGAGCTATATAGATGCTAGATCCCCAGAAGGTCCTTGTGGCAGAGCATTTGAGAATTATTTTTATTTGTTGCATAGGCGTCGTCGTCCTCGACAGTTGAATATTTTGTTCGTATTAATTGTATATGAATAGACTTTTTTTAAGTTGCAAAAAAAAAAAACATTTTAAAATAGCAGATTTGGGGGAAAGTACGATAACATGGGCGCCGAAAATTCATAACGGATTTTTGTAGAAGGCTCAACTACAAGCATCTCGCCCCGTTTAGGAGGTAGGGGCGATTTTCGATAAAAATGACTTAAATGGAAAAACAAATATTAAAAAGCAACGACAATACTTAATATGCAAAAAAATAAATGCTTTTAAAGCCAGAAGTCAGATCTTTAATCCTGCATTTAAATTATTATTTGTGTCAATAGTTTTCAAAAAATTTGCATTCAAACTCGAAATTTTGATAAAAAAAAACGCAAAAAGAAATGATTGGATCAATTTAATCAATGCTCACATCAATTCTGAGTCGAAAACAAAAAACCGAAAGATGTTATGTCCTTCAGTTTTAGAGAAAATTGAAAATTTCTAGAAGTACTTACTACTTTTCATACATTTACATTTATCATTATGTAGCTGTTGACATTCGAAACAGAGAATACATTCAAAGTTCCTTAAATGCAAACGAAATTTGGCATACACCGAACCTCGCACATGCCCCAAATCCTATAGTGTGCACAAGCAGGGGGGTTGCAGGGGGGCAGCATGCCCCCCCAGACATACCTCACTGTTTATACGCTGTAAGGCTGGGTATGATAATTTAGATTCAATTTGTGTAAGAATTAATTCATGTTCTATTTTTACCATCAAAATAAGAATTTTCCCAAATTCTGAGTTTGAAAGTAGTTTTTTCAAAAACTATGGATAGATTTCAATTAATTTAAAAACTGGATAATAAAACAGAGTATTGGTTTCCAAAAAAGATATAAAACTTAATTGTAGGTATTACCGTTATTTTGTAATGTTTTTTTTTTTCTATTTTTAGTACTTTTTCCATTAAATTGCCCCTCCCGCCCAAACGGGGGAGATAGATACCCCCCACCCAATGTACAAAATGTTTCTATTTGACCCCTCTACAAAAATCTGTTATCAATTGTCGGCGCCCAAGTTGTCGTACTCGTGCCCAGTTTTGATTTAGAAATAGACCGTCAATAGCCTTAGCTTCGAGGTTATGTCTCTTACCAATTTATTATACAATTGTAAAAGTCGGGGAAAGTCTTGCTGGAGTAAGACAATTTGACATAGGATGCCTGGACTTGGATTTTGCTGAAGTATCACTGATTTTTTCTTGCACCTGCTTTTTCCGCCCGTTATTAATACTTTTTTTTAATTTCGAGTTCGAGAGCTTCACACAATCCGGTAGGGATAAGGGCCTCAACCATCATGCTTCTTCCAGCCAGCTTGGTAACTAGCTTAAGCTAGCAGTCACCAATTTTGCAAATCAAGTTGGTTGTGCTTGAGATCCTCAGCGTACGCCACCTGTAGTGGTTGTTCTCTTATGCACCGTGCTGTTAGGGGTCGAGAGAAAGTTGAAAGAATTGCACTTCCGAAAAGAACTGGTGTTCATCTGTTCATTCACTTTTTTCACTTTCATGCACTCCAGGCTTTGGTCTTTTTAACTAGGTGGATGCCGCTGTCTAAAGATGTCAACTTTTCCATATTCTGGGGTATTTCCACTGTTAAAGATAAGAGGTGTTATTTTGTAAAGTCCGCTATTTCAATAGTTATCACTTTTGAATCTGTAATTTTTTGAAATTTGACAAGTAGAAACTACGCCAACGATACACGCTTCAACAACGCATTGAAATTATTAAAATTCACTATAAAAAAATGCATGAAAATAATCCGGAATTTCATCGAAAAATAATCTTGTCTGATGAGGCCCATTTCCACCTCGGTGGATACTTCAACAAGCAAATTTGTCGCATCTGGTGCTAGGAAAACCCAAGATTTATTGTTGAAAAGCCTCACCATCTTCAGCGAGTAACTGTTTGGTGCGGTTTATGGTCTGGCGGGATCATAACTTTTTCGAAAATGAGGCAGGAGCAACACCTACGGTGAATGGATTGTGCTATCGAGAGATGATTAATAATTTTTGTATGGCCCGAATCGGATGGTATTGATCTGGACAACGTTTACTTTCAACAAGACACATGCCACACAAGCAACGAATCCATCGACCTTTTACCAGGAAAAGTTCCCGGACCGTGTTATCAGTCGAAGAGATGATCACAATTGGCCACCGAGATCTTGTGATTTAACACCTTGCGATTTCTTCCTTTGGGGCTACGTGAAAGATAAGGTCTACGCCAACAGCCCAGCGTCGATTCAAACCCTCAAAATAGGGAATTCATGAAGCTATTGAGGGCATACAGCAGCAAATTTGCGATTTGGATATTGTTGTGTAAGCGTAGCCTTGGTGGCCATTTGGCTGATATTGTTTTCCATTATTAATGGCATACTTTCCTCTTTACATTGATATAAACATCCGATTATTTATTTCAAAAAAATCCATTTTTCTTTGAATATCAAAATAACACCTCATATTGGAAAACATTTACTTGAAATTTCAGGCTATTCAGGTATTGTTGTGTTTTTTTTTTTTAATTAGGGATTTGTTAATTTTTTCAAATCTTATGTAGCCATTTTTTATTGTTTTTTTTTAATCCGGAGATTATTTTGTTGATAGAAAATTTGTTGGGCCTTAAATCACACTGATTTGTCCGTTGATCTTGCGGATTTGTCCGTTGATTGGTTTGCTTGGTTGTCCAGTTACAATGCCAGATTCATCGCTTGATTTTCTTGAATTCGTCCTTAGATTTTCCCGATTTTTCCGTAGATTTGCCGGGTTCATACGTTGGTCTGTCGAATTCATCAGGTCATTAGCCAGTTGATAAGCTTACTTTGGCAGTTTATTTTCCGTGTTCATCCGTTGATTTGCTGTATTCGTCCCCGCTGTGTTAGATTTATCCACAGATTTTCCTAGTTCCCAAGTTAATCTGCTTGATTTGTGCTTTAATTTGGCAGAAGCGTTCGATAATTTGCCAGATTCACTATTGATCTGCAAAACAAATTTTGAAGAAAAAAGTTAAAAAAAAAAAAAATATTTTTTCTTTGATTTTATTTTTTCGTAGGTACAAACAAATTATTTTGTCGATCAGTCAACAGGAAATCAATATCTAGACAAATAGACTAGCGAACCAGACAAATCAACGAACAAAAGCAGTACATTTAATGGAAGAATCTTGTAAATCAACGAATGAACCCGTGAAATGAACAAAAAATCCGGAGGAGCAACTGGTAAACTAGGCAAATCAGCAGATTAAATGGCGAACCAAGTAAATAATTGGCAGATTAGCGGACGAAGGCGTCAGGTCAATGGACAAAGCCAGCAAAAACCAACAGACGAATAGGGCAGATCAACTGACTAACGAGGATTAATTGAACAAATATAATGATAAAATCCAAAAAATCAACTGTGGAGTCTGGGAAATCCACTGGAGATCAAGGCAAATTAACAGACCAATCAGGCACATCAACAGACAAACCAAGTAAATTAACTGACAGAACCACCTGGTCAATAGGTGAACCAGACAAATCAACTGACGAATTTAGCAGATCAATAGTGAATCTGGCAACTTATCGAACGCATCTGCCAAATTAAAACACAAATCCAGCAAATTAACTTGGGAACTAGGAAAATCTGTGAATAAATCTAGCACAGCAGGGACGAATACAGCAAATCAACGGATGAATACGGAAGAATCAACTGCCAAAGTAAGGTTATCAACTGGCTAATGACCTGATGAATTCGACAGACCAACGTATGAACCCGGCAAATCTACGGAAAAATCGGGAAAATCTAAGGACGAATTCAAGAAAATCAAGCGATGAATCTGGCATTGTAACTGGACAACCAAGCAAACCAACCAACGGACAAATCCACAAGATCAACGGACAAATCAGTGTCATTTAAGGCCCAACAAATTTTCTATTAACAAAATAATCTCCGGATTACAAAAACAATGAAAAATGGTTACATAAGATTTGGATAAATTAACAAATTCCTAATTAAAAAAAAAAAAACACAACAATACCTGAATAGCCTGAAATTTCAAGTAAATGTTTTCCAATATGAGGTGTTATTTTGATATTCAATGAAAAATGGATTTTTTTTGAAATAAATAATCGGATGTTTATATCAATGTAAAGAGGAAAGTATGCCATTAATAATGGAAAACAATATCAGCCAAATGGCCACCACGGCTACGCTTACACAACAATATCCAAATCGCAAATTTGCTGCTGTATGCCCTCAATAGCTTCATGAATTCCCTATTTTGAGGGTTTGAATCGACGCTGGGCTGTTAGCGTAGACCTTATCTTTCCCGTAGCCCCAAAGGAAGAAGTCGCAAGGTGTTAAATCACAAGATCTCGGTGGCCAATTGTGATCATCTCTTCGACTGATAACACGGTCCGGGAACTTTTCCTGGTAAAAGGTCGATGGATTCTATGCTTGTGTGGCATGAAGCTCCTGCCTCATTTTCGAAAAAGTTATGATCCCGCCAGACCATAAACCGCACCAAACAGTTACTCGCTGAAGATGGTGAGGCTTTTCAACAATAAATCTTGGGTTTTCCTAGCACCAGATGCGACAAATTTGCTTGTTGAAGTATCCACCGAGGTGGAAATGGGCCTCATCAGACAAGATTATTTTTCGATGAAATTCCGGATTATTTTCATGCATTTTTTTATAGTGAATTTTAATAATTTCAATGCGTTGTTGAAGCGTGTATCGTTGGCGTAGTTTCTACTTGTCAAATTTCAAAAAATTACAGATTCAAAAGTGATAACTATTGAAATAGCGGACTTTACAAAATAACACCTCTTATCTTTAACAGTGGAAATACCCCAGAATATGGAAAAGTTGACATCTTTAGACAGCGGCATCCACCTAGTTAAAAAGACCAAAGCCTGGAGTGCATGAAAGTGAAAAAAGTGAATGAACAGATGAACACCAGTTCTTTTCGGAAGTGCAATTCTTTCAACTTTCTCTCGACCCCTAACAGCACGGTGCATAAGAGAACAACCACTACAGGTGGCGTACGCTGAGGATCTCAAGCACAACCAACTTGATTTGCAAAATTGGTGACTGCTAGCTTAAGCTAGTTACCAAGCTGGCTGGAAGAAGCATGATGGTTGAGGCCCTTATCCCTACCGGATTGTGTGAAGCTCTCGAACTCGAAATTAAAAAAAAGTATTAATAACGGGCGGAAAAAGCAGGTGCAAGAAAAAATCAGTGATACTTCAGCAAAATCCAAGTCCAGGCATCCTATGTCAAATTGTCTTACTCCAGCAAGACTTTCCCCGACTTTTACAATTTTATAATAGATTGGTAAGAGACATAACCTCGAAGCTAAGGCTGTTGACGGTCTATTTCGAAATTGGTAACGGACGAGAGAATAAATAAAAAAAATTGGGTGGCGCAACAGCACGTGAATCCTACAATTTTATGCAGAATCCGGCGAAAGGCTAGACGAGAAGCACTTATTCATGAGGATTTGGCAATTCCTCGCAAGAGGTAGTAGCTCTGAAAAAAGTTTTTTAGTTTTTAGGTGGACGAGGCTGATTATTGAACCCATACCTCCAGAGGAAAAGTCCAACGCAACTGCTAACCATTACGCTACGGGCTATACTTAACAATATAGTCAAATCACTATGGAAATAATGTATAAGGATTATTTCCCTAAAACATTAATTTTAATTTTGTTTAAAAAAAAAAAAATTCTATTGAAATAAAGAAAGAATTCAATACCCCTAATTATTATTTTGCACAAATTAAAATTCGCTAAGCTACTTATAAGCCTTACAAAAAGCAATGCCTCAGCACCACTTAATCTAGGAGTTACTTAGGTACCTTACCTTATCTATAAATAATTTCGGAAGACATAAAGCAAAAAAACTTCCCCATTAAACTAATTCCTCCTCAAAACAAAAAAAAAAAAAACAAAACAAAAAAAAAATAACCGCAAGGCCACTTCTTCCACAAACTTCCTTTTGTGTTTTTTTGTATTCCCCATTGCAAGATAAGTACATCTTCACCTATAGAACCTAAATTATTGTAAGGTTGACACTTCTGAACCATCCGGTCCAAGAACAAAAAAAAAACAATTCAAACGAGAAAAAGAACAAAAAAAACATCTTAAATTAATTTAAACTTTTTCGCTCCGTCTTCTTTTGTTCAAAATAAATTGCTAGCACTAGAAAGAAAAGAAGAAATCATCAGCAAGGACATTGGATGGATTTCCTTTTACTTACCAATTTTTATATCATCAGCATCATCATAATTGTACTTTGGAAACAAATCACAAGAGGAAAATAAAAAAAAAAAATATATAATGAAACTTAAAAGTTACAATGGAGACCTTTTTTTTCGTTGCTCCTCTGTCAAGTCGATATCCGCCCAATTGCCCTTAAACTTGATTTGACTAAGAAAAAAACTTAAGGACGAAATTTTGAGATGGAAATGGGTAGAAATAACAAAATCATATTAAAAAGGTTTTTCACTTTGCAAAATCAGTGGAACTAATTAATTGTATTATTATTATTAACCTCGAATAATTATTTATGCTGCGCTAGCACTCTGGCTGGCTGGTTCAGTGACAGTTTGCCCCCGGGCGATTTAAGATTTAATAAGAAAAGGGCATAAGGTATAATGAAAATGTTTGTAAAATTGAAATCATTCTGTGAATTTCATTGGTATGTACCTTCAGACATAAATTTTTTTTTTTTTCTAAAAATAACAAAGGGCACGCCACTGGGAGGCATGTTCTTATGAAGTGACAAGTTGTGAAAAAAAATATAATCCATTCAGATTCTGTTTGAATCATTGTCGAAGTTTATCTCCAAGTCCTTTAAACCGCATAACAGATAAGGGAATGCGACAGCCAGGACACGACAGGTCGTGAAGAACCATTTCTGTGTTTGTTGGCAGGAATGAATGGGCGAGAAGTAGATTTCTTATGATAAAAAAATACTTTTGGAGGAATTGTTACTTCGTCGTAAGAGGAATTTCAGGTTTTAGGTCGCTTTTTTCCCCACACCAGCTTCAAGATTTTAATATGCCAGTATTCCCAAAAAAAAAAAATCATTTTGTGAGGCTGAGATTCGAACCGAGAGATCTAATGTGGCAGTCCAACACACTTCCTTTTAAGCCATGGGCTTGTTTAAGACATGTGTATCTATTTGCTTTTCGAAAAAAGGCTGTTTGTAAGAGTTGGGTGGGACTTGCTGCAGCAAGACATTTTGACCACATTTAACTTTGCTTAGGGGCCAGTTATAGCTATCATTGAAAACCATAATTGAAAAAGTTAGCTGTTGATTTTAAGACACTTGGAAAGTTCAATCATTGAATATTTTAATGCAGAAATATACCTTACGACTTCTAAATTGTTTCTCCTCGAAAAAAAAATCATTTTGACCCATATCTTCCCCACTTCGTAACTTTTAATTTTTTCAATGATAATTGGTAAGGTAGTTCATCATTGAAAAATTAAAAGTCATTTTATGAGAAAAGTTGTGAAAAATTGAATTTTGTTTTACCTAGAAATAATTATTAAGTCAAATAGCTTTACTTTGGCATCAAAATAATCATTCAATTTTTCTTCAAAATCTCTCAAAATTAACAATTAATATATTCAATGATGGTTTTCAATGATAGCTATAACTGTTCTTGCACTTGATTTTTTCGTCCGTTTGGATACATAGTTTATCATCGGTTTTTAAAAAATATTTTTCTTTTAATTTAATTTTGGGAGTTTCACACAACTTCTTCCAAAATGTTGTTTAAGAAGCTCACTTCCTTAGATATCTTCCTAACTTAACTAAAGTCGTGTTTCAATCCCATATGGAAAAGGGCCTCAACCAACAAACTTCTTTCAGCCACCTTGGTTCCTAGCTTAGACAAATAGTCACCAGTTTTGCAAATCAAGTTGGTTGAGCTTGAGGTCCTCTTTCATTTGCATGCGCCACCTGTAAAGTGGGCTTTCTTTAATGCACCGTCGAAGGGAAATAATTCCACAGAAATCTGCTCCGCATGAGCATTTATTTCACTTCTAGTGTGAATCTGCTCCTTTTTTAAAAGTGGAGTTGATTCCTTCTAAGAGATAGAATTTATAACACATTTTACTGAGAATGAATTTCACTTTGAAAGGTGGAGTTTCTGCCCACTTGGTCTGAGATATAATTACACTTCCTTTTCTATGATTTTCGAATAGTATTTTTGTAGGTATGCAGAAAAAATTAAAAAATCTCCCGATATACAAAGTTCTCGTAACATATGCAGTTCTTTGATTGCGAAAGCACTAGCTCGTTTTGAAGCCCTAAAAAATGATGGTGCTATGTAGTCAATCGAAATTTTAGTACCGGCGTAGACTATTATCAATTATCGCAACGTGAAATGATACAAATGAAAACAAATTAGAAATAATTTATTTCGATTTTTCAAAATATTAAATATTTTTATTTTTTTATGTATTTATTTTTTTTTTTTTGTTTTTTATCAACAAAAGTTTTTTAAATGATTTTTTTTTGACCAATATCTTGTTTAAAAACCACATTCAAAAATTAATATTAATATATATAAAATTAAATTAATATAAAATTAATACATACAAAATTAAAAAATATTTAATATTTTGAAAAATCGAAATAAATTATTTCTTATTTGTTTTCATTATTTTTTTTTAATGCAATTTTTTAAAAAACTTATAACTTTATGATAATCAATAAAAAAAAGAACAAAAACAGCTGTGGATCGAGAGAGAAAAATAAGAGAAAAATATATAATATTAAAGTATTTTTTAACTTGAAAAATCGAAATAAATTATAATATAAATTTTTTTAATACATTTTTAAATGCAGTTTTTTAAAGGACCGATAAATCAATCAGAATTCCAAATTTTGAATAACTGTTATAGTTCTAGAGAGAAAAAAAATGTGAAAAGTGTAAAGTTCCCTTAAAAATTTGTATGGGAAAAGTATGACCTTAGAGGCAGGGGTTAATGACCTCGGAAAAAATATGTTTTGGTCAATAATTTTTTCTTTCGGCATAAACTTTCGATTGACGGGGTGTGCTATCCAAAAAAATGAGTTTGGGCAATAACGTACACCCTTATATAGATAGAAGATAAACAACAAAACAATAACAGTTCAGTGTGAATACAAAATATTTTATTGAAAAATAAAATAAAATGCTATAGCAACGAGGCTATCGTAAGACTGGATATTCAACCAGGCTTCAATAGCACGGTTGCCACGTTGGTCATTTATGACCAAATTTGGTCATTTTTGTTTACACTTGGTCATTTTGTTCTCCACCTGGTCACTTTTTTTGAAAAAGAAATATAAAAAGAAAAATAGACTTTTAATTTTCATTTTCTCAAAATGCAGAGCAATTTTTTTTCATCGCCTAATGTAAACGATGTATGTGTTAAATTGAACGCACTGCATTATGTGGATTAACATGTATCTGCATTTGGTTTCAGCACAAAAAAAGGAATGCCAAATACAAAATGTGTATTTGTTAGATAGAAAGAAAAGATCAAAATGCAGAAGAACTACGTTTCTGCATAATAGGAAAGTGCCATAATGCAGAAATGAAGACAAAAATGTTCATCTTCTTGATGGATCTCTTTCACTCTCTCGGATTTTTTGTATACATCTGTCCTGCTCTACTTTTCTGCATTATGCAGATGAAGATACATGTAAATCCACCATTACTTATCCACGACCACTTCATTTGACAATTTATGCTGTATTTACATGTATCTTCGTCTGCAAAAATATAAAGAAAATTAGAGCGGGACAGATGTATGCCAAAACTCCGAGCGTGTGAAAGAGAACCACCAAGAAGATGAACATGTTCGTCTTCATATCTGCATTATGGCACTTCCTATAATCTTCATGCACGAAGATCTTCTGCATTTTGGTGTTCCCTCTCTATCCAACAAATGTACGTTTTAATTTAGCATCCCCTTTTTATTGCAGAAGTCGGACGAAGATACATGTAAGTCCACCATTATTGACAGATGGATAGTTTGAAATATTTGTGTGTTTAAACGTTTAAGCGTATCAATAAATGTTTCTTGTAAAATTAAAACAACATTACTAAAGGTTTCTTATTGCCATTACCACACAGCTCAGCTGCTGCTGAACGAAAGTTTTATGATTTATGGTTACTTATTTATGTTTCTTATTAAGAAGAAGGCGGGTGATCAAGTGATCACGTTGCCCTTAAAGTTATTTTGTGAATTATGTTGTAAAATGAAAAAAATATCGCTAACTTTAATTTTCTGTCTACTATGAAGTTTTCAGATTTTAATTATTTTGGTCACTTTTTATTCATTTTGGTCCTTTTTATTTTTAATTTTGGTCCCAAATTTTATTTCCAAGTGGCAACCGTGTTCAATAGTCTCGTTGCTATAGCATTTTGTTTTATTTTTCATTAGATTCAATCGAATATTTTGTATTCAGTTTTGTTGTTTTGTGGCTAATATTAAAATATTTTTTAAGGCTATATAGTCTTGACTTCAGTTCAAACAAAACACACCTAAAGTCATTCATTATGCTCCAATTTTAAAAATCTTGTTCTTTAAATAATATGAAATAGTTTTCAATATTTTTAAATCAGGTTTATGGTTTGAGTTTTTTGAAAAGACTTTAGGCAATAATGCCCAAGGAAAAAAACCCCCACATCGATTTGGAAATATCGCCCAAGAAAAACTCTGAACACCTCTGAGGGTTTATGTGTAATAAGGGGTACATTGGGTGGCCCGCTTCGTGGGTTCAATGATTTTAACTCCCTTTTTGGGTCATCTGTCCCGCTCATGCAACTCCGTCGATCCGCTTATGGCATGCTCAGTCACCAGGCCGCAGGCACCTATGTTGTCAGTTGGTGTGCTTTCTCTTGTGTGTAACTTTTTTTTTTTTTTTCCTTCCTTACAAAATTTCAGTTTCACTCGTGATCGTGAGCTGCACCTGGGGGTGCTCTTCAATTCAGAAAGCAAAACTAAATGAAAAATCAAGAAACCGACTTATTTTCGTCCGAACACTGCCGTGAGCTTGCGATTGTTATAGTTCCACCTTAACACATGACTTACTCTTACATTTTTTATCGTTCCGAGATATTCGGCTGCCATTGTGTGTTGGTTCGGGAGAGATTCTCAATTCAAAAATAACTTCAAAATCCAAACCCCTTTAATTTTTGACGTTTAATATTGGACGTTTAACGAACAGCTGATTCAACTACACCAGCATTTAACGAGACTTATCATTTTACACAATTTGTAAGCTGACGAAGTTGCATGAATATCATATGACAGGACATTGGAAGAGTTTCTGTAATTTTTTTTTTAATTCACCCTACTGGATAAACGAGAGGGAATAAATCTCCCTCCAATACGATTATTTACTTTCTCAACCCAACCTGAACTCTCTATCTTTCTGTCACACCTCACGTGAATCACCCTAAAGGGATATCAAAGTCAATTGGTAAATAATTAATCCGACCAAATTTGTCTTGTCAAAAACAAAATTATTCCAATATAAGATATTCTCTTAGAAAAAAAAAAAAAAAACATTATTCAAAACCTTATACCTAAACCCAATAATTGACAGCCAACATAGAAATCAAAGAAAGATACCTTATAATTTTCGATGATAAAAATTAAGAACATAAGAAAAATAAATAAAATAAAAAGTTCTTGATCCTTGACAGCCATCAAAGATTAACATGCATATGTCAATTTATTTGTCATCTTCTCTCAAGATTGTTTCTTCTTTCAATTCCTTTAAATCCCACTCAAATGCAGAATAGACACAAAAATAAAATAAATAAAAATGTCCGTATCTTCTACAATACCAGTTCAGTAGTTCAATCTAGTAATAAAAAAGACTTAACTAAAACAAGAAGACGACGAAACACCAAATAGTTACAAAACAGGACACAACAAAAATACCAACTGAGAAATACAACAAAAAGCCTTTTCTAATCCTTGCGACTAGCTATATAAGGTTCCGAATGTCTATTTCTTTCATCTGAAACAGTGATGATGGGGAAGTTGAATGGGGTATGGGGGTTAAAAGAGGGGAGATGCAGCAGAACAAACTGTCCAATTTAAAATGTTCGTCCTGTTTAGGGATACCTATATCTTTTACCCTTTGAATACACACTTAGGTACCTATATACAGGTGATGGAACAAAAAGAAGAAACAAAAAAAGAAAGGATCTCGAGTTAAACTCAGAGCGAATATGCGGGATTAAGTTACCTCTTGGCAACATCATCCCATCATCCCACTTTTAATTCCTGCGAGTGATAAAATAGGATCATGACAGATGAACAAAGCTAAATACACACATCACATTCAACCTTCGGCCATTCGATATGAAACCGCTGTACAAATAATGCCATCAGCATCGAGCATGTTTGTGATGTTGATTTTGATGACCTTTGGCATGTATCTGGCTCTTTGAAGTGCTGCCAGGTTTGAATATGATTTGTGCGAGGACTTTAAAGGGCCTTCATCAAGTTTTTTTTTTTTGTTAGCAATTCACTTGGACTGGACGATATGGAACGGTAAACCAAACCAAAACAAATGCACCCTGCATAAGCATGTCGTCCTAGGCATTGTAACATTTTACCTTAAACTCCTTAGAGGGGTAGGTATATGAGTAGGACATAGCTCTGATGGGATGAAGTCTTCAGTCTCTGAATTTGACAGTCACATTTATTTTGGGCATATATTAGGTATGAGTATCCTTCAAGCTCAAACAACACACAACTTTATTTAGGTACATACCTACGAAATCGACTTGTTTTAAATCTTTGAGGATTCTTTAGAATTTAGGGTCCTTTCCTGTTTCTGCTTCTCTTAATTCATGGTCGGAGTCAGTATATGTACCTAGTTGTGTATCTTTCATTTATCCCGGGGAAAATGTCCTCGGGGATATAAATCACTTTCATGGGGCTAATTAAAGTTAATCCTGCAGTCCGAATGAGTAGAAAAGTTTTCGTCCTTATTTTTTTTGTTGTTTGGCCTATCACGTTCGCATATCCTTTTTCCAAATTTTTAATTTTTTTTCTGTGTATTCCTTCGTCAGTTGATGGTAATATGTGTTTTTTTTTTTTTTTTGTTTTGTTTTGTAACTCATATTTTTTTCACAAAAGTCAAAGGACGAAAATGAAAAGAAGTAAATTTGGGGCAAAACACAAAAATTGCAAAGCCAAGTCGGGTTTTTCCTTAAATATTTTTCGAATTCTCTTTCAATGATAGAAGTTGTTGTTGTTTTTTGTTTTTGGTACACTCAATGCGTGCTAGTGACTCTCGAGGAAAAAAACAGGAAGGAAGCTTTTAAGGATACGTGATGTGTGTGGTTTGAGAAGAACTTGTTTTGTTCACATGTAGAATTTTCGACCAACAAAATTGAAGAAAAAGGAAGAAGACAAATATGCAGAAAAACTTCAAAAAGGATATTTGATTGGAAGCGAAAGAGAGGTCGAATGAAAATGAAACTTTTTCTTGGATTTAGTAAAATCTCCAGGGGATAATTCTCTAGGATTTTTTTTACTTCTTTTTTTTTTTGCGTGCGTGTTAGACCTATAGACTTACTCACTCTCCCCCCCCCCCAAAAAAAAAAAAAAAAAACACAAACCAAAAAAGGAAGTGTGAGATTCTTCCAGGGATTTTGTGATCTGAATGAATTATTCAGATGCTTTAGGCCTGGTGGTAGAATTTTAGCCTTTTTTCCACTCTCAATAGTATAACTCGTACATATGCCTGTGTGTGTGTGTGCGCTTGTTTGTCGAGTTAATTTTTTTTTCTTGGCACATGTTTATCTGAATTAATTGCGCTAGCACAAAAAGGTCGATGGGAAATTTTTGGAGATTAAAAGCGTTGTAGCCATATTTTTAGGTAGTTTATATACCATCCCTTCATTTATGATGATGGGTATTTGGAAGGATGAAGACAGTATAACAATATATATTATGATGATGTGAATATTCCAGGGGGGACTTTGAACCGAAGGAGATTGTTAATTATATAAAGGCATGACATTATTTTTTTTTTTCTAAGGAAGATGAAAAATCTATGTAAACAGTTTTCTTTTGTCAGACAGTTTATTACATGGGTGTTATCGATTTTTTGTGTATGATCACAATTTAAGCAAGTTGAAAATATGATGAAGTTTGATTATTGCGGAATATGTTGACTCTGGTTCTCGTAGAGCAGAAATAATGTTGTTGAAAAAAATTGTCTCCGTTATTTGTATTCATGGGCAAAAACTAGTATGCTTATCCAATTGTTGTCTTGAAAAACTTAGTAAGATTCCTTATAGGTACTCATACTCATACAAAAAAATGAAAAGAATGTAGGGAAATAACTTCCAGAGAACTAATTAAGTCTACAACTGGTGAAAGACTTCAGGTAGAACTATAATTGTAGACTGCACTGAGGGAAAAAATGCGATCTAAAATTAAATACGATCGTATTTGATCTAAAGTTTTTTAAATGAAGTGGCGCATTTTTGTTTTTACGTTGAAACAATGTTAATTTGAAAATGTGACGTAATTTTTAAAGATTCAACCTAGTTTCAAAGTAAAACGTGTTTATTTATACATTGAAATCAACTTTTGTTCATTTACATTCCGTTCAACGTTGTTTTAAAGTAAAACTTTATCATTTTTTCATTGAGATCCACATTTAAAGTGCGCTCAACCTTGTTTCAAAGTGAAACGTATTCATTTTTACATTTAAATCCACATTTTATATTGCGATCAACTTTTGTGGCATTTAAAGTGTCATCAACGTAGTTTCAAAGTGTTGCATAGTTAAGTAAACCTCAATTTGTTTGTATTTCTTAGCTTAATATAAAGAATTTCGAGAGCGCGTTGTTGTTTTTCGAGGTAGCTCCCTTACATTTGTGAACAAATTAAATGCGCACTTAAAATTTACTTACATATAATCGAAAAACAATATTCAATTACTTTTCCTATATTTATTACTATGAAATACTCATAGCATTAAACGATTCACTTTAAGGCGTCACAAATTAATGATTCACCACAAAAATGAAATGCATCGAGTAAATATAAAATACACATTTGTCTTTGTCTTACATAAATTTAAACAAAGAAGCGTGGCGTGGGTAGCCACTTTGAATCAATACCTAACCAAGCGAAGTTCAATCTACGTTGATTCGAAGTAGATAAATGTTATTTTAAAAGATGGATAAATTTGATTTAACTATGATTCCATTTTAAATCAACATATATCGGCGTTGGCGCCAAATCGTTCCGAAAAATAATAGAATCAAAGTTTTTTTCTTTGATTTTACGTTGTTATTTTCTCTGTGTGGGCACTTATGGCTACAACAGATGTGCAGCAAGTCTGCACGCATCTATGCATGCAGCGCTGCACATGAAACACATGTGCATAGTTTCTGATGCATATAGTTATGTCAAATCAAAAAATGAAAGGAAACTTCACGCAGCGTTGCCGTTGTGACACGATAGTGCTTTTTTTGGAAAGGGATTTTCTTCATGGCACGGTGGCAGAAAATTCAATATAGAAGTTTTATAATCTCCATTATAAAACTCAAAGAATATTGTTCATTTTAACGAAATAAGATCGTTTTGAAGAAATTATATGAATATTATTTGTCCAAATGCCGTACAAATTAGTAGAAACTTCTATTTTTGGACCAGACGCAAGTGGTTCAAGTGGTATTTTTTGTTGTACGTACCTACAACTACACATTTTTATATTGATTTTTATATAAAAAGTAAAACTTATCTTTTTTCCCGTTGCGTTGCAAAAAATGACACGTTTTTTTTTTAATTGTAGCACCAAAATATTGTTTCGAGTGGCAACGCTGACTTCATGGATTCTTCAAAAAAAAATCACCAAGCCAAACAATTTATTTTTTTTAAGAATGACAGGTGATGTCAATATGAGCAATGCCAAATACCAATTATTTAAGATTTGTTGCTATGCTGTTGTGGCTGCAATGTTGCTGCGCAGTAAATTTAGAAGTAGAGATATCGTGCAGCGTTGCGCTGCATGCAGAAGTTGAGTAAATCTGCTCCCATAAGAACCTGTGTAAATTAATTTCGCTGCATGAAAAACGCTGCACATCTGTTTAGCACATTAAGCTTATGTCAAAAACCGTGGAAAAGTAGCCTTCCGAACAGTCAACAAAATGAGAACTCACCCATATTTATTTCATTCCTATCTCAGCGAAATGTCAGTTTTTCTTAAGTGACGTGCGCTCCCGAGCGCTGTTCCCCTCCGAAAGCAAAAGTGAACGAAACTGAACGAAAAGCAAAAAATCGCAATTATATAGCCGAATGATTTGATTTCCTTTTTCTTGTATTCACCGACCTCTGAGCATAAAAGTTGCGGCTATAGTTCTTACTTAGTGGGAAATAAATTCACTTTTGTAAAGAGGAATATCTACAATTTCAAATAGTTTTTCTACTAGACTAGTGCATTTTTATTATTGATTATGTTTGTTTGAAAACTAAGCTTGCTTAAAACATAAAACTCTTCCAATAATATTGTACTTATGCATTGCTCAGAGAATAGGCATACTGTTGATTTGTCAATATATCCCGAAAACTAAGGTTAATTTGAGAATTTAAATTTTAAGATTTTTTGTTGGAAATAAGATTTTCAATCAAAATGGATGATTTTAAAAACTTTATAAAATAATTTAAAAAAGAAAAACTTTACAAAAACCCGACCTAAGCAAACGATAAAAGTCTTTGATTGTATGGTTTCCAATCTAGAGCAAAGAAAGCTGCGAGACATATTCGAAGAAGATATAAGTAGGAAGATACATTAATACAACTACATTATCATAAAAAAGTGTCAAAGGAGTCAAAAGTATACGACTCCGGGATCTTAGCATTTCCACATATTATGTGTGATATTCGCATCAAAAAAGTATGTTGCATTTAAGGTCAGTAATGCATCAAAAAATTTAGTCAGCTAGTTTCAGTAATTGGTAAGCCACATTTTAAAAAAATTCCAAGGTCCTATAAGCAGGGCCGTAGCTACAGCTTGTGGGGCCCCGGGTTAAAACCAAATATGGGGCCCTATTTCTGAATGACTTCCTACATAATGGTTAAATAAATTTCAACAAAAAATTCTAAATGTGTTTTACAGAAATAAAATTTTTGGTAGTTAGGTGGTAAAATAATTTGTATTCTGAATTTTGCAGAAGCTATTACTTTTCTCAAATCTATTTGCCGTGCTCTTAGATTTTTGATCGATATCAATGATAAATTGCTAAGCCTTTTTTGTTCCTCTTCCGCTCTTGCTATGGTAACAGCAACAGTTAAAAACATTATAAGAGCGATTCATATATCTGGATAGCTCGAAGACATTGAAGAATTTGTAATGATCAAAAAAGTTGCCCATTAATGTTGGCCTGATAGAAAGTAACTGAGGAAAAATTCAGATGACACAAACAGATGAAATATGACGCATATAAAAAATCAACCCCAACTTCTTTTTTAAACAAAATGTACACACTTTTAAGCCATAGCAGCAAGCGAAAAAAGTTACAAAACATAATTTGTATAAAATTTAATTTGCAACAAATATGCGATTACCATATTACTTGGATAAAAACTACGTGAGTTACGTGTGAAAAAAGAATTAAACGTTAAAAAAAAATGGCTATGAGCTTTAGCTAACCACGAACACATATCTTAAGAGTTTTCTCCCAATTCTTTTATTTTTATTTTACAAATGAATGTTTCAAGTGTCACATATACACAAAAAGAAGCAACAAATACTTAAATATTAGTGGATAAACCTAGAATTGATGTAATGCATCGGTTAATTGAATTCACTACATAGTGAGCTTATTCTTACGTATACGATCTACAGTTCCTGTTCATTAGTGTTAGATTTTATTCGTCAATTGAATTTAAGTTGCAATGACTCAAAAAGTGGGATTGAGCTAAACGAAGCTAACTTAACAAAGTTTCGATTCGAGCGTTTCGATTCCGTTTGGCGGCGATCCAGGCCGAGGACCCCGGGGCATTGCCCCGACTGCCAATGGACGCTACGGGCCTGCATATAAGACTTTAAGCAACTCATCCTTGGACCTTGGCATATTCAAAAAAAATCATCAACATTTGAAAGTAAACCAAAAATCCACATAAAAGGTCCACATAAAAGGCCGTATAAGACTTTTAGGACCTTATAATGGAATTTTCAAAAAAAAGATATCATGTGGAAGGTTACTATAAATTCTCATTAAAGATCAACTGGTTTAAGTATTTGGTCAGTCATTGATTTTGGTACCTATAGGAGGTAGCTATGTGCTTTATAATTTTATTTTATTTTACAAGCCCGTGACTTTTAACACTTCATTCATGGACTTTAAAAAAAAAAATATACCATCTGAAAGGTTATTAAATATTCAAAAAAGTTCAGCAAGTTCAGAAATTGGAAAGCCATAGATTTTGGTATGAATTTTTAAAATTTATTTTCAAGCAGACTTAAACAAACCAAGTTTTTTTTAAATTTATAAAACAAAATTTATGGCTATTGTTAAGTAATATCTGATTTTTTGTCACGAAATCGATAAGTACAGGTAGATACTTGCCATTTAAAGCAAGTAAAAAAAAACAAAATCTTATTTAAAAAAAAAATATAAAGGAAGCGCGGGTCAAATTTTATGAATTGGTTTTGTAAAAAAAATAAGCTCAAAATTTTAACGTTTTGATGTCCCCCCCTTCATCGTCATTTTGTCTTTAATTGTTTCATATAAACAAAAAAAGTTTTGGTGTGTATAACTATTTAACCATTCAAACAGGAATAAATTCGTCGAAATACTCAAATAAATAGTTCAATTTTGTAAAATAACACTTACTATACTTAATTTGATTAATTCACACACAAAACAAGAATATTTTGTTAAAATTGCATGGTGATTCACATAACGTGTGACAAAAAACTAGTGCGTCTAGTTTGCGTCGAGGTAGAGCAATATGAAAAACAAAAAATTCACTGACAGAATTAATTAACATGAGTAAAATTTTAAATGCCATATTATAATATTTATTTTTGAATAAAGTTTTTGAAAAATTAGTTAGCTCAAAATTTTGAAAAAAAAAAACAAAAAAACAATAAAAATAAAGTCCCGGATGTAAAAATGCCAAGTTTCTGTCTAGTTTGGGCATGGCCGTAGTTTATTTTCAGTAGGGAAAATCTAGACGAGGAAAACTTGTTGGTTACTTGGCAAGTCTTCGCTGGATTTCAGTACTAAAAGTTAAGACGAGAGAAACTTTTCAAACACTCGTAAGGCAATCGCTAGTAAAAACTTGTTGGACCTGTTTTGGTACCCCATCAGGAATGTCTCTTGTACACTAAAATCGCAAATTTTATAATCACCATGCAGTTTCAGTATCAGTTTTGTATTTTTTTCATATCATACTTTTCTTTTCTATAGGTGTGAAACATCTGTATATTATATGTATTTTTGTTATGCAATATGGTATGAAACACAAGAGTATTAAACTTATTAACTTTCAAAACTTAATTTTTGTAAAATGAGCATAGTGAGCTCAGTGGGTAGCGCATTGAACTGACAAGCATAACCCCACGGGATCAAGTCCCATATTACCAAGGCAAAGAAATAAGGTTCATGAATGCCAAGGCCTTATTCTAGCCTATGCTATTCCTTGCTAGCCCCTTGACACAATATTTTTTTTTATATTAAGTGCGCACTAAAGGGGTTTTTACTACCCTTAAAATGTTTAAACACAGTGCGAGCGTTAGGAAAATAGGAAAGGATTTAAGAGGAGATACCGAAGCACATTGGTTTTGAACCTCTGAATATCAAAATAGAACGGAAAAATAGTGCCAGATAGAGCATCATACATTCTTGTAGTGCGACTAAAGAAAGAATCTCTATACTTAACAGTATGTCTGAAGTTGGGGTCAAGGGTTAACTGATGGGCATTCCTAGAAGCACGAGTATTACGGTTGAATTGTTTAAGGGGAGGAATACAACTGGCTATTTTACTAGAGCACTCTGTTTGTGAAAATAACGAAAGACATGAAACATTGCGCCCGGTGTTCTAGAGGTGCAATTGCTTCCATTATATTTATATATATATGTAAAACTTTCTAGTGCCTTGTCGAAAACTAGATTGTTTTTCTGCAAACTATTTTTTTTTTATTATACGTTATTAACAACTATTTTAGCTTTCAGAATTCAATGCTTTCATTAATTCTTGGTCAGAAACTGAAAACCGATTGATTCTAAGACTTTTACTTTTCAAAATATCAAAAAAATAAAGGAACCGTCAAAACACCGTTTGCTGGCAATGATCACTTTAAACTTTTTTTTTAATTCAAAATGGTAAACCAATTATTTTTAGGACAGTTATCAGAGCAATTAATTTAACTATAGATAGTAGGTAGTATCAAATTCCAACACTATATTCTGCTAATTTTGATTTGTTTACTTCATAAACAAAAAACATAAATTCCGAAATTTTAAATGACAATTCCCATATTTTAAGTAATAAGGGAAATAATGTATAATATTAGACATACTAATTTAAGTGAAACAAAAATGTAAACAAAATACGAAATGAAAGATTTATTATATTTTGTTTGTTTTAATTTAAACCACTCTTTACATCAATTAATAAAAAAATAAATAAATAATAATTAACCAAAATACAAATTATCATCAATACGTTCGTTTCCACAGTAGTTTCCCATCGATAGTCCTCATTTCAATCAACAGGGATGTTATCTGTAATTCAATTCTTTTATTGTTTTTTTTTTTTTTTTGTACGTATTGTATATATTTTTTTTTTTTTTAATTTTTTCAATTACACGTTTAATATTATCCAAATTCACGATTCACTTCTCTATCAGCTCATCAACAATCCTTGATTTTGTTTGTATGTGTATGTACTGAGCCAACGACCTACCCAATTTTGTTGTTGTTATGCATATTAACAATCGATATCCTTATTTTGTTTAATAATTATTTACGAAACAAATTCATATACATACAAAAATACACACGCAAAGGAATTTATATCGCAAGTTATTGTATTAATTTTCATTTTTATCCACTTTAACTACGAAATGAGTATGAAAAGCTCATTCTGGCAATTTTTATATAATAATGTGCCCCCACCCATAACAGCAATGACGGACAATGCATGGTGGCTCGGCCACCACACCGAGCGATGTAACCGCATATACGTTAAAGTCACATTTTATTAGTGGTCAATGGTGTCCTCAATTTCGTTGTTTAATAATATTTTTTTTTTTTCGATTTTTAATTATTTTTTTTTTGCTCTTTATCAGGTCCTTTTAAAATAATTACTAGATATACGTATGTCATCCTTTATATGTTCTCTTTTGTCTGTGTGGACAGCATAAAGGAATTTTAATTACTCACTAATGGATTATTATTATTCTATATAGACAAAAAAATCCAATATTAAGTAACACAATCATGATGAGAACAAAAAAAAAAGTTTTTGATTTAAAAAACTTACAATTTACTATAGTTAATTGTCCTTAAATGTTTTGTATAATTTTTGCTTTCGATATAATATACAATATTTTTTTAATTTTTCAATCAATAATGATGCAAATATTTTAAGAAATTTATTAAATAAATTAAGCAAAAAAAAATGGTTTTAAAATGTTTAACTTCATCTTTAATTTTAAAGCCTGGTACGCTGCTGATGCGAAACGAAAAGTCCCATACAAAAATGACATGACGAAATCATAAACGAAAAATTTCGTTGTCCTCTTCGTTCTGTGGTACGCTGTTCGACCAGCGAAATTGATGATTAAACCAGATTATTTTGACAAGTCTCCACTCTCTTTTCGCAATGAATTAATTGCCCGGACCATTAATTGTGTGCGGAAAAATGACATTTGGGTTTGTTAGTGTTTTTATTTGTTATTTCTTTCATTACAGCACGGTTTTTGTTTGATTTTTTCGTTAAATTTCTATTTATTTATTTGCAATTTATTTAAACTCTCCATAAATATTTTTCTGCTGTGTTTTCGTAATCATTTCGTTGTCTTTTTGGAGACCGCAGGAAAATTTCGTTTTGCATCAGCAGCGTACTAGGCTTTATAAATAAGTGTTGGTATAGGTATATTAGGGTGGTCCACAATTTTGTTATTTTTTTTTTTTAGTTTTTTTGGAACATCTCGTGGGAACGAATGAACCCTACAATTGAGCTTCAACCCACATTACTTAATTCAGTAACAACCAGTCACGCGATTTAACTGATTTGTAGTTCATGCAAGGTTTAAAAAAAAAATCAAGTAAATACAAGAACCACAATTTAGAGTTTAACAACTTTATTTAGAGATTTATTTAATCAATAAATCTTTACTCGTCTGATGGATAGAATTAAATCAATGAATATGTTGTATTTAACTAAGATTCATGTTACAGTCTGCTCTGTGGAGGAATGTGCCTTATGTAGCATTTTGTATAGGAACATACATACAATTATTCAAGAATATTCCCAGGTAAAGATTTGAAGGTATATACATTTATACAGGGTGTCCCGTGAGAAATGGATAACCCTGAAATGCCTCATAGTAGACTTTATGACCGTCCTGAAAACTGATAAAAAAAAGTTCTATCCCATAACCACAAGAAAAGATACATGCATTTTTTTGTTCAGTGCGACTTCAAATCTTTTTTTTTCGTAGCAATATTTAACATTATTTGTGCCAAAACATTAGTAGAAGAAAATTAGGAATAACTCTTGGACTTCTTAGAAAAAAAAAATTATTTAATTTTGATTTTCAATGCAAATTGTGAAAGAAAATAATTTTTAAAAAGTTAAATCATCTCTGGTTTTTAAAAAATGCATAAATACCTAAGTGGCCAACTATTTAAAAAATATGCACGTTAAATGCGGATTTCAAATTGGTATAACTTGTTATTGTATCTAGAGTCAATAGTACGAGACAGAAAATTTAAATTTTCTTGCGAAAAAGGCGAGACTGAGTTCGAGACGAGACTGAAATTGCGAACGACATTGCGTTTTATACCAGTTTATACCAATTTTGCAATAAAGTGGACAAACCAGAGCTAACAAAAAAGTTTTTTTTTTTTTGAAATTCTTTTGTTTTGTCATTTTTATGCTCATTTTATTCCAAACCGTATTAATTATTGTGTACTTACTATGAGAATCAAAACCTGAATCAAAACTAAAATTTATGTCCAAGCAGCTTTGAATAGGGCTGGCCACGAGACGGGAAAAGTCTCGGTATCGATCTCGGTCTCGCGGGACGAGACCGAGACGAGACGAGAGTGGCTTTTAAGCTACCGAGACGAGACTGAGCCGAGACTGTATACTTGAACCGAAATTTACAGAGAGTCTAACAAATTAAAAAATCCAATTTCAGTTAAATATTTATTTTCTTCTGCACTTATCAAAAATATTTCATTTCAATAATCATCAGGTTGTTCGGAAATCGTATTTCTGGGAGACGAGACTTAATTATACCAGACCGACACGAGACCGAGACTGAAAATTTTCGAATTTAACGAGACCGAGACGAGACTTACAAAAGTCTCGCAGAGTCTCGTCTCGTGGACAGCCCTAGCTTTGAAGAAACACAAACAATATTACGGGAGCCGTATCACACAATATTGTATCATGTGTGGGCAATTTCAAGCTCAGTGGGAACATACTATTAGGTCCTTCTGTAGAGTTATTTCTATTTGAAATGTTTTTTTTTTTTTTTTTGTTCAATTTAAAAGTGGAGAAAAGGTGGTTTTGGTCATTTTTATGACATTGAATGGTTTTTTTTTTTCTCGTCGAGCTTATGACTTCTATACAATTATCGGGGACGTAAATATTTCAAAAATATAATCTTTTCTTCTCAACCAACCCAAAGTCTTGGTCGCATTGTAAATACGAATGTCCGCTGACAAAAAACTTAAGTTAACTTTATCAACTCTCTAGAGATGTTATAAATAGACACATAATTGAGGGTATCCATATCCAGTAACGTTTAGTTCATTGCATTGATGGCACCTGTGAGCAAATAGTAAAATAATTGGCTTAACTTAAAGATTCAGACAATAAAATCAAACTTGCGAGCGCAAAGGTGACTTTTTTAAGAGGTAGTTATGTTTCTTGGTATAGTTAATATTTGGAATTGGTAACTCAAAATCACATTACTTTAAGTTGTTATCGTACAGTGTACCCTTTCTTTCGACCAGTACAACACAAAGAAGTTTAATGAACTAGTTCGAACATTTGGTGGCTATTTTAATTTTGAATAATTTATTCATGTTTTTAACGATTTAGTAAAGAAAAGCTATTCAACTTTTTTTCTGTTCTAAGATTTTAAACGGGTACTGTTAACATAAACTTAATCGCACATAATTTTCCCACTTGGTTTTGTTGCCTCAACGAATTCACATAAAGCCAGAAACCTAACATTTGGGCGACCTATTTTTGATTATTAAACTATTTTTTTTTTTTTATTTTTCAACCAGCACAAACAAAAATTAAGCCAGCGAATCAAACTAATTACAGCCTCAGCCTTTCGACAGCAAAAGTGAGGAATTTAGAGTGCAATGATTTCTCCTAGAAAAACTCGTGTTGGATCGCTTTACAAAAAATATTCTTGTTGTTCAATTCATAATTAGCGTGTTTTATTGGAAAGTATTCTAGCTAGAGCAGTAAAATTACTCTCGGTAAAAACAACAAATATAAGAAAATGTCGATAGCCAGCAATTCAACAGGCAAACTGTTGGTTTTGTTTTTTTTTCTTTACGAATTGAAATATTACTGAATTGAAATTGGTAAGTACGCTTTTGTTTCAATAATACAATGATGTTGTACAAAATAAAATGTTAAGTGGTAAATAAATAAATAGTTAAAATATAAGTTGGGGTTTTATTTTGATGGGCTTTCCTGATCATTCCTTTTTATGCAAATTTCTCCCTACGTTTCGTTTATGTTTTCCAACACTTTATTCAAACAAATGAAAACAAATTCCAAACGGCAAAATTTCTTTGATACTTAATATGGAAATTAGATTTTTTAAACTTACTTCAACTTTTAGTTACATTTAAGGAATTTAGTTATACCAATTTGTTTATATACTTTAATGAACAAATAAATAAAATAACAAATTTGATATTTTTGGGCATTTTTTTTAATTAACTAGTACAACACAAAAAAAACACGTGAATCACAGTTGGGTTTCCTTATCACATTAGTGTAAATTGCACATAGCTTATCCTTGTCTTCTTTAGTATTCTTTGTTTTTCCAAGCTTCTGCTGAATGCATAAGCTCTCCAGTGTAAAGCGTGTGTTTTCTCTTTTTTCTTTACCTAGTATTCGTACATTGTCGGAGTCAGCACTTTAAATAGCTGGAGCTCAAAAAATAGTATGACACATGATTTTGTTTTAAGAAATATAAATTTATTTTTAATTTTGTTTTATATATACATTTTAGGGTGGTCCTCATAAAGGTCATTGTCGTATTTTTAATGACTTTGTTTCTAAAATAAAAAAAAAATCCTGTCAAATTTTAGCTCATTTTATTAACGTTAACCTGGCCCATATAAAACTTCACAAGTCTTGGGGACGTTAATATAAAGAGCTAAAATTTTACAGGATTTTTTTTTATTTATACAGAACAAATTAGGTGGGGGGAGGGGGTGCGCATTCAAAATAAGACAATGACCTTTATAAGAACCACCCTAATAACTATACAGGGTGCCCCGTAAAGAATGGATAACCCTGAAATACCTCATAGTAGACTTTATAGCCGTCCTGAAAACTGATAAAAAAAAGTTCTATCCCAACCACAAGAAAAGATATATGCATTTTTTTGTTCAGTGCATTATTTTTTGCCTTACTTTACATTTTTGAATACCACGACAACAAGTGAATGAATGCCACCGGTTTTTTTCGTAGCAATATTTTACATTATTTGTGCCAAAACATTAGTAGAAGAAAATTAAGAATAACTGTTGGACTTCTTAGTAAAAAAAAATTATTAAACTTTGATTTTCAATGCAAAATGTAAAACAAAATAATTTTTGAAAAAGTTAAATCATCTCTGGTATAAAAAATGCATGAATACCTAAGTAGCCAACTATTTATAAAATATGCGCGTCAAATGCGGATTTCAAATTGGTATAGCTTGTTATTGTATCTAGTATCAATAGCCAGTTATTGGTAAAAATCTGCAATACTAGAGGCAATTTAACAAAACAAAAGTTTTAAAAATTAATACAGTTAACGTGAAAATAATGCCATGCGTTGAAATAGTAGATTTTTGATTGATTTCCTGTTTTAATAATATTGTCCTAATGATAAATCAAAGCTTTTATTTTCTAAGGCCGAATGCAACATTACTTAAAATGTCAACAAAGTCAAAAAAACGGTTGAATTTTAGAGGTTGTTTCGAGTTGTACCTCTTCAATTGGGCTTTAACAAAATCATCAAATCATTTGGTGGTTGCAATTAGTTTATTTGTTATTATTTCCTAAAAAATAATTTCAGCCAATTTTCAATTGTCCTTGGCCAATATATTAAAAAAAAAAAAAAAAAAAAAACAACTTTTTTTATTTAATATAAAGCACTTGATAAGTGTTTTTGACCACTCTCGTGCAGAATGGCGGATGATCCCCCGAATAAATGATTGTCAAGGTTTTGCTAGGATATTTGTAATGCAGCTGCCGGCAGCAGATTTCACATCCCCTTTAAGAAGCTTCTTGGCTTTCTGTATTCGATTTATTTAATGCACTTCTAATAAGAAAATTAATATGGTGTTAGGTCTGGTGAACGTGGAGGCCATAAAATGATGGTCTCAGACGTCCTATTCAGCTTTCAGATTTGCCAGCACAATATAGTGTGCAGCACTTTGCTTTTTTTTTGAAAATTATTTTTTAGGAAATAATAACAAATAAACTAATTGCAACCAACAAAATATTTGATAGTATAACCCAAAACAACCTCGAAAATCTAACCGTTTTTTGCACTTTGTTGACATTTTTAGTAATCTTGCATTCCGCCTTAGAAAATAAAATCTTGGATTTATCATTAGGACAGCATCATAAAAACAGGCATCAATCAAAAATCTACCAAGTTCAACGCATGGCATTATTTTCACATTTACTGCGCTAATTTTAAAAACTTTTGTATTGACTCTTGTATTGCAGATTTTTACTAACACCAATTTGAAATCGCATTTGACGCGCATATTTTATAAATAGTTGGCCACTTAGGTATTCATTCCTTTTTTTTTATACCAGAGATGATTTAACTTTTTCAAAAATTATTTTCTTTTACATTTTGCATTGAAAATCAAATTAAGTTAAATAATTTTGTTCACTTCTACTTATGTTTTGGCACAAATAATGTGAAATATTGCTACAAAAAAAAACGGTGGAATTCATTCACTTGTTGTCGTGGTATTCAAAAATGTAAAGAAAGCCAAAATATAATGCACTGAACATAAGAATGCATGTATCTTTTCTTGTTGTTGGGATTGAACTTTTTTATCAGTTTTCAGGACGGCCATAAAGTCTACTATGAGGCATTTCAGGGCTATCCATTCTTTACGGGGCATCCTGTATATAAAAAATAAATTAAAAATAAAATACTTTAACAATTTTTGAAATTTTGTACCCATAAATTTATATTTCAAAAAAAAAAAACTATAAGGACCACCCTAATACACATGTATGTATACAGTTTTGAACATTTTAAAAAATAAAATTTGGTGTGCCCACTTTAAGTACTTAATAAAATACAAAATACACAAAATAAAAAAAAATCAGTAATCCATTTCAAATATAATGAATTTTCGAAAAAAAAATATCAATCATATTTTTTTGAAAACTTTTATATGCAAAATTGTTTAAAATAAAATAGGCCTCCTGTATACAAAAAAACTTGGTTGAAATCAATGACGACACTAACGAGAAATTTGAAAATCCAAAAATCGGTTATATAACAGGTACCGCTAATAACCGTTACTGGTAAAATTGTTTGTTACCAAAATATTGACCATATATCCTTTATAATGACTCGTAATTTTTTTGCCAAAATCGTTTTATGGCAAATAAGAAATTAAATTTCACCTCTAGGCAGTTTCTAAATAAAATAAGTTCCAAAGTTTGAAGAAAATTGCTTCAGTGGTTTAAGCTGCAGGTCGAGGTACAGACAGACAGACATACCGAATCGCGGGACACACTTTTTATTCACTATCGTCCTAATGTAAGGGAAAAATATTATCTCGAGTTCGATTTTTTTTACAAATCCAAAACCTATAGAAGCTACATATATCTCAAGTATAAAAATTTAAAAGAAATTATGTATACGCGCGCCGTAGTGTTCCAATTTTTGTTTTAATTTTCCTTACTTTGTTAATATATAAAAAATAATTTTAAATTCTACAAAACTGGAATATTGGAGCAAGTACCTACAATTACGAACTACCCTGTATAACATTTAATTTTATTAATTTGTATTTAAAAGAAATGTCATTATTTTCACCAGCCGCAGACACCCATTTAAAAACTACAAATAAATTTATTTTGAACTACTAAAGTTGCTCTTTAATTATATTAGGTAATTATCCACTATTTCACTATTTCGTTTGAAAAGAACAATTATTTAATTTTTTGTGAATTTTAAGAAGAATAGTAAGAAAAAATTGTTTTTATTTTAAAACATTCAACACGTTAATTTATTAATGTGTCCTTGAAACAAAAAAAAAAATAAGTACCCTTTTTCACACACCACCCTCATGTTTAAACAAAGATGAAAATTCTCAAGCTTGTCTCGCTAATGACACTTCAAATGTGTCAGTTCATTTCCCTTTCATCAATATTAAGAATAAAAGACTTTTCCCTAATGAGTCAACAAAAAAGCAAACAGAGCTTATGTTTTTGCATTATAAAACAAACCTCCCTCTAAATACGTCTACAGCAACAGCGTATGCTTACTACACCCTATACCGACACGTTTAAAATTGTGGCCGGTATCGTTGTTGTGCATGCTACCGGGTCGTCATAGTCGTTGTCGTCGTCGCCATTGAGTGTTGAATGATGAACATTATGCCGGCAAAAGCAACTTGAAGATGACAAATAACGTCAAGTGTCAGTTAAAAAGGAGACGGCAAACAAAACAACAACAAAAACAACAGAAAAACACATCCTTTACTTCTATCATGCTGTATAAAGGATCCAACAAACACTCTATTGTTTTCGCTGTTTAGTGTAAATGAAAAGCAACAATTTTTCACTTCCTGTCGAGCGTCGCCGTCTCGTCGCCTTTTGTTCAAAGCTAATTACCACCCTTCAAAATATCTCATTATTACAATAACGGGCGAGGTGGTGTTCACCGGTGGAGGGCGGGTATAGAATACGGTAAGACTGAGATGCACTCAATTCTTCTCTCTACAAGGTCCTTCTTTTCTATTCTTCATTTAAAATTCTTGCTTTAGTGAGGAACCAAGCATTCGTGCAACGAATTTGCTTCCTTTCATGCTCTCATTGCCGGGGTCTGGTTTTGATTACAAAATTGTAAACAAACGATTCGCGTTCGCGTTGCTTTTGAAGACGGTATAATGGTAAATAATGAAAAATGTCTCGTGCAACAGAGCTGAGCTGAACATCAAAAACAATTATTTACGAGCAAGTGCAGCAGCAGCAACACGAACAAAATCACGTTATATTTTGTCAATAAATTTTCAGCGTTCATGCTGTGGCTAATTGGTAAAAAGACGAACAATTGGATGATTTGATAAATAGTTTGTGAGGTAGCGTTGATGAACAAACAAGCAATAACATTACACGGCATATTGTTCTTATCAAAAATCGTTGTTGTGTGAACCCACTTCTGAGATTGTAATGACACAAATGGTTACTTCCTTACCAAATCCAAGAATAAATATTAAAATTCTTTCTAGATATAGAGGATCTAGGCTTTAAGCTGTTAAAATAAAGGTTATTTCCTTGTGACCATGTAACCTGCTAATTGTTTTTCATTCGTAAACTCTATTACTAGTCAGGTCAGGAAACCAAAACCGGGGGGGTTTCGGGGGAGGGGAGGAGTTTTTTTTTAAATGATTGGATTTATTTTTAACATACTGAGATGAAAAATCAAATTTCCGTCTAGTGGGCTTTAGGTCACTAGAGGGAAATCTTATTTAGCAATAAAAAAAAGGTCACGAAAGAAGGAATTTATTTATTTAGATGAAATCTAGCCTGGGAGCCATTTCTTGGGGCTTGCGCGTCATTTTGAAAATGGCGCCCAGTGTTCGCGAAATGAGAAAATATCTCCGAAATTATTTGGACAATTTTAGTGTTTAAGGTATCGTCGAGTTGGTCTAGTAAAAAATTGAAATATAAAAAAAGAAAAAACTGCATATTTGGAGCCTTATTTAAAAAAAAAAAAAAATCCTAGCATGCTTAGTTCACGAGACACAACATATTGTGACATGCTAAAATCACACAGACAAACCGAACGACAAGGGACATCTTGTCGAAAATCACATTGATAAATTTCTCGATCTTCATTATGGTAGTTTTGATTAAAAACTCGAAAATTTGCAAATTTGGAGCCTTACTGCAAAATAAATGATTCACTGAATTGTTTGCTGAATCGCATGAGTCCCTTATTATGATTCTCATGATTTTTTACCTTTAACTCTTAATATTAATATCATGAATTAATTGAAAATCTGGTGATATTTAATTTTTTTCTTAAATTCTAGAATTTAAAAGCCAATACATACGTCAAATACAAATTTTAATTCTCGCAAAAAATAACAGCTTTTTTGCTCTATCAGTAATGCCAAGTCAAGGCGAATTTTGTTTTGTCCACCGAAAAAAATCTTCCCGGAATAAATTACCCTCGAACCAGAATCCTTTGAAAAGATAGCTTCCGTAGAAAATTTGGGGAACATAAATGATGCTTGAAAGCTTCCCCCAGAATTTGTTGGTATCGGGAATAGATTTTACAGAGAAGTGTGAATGTTATTTTAATGGAATTTTTGTTTAAGAGTAAAAATTATTTAGTTAGTGGTTCACGAGGTGAGGTGTAAATATTCGGGCGAAAAGAATAAATTTAATTTTGTCTTTTTTGGATAATAGCTGAATAGAAACAATATTGCATTCCAAAATTAAAAAAAAAAAAAAACTGCATGACTGGATGGCACAAACTGGCCCTAGTAGCTAACCACTTTAACGTAGCTGTAAATTGACAATATGGTTTTGGATCAAAAATATAATGATGGCGTAAAAAATAAAGTGTTAAAAAAAAAGTTGAAATATAAATTATTATATATTTTTTATAAATGTATTAACTTAAATAGCTAAAAATACCATTTTAAGCAGATAGAGCTCCAAAAAAAAAATATCATCTGATTTGTTTGAAAAATATGAAACTATGAAAAAATTCAAAAACCGTTAGAGAGGTTTTCTTAAAAATTAATTTTTATATATAAAATTTTTGAAAAAAAAAAATGGCGTGCCAACTTTTAGGAGTTAATAAAATACAATTTAGCACAAAATAAAAAAATATTCATAAGCCCGTTTTCAAGATATTGAATTTTCAAAAAAACAAATTCAATATTTTTTTTTTTTTTAAGAAGTTATTGTATAAAAATTTTGGTTGAAATCGGTGTAGTCGTTAACGAAAAACCGGTACGACAGGTACCGTTAATAACCGATATTGGTACAATTTTTTTTCTTATCAAAATATTGACTATACCTTTAATAGTAAACGCACATTCTTTATCAAAACTCTTGGAGCCCTTTTCGAGAAAATGAGTATTTTCTTCACGGTTTTACAACATTTGTATGGTAGGTACCGTTATTTTTGGTCCTAAAAAAATTAAAAACAAGGTGTGGCCATATTAGTCAAAAAACACTATGTACTAAGTTTGAAGAAACTCCCTCCAACCGTTAAGGCTGTAGGGGCGAGGACAGACGGACATACAGAATTGCGTGACTCTTTTTTTTCGCGTTCTCTATCATCGTATGTTATGGAAAATTATTATCTCGAGTTCGCCTTTTTTTAAGTATCCATAACTAGCAATATAGTAGGTACCACCTACATAATGTATATCGCAAGTAAAAAATGACACTATTCCATAGACACTATATCCACTGTGCTATTAGGAGTGTTTTATTGGGAATCTATACATAGTATAGTAAGAAATTCCCAAAAAAAACGCATCGACAGTGTAGCCTATTTTGTTTGTAGTGTTGAACACCACTCAGCCGAAAAGTCACAAGGGAAACACTAGAGAAGCGATTAATTTCTAGACTATAATCGAAATAAAATTTCTTCGTTCGCGACACATGCAGTCGTTGTCGTCATTGGCATTCATTTTTTGTAGGATAAATAAAAACCTGGTTTGTTTACTAATAACTTTTCTATAGA
Source organism: Melangyna quadrimaculata (assembly GCA_949320155.1). Taxonomy (NCBI): domain Eukaryota; kingdom Metazoa; phylum Arthropoda; class Insecta; order Diptera; family Syrphidae; genus Melangyna; species Melangyna quadrimaculata. Next base: position 143,960,294 of record OX439483.1, on the reverse strand, counting down.
TTATTTCCAACACAACATAAATTAAATAAATAAGAAACCATAGCTACAAATTGACAAATTCTATTATAGTGTTGATACAGGGAGAGTGTAAATCTGAAAATTGATTTTAAAATACAAAATAAATCAATATTTCACTCAGAAAAATTACTTTTTTTTAGACTTAAACATAAAAAAAAGATTTTTTTACCAAGACCCGTAAACGAAATTCGAGAAGAAGAACTACACGTTTTCTCTTCGTTTCTTGTACACCGACACCTGAAACTTACCTCGTAAGACCAGTTTTCGTTTTCGTGGAATTTAGCCCCTTGAACACAATGCAAGTCGCTGGTCGCGGTAAAAATCGCTGTAGCACAAGCTGTCATTATAATCGCTCACTATGTAGCAAAGGTCGCCCACAATGGTGTAGCGCAGAAAGAACGTTAGCTGTCATTTTTTTTTTTTGACATTTGAGATTTGTTTGGGTTCGTTCAGTTGTTTGGAATTCCAATTTTGTCAAGGCGTGTTCCATATTTTGCATGTTTTTTTCATTTTTATTACAAATGCGAGACTATTATGTTAATCTTTTAGACCCCTTTCACACAAGGAAACTGAGTTGCCAGAAACTAGCTAGTTTGTAGGCCAGAAGGGTGAGATGGGAGATTTTTTTTCTTTCCCTTACGCCCTTCTCGCCTACAAACTCCCAGTTGCCGGCAACTCAGTTTCCTTGTGTGAAAGCAGTCTTAGTATATAAAACACAAAACACAATTTTAAATCAAAGGAAATTCAACATGGCAGAGCACAACACAGAATATTTTATTGAATTTGTAAAAAGAAATTATATTTTATGAGACTTAACAAATCCCAATTAATTAAAGTTAATAAGAGGTATTTGATTTGGAATTTACCAACAAAAAGTATCAAGCTGTACAGCTGCACGCACGATAATTATAGCTATTTCTTATTGGGATAGACCTACATTTTGCAAAAAGTGCAAACGTGACAAAAATATTTATTTTAAAGACTTGCTTGCCAAAAAACAATTGAAAATCGTGTAAGGTGACTAAAATTATCTGTCAGAACAATTTTCGCATGTTTTTTTTTGCAAGCAGCTGTCTTTAGCATACATGTTTGATTCTCACTTTGGCACTTTTTGGAAAAAGTAGGTCTATGTAGTTAATACTACGTTTTCATTAGAGCCAAAAAGAGGTATTTTTGGAATTTGGCAAAAAAGTGTTTTCACTATCAAATTTGCTAATTTTGTTTGACATCTCATTTCATTTTGAATTTGGAATGGCAGTTAAACGTTTGATTTTGTTGTTTTCATGCAATAGCTTTTAAAGCTTTAGTCGACTTTTGATGGATGGATTTAACTCATTTCGATCCTCATTTCGTGTAAATTTGGTTGAAACTAGCTCAGAATTTGTATGAGGTAATTTCGGATCTGATTTGGAAATTTGTAACGAAATTACCTCATTTGGCCCAGTGAAAACGTAGTATAAGCCTTGCCCTTGACAGATGAAAAATTGGAAGGAGAAAAGGACAACAGTATCTAGAAAAAATTCATCAGTTTTACAAATGTGAAGAATTTGTTTTTTTTTTTTCGTTTTCTTTTTCATGCAATCCCATTGGAGCTATATAATAGAATAGTCTCACTTGAAGTGTGAACACTTTGCGCAATTTTAAAATTGAGTTCTCAAAGTTGTGCACTTTTGGGGTCAGTGACAACATACTGTAATTATTAATAACAAGACTTTACTTGAAATGCTTTTTTCTACAATCATTGCTATGGAAACTAATTTTTTTTTTCTAAATCTCAGTTCATAATAAACAAAGAAAAATTAACTCAATGTGCTGAACGAACCCAATGGCTAGTTTTCATACAGTGTTTTGAACAGACCCACATATATGTCAAAAAGTAGCGCGACTAATAGCAGAAAGTTGAAAATTATTCTACTTTGGCGACAGCGATAGCTGCAGCTACAGCTTCTCATTGTGGCGCTGTGTACCATTTTCGTATATTTTAACTATGACAGTGCGACAAGCGGCCGCTACAGCGACTCCATTCTGCTCGGGCAGTAAGACGTGCGACTGAAAATAATCGAGCAAGGAGTGCAAACAATACATCATCACTTTTCAAGAGCAGAGAAAGAAACTTTTGAGATGAATAACTAAACCAAAACAAAAAGATCAATTTGACTGTCCAATGGAAGTTAAGAATTATAACTACTTCATGAAAACATCCATCGAGATTTAATTCAACTATCAAGCGTACCAACATTTAAAACAAAAGGAGTGTTTTGTTGAGCTTCTAATGTGAACATTAAGAAATGTTTCACATTAAGCTAAATTTGTACATGAAAATGCAACAACAAAAAGTTAACAGCACATTGAATCTTCAGTAACTCTAATATGAACATTAACTTTCCAATGATTTCCAAGGAAATGTTCGTTGAGTATGGTAGTTTTGAGCAGATTTTGAAAACAAAACTGTTATACGAAGATTTAAAACTGTACAACAAATTATTTCATGAAAAAATAACAAAATACATTTTCGATGATATTAATCCATTTTTTTTTACTAAAAATTATTTTCCCCAATTGCTTAGAAATTATACGACGACATTCTTACAGCATAAAAGAAGCATTGGTTGATAACCATTTTTAATGAACAAATCCCTTTGGTCTATTGGCATTGAAATATTGCACTTCTCGAACAGCTTGAAGAAAATATTATTTCGACAGGTATTTTTCTTTGTGGAAAATATCCAGTTTTCTATTAATCTATATAAAATAGAATTATAATAGATAAGTTTACTTAAATTGATTGTATTTAATCCTTTTCTGAGATGTCGTTTATTTTGTTTGAGAAAAAAATACACGTCTTTATGACATTTTATGTAAACATACCAGCAAGTTGTACCAATATTCAGAATCAAAATTTCTTAATAAACTTTTCTTAATATGAACTAGTTCCTAATGTTCACATTAGGGAGCTTAACAAAACACTCCTCCTTAACAAAACACTCGTCATTTCCTAGTTTTGTACGAATTTTTTGTGAATAACCTAATTTTATAATTTAAAAATGTTGTTGCCTCCTGAACTAGAGAACTGAGTAAATAACTCTATTTTCAACTTTTAAAACATCTCGACAAATACAAAATTATTATGTATTGCTTAATAGACCTTTCCACCAAAATATTCCTGTACTGCAGAATATATAGGATAATGGTAAAAAATAAATAAGAACAAAATAAAAATGTCTATTATTCTGAAGTAGCTAGGAACCTTAGAATGTTGTTATATCTTCAAAATTTTAAAAATCCAGTAAACTAGTGCTAGCATTCAAGTGACGATTGTAAATAATAATTTAAGGTTATTATAGGGCACATACACGACACAGACATGTGCAGTACTTAAGTCTGTGCAAACATGCCTTCGCCACATAAGGTGCAGACAATCTGCACAGACATTAGTCTGTATCGTTTCGTCGTAGGGCTGCCAGATTTAATTCGGTGAATATCGGGACGCCAGGGCCCAAAAACGGGACAAATCAGGACATTCAAAAAGATCTATTTATACAAGTCTTAAATGCAATGTTGCACCATTTTAGTCGATTTAGTACGATGTTAAATCATTTGTTAATTAATAAATTTAAAACGAGCAGCATTGTATTATATCATAACATAAACACTTTACTTAAATTAAAATATATTTTGTTTATTTAATATCGTAGTGAATCCATTGATACCTCTTAACGATTCTAAATGGCAAAATGAGGTATACTTGCGTATTTTTTGCGCGAGCGGCACTTTTTTTGGACGGATTCTACAAGTTCACAAACTATTTAAAAATTAGAAAAACGTTAAGCAGTATCTTGCTTAACCCTTAAAATAATGCTGTTTAAAATTTTAGCCAATATTTTTTGACTAACTTAGAAGTACTTACCGAAGTGCAAAATTATGACAAAATCAAAAAAGCTTATAACGAGATATTCGGGAATACCTCAAAACAAGTAAGAAACCGGTAATTTGCACAAAAAACAGAAACATTTATTTCAGTTCTTCGATTTGTTTTTGGCTAAAACGTATGCAGTGTGATAAAAACTGTTCTGGGGATTACAAGTACGAAATTTATCAAAACCATTACATCCGTTTTTTTAAAAAACTTGTTAAAACCGAAATTTTTGTATGACCGTTCTATTCAGATAAGATAAAATTGAATCAAGCTCCTAGGGAATAACATAGAATGTTTCACACAAAATTTGAAGCAAATTCACCGATTCGCTTATGCTCTAGCTCGACATAAATCAGGACTCAAACAAGCCGCGACGGACGTCTTCTGTCGAAAATTAGTGTTTGGACTTCCACATTATCGTTATGTTAGTTTTGATTATGACCTCGAATTTTGTTTTTGACACAAAACCAATAATTACTCTATAAAGCAAGTTAAAATAGAATGTCGGGTCAAAATCGGAACATTTTTAAAACCGGGACAGATATCGGGACATTGTTCAAATATCGGGACTGTCCCGCCAAAATCTGGACATCTGGCAGCCCTATTTCATCGTGGTCGTCGGGTTGGAAAAATGGCGGATACTGTTAGTGCTGATTTTATCGTTGGTTTTACATTAAAAGAAAAAAATATGAATCAATGAAAAAAATTAATTTAGATCAAGGAACTGGTTTAAAACTGGTTTGGAATGGTTTATTCAGTTTACTGTACAAATTTTCTAGTACGTCTTTGCACAATTCTCCTTACACGAAAAAAAATTTGAATTCACGCAGACGGTCACTGCAAACAGTTGACATGGAAACACACGACACAGGTGGTTTGCGCAGATATGTGCACTGTGC